>JAPVLO010000541.1:0-600000 GCA_027257055.1 Cephalopachus bancanus | reverse complement strand
AGAACTATAAACAAAAATGGACAAATTTGCTGTTGTTGCCTGGCAAATGCCTGGGAACTGAAAGAGATCAGATTCTTATTCAGAATCATCCCCTCAGAAACAAATTCAGACAAAAATCTAAGCTGTGTTATATCCTAAGCTAATAGACTTTTCCTGAGTCTGTAGAAACCTCCAGAAGTTACAGGTTTAATCGGAACTCAGGGAAAAAAAAGAAGACATCATTTCCCAAACTCTATTGCTCCCATACCTACTTCCAAATTCTTTTCCAGTAAGATAGTGGTTCTAGAGTGAGGTCCAAATCATGCTTGCATACATACCAGAAATTAATATACATCTGATGCCACATGATAGCACTTCTGTCAAGGACCACAGTGAAGTTGATTGTACAAACTTACACAACGAAAAGAACATGGATTTGGGAAAGGTTTGGAAGCCAACCTACCTATAGCATGCTGATTCTCTTCCCTCCATTTCAGCTGAAAAACGTATAGGCATTCCCAAATACTGTGGCACTCCATTAGGGGAGCTGGCTTATGTATACAGTGTGGCTGCATTTGTGATTAAGGACAAGTGAAACCATATGAGCACTATTTGCAGAAACGAGAGAGTTTGCAGGCGAGGGTTCTCAGAAGGGAAGGAAAATAGCTCTGAGACCTCAATGATTTCTCTTCTTGCTGTAAGCTCAGCAGGCTCTCGGAGACTTTTTTGTTGTGTTTCTCTATTTCGTAAAATGTTCTTAAAAGAAGATTCAACCTCTGTAGCAAAAGTTTAGCATTCAGGGCTCTGGGAAAAATTATCTGCAAGTATAAAATGAGCAACCTCTACCCGCAAATGTCCCTTCCTGCTCCAGAAGCAACCTGGGTTCTACTTCTGGCCTTTCCATGGTTCCAGTTTTCCTCCCTTTCCCGGAAGGCACAGGAGGAGCCCACACCAGGACACCTTCTCATCCCCTTGATACCATGTTTCTTCGCAATCCTCTTACCTCTCCAGTCTATCCTTTTCTGTGCCCTTTTCTCTGAAGGCAACCTGTGTGCACTTCACATGACTCTGGCTCCACTTCTCCTCCTCCGTTCAGGAAACACATCCTATCTTACAACTTCACTGTCACCTCTATTCCATGACTCTCGAATCTGTATTCCTCACTTAATTTTTTATCTAACACTCCAGTCCAGGTGCCCACGGCACCTCCAGTCGAACCTGTCATCATCACAGACTACATGCCCCACACTGAGATCATTATAACTATCCTCATTACTCCTTCTGCCAGCCTGACTACATTCCATCACCCAGGCTCAAAAGCCTGGAGCCATTCATTTGTTCATTCAACAACCACATGTGCGTCTTATTCCGTATGCCCTTTCTAGCCACCCATAACAAAAATTTCAGCCCATATTATCCCTACTCAAAATGCCATCTTCCTTTCTCTCTCATTATCCCAGTCATAACTATCTTCAAGGCTCAATTTTAATCCTAACTCATCTCTATCCCCACATCATCACTTGGGCACTTAATAGAACACTACTTTGTACTGTTACCTATTTCATGAGATATGTTATATACCATCAGTCATGATATACATACATACGAGCTTCCAGATGACAGGAACTATGTGATTTTTTTTTTAAGTAGGAGTCTCACTCTGTCACCCAGGTTGGAGGGCAATAGTACAATCACAGCTCATCACAGCCTTGAACTCCTGGGCTCGAGTGACCCTTCCACCTCAGCCTCCCGAGTAGCTTGGACCACAGGTGTCAGACACCATGACTGGTTAATTTTTTTGTTTTTGTAGAGATGGGACCTTGCTATGCTGACCAGGCTGGTCTCGAACTACTGAACTCAAGCAATCCTCCTGCCTCAGCTTCCCCAAATTCTGAGGTTACAAGCATGAGCCACTGCACCCAGCCTGCATTTTTTTTTAAGAACTTGCCTATCCCAGCACCTAAGTGAATGAGTCAATCTTTATGAAATGCTTGCCTCAGGGCCTGGTGCAAAAAAAAAAAAAAGACCCTAAAAATATAAGCTTGAAAAAATAGTAGTAAACACTTAGTTGAATAAAATTGAGCTACCTGAAATGCTCACCCCAAATATCCACAGCCTCAGTTTTGCCTTTTTTGCCAGTTTTAGTGGAAGGCTAGGAGTACCAGGCCATACTGGGCTAGGCATTCTGGAGGACATGGACATTGGCAGCTCTACATCACACATTCTCCATCTATACCTTGTTTCTTGTTCCTACCTCTAGTCCTTCACTTGCCCACAAGCTCTTTTCTAGCCTCTACAGTTTCGTTCAGTGTTAACTCTGCGTGATCCAGTTCTTGATCTGCCTCCTTCAGAAAGCCATCCTGGGTTACTCTATCGCTTAATAACATTTAGCTTACTTTGAATTCTTAGCATTCAGGCCACAAAGTACCTTGTATATTTAGCCAAATTATTTTAAGATCCTTTTAAAAGGATTTTATTGGTGGATACCTGCTTAGGTCTTGACAGGTCAACAATCACATAGACCTGAATTATATGAGGGGTGAAAATAGAATATGAAAATACACTAGCTACTATTTCCTCCCTTCCTCCATGACTTTCAATATTATAAATGCTTGGTTTAACTGTGTAGCCCTGTCACTGGTACCTGCCAGGCAATGAGAATGTGAGAGTTCTGGAAAGTAGATCTGGACTCTGGGCCAACACAGTAGAGGAACCACCTCCAGTGCAGCTGAATTTGTCTCCAGTTAGCTAAAAGAAAGCTAAAGGCTAGGGAGGAGGGTGACTTGCTAAAAGTCACACCTCTACTGGCCCAAGTTAACCTGAGGCGCCTGCCTCATTCTCCTTCCCTCCCTTCAGTTCCCACTCAATGACACCACCCAGCCCCAGCTGACCTGTCCCTCAGCTCGTAAACATCGCACTTCCTCAGCATGTTACTTGCATGGCAGACATAACCCCACAAAGCAGACCTGAACTCCCCTCCACCCCTTCCAAGGACATCAGAGCTGAAAGACTTTGATGTCCTTTTTAATCTCCAAGCAGAAGTTAGTTGTTGGGGTCAGTTGAAAAAACAAGTGACCATCCTAGAGTTCTATCAGCAAAACTCCACACAGAGCCCCCGGCTGACCTCAAAATCTGGCTGATGGACTTAGTGGTAGGAATAGTTTCCCCTTCATTAGTCAATGACCCTCAAGAAAGTGCAAGTAAGCAAGGGCAGCCTGAGTTGGTTGCTGGGGTTTGTTTAAACCTAATTT
Organism: Cephalopachus bancanus; assembly: GCA_027257055.1. Taxonomy (NCBI): domain Eukaryota; kingdom Metazoa; phylum Chordata; class Mammalia; order Primates; family Tarsiidae; genus Cephalopachus; species Cephalopachus bancanus. The sequence continues at coordinate 596,770 of JAPVLO010000541.1, read as the reverse complement.
TAGAAGGAGTGAAAATCTAAACTCTCCTATTACTTGGGAGTTCAAAACTATTCAATACAAAAAAGAACACTTAAAAACACAGACTTTGCGGCTAGTTCAAGAAGAAAATTTCCTCATTATGGGTATTGTCAGATGTAAAAGGAGGAGAAAGAGAAAGACAAAAGCTAGATAGAAGGAGAGGTAGAAAACAATGTCAGAAAGGTAGGAGACAATTCCGAATGCAATTCAAAGACAGAGAAACAGCAGTTATGATCCCAGATAGAGTCAGGAAGGCAGTTAGTGGAGACACACAAACACATCATGAAATCACCACACAGAGAAAACTGTGAGGAAATCACTGTAAAATTCTGGTACATTTATATTGTTGTTTCCAATCCAACAGTACTTTAAAATATTCTAAAATAACCATACTTGGCTCCTGAGCCATTGAAATGTGGCTACTGTGATTGAGAAAGTACATTTCTACTTTGGCTTAATTTTAATTAAATTTAAATTTAAAAATAAAAGCAGTATAAAGTCTATCTCTACCAAACACAACTTTATTTGGTAGGACTCCTTTTCACTGTGCTTCAAGTCAAATCTGCTTCAAAGTTATCTTATCTAAAAAAGATAAACCAGCTCTATTCATATGGATGTGAATATTAAAGCAAACCAATTTGTTTTGGTACTCAGTTTGGTTATTGAAAAGCTTTTAAATATGTTTGAAACAACTTGGATATTTGCAGCCACATTTTTAATTGCAAGTTTTATGAACTCTAAATATAGATCAAGTGCTTCTGATGAAAATGTAGTACCCAAATTCAGAGATATTCTAAGAGTACCACATTCTGAAGACTTAGTACAAAAATACATATAAAATATCTCACTAATAATTTTTACATTGATCAGTTGTTGAAACAATAATATTTTGGATACGTAGGGTCAAGTATAATACATTATTAAACTTAAGTTACCTGTTCCTTTTTACTTTTTCTAATATGGCTCCTGGAAAATGTAAAATCAAGTGTGTGGTTCTTGTGTTCTACTGGAGAGAGCTGTTCTAAAAGAAACAAAGCAAAGCTAATTTAAATAAGAAGTCTGATAAAAACCAACACCACCATGTGCCCTCAAATCTTGCTGGAGTCTTGGTAACCGAAGAGCCAGATAAATTCTAATTTAATCTGCAATGTTGACTCCTGGGATGAGATGAAACAGGACAGCAGGAACCTTCTTTGAATAAAAAAAAAAAAAAAGGATGGGGGAATCTGAAAGCATGTGACAATGTTCTCAACCCCTGGAGAGGGCTGCCATGGGCTTCCCACTGGGAGGAGCCACAGAGCAGAAAAAGTGCAACCTCCCCAACACCCACCTTTCAGAGAACTTGACAAAAGCTGACGGATACCAAATCACAAGGAGGAGGAGCAAGACAGAGATGTGAAGAAGCAAAAGAAACACAAACTCAGAGCAGTGAAGGTGAGAGAGCAGTTTTCTCCGTATAAATGATAGCAAAATGGTGCACACAGCTGTGTGTTTGTACCTAGAAAATCCATCCTGGTGTTTGCTAAAGGCAGAGATGATATAGCTCACTTATAAGAGTGTTCCCTTTGAGATTAAATGCAATCAATTTGCAAGTTTTGCATTAAAATATTCTTAAAAGTAATATTTATAATCACAGAAATTGTTTACCTCATTTGCCACAGAGATCATTAACTTTCTACTTTGGAAAAGTAGAAGATAATGCTATCACAGATGAGAGAAGAATAGCTTCCACTTTTGCAGCCCACTATTCTAGTGTCTTGGGACTTTTTAAGAAGTTGATGCTAACATTATTAAGTCCAGTTGCCCACTGGGATTTTGTTTGTTTATTTATTTGTTTTGCATGCAATTAATCATAAACTGTGTCACTTCCTGAAACTTGCCCTAGAATCTAGGTGACCCTGAGCTGAAGACTGATATATGGATTTAGAAGTTAAATCAGTACGTATTGCAATGGGAGCTCAGAGAGTGTCCAGCTTCCAACCTATCTCTGCACCTCTCTGGGACTGACCATCAGACACAGAGACAGTTGCCCCTCCCCCATGCTGGACCAGGACAGACACACACGTCTCATCTGGGTGGGAGACTTGGCAGCAGTGGCAAACATACACCCCCACCACATGGACAGATTGTAAGGTGGTGGGAAGGCTCCAGGGGGTCTACTCACCTGTCAGCAGATACTGTGATCTGCAGATAGCTTCTGAACCGCAGCTCCCCCCTCTTAATCAAAGCTCAAAGCTGCCAAAGCACACAGTCCCCCAACCCCAGTCTGGCTTCAAAATTGAACAAATCCAGAGGATCTAATCCAGAGAATTAATTGAACAAATCCAGAGGATCCAACAGAAACACAAGAACCACACACCTGATTTTAAGTTAAAGGAAAATAGCGGATTGAGCAAACAGCAGTGAAAGTTGTCCCTCCTATCATTTAACAACAGAATTAAAGAAGAGGGTAAAGGAGAAGGAAAATCTTCACAAATGAAGAAGAACCAAAGGAAAAACACAGGTCCTATACAGACAGACCCCTGGGAAGACAGCAATTGAGAATACAGACTTTGGAACTCAAACAACAAAGAACCCCCAGAACGACTGGTCTCAAATCACAAACCCAGATATCAAGATATTAATAGAGAGAATAAATAGAAATGAGGAGAGACAAGAGGAAAGAATGAAGGAGGGGCTCAGGGACTTCTAGGAAGTACTAGTCTTGAATAGCCTTCTTCTTACTACACACAAAATAAATCCCAAGTGCTTTGTACACGTTTTTAATAATAATGGTGATGAATTTGAATTATTGGCCTCCTACCTGCCCATAAAGACATTTTACCTTTTAATGGGGGAGTATATTCATAGCAAAAAGAAATTGTATTCTGGAATGATTAGTAGCCACTAACAGTAGCCACTAACCACACATGGCTATTGAGCATTTGAAATGCGACAGGTCCAAACTGAGATGTGCTGTAGTATAAAACCCACAATGAGGTTCAAAGACTTAGTACCAAAAAAATTAGATTACATCAAAATATTTTTCAATATTGATAAATATTAAATACAGAAGTAAATACTGAAATAAAATTTTGACTATATTAGGTTAAACTATATTATTAAAATTAATTTCACCTGTTTCTTTTTATTTTTTTAAAGCAGCTACTAGAAAAATTTTGAATCTGTGCTCACCTTAAATTTATATGAGACAATGCTATTCTAAAGTGACTAACTTTAGCCCCCTAAAACCAAGGAAAATAGTCAATATTCCCTGCTACGGGTGATGATGCGGATGATATTCCAGAACAGGGCCCATCAAGTCCTATAGATGAGATCCTTGTGCCCTCCCTGACCATCAGGATCATTAGGAAGGCTGTTCTGTTGCTGGATACCATCCTGGATGGGCCCAGGGTGGGGAACAGTTTTCAGGACATTCTGAGACTCTCATGCACCCTACAACAGATGCTGTGATATGCCACCAAGAGCCCACTTCAGAACTGAAGCACTTGTTCCCCTTGTTCCCCTAGCTACCCTAAGTGCTGCCTGCTGAGGCTCACAGCCAACCTCCCTAGGAATTGCACCTGGGCAACAGTAGCTTCTTCACCAAAAGGTTAGACCCTTTCCAAGCAGTAGCTGGCACTCAATGACCAGTCACTGGGTGGTGATCACTGCCAACCCTTTGTCTCTATTCGGGAGACTCTGAGGGCTATCCCAGGTCCTGGCAGGCTGAGGCCTTTGTTGCAGCTCTATTGACCTTCAGCTGTTCCCTCTGCTCAGTCCTGGAACCCCTCCCCTGCTTCCCTCCCAGGATACTCCCCAATAGCCTCTCTGCATGTGAAGCTCAGCCTCAGGGTCTGCTTCTGTGTGAACCCACCTGAGATATCCCCAGATGTAAAGAAGACATTATAGCAAAAGTGCACATGCATGCATGCATGTGTACACCCACGCACATGCACAGAAGCATACTTTATCTGCTCAGCATCCCAGCCCAGGAGTGATGTCAGGATATTTGAGTCAGCTAACCCAAAAAACCAGGCTCCTGCCAGCTCTTGTAGGCTCTCTCAGTTGTGATGATTATTGTCAAACATTTGTCAGTCTTTGCTCTGTTAGGCAGAGAACGGAGATCCTCACATCCACGAGCTAACCTACTTGTACAGCTGGTCACCTCACCTAGTTAGTGCTCTTTATTAACAAGTCCAAAAGGGTGGACTTCAGCTATCCCAAGGAAGCCAATTAATTTCATTCTGTTATTTGACAACAGGCTGCCCCCTTAACCACACAGATCCTGGCAACACACTTGCTGTTGGTCACAGGGAGGCTATTTGGGAACACAGACCTAGATGGGTACCAACAGTGACCAGGTCACAAAGCCACACCTAGGTAAGGGCTGCCCTAGCCATATTTCTGCTGAGCCTGCTACAGTTCACCTACTGCTCCCATCACTAAGAGTGATGTTTCCTCCAGAGATGATTCTTTTGGGTTCCTGGTCTTTCCATATTTCTCTTCTTCTGGTCCACTGTGGCCTTGATACTTTAGCTCAACAACACAGGTATCTTTCCTAAAGTATGGAGAATCCTGGGTGCAGGTTACACATGGTTGAGATACATCACAACTATGGCTTTCTATTCCACGCTAAGTCAGACTCCAAGTCGGACACGGTGAGCACACACAACACTCTTCCCGGGGTCCCTGAAGGCCTTTTCTCCCAGGCCCTGGGGGCTCCTATTCTCACTCATCATAACTCTGACTACCATTGAACTGCCTCCTTTGCCTCCAAAGTGAAGTAAGACCTTTCCAGTCTGGTCTCAGATCCAACTCCTGGGCTTCAAATGAAGACACCCCTCCTGTCAACTACCTGTCCCACTCCCTGGGTTATGGGCCCGCGACAGTGGCAGGAGTTGCTAGCTGGGCTCCTGAGCATGAGACTCCACCGAAATTACCCAGGTCTCCACTTACTATGCCCTGTTCGCCTCCTCCTGTCCTTATTGTCAAAATAAAGTATCTGGTGGTGGTGGTAGTTGTTGTTGTTGGTGTTGTTTTATTCAATGAGTCACACATTTATAGGCATAAATACAAAAAAAAAAACTCTTAAAAGAAAAAAATCACTCTTAATCCCACCACCCAGATAGTTATCTGTTAACATTCTGGTTTATTTCCTTGCAGTGCTTTTCCACACATTTGTGTATTTCCTTAGAATATTCTAGTTAGAAGGATAATCTACATATAATTTTGCATTCTGCTTTTTTCAATTAATATTCAGTATATAAGCATTTCTTTGGGCTTAAAAATTCTGCACAAATGTCACATTTTATGATTACAGCATAATCTACTATATTAACTGAACCATAATTTGTTTAACTATTACCCCTATTTTTGACCATTAAGATCATTACCAATTTTTAGTGATGAGCAATTTGAATATAAAACTTTCTGCACATTTCCAGATTGTTTCCTTAGGATAGAGCCCCTTAAATGAAGTTACTTTGCCAAAGGGCATGAACATTCTAACACTATTGATAAATATGACTAAACTGATTTCAAGTAAGGTTATACCAATTTGATTTCTTACAACACACCAACAGTGACTGAGAGTTATCTAATTTTGCATTTTTTTAAAGGTGCTATTAGTATATTAATTTGCATCTCAGACCATTTGGTGAAACTGAACATTTTTCATGTTTGTTAGAAATGTCAATTTCTCTTTGCTACCTGTTCATATCCTCTATGCATTTATTTACCAGGCTCTGAATCTATTTGCATGCTCTCTTACCATTTTCAGAATGTTAATATTCTGACTATCATTCTTGTAGCAAGTATTTTTCCAATTGCCTTGCCTTTTAATTTTCCATTAATTTTTGGCCTGCACAATTTTTAATTTCAATGTAAACAACCCTATCAGTCTTTTCCTTTGTAATTTCCCTTAAGCTAGAAAATCTTTCCCCCATTGGGGCATCTGATAAATAATTACCTATTTTTTTCTACTTTGTTGAGTAGTTTCCCATCAGCTGTTCACACTCCCAAGGCATTTCTAATCTGCTTCTTTCCAGGGTATCCCTTACTCTAGGTTATTTTATCCCATCTCCTCATCCATCCCATGTGCTGAAATTGTTTCTATAGGAGGGACAGAGGCAATCACTTTTAAATGACATTTATATATTTTGGGGAAGATGCAGGCTCAGGTATTTGGCTTGGCTCTGTTATTATCTTTCAGCAACATCGTGCACAGGGCCAGGGGAAGGGTTCTAACGCCTCCCTCACTTGCCAAGGGCTGCATCTGTTTGTGGCCAAGGAAGAAAGGAGTAACACTCAAGATTTTGGGGGACTCTGCCCAGGGGCTCTAGTAACCCCACCCTCACACATACAAACACCTGCTTTCTCCTCTCCCATCTTTCCCTTTCGCAGTTTCTCTTCCCCCAATCTTCTCAAATTTGGAAGTGGTTTAGTCAACAATGCTGGGAAACCTCTCCATTTCTCTCCCACTCAATACAAACCCTCCCTGAGATCAGAGCTCCTCTGCCCTGTACCTCCAGACATTCACAGGAACCTGTGGGTTCTGGCATTGGCTGGGTTTGCATCTCAGAGAACATTTAGAAGCTGAAATCAGGGAACTTCCTAGCAGCTCTGGTCTGGTTCTCTCACCCCCATCTCTTGCTGGTGATCCAACAGAGAGAATAAAACCTCTCTTACACTCTTCTGTTTGCTCTCATTAGAAAACTAAATAGCAGATGAGCTTAAAGATCATTCCACATCTAGAACAGGAAAGACTGAGCCGGTTAGCCAAAACAGACCTGAAGTCCTAGAAAAGTGCTGCATGTTTGAGGGAGATTATAAGACTCAAAGGGTGAAGACCACCCCCATCTTGTTCACTGTATTCAAAGCCTAAGGTGGGCCTGACAATTTCTTAGGGCTCAATCAATGATTGTTAAAGAATGACTACAAGTAGGCAGAGGGAGCCCAGAGGTCCAATCTCTGTGAATGGCAGATCAACTACTCAGGGCTACATCATGGTCCAGAGGAAATATCCTGAGAACACAAACTTCAGAGGGACATGACGAGTGCTGAGTTCCAGGTGCCCTACCCTCTACCCTGATCCAGCTGTAGGACAAAGGGTGTGGCGAGAAAAGGACGAGGAAGAATTCCAAATAGATCAATCGAATGACAGAAAAACTACACAAATGAAGAAAAACCAAAAGAAGAATATGGGTCTCTCCCAGACCCCTGGGAGGGCAGACACTGAGAAAACTGACTTTGGAATGTAAACAATGAAGAGCCCCCAGAATGACTGGTCTCAAACTATGAACCTAGACATCAAGACATTAATGGAGAGATTAAAAAGAATTGAGGAGACTCAAGAAGAAACTAGAAAGGAGCTGATAGCTGAGATAACAGTAATAAAGAATACTATGAATGAAATAAATAACAAACAGATAAGCATGGAAAGCAGAATTACCCAAGCAGAAGAAAGAATCTCAGAGTTTGAGGACCAAAATATAGAACTAGCCCAAACTCTCAAAAACACAGAAAACAAGCTCAAAAAGACAGAAAAAAACCTTCAAGAGATGAGCAATTACTTCAAGAGACAGAACCTAAGAGTAATTGGCCTTTCTGAGGCGGAAAGAGAGACAGAGACCACACTGGAACAAACCTTCCATGAGATCATTCAAGAAAACTTCCCTTATCTAATTAATGATACAAAAATTCAAACACAAGAGATTCAGAGAACCCCTGAAAGACAACAAATGAGAAGACCAACTCCTAGACACATAATAATTCGCCTAAACAAAGTAGGCATAAAAGAAAAAATCCTAAAGGTAGCAAGAGAAAGAGGCCAGATCATCTATCATGGAAAACCAATTAGAATAGCAGCAGATTTATCTACAGAAACCCTGCAGGCCAGGAGAGCTTGGAGCCCTATCTTCAAAGTCCTAAAAGATAAACAATTATATAACCTACCCAACCAGATTAAGCTTCATCAGCGAGGGAGAATTAAAATCTTTCCCAGATATCCAATCCCTAAGAACCTAAGCTGCCACCAAACCACCTCTACATGAAACACTTAAGAAAGCACTAAACACAGAAGAAAAAGGGGGAAAAAGAACAATGTTCTTCACAAGAGTACAGGAAAAACAATAAAATACACATGAAAAAACCCCAAAACCAAAAGAAAGACAAATAAACCAAGTAGAAGAACAACTCTATAAGAACTCTATGATAGGATGAACTCTCACATTTCAATAATTAGCCTGAACATGAATGCACTAAATGCACCACTGAAAAGAAATAGAATGGCAAAATGGATAAAATATCACCAGGCAACAATATACTGCTTTCAAGAGACCCATCTCACTAGAAAGGACATGCACAGACTCAAAGTAAGAGGATGGGAAACAAATTTTCAGGCGAATGGAACACAAAAGAAAAGAAGAGTCGCGATCCTAATTTCAGACAAAATACCATTGAAGCTATCAAAAATTTAAAAAGATACAGAGGGCCACTACATAATGATAAAAAGTTCACTCCATCAACAAGAAATATCTATCCGAAACATATATGCACCTAACATAGGTGCACCAACTTTTATAAAGCAACTCCTAGGAAAACTAAAGAAAGATATTGACTCTAATACCATCATAACTGGGGACTTTAATACCCCACTCACAACCCTAGACAGATCATCAGGACAAAAAAATCAGCAATGAGATCCAGAACCTCAATGTGACTCTGGACCAAACGGTCTTAATTGATACCTACAGAACACTCCATCCAAAGACCACAGAATACACATTCTACTTATCACTGCATGGAACATATTCTAAGATCGACCACATAATTGGCCATAAATCAAGCAGAAGCAAATTTATTTTTTTTTTTTTTTTTGAGTTGGAGTCTCACTCTGTCGCCCAGACTGGAGTGCAGTGGCCGCTTCCGGCCACCACAACCTCGACCTGCTGGGCTCCGGCGATCCTTCCGCCTCAGCCTTCCAAGTAGCTGGAATTACAGGCATGAGCTACCACGCCCAGCTGATTTTTTGATTTATTGTAGAGATGAGGTCTCGCTGCCCAGGCGGGTCTCGAACCCGCGGGCTCAGGCAATCCACTCACCTCAGCCTCCCAAAGGCGCGGGATTACAGGCTGAGCCACCGAGCCCGGCTGCAGAAGCAAATTTAAAAGGACTGAAATTTTACCATGCACCTTCTCGGACCACAGTGGAATAAAAATAAACATTAACACCAACAAGGTTCCCCAAAACCCACAAAGACATGGACACTAAAAAGTATGATGCTAAACAACTCCTGGGTCAATGATGAAATCAAAACAGAGATCAAAAGATACCTGGAAACAAATGAAAATGAAGAAACATCTTACCAGAATCTCTGGGATGCCATGAAAGCTCTAGTAAGAGGGGAATTTATATCCCTACAAATGCACATGAAGAAAATGGAAGGAGCACAAATTAACAGCCTAACAAGCCACCTAAGGAAGGTGGAAAAGCAAGACCACAAAAACCCTAATTTCAGCAGAAGAAGCCAGATCACCAAAATAAAAGCCCATATCCAGGGCATAGAAGACAAAAAGACAATACAAAAAATCAATGAAACAAAAAGCTGGTTCTTTGAAAGGATAAACAAGATTGATGGTCCCCTAGCTAGAATGACCAAGAAAAAGAAAGAAAAAACCCAAATAAGCACAATCAGAAACACAAAAGATGAAGTCACATCTGACTCTGAAGAAATACAAAAGATCATTAGAGACTACTATGTACACTTGTATGGAAACAAACTTGAAAACTTCAAGGAAATGGAGGACTTTCTGTCATCACACAACCTGCCTAGGTTGAAACAAGAGGAAATTAAGGCCCTAAATAGACCAATAACAATCAAGGAAATTGACTATGTAATAAGAAAACTACCTACAAAAAAAGCCCTGGACCAGATGGCTTTCCAGCCGAATTCTACAAGCCATTTAAGGAGGAGCTGATTCCCACCCTACTGAAGGTATTTCAGGCGATTGAGAAAGATGGAACCCTCCCCAAATCATTTTATGAAGCTAATATCACATTGATACCCAAGCCAGGTAAAGATCCAACAAAGAAAGAGAACTACAGGCCAATATCTTTGATAAACAGAGATGCTAAAATTCTCAACAAGATCCTAGCAAACCGGATTCAACAACACACCTCAAAAATCATCCATCATGACCAAGTAGGCTTCATCCCTGGGATGCAAGGCTGGTTCAACATTCGTAAAACCATAAATGTAATTAAATACATCAACAGATGTCAAAACAAAAACCACATGATTATATCATTAGATGCAGAAAAGGCTTTTGATAAAATCCAGCACCCCTTCTTGATAAAAAAGCTCGAACATCTAGGCATACGGAGAACATACCTCAAAGTAGTAAAAGCCATCTATGAGAAACTCACAGTCAGCATACTCCTAAATGGACAAAAATTGGAAACATTTCCCCAGAAAACTGGAACAAGACAAGGATGCCCACTCTCACCCCTCCTGTTCAACATAGTATTGGAAGTCCTGGCTCGAGCAATCAGAGAAGAGAAGGCAATCAAGGACATCCAAATAGGAAAAGAGGAAGTCAAATTATCTCTCTTTGCAGATGACATGATCGTGTACCTTGAAAACCCAAGAGAATCTGTCAAAAACCTCCTTACACTGATAAAGGCCTTCAGCAAAGTCTCAGGATATAAAATAAATGTGCAAAAGACAATCGCATTTCTCTACACCAATAATACACAAACAGAAATCCAGATAAAAAGCACAATTCCATTCACAATAGCCACAAAAAAAAAAATGAAATACCTTGGCGTCTTCCTAACCAGAGACGTGAAAGACCTTTACAATGAAAACTATAAAACTCTGCTCAAAGAAATCAAAGATGACACAAACAAGTGGAAAAATAACCCTTGCTCATGGATTGGAAGAATCAACATTGTAAAGATGTCCATCTTACCTAAGGCAATCTACAGATTCAATGCAATACCGATCAAATTACCAGTAACATTCTTCTCAGACCTAGAAAAAATAACACAAGAATTCATATGGAACCACAAACGACCAAGAATAGCCAGAACAATCTTCAGCAAAAAAAACAAAGCAGGTGGTATCACATTACCAGACTTCAAACTTTACTATAAAGCTACAATCATCAAAACAGCTTGGTATTGGTATAGGAACAGGCATATAGATCAATGGAATAGAATTGAGATTCCAGAAGCAAAACCTCAATTTCTCAATCAACTCATCTTCGACAAAACCTCCACCACCTACCACTGGGGAGAGGAGAACCTCTTTAGTAAATGGTGCTGGGAAAACTGACTGATCACATGCAGAAGATTGAAATAGGACCGCTATCTATCCCCATACACAAAAATTAACTCCAAATGGATCAGAGACCTAAATGTAAAACCTCAAACCATAAGAACCTTAGAAAATGAAGGACATATCGTCATGGAAATTGAAACTGGTATCCAATTCCTGAACAAAACCCGAAACCCACAGGTCATAAGAGATAAGATAGACAAGTGGGACCTCATTAAACTGACAAGCTTCTGCAAAGCCAAAGAAACCATCAGGAGAGCAGGGAGACAGCCTACAGACTGGGAAAAAGTATTTGCCAACTCTAGGTCTGACAAAAGCTTAACATCTTGGATCTACAAGGAACTTAAGGGTGCTGAAAAGAAAAAAACAAACAACCACATTATAAAATGGGCAAAATATATGAACAGACACTTCACAAAGGAAGACATCTGAGCCGCCAACAGACACATGAAGAAATGCTCAACCTCACTAATCATCAGGGAGATGCAAATTAAAACCACACTGAGATACCACCTAACTCCAGTCAGAATGACAATTATCAATAACTCAAAAAATAACAGTTGTTGGAGAGGGTGTGGCAAAAAGGGAACACTTCTACACTGTTGGTGGGAGTGTAAACTAGTGTAACCTCTGTGGAAAGCAGTGTGGTGATTCCTAAAAGTTCTAAACATCAACCTCCCATATGACTCTGCAATCCCTCTACTGGGAATATACCCTGAAGAACTCAAATCACTCTATCACAAAGATACCTGCACATGTATGTTTATCGCAGCATTGTTCACAATAGCAAGAACCTGGAACTAATCATGCTGCCTATCAAAAGAGGACTGGATTTTAAAAATGTGGTACATATACACAATGGAATACTACACAACCATAAAAAAGAACAAAATCATTAATTTCGCAGCAACCTGGATGGAACTAGAGTCTATAATACTGAGTGACCTCTCACAGAAACAAAGATCTGAGTATCACATGTTCTCACTCATATGGTGGACCTTGATCATCCAACGCACTACCATAAGAAAATGACTGACAGTGGTGTAAAACTATGGGGGGGAGAGGGGGGATGGGACTAATGGTAGTAAACATCTGTCTGGGGACGGGGAGACACCTGTTATCAACAAGGGGCCTGAATGAAGCATAACCCTTAACTGTACCCCACAATATCATAATAAAAAATATTGATTAAAAAAAAAAAAAGAATGACTAGGAGTAGCCTCTCCATTGCATGCCCCATGAAATATAGGGACTAAAGCATATATTGACAATCAACTGTTTGGAATTATCCAGAGAGTTTTTTGCTCTGTTTTCATAACCAATGCACTTTTTTATTATTTTTGTATATCAAACATACTTTTAGCATTTCACCCTCAAGTTACTTAAATTTCTCTAGGTGTTGTCACCAAAATGATAAAGTTAAATGAGATTATCTCAAATGTCACTTCTAGCTATAAAAGTCTATGATTAGATTAATAACTTAAAGATGAATGCTTTTATTGATGGTTATAAATTCGGTCTACATATGGGCTTACAGTACCTGCCATAATTCACATCTGACTGTACTTTACTGGAAACTAAAGTTCAAAAGGGAATTAGAGCCATGAATGACTTTTCCTAGCCCACTGTGTACACTACAACACAGGCACAAAAGTCTTCCTTTGAGCAAGCATTCTACACCAACCTTGAAACTGTTATTAATATAATAACATATTCCTTACCAATGTAAATCAGAAGACTTTCTTTAATGAGTCTGAAAATTGGTAGAGGTCATTCCCAGTTTCATGAAAAGTCAGTCACAAATGAAGATTTACCGCTAAAAGCCTACTGAAGCCAAAGTGATGGGAATCTCTTAAAGCTAATACTCCAGAACATTCTAACTAGAATTAAGGTAAACATATTAATATTGAAATAAAAACTGATCACAGCATTTCTTTTTTTACATAGACTTAGAATTTGGTGGCATATTCAGAGAGCGCCAACTCATTTGAATATTTGACTAATTAGGAAGGTAAATCTGCTGCTCCCGCTGCCTGCAATCACATCGTGCGTTCTAAATCCAAATATAAATGCCTTTTGTATCACCCACTGCTTCATATTATTCACCTCCCACGTTTGCACAGGCAGCACAGAACTGACCAAACTGTTTCTCTTCTCGGCCTGTCCTCTGCTCTCTCACTGAGGTGTGGCTCTGCCACCAAGACAAAATTGCAGATGGCACAGAACTATTTTAAGGGCGTGGGGAATTAGAAGACACAAGGGGAATGAAGATTTTATGAACCCAGTGTGAGGAACTATGATGGCCATGCAAACCTTGGGCCAGGTTCTGCGCTAGAGGATGGGATCATGTCTGATCTTGCTAGAAAATGTTAACTCACCACCCTAAACAAACAGAAGACTGATGTGCCTGAGTTTTACCCCATGTCAGTCTCTTCTCCCCTCGTAAAGCCTCCTGCATCTTCCATGCTAGCTCCTCCCTGCTGCTCAGACATCCCTCCAGCCTCCTCACTTCCATGACTTTGCTCAAGTTGTTTCAATCAGTCCAGAAATTATTTGTTCCCCTCATTTGTCTGGAAAGTCCTAGCCATTCCTCAAGGTCCAATTTGAATCCCACCTCCCATAAAACTCTCACCAGATCATCCTAACCACAGTAAAATGATCTCTCCTTCTCCCCATCTTTTATGACTTTTGCTTTGCCTGAGTGTGCCCTTTGTGGAAGTGATTTATTTATGAATATAGATACTTTAAGTTTTAAGCAACAGAGAACAGAGGCAGTACCTTATTTATATTTTATCCCCAACAATGCTTATCACAGACCTTATATAATATAGAGCAACATAAGGCAGGCTATAGAAGAAGAGCAGTTACCTTCTCTAGGTGCCATCTGGACCAGGCATCTTTTAGGAGCATCACAGAGGACCGCTGCTCCTAGGGAGACCAAGCCCCCATACTGTAGGGCAGAAGTTAACCAACTTTAGCTAGCACAAAGGAATAATCTTCAGAGCTTGTTAAAATGCAAATTTTGGGGCCAGCTTAAGATGTTGACTCAGTAGTTTTTTTGCTGGCAGGACAAGAATCTACTTTTTTGCAAGCCCACTTGGGTGATTCTGATGCTGGTTGTCCTGGAAATTTAAAAATTCTACCCTGGAGAATGTTTCTCACATAGGGATAGATGCACAATGAAGTCAACGAAGCTCAATTTGGCATTGCTAGTGTTGCAAAATGGAAAATTACTTTTTGGTGGAGAACTGGTGGGGATGCATAGGGCTCTCAACATGCTTTTATCCAGCAAAAGGGTACACGCCCAAGTGTTCAGGGCTTTAAAAACACCTAACTCCCTGAAAATATCTGTGCTACAAAAAAGTTTAAGACTCTCTTCTCTGACAGAACACATATTCCAGCAGGACATGGACATTATAATACCCCCTGTCTACTTCTTAACCGTGTGTCTGTGCTGAGATGCATAGGAACCCCTGAGAAGGACCAGCCTGAAATGGAAGAAGAGCTTGTAGTGAACAATCACCTGGAGGAAAGTTTTTAAGGTTAACAAGGAAAATGGAGAAAATGTATCCTCAGAAGAATGCTCATCCAGCTGAGAGCAATATAAATTCTACCTTCAGCAATTTCCTGGGTCACCATCATAATGCTTTGAGCTAATCCTGCACCTAACAACTTCACTCTCACACTCTTTAATATCTTTTAATGAATTAAAGAAATGTCTTTCATACCTATTATATGCTAGATAGCATACTAGACACTGAGATTAAAAGATTAATGACCAAGGCAGAAGGATCACTTGGGCCTAGGAGTTCAAGAACAGCCTGGGCAAAATAGCAAGACCCTGACTCCATTACTAGTACTAATAATAATAATAAATAAATAATTTTAATTAGCCTGGCATGGTGGCATAGGCCTGCAGTCCTAGCTACTCAAAAGACTGAGGAGGGAGGATTTCTTGATCCCAGGAGATGGAGGTTGTAGTAAACCATGATCACACATTGTACTCCAGCCTGATTAAAAGAAAGAAATAAGAGACCTGATTTCTATAAATTTTTTTAAAATGTTTTTAAATTTTTTAAAAGATAAATGACATGTACCTTGCCCTAAGTTAGACAAATCTGGCAGTAAATAATTATAATATAAGTGCAAAGTGTGCTGATAATGATATACACAGGGGAGAGAGGGTAGAACCAAGGAAGATGGACAACTGAGACCTCATCTCAGAACCAACAGACTCCTCCAGGATTACCACATGTGAAGCAACAGACTCTCCCTCCATCTGCTCCAAGTTACAGAAGAACCTTCCAACCACAGGATTGGCATCATCCATTCCCCTTTGCTATTGGGGGCAATTTTGTGCTCAGAGGGTCTCCTCAAGCTTTTCTTAGATGGGCTGCGATGTCTCCATTACTAGCCCACTGCTTCCTGGGTTTGGGGCCTGACTGGTGCATCCCCCCAACAGCCTTGTAGCTGGGGGCTCAGGAGCCCTAATGGAGCATGAGCCTGCCTGTTGTTAAAGGCAGGACAGCTGGAGAGTCACGAGCACCACAGAGCTAGGAAAAGCTTTCTGACAAAAGAAGGAAGATACATAAGGAGGGAATAAGGAAACTGAGTCCTTAAGTTTCCATGAGTTAACTGGTACTTAATTCATATATTTACCTCTATTTCAACCGAGAGTGAAAATGTACAGCAAAAGCAATGCTGACTGGCTCACACGGCCAGAGATGTGCAGCACAGCTCACCAGTCATGGGAGAACTGCGGGTGGAAGTCGAACCACAGTGCAGTGTACCCCAAGCAGCAGCAGGTCCCCAACTTGTAGGTGCAGCGTCTGAAAGGACCCTTCCAGCCTCCAGGCCTTGCTTCTGTGAATAAATAGGAATGCTGCCGAGGAGACACCATGTTCAACAAAAAAAGAAAACAGGAAATGGCTGGAAGTAAGTGGGTACAGAATTACTTTACCTAGCAAGTGTTTATTTTTATGAGGCATCAGCAGTTTTTTTCAGGTTACACACTGAGTAACTGCAATCATTGATTACATTAATGGATTACCTCTGGAGAAGGAATCTAATTACATTTTTGTACAAATTGCAAAATGTAGATTAATTTCAGACTTTCTTGGCAGCCCTGTCGTTTGTTTTTTTAATCTAGACAGTAGAGCTCTGGATCAGGAGATCCAAATCATGGCAAAGAAACTGGAACCTTGAGAAAGCTCTGTTCATTGATTCAACAAATATGCACTGAGCCCACCTTACTTTCTGCGTGCACCAGCTCTGCTCCAGGTGCTGGATGCAAACTAGGCAATGTCTCTTCTTGGAGTTGCCCAAAGTGTTAAATAGCTTCAAGACCCCCCAAAAATCCCAAATGCTCCCCAATCCATCTAAGTAGCTCTAGGCTTTATTTTTTGAACACCAGTTAGGGCTTGGTGCCTCTAATCCAGAGGCTGTCAACATCTTTAGCTCTTTGAGGAAAATCTAAAAGAGTGGAAAAAGGACCAAACAGAGGGAAAGGGAAGAGAAAGAAGAGAAGGAGTTTCTAGACAAGTGACACACTCATTAGAGTGATCGATTTACACAGAGACAGCAAAAGTAAAGTGATAGGAAAGTCCAAGAGACAGAGTAAAGGAAAAAAGAACTTTAAAAAGGAAAGTATAAATGACTAATAATCATTTCTTAAATCAACCTTTCTCATAATAGTAGAAATGAAAATTTAAAAAATTAGTAACAAGTTTTTATCAATCAAATATATCTTGAGGAAAAAAGAATTTTCAATGTAGGTAAAACTGAGTAGAACTATAAATGTGCTTGATTTTTCTGGAAGGCAATTTGGCATTATATATCAAGAACCTAAAAAATGTTCATATTTTTCAAGCCAGTAGTTCATATTCTGGGCATTTTTCCTAAACAAGTTATCAGAAATAGGATCAAAGATTTATGTATACGGATTACCATTACAACATTATCATAATGGCCCAAAACTAGCTCAACACAAACATCTACCTTTAAGGAAAAGGTTAAGTAAATTATGTATATCCATATGGTAGAATATTATGAAGCCATTAAAATTATGTTTATGAGGACTTTTGATGACAAGGGAAAATGCTCATCATATAATTATAAACAAAATTTGGGATAAAGAATTATATATGAAGTATAATTTATACTATGAAAAGAATTACAAAGAAAAATGCACAGGATATTCACCACCACAGTAATTTGTCTATTGATGATAGCATTTTAGGTGATTTTTTTCCTGTTCTCTTACACTTTTCTGTTGAATTTTTTTACAATGATCATATTGATTTCTTGATAATAAGGACAACTAAAATAAGCTGATGGAAAAGAAGAGATAAAATAGGAGGAGGGGGAAAAAGTTAATCGAATGAGGAAGGAAAGGATGTCTCTCCTATGCCATGGAGCTGGGATTGGGGAAGGGGGTTAGGGAGAAGGATGGCAACCAGAACTTAAAGGATTCAGAATATGGGCAAATGCTTGTTGTCCAGAGTAGCACTTGGTGATAACATCTGTCTCAAATCTCCTCCTTCCTCTCAAGATTAGCCAGGTTTACTGTTAGTTTTCAGTATCCTTGATAACTAAAATAAACTCAGCTGCAGTCCTTGGGATTTTAAGTCTTATTTTGTTCCACCATTTCAGCTCCCAAATTGAATCCTAGCTGGTTCTAGAAACTTTATACATTGACTCATGAAAAAATGTTTTAAAAAACAGCATTTTAAAAAGATCCCTACTAGTGTAATCAAATTTTTCCTTGAAAAAAACCACAGAGGCCGGGCACAGTGGCTTACACCTATAATCCCAGCATTTTGGGAGTCCGAGGTGAGAGGTTTGCCTGAGCCCATGGGTTCCAGATCAGCCTGGGCAACTTGGCGAGACTTCATCTCTACAATAAATCAAATAATTAGCTGGGCATGGTGGCGCATGCCTATAGTTCCAGGTACTTAGAAGGCAGACATGGAAGGATCATCTGAGCACAGCAGGCCAAGGCTGTGGTGGCCATGAGCATGCCACTGCACTCCAGCCTGGGCGACAGAGTGAGACTCCAACTAAAAAAAAAAAAAAATTACTGACTATAATCAATTGACTCTTTAGATTCTTTCTCTGGAGACTTCATTCCACTGAAGGAGACAAATTAGACAGTCTTGGAAAAGCTTCTAAAAAGGGTGCTCTGTCTGTTCAGCACTTACCTTTCACTCAGTAAACTATAAATACTTAATGATGAGGCCAACCATGATGACTAAGTTGATCAATAGTGAGCATGGAGACAGCATTCCATTTCCACATACCACCAAGATGGATGCCAAGGGAACAGAGGAAAACTACACTTGTAGAGGGAACAGCTGGCTGGTCCTGCCTTGCTTGCTTTATTCGCCCATTGGTAACCCCCAGTTGATGGCAGCTAGTGGTCCCAGCGCGGGATTGAGGTTGTTATGGGGCTGTGCTGGAGGTTCTGACAGCTGATATGGAGGGTACCAGCCATCTCCTCACCAGTGACCTTTGGTCATGCAATTTTAATAAGCTCAACCTCAAAAAGGAAAAAGGAGCCTGGGACCATGTTGAATTATTCACAGCTCCAATCGGGGAAGGCAGAGGGACCCCTCTTCTGAGTGTAACTGATAGCTACTCATTGATTTTTTCCCCCTTTATGACCCCTAGATGAGAACCTAGTTTAAAAAACAAAAAAAAGAAGAAAATCTAAATATCTTAAGTCTGAGATTTTGAAAAATCAGTGAATTCAGAGAATTTGGGAATTGTGTTTCTATTGACATTTCTTTTCTCAAGAATAGTTTCAATACCTTGAACTCAATTAGAAAAGAAAAAAGCAAAGACCTTGGTATAGCTAAATTTATTTAAATATAATACATGTATGAAAATTAATTTTTAGGAATTAATGACCATGATCAAAGTGGTCTTGTTTAATAACAGAATAAAAAGAATTGCTAGCCCTAAGACCTAAAGACCAAAAAAGATACATGGTACATGCATTTATTAGATGCCTAAGGTGAATTAGCTTTTAATGTTTTACACACACACACACACACACACACACACACACACACACACACACAGAGCCCTCATTTCTTTGTATGGAATGAGAAATGTAAGCTCAACAAAAATATAGTTTGTTCTTCCCTATACTTCAAGGAAAGCTTGCTTTCTAGGATTTATCCCTTTTCCACACCCATAGCTAGTGCTGGCAAATGTTGTCCTTGGAGATAAGGACAGCCACTGTGCTCCTCTAGGGAGTGGGTTTAGCAAACAGCCACAGAAGCTTATTCAGACCTTGTCCACACTCCTCAGAATCTCAGCTCTCTCTCCAGAACATTTATGCAAGTGCACCCACTTCCTTAGCAGGTGGCCACACCTTCTTATTTTATCAAGTCTCATATATTCACAGTTGAGAATCTAGCCCAGACCCATTATCTCAGAGAAGGCTCCTCAGAGTCCAGACTCAGCTCATCTCCATCCATCCCATATCTGGCTGGCAGATGCACTTCCTATGGTCTCATAAAGTTGTGACGCTCATGCTACACAGCTCTTGCATTAGTTATTTAACCTCTGTTAGTCTCAGCTTTCTCCTTTGTCGAACAGATATAATAATATGCACCTTGTAGTACAGTTGGGATTTAAATGGATAACAAATGGCAGGGACTTGGCACAGCCCCTGCACATGCTAAGCAGTCAATAAATAGCTATTACTACATGTGAATGCAAGCTCCATACAGACAGGGATTGTTGCCTGTTCTACTCAATGCTTAGCACAGTGCCTGGTGAATGACAGAAACTCAATAAACTTTACTTGAGTAGATCATTGAAGTATTTTAGGTCAATTTAAATGCCAATATTTCTGGTCTTTCATCTAAGCTGAGATATTAATTCCTCCTCTGAATGCTCCCAAATGTTTTTGTTTCCCACGACCTGTTGAATGAGCCTTTGCCATCCTGAGTTTGCATGACTGCTCTGTGTTCACTAGAAGACTATGGCTCCCTGAAGGTGTCGCTCTCACCACCTAACTCCAATGCCAGTCACATGGCAGACCCTCAGTCTACATTGGGAGTGAAGGACTGGCCCTACAAGGTAATTTCAAGAACAATCAAAGATGTCTCCTCATTAACCAGATTGCAGGACTCTGACTAGGAATTGTAGACACTCAGAATCCTGGCCTCTCCTGTAAGTTAATAAGGAACCAGAGGCGGGCTAGTAATTTTTAAAATTGCATGTTTCTGTTTGCTCTTCCAAGTGAAACATTAGCTGTGTTTCAAACCTTACCCAAAAACCAGAGGTTTCTACTCTTTCTGATGCTAAATAATTTTTACTTCCTGGAAATGAAAAGATCCCTTGAGGGTGAGAACTGATAGCAACATAAGATGGGGTGGTGGTATGTGGGACTCAGGTGACAAGGACAAAACCAGACTGGAAAAGGGACTGTGGAAGGGTATGTTGGCAAGAAGTTACCTACTGGGGCTTGGTGTGGGTTGGCATTGTCCTTCACACTCATGAACAACCACCTGAAGGGACAGTTCCTTCCTTTTCCTTCACCTCTTCCCCCGAAAGGATGTGCCCATGAGCTTTGGGGAGGAGGTAACAGTTGTGTTTCCTAGTCTCCTTGGCAACTATACAGCATCTAGAAGCTCCAGGAGTAGGTGG
This sequence comes from Cephalopachus bancanus, assembly GCA_027257055.1. Lineage (NCBI taxonomy): Eukaryota > Metazoa > Chordata > Mammalia > Primates > Tarsiidae > Cephalopachus > Cephalopachus bancanus. The sequence goes on along the minus strand of JAPVLO010000541.1, from coordinate 575,772 downwards.
TTGGATGGGGGAGCATATTGGACACGGATGCCAATGTCAGTCAAATGTATCCCCGCCACACCCGTATTTAGCAGGCTCTCAGCTTGAGAAGCTTACACACACACCACACACCTCTGACTGCTCATTTCTAATTTGGTGCTAGGTGCCCAAGCAAACAGCCTCAGGGAAATGTGGCATAATTAGTTTACCAAAGTAAACTGAGGCTGAGGCCTATGACTGCAGAATCCCTAGTACGAAAGACATTGATGTCCCTTAGTTGGATTTCTGGATTTCACACAAGCCTACACAGGACACATCAAGGGGCATACATTAATTTTGTATCAGCAGCTGACTATGGGCTGAGAACAAGGACAGGGGAATCTGAGCTTTCATCATGGGAGTTGAGAGTATCAGATTTAGGGGATCCAGCCTAAAAATGACAGATGTAGCCAGAGGGGGGATGGCAAGTCCATTCAAAAGCAAAGTTACCTAGAAAGTAGAAAGATGTAAGATCTCCAGCTTTGAAATGAATTCCATTCCAAAATCTCATTTGTAAGCCAGTTATTTAGAATTCAGAACCCATTTCCAGAGAAGTCATGTCTGTTATAAATGATGATTGGGTTTCTAGGCTAGTTCACAAAAACCTATTTAACTCATAATGTAGATAAAATACTATATATTTGCAATGAAAAGCAATAGGGAAAAAATACTGTTGTGATACCAGTAATTAAATGAAAAAGGAAAACAAAGAAGTAGAAAATAAATAGCTTTCTTTCATTTCTTTTGAACAAAGAGGTTCTTCATTTGCTTTACAGCCTGTGGTGGAGGAGGGGAGGAGGATAGAGCAGGACAGTCCTTTGGCAGAAAAGAAAGGCAGTAGCCTGCTCATAAGACATGGGTAGGGCTCCCTGGAGTAAGAAAAGGGCAAGAATTTTGCAATCACAATGGTTTGGGTTGTAGTTCCATCTCTATCACTTACTGTAACTTTGGGGAAGGTACAAATCTCTTGTCTCAGTTACCTCAATGGCAACCTCAACTGATTGCATCAGACAAATGCCCGCCTAATAGGCATGATCATGCACCATTCATACCTCCTTTCAAGGAAAGACTTATTGCCCAGGTTCTGGGAGGGATGTCAGCCTTCAGTAGTCAGCCCCTTTAGAGACAGCTCAGATACAGAAAGCCAGACACCAAGTTCCTAACTTCTGGTGCCCACATCCAAGAAGTGACTGACATGAGAGTACAAAAGCCCCGCTGCCACTTCAGCATAACTCAGAAAATTTTGAAGGGTCACTCTAGGACCTCCAAGAGATGTCATTGCACCAGCATCCCAGCCTGACTTCTCCCTCTACCAAACCCTGCTTCTTCCCCTTCCCTTCTCAGACATGGGTCCCAAGGAACTGAACTACATCTGAGTCTGCTTCTCAGGAAACCCAGCCTGCAACAGCCTGACTCAGATTAGCCTCAGGTATATGATAAGAGCTTCTTCCTGCTTCCTCTCTCTCTCCTTGCATGCACAGAGTACAGATCAGCTAAAAAGCCTAGTAACACCCCAGGTAGCTCTGGGATTAGGGCTGCTGGGAGCTCAAGGTCAGAGTGGCAAGCACAAATTTTGGGGACTCAAAAGAATGTGTACTCCCATCCCCTGATAATAACTAGGCATGTGGATTACCCATAAGGCTTTGTTTTTAATGTATGAGTGTGTTCATGATCAAGAGTTTATAATTTGGAGATAGAATCTATATAAGAAATATGAGGATTGCTTGTTTGGAAGTGCTCTGTCCAATAGTCAAATTTAGATTTAAATTAATTTATAAATAAATTTTGAAATTCAGTTCTTTGGTTGAACTGGTATATTTCAAGTGTCCAATAGCCACAGTGGCATGTGGCTACCATGTTGGGCAGTATAGATTTATAAAACTTTTCCATCATTACAGGAAACTCAATTGGACAGCGCTTGTTGGAATGCTAAGTTGTAATAGATCTAAGGTTTGAATTGTATTCTATACCATGTATATCTATCAGAGGAACCTTCCATGGAAGGCTGGTATAGAATACAATTCAAACCTTAGATCTATTACAATTCAACATTCCAACAAGTGCTGTCCAATTGAGTTTCCTGTAATGATGGAAAAGTTTTATAAATCTATACTATACTGCCCAATATGGTAGCCACAAGACGAACACCACTAGGTTTTGGTTCCTTCACTACACACACACACACACACACACACACACACACACACACACACACAGAGAGAGAGAGAGAGAGAGAGAGAGAGAGAGAGGAGAGAGAGATCTAGCTCTATGTACACAAGACTGAATTCCAAGACTGAATTCCATGGAGAACCACGTCAGCCAAGCCAGGATGACCCAGAAACATGCAAGTCTCTTGGCTTACTATGACCTCCAAGCTTAAACCAGAGCTAAATATCAGGGAAAGACAAAGAAAACTGAAAATAGCAGAGAACATCAATCCCAAAGCTTAAGTAAGGAAGGGAGTCACCTGAAGAAGCCCTTACCATGTTCCCTAAACATTTTGGCTCTGTCTGATAACTCTAACTCCATAATCCAATCTGTGCCCACAGCCAGCACCAGCACCAAGGCAAAGAGGTAAAAATATGAATGAAGCACCTTTTGCTCCAATGTAGTGACATCACCTCCACCCTAACAGCAACCCTTGTCCTCTTCCTGGGCCCTCCTTTTTCTATTTGCTCAATGTTTGTGCAGCATTCTCCTTTGAGATATGAGTTTCACATAAAGAAGAGGGCCTGATCATAGAAAATATTGGAGACCAAAGCCTTTCTGGAAAGCAGGTCTGAACTGGGACAGTTAAGAGGAGTCTTTCAGCATTCCCCCCAATAATTTCCATACAAATGTATTCATATTGTATTTCTCATCAAAGCTCTGACATGTTATTTTAGACATAGAGTACATAAATTTGCATAAATTTTCCAGAGACTCTGTGATTGTCTAAACTGCATTTCTTTTTTTTTTTTGAATTGGAGTCTCACTCTGTCGCCCAGGCTGAAGTGTAGTGACACTCTCACAGTCACCGCAGCCTCAACCTGTTGGGCTCAGGTGATCCTTCTGCCTCAGCTTTCTAAGTAGCTGGAACCACAGGTGTCTGCCACCACACTCAGATTTTTTTTATTATTTATTGTAGAGACGAGGTCTCACCAAGTTGCCCAGGCTGGTCTCGAGCCCCTGGGCTCAGACAATCCTCTCACCTCAGTCTCTCAAAGCACTACCATTACAGGCTAGAGCCACCACGCTGGGCCTAAACTGCACTCTTATTGGACACAATTGATAAATTAGAGAGCTGCTTCTGCTGCTGCTACCACACTAAAGATCTCAGACCCTGATGAGATCTGAAACACCTTTTGTAATATGCCACACTGTTGCCAGCAAATAATACTATCAGCCACTTTCCTCTCTCACAAGGTGAAGCACTTGTGCAAATTTCCATCACACACACCTGTGCAGACAGCAAACCCACAACAGACTTACCAATGTGTACAAACACATACAAGGCCAACTCCCCTGCATGGCATCAAACAGAAAGTCTTTAAGTCAGTAAAATGTCATTTTAGAGTTGGTCCTTCCGGGTCCCATGGGGTCCTCAGTGCCTGGAATAGCTCTTATCTTCCAATAGTAATATCACCTCGTGTTGGTTGGAATCAGACATTACAGAGTTACTGAGAGATTATATACAAATCATTTGATCTAATTTAGGTTTTATATTAATTCTCAGGGCAGGTATTACTATCTCTTTTACAAATAAATGTACTGGGTTCCAAACACGTAAATAGTTTCCCCAGGGTTTTATACCTAGTTGCAGAGCTGGAACTCGATTCAACATTCCCTGGATTCAGTGGAGCTTGAAGTCTATTTCTGAGTGAAGGAGTATATCAGAGACACAAGCTAGAGATCTGAAGCTAGATATTAGAAGAATCCTCTCAGCTAACACACACAGTAAGGAAAGGAAATCCACCTCATCTCTTTCACGATGTTTAATTCAACTAACAGCAAGAAGTACAGAAGGAAAGTAAATTACCAAAGCTATAACCAAATAGAAACAGTTAACAAACTACACACAAATGCAAGTCCTGCTTCTGTGAGAGGTTGTGCCAATTGCAATATTCCATCTCCTAGCTCTTTCCCCAAGCCCACCCATGCTCTCTCCTGCCCCGACTCTTCTCTGACCACTACAATTCACACCAATGCCCCCCAGGCCAAGAGTTCTCATACTTTAATGTGTTTTTTAAAATCACATAGATTCCTGGATCCCACTTCTAGAGATTCTGGCTCAGTAGGTTTCTGCTGAGCTCAAGAATTTGCATTTCCAACAAGTCCCCAGATGGTACTGATGCTGATGGACCATGAACCACATTTAGGATGCAGAGATCTCGATTCTGGTAGGATCTTCACCAACAACATAGAACATGGTTACTTTTTATATTACACCATCCTGGTTTCCAGCCACCTCCCCAAGGCCTCCCCATAGTCCCACCCATCATCAGAGCCCCACCTCCAAAACCCAGGACCAATGCCAAGCACAGTTGGTGAGTGGTGCTATGACTAATGATCTCCCATTTGTTCTGGACAGAGCACTCCTGCCCCAGGTGCTTCGGTTCTTATAAGTGGGCTTCTCGTTGGCCACTGCTCTCTATTTATTATTTGAATTCCCTACTACTCCAGATTTCTTGTAGAGCTGAGGCATTTCTTTCTTGGCTAAGTCAGCTCCCTGGGAAAGGACTCATTCAGTCCTAAACTCCAAAGCAGCACCTACAGTACTCATACCTGCTGATCCAATTCCTCAATGCCAGGTATCTGCCTTCAGTGACATCGCATCTCACCTAACCCAGATACCCATTGCAAAGTTGTCCATGCTGTCTGGCTCACTTAGCTCCTAGTCTTGTTCCTCCTCCTCCTCACTGCAGCAGTTCGTCTGGATGCTGAGCTTAGATTTGCCTTAACTGTTGGAGAGAGGGATCATCTGCCACGCTGAGCTCCCTTTTCAGCACCTAGACCCGGGACAGCTCCCCTAGAGGGCCAAGAAGAGCCAGATCCTAGCTGATGTCCACTTTTCCCTTGCTGTAAAAAACAGGCCAAACCTCTGTGATGAGGTAGTTTTGTCTTATATTTTGCTGTTTCTCCCTGCAGTGAATTTTTGCTGCTTTAAGCATGGAAGCTAGGACCCATGAGGTGTACACGACTGCAGCATTAGCTGCACTCTCCGGGTAGTCAGTAAACATGAAGCAACAAGCAGTTTGAGCCCTTACCTGGTTGGCACTTGAAAATATATCATCCAATTTGGAAAGCAGAATACCTTTTACTATCCCCTCCAGTGCCCAACATGGGGGTTCCCACAGAATAGGCCACTCCATGACTACTGAATGAGTAAATGAGCAAATGGATAAAGGCGGCAGCAGGGTTGTGCCCAGTTCTCCTTTGTGGTGTCTGTATCAGTGTGCTCAGCCAGAAGAAAACCACTTCCAATCTGTGGGAGCTGAGAGAATGCCTCCAGGCCAGATTTTCAACTAATTCCCAGCAAAAATTGGACCTGCACATTCAGATGAATTGTGGCGTGAAGACTACAATTGCACAAGCACAGTAGTTCAGGTTTTGTTCAGGAGGTGGATGTCTTTAACAGAAAAGGCCGTACTGTACTCCACCTACCCCTGCTCCAAGCCTCCTCCCTTCCCTCCCCGCAAGGCCATCTCAAAAGTAAACTGTCCCTCTTGACAACTCCATTTCCATCACTGATCCCCAGCCTGGCCGGATATCTAAGTAGGTGGAATCAACAGCTGCATATATGTGAATGATTTTAAAGCATCTCCATTTTCACCTGTAGTGCCCTTGCCATCTTTCCATAGGGTAGGTCTCCTGAAAAAGTAAAAATGCTATTCAGGGAAGGTAATCCAAAAACACCTTAACCCCTTAGCTCAAGCATGTTCATCAAATCAGTAAGCCTGTTCTCCAGCAGAACCTGAGGGAGTGGGACAAAGAGGAGGTAAGTTTTGATGGCAGAAAAGCTGTGAAGGAAATGTCCCAGCATGAGTTACTGCTGCCAAGAGCAGGTCTCAGTGCAATATCACATTAAGGGGCTTGTGCTCTCTGCCCAGCTTGCTGCAAAAATACCACTGGAGCTATAGGAAGACAGGCACAGGGCAGTAGGTATCTGAAAGGTTTACAATGTTTCCTGCAGGGGCTGGGTGGGTGGAGGCAGAGACATGAAATGGTTTGTAAAAAGTAAAAACATTAGGATACAAGGCAACATGTGATGATACCCTGTGGGTTGAGTTTCTGTGCTACCAAGCACTCCTAGTTCTGAGGATGGTTTCTTGCTAGCAATGACTCCCATGGATGCCAGTCTTGCAAGTGAGAGGCAGCTCACAACAGATTGCCCACAGTAAAAGCCTCATACTGGCTGAGTTCCGAAGTGGATGCAGGAAAAAGAAAATGACTGACACTGCAGGGGACCTGAGTTTCTAATGTCTGGGATGTTTACCTCATTAGGCTGATTTGCATAATATCAGCCAAAAACAAGAAGAAAAAAAGTAGCTAGGAGGGAGCCCACTGGATTTCAAGACCTGGATTCTGAGTCCTGATCCTCAGACTCCTCCGAGGTCTGAGACAGGACCTCTAGGCAGGCCCTCCCCACTAGCTTGGTTACCTTATCTGCAAAGGAGCCTTAACGATGCATACTGGGTCTAGGAGGAACCTGGAGTCACTCTCTCCGGAGCATTACAGCTGATGGGAACAAGAGGGGACTTGGTGCTACTATAATTACTACTAGTTTCATCCCAAGCCCTTTGGTCTGCAGCATTCATCTTGTTGTAACAAGGGATCAGGAACCCAGGCAACTCCTGGGCTAGGGAGGATAGAGAGGTCTAAACGAGAAAAAGTCCAGAGGCTGGGCTAGGACCTACAGGTGGGGAAGGGCAAGGAGACACCTTGGACCCAAAAGGTGGGCAGGACCTGGCATGGCTGGAAAGAGCCTAGACAGCACCAGGGAGACTGGGGTAAGGGGCAGGACCTTCTAATTCTGGAAGGAAAGGAAGAGGCGGAAGAGGGCATGGGAGAGGCCAGATAAGGGGGATAGGCAGGTAAGGCTTGCCCAAGCAGAATAAGGTAAGAGTTCTGCACCAACATCCACATTCAAACAGCAGGACTCACTGGGCTTCTTCTCACACACCAGGCCAGGATCAGGGCTGTTCACGTAAGACTAACAAGGGTGAGAGATCAAGAGCTTCAGGGATAAGGAACCAGTGTGTCACTCAGGCACATGCAGTAGGCAAGACCATTCTAGATTTTTTTTTTTGTCCCTCTTAGTGATGGGTTCACTAAAATGTCCGTGCTTATCCAGGAAAGTCTCGATCTCATCTCTGCCTGCCTCCCTTCCCTCCTGCCCAACTGTCCCCTCACTTCTCTTCTCCTCTCTTCTCCCCCCACTCCTACAGTCAGGCTCAACTGTCCCTGCATGCCCTAAACCCTACTTCAGGGTGGCCCCCAACACTGATGTTCACTGCCCTATGGGCGCACTGATCCACTGTGTGAGCAAAGGCACCAGGCCCCCATGCTGTAGAAGTGGCACCTGCCCTGCCTGGTCCCTGTGATTGCTCAGTTTGCCTGAGGCAACAGCTGCAGGGTCACCATGTGGGTTTGGATCTGTGTGTCCTTTGGGGGTGGGGGGCGGGGAAGCTGAGAAGAGGAAATCATCTCTCCTTCCCATCCTGGCTATTTGGAAATGTGCCCTGTGACCATCTAATCTAATTAGTTGAAGCCTCAGTCTTGACAGGAGAAGGCTTCAAAAAAAAATACTCTAGCTTTCTTGGCTCCCAGCCTCTTGAAAGATAACGGAGAGGATCTGATTGCAGGAAAGTGGAATCCCAGTTCCCCCTGATTCTCACTGCCAGGGGCAATCAACTGTGAGCTAAAACCTCCATCTTGAAAATGCCAAGCGGAAGGAGAAAATCTGAGCTCACAAACACGGTGACTCTGAGTCTCAAGGATCTGACCCTGAGGGAACCCTTAGAACAACTGCCCACAGAGACCCTGCCCATTAGATCTGGAAATCAGGGAGAGAAGAAGGGCCATCTTTCTCACACCTTTCAATGGGTGCCTGTCCTGGGACCTCAGGCAGGATCTGCCATAGTGGCCCCCTGCCAGCCTCCCTAGGGTCCTTGCATGGTACAGAGCAAGACCCAGCTCCATGACATCCCATTTTCTTTTTGCAGAAGCACTCAACCTCTTAGAGACAGGATCCTCACTGACGCTGCTTTCTCAGCCTTCTTCCTCTGCCAGAGCCCACCCTGGCTGCCCAGTTCCTGTTACAGATCACTAGGCTTCCAACCACCATCTCCCCTTGCCTTGCCACTGGGCAGGTGTCCAGGATCCTGGATGTGTGGAAAGGCTGTGTGCCTGCCAAAGGGAGAACAAAGGCAGAGCCAATCAGGATGGCCTCAGGGGGTTTTGGAGGTTGCACAAGGACACCAAATTCTCCAAACAAGCACTGCCACCACAGATGAAACTGCGGACTATGAAAAGCCGGCGGGGACATATTCTAGTGAGAGGAGGAAGCAGCACCATTTAAAATGCTGCTGCTCCCCTTGACCATGTTAATCGGATTCTGTCATATTCGAAGCATGAAACCAGACAACCCGTCGGGGAGCAACATAAGCCAAGTTCATCTTCTGCAGCTGCCTGTCTCCTCCTCACTGGTCAGTGACACTTGCCTGTCCTGCTCCACCCTAGAGGTAGCCAGAGGATCTAGGTCAGCAGTACAGCACATCCTCAAGAACCATGAAGCCACAGAGACAGGACAAATCCTGTACTCCCTCACTCTGCCCTGCCTCTCCACCTACCCAGGGCCACTGAAACCTCAAAGGGGGACAGTGGGAGGGTAGAAAAGCAGGGAGTCCACCCCAGGTGGACAGCCTGGCTAGGTGGGCCGAGGACACATTTCCCAGCTCCAGAAGGAGCCCTGCCTTCTCCCAGGGTAGGAAGGAGAAGCAGCACGGAACCCCACCAGCAATCACCAACCCAGCCAGAGTCAGAACCTGGTCACAACTCAGCATTCACACAAAGAGCACTTCTCTTCTCCCACCACTCGCCCACATCCCACCTCCCAACTCCACACACACATAGGTTGGATCATCTAGCCTTTACTCCCTATACAGTTATGACCTCTTTACAGTTGGACATTCAAGTCTAGTCACCTGACCATATAAGGTGCCTGAGCTCCCAGTCCAGCAGCTAAGCCTCCCATTGGTAAGGTTAACTTTTCAAAAACCACAATGTAGTTTTAAACCAAATGGCTTTTTCCTACTTGAAAATTGTCTTCTATATCAATGGTTGATGATCAAACCACATGTAAGTTTCTGATGAAAAGTATAGAATTCAATTTAACTAAATCCAAATATTTGCTAGAAGTGTATTTCCTTTGGCAAAAAGTATATACTGAGAAAAATTATAGAATGAAATAAACTGTAGAATGAAATAAATTTTAGGATGAAAGAGATTATGATCAAATTGTAAAATGATAACCAAACAAATGATCCCACTTAGAGTATTAAGAAGTACACTATGGAATACTATTCAGTTACCAAAAACAGTGAAATAATGTTTTTTGCAGCAACTTGGATGGAACTGGAGAACATCATCCTAAGCAAACTAACTCAGAAACAGAAAACCAAACACTGCATGTTCTCACTTATAAGTGAGAGCTAAACCAAAAATATGCAAAGACATAGAGAAGGGTATAATGGACACTGGAGACTCAGAAGGGGGGGATGAAGGGACAAAAAAAATCACCTATTGGGTACAATATGAACAAGTGGGGGGGTACTCTGAAAGCCCAGACCAAAAACTATTTGTATCCCACAAAGGTAATGCAATTTTTAAAAATTAAAATTAAAATAAATAAAGAGTATAGGACTCTCAAACTAATAAAAAAATCAAGTCTGATTTTTTTCTAGCACTTGATCACAGGACTTTGCTAATCTTTAATCGTTTTTGCTTTATTTCAAAGGAGACTACTTTCCACCTAATGTCATCAATATCTGATCTCTGAAAATTAAAGTGAACACTTCCTGTGTTTCCCTGTCTTGCCAGCATTCCCTTTTACACTTAGTACCAACTTCAGCTGTGACAGATGCTCACCTGCCCTCTGGCTAAAAATAGCTGTCATGGATGTCAAAAATGGCAAATGTTCTCTCTCTCTGCTTAACAGCCCATTAGGCGACTTTGTGAAAAAGGCAGATGAATCCCTCACCAAAGAGTAGCCTCAGCTTTACCCGACACCAGGCGCTCGAGACCTTTTCATATATCAATTGTTGAGATGGCTTTTATCAGTTAAAAATAGAGCTGTTAGCACCCCAATTCACAGCATATGCTGCACACTGGATTTTGCAGAGCCCAACAGCACTACAGTTTGAGAATAAGAGACTGGAGACATGCAGAGCTCAAAGAAGACCCCACAAACCTTGGCATTATCCTATCCTCTCTGTCTTTGCTGATGCCATGTGACATGTTTCCAATGATGCCTCCCTGGGTAATCTCTTTGAACTCCAGGTATCTACAGTGTGTACAGTCAAAAGAGTTCTACCAGGTTTCCCTTGAAGTGTATCTGTGCAATTTACAGTAAAAAGTTGTCACAAACTAACTTAATTGCTTAAAGCAATTCTATTATATTGTAATTATCACATAGCATTGTAACTACTTGCTTTGTGGATGTCTCTCTCCATCCCCTACCCTCCTTCACCCCCAGACATGAGCTCCTTAAAGAGGCCCCTGAGACCTCCGTATCCACTAAGTGCCTCATACATAAAGAAACTTGGAAACTTTGGTTCAATTTTAATTTGAATGGAAGCTGCTATGTCAATAACTTAGTCCTTCTTAGATTCTGAATCCTATTATGATCTCCATAACTTTAGTTAGACTTAAGTGGTTAATCAACAGGACTTACCAATCTTGAACATCCCTTCTAGACTCCTAATAAGTGACTCTACTAAGTCAATGCATTGTGTGAAATAAGCAGTTATTGTCGTGTATTTCTATGTTTGGGTCCTTACATGTCTACTTCCAAAAAGAAATTAATAACCCTGATTATTTATGTAATTACTAGTGTAATCACTAAAGCAAATGTAACATTAAAATTAAATATGTGGAATGCCTAGCTCATATTTAGGAAGACTCTTGAGCATTAGCTCTCTGTCCCCATGTGCTGATTAGTGTCTCTAGTAATGGATGAACTCATAGGGGCCATAGTCCGGCTAGTACCACTCCAACTGTTGGCACCTGCTCTATCATTTCAGACCAGGGTCATTTAATGACAGTCATCTGGACACCCAGGCACATTTTTCTTGAAGCCAATGAATGATTGTTCTGTTCAGTTTCATTTTACTTGTCCTTCTTACCTCCCTAACCCCCATCCCAAGCTGTGTTTGTTTAATTAAAGCCAAACCAAAAAGTGAAATACACCCGGTGGCCCAACACATGCAAAAGACAATTAGACAACAATAAAGAGAAGAGAGATGTTTCGCCTGAAGAGTCACCTTCTTCAAAGTTTACTAAACAAGGACTCCTTATCATAGTATCAGGAAATGGCAAAACAGCCCTCTTTCACATAAACATAAACTGAACCTTAACTTTAACATTAGGTGAGAAAAGGTGGAATAAAATGCATGACAAATTTGCCAGAGGCAGCACAGAGTTTACTGACAGTAAGACTGTGTCACATGAGGAATTGTCCCTTCAAGAAAGGAGCACTCTCCTGCCATAGAAGGCAGTGTGTTCCCATGGAGCAGAAGAGTAAAAATAGACAACAAACTGTTTGCTCATTAAGTCACCCTCTGGTTGTCATTTAAGTCACTGAGGCTCACTGGCCGACAAATTCCCTAACTAATGGACACAGAACCAGGGTCCCAAAACCTATCATTTGAAGGTAAACAGAGGCATGTAGGTTGAGGCGAGATCCCACCCCTTAGTGGCGCCTACCACCACCAGCTGGGCTCACCCTTTACAACCCGAGGGACTAAGAGTTGACCACAATAATATAGAGCGATTAGCACCCCAATTCACAGCATATGCTGCATAAGCAACCTGGAGATATGCTAGAGTTAAGTCCCAGGAGTTGGTCAGTGAGGCAGGTAAAATTCTTAAATGCCTACCAGAGTAGTGAAATAAGATAAGTGTCTAACAGCTAGTTGTGTTTGGATTTTTTTTTTTTAGTTCTAGAAGCAAACTCCCCACATCTATAATGTAATCAAAATCAACTGAGGCAATTCTGACCGAAGATCTTGGTACTTTACACAATCACCACAATGTTCTGAGACTGTCCACAGATCTCAGAAGGTGGCACATCCAATCCTCCAGGCCTCCAAAGTGACTTCACAGCACAGTCACAGTCAATAAGATGCTGTTCTACTTACGCAGGGCATGCCACTCGTCCTGACGGATGGTCTTCGTGATGTTGAAAGTGAGGTTCCTGGGGATGGTGGCTGAGGAGTAGTGGTATTTGATGTACGTGCACCGCTCAATTTCTCCTGGAAAAGAGAAACCGAAAATCAAATGTTAACGAGGCAGTAACCACATCTGGAGTGGTTCTGAGAGCCACTGTTCTGTCCTAGAGAAAGGGACTTGTTTCATATTGGGTGTGGTGACAACTACAGTTTATACAAGGCAATGACTTTGACTCAAAAAGAGCAAGAGAGTAGAACTATAATTAAGCAGTATTGATTTAGGTTTTAAAAAATACAGCTCTAGAATCACACAAAGGTGGGAAGAGTCAAAGTTCAGGCTAAGAGCAGCTTGCTAAGAAAGTCATACCCATGTTTGTCTCATCTTCTTGACTTTCAAGTCAATAGAGGAAGGTTGGCATCGAAAGATGTTCGCAGTTTCCACCCAGGGACCATTAGAGAGAAGGCTTCCACCTTAATGATGTCATTTGTGCTTTGAACACACCCAGTATTCTGGAACAGTAAAGGGGCAGGAGAGTTCTTCCCTTTTATGTCTCTCCTTCCAATCTCACCCCTGGACACCAAACACTCAAATCAGTCTGTGTCTCTTTGAACCAGTTTCTTTTAAGGTTTTTTTTTTTAGACAAAAGTATGATTCCTTAACCAACTCAACACCTGTTCCAATAAGACCTCTATAATTAGTTGCTATTAATCAAAGCATGCTTTGCTAGTCAAATTACCAAAATGTTTCTAGATCTGAGAACAGAAATTCTCAAAGTGTGGTCCCAGGACCAGCAGTATCAGCATCCTATGAGAACTTGCTAGAAATGCAACTTCTCAGGCCCAACCTACTAAATCAAACCCGGAGGTAGAACTTGGCAATCTGAATTTGAATAAGTTCTCCAGGTGATTCTATTGCAAGCTTAAGTTTGAGAACTGCTGTCTTACAGAAACTAATAGAATTACTAGTGTATTAATTCATAAATCCACCATGTTTGCAAATTCCAAAAAGAAGGCCTGACTGGGAGCTCTTCCCTTGTTACTTTTGGTCTCCTGTAGTCATTTCTATCGACGCTTGTTCATCTGGGGGATATTAAAACTCAATGTCAGGGCATTGTGAAGAGTCAGAAAAGGGGTGATTTTTAAAGGTTAAGGGTTTTGAAATTTGGTTTTGCACCTGAATGGATTTTGATGGTAATCCATTTTGCACCCCACTGATTTTCAATTTATAACTGGTGGCACCTGATTGAATTGTTTGACCCCTGGCCCACTGTCAGTAGGGAACCTGGAATTGGTGAAGTCCAATAATTTAGACAGTGCCTCATGAAACCGATGCCTTATTGTAAATCATATCTGGACAACTGCCCAGTTCCAGTTGATGGCAGATACTACTCCAATAGGACAGACACTATCCAAAGAGGCAAAGTTCTGGAAAAGGGTATGCACTTTTTTCTTGTATCGTCAGTTGATCAACTCATCTGCCTCTTGCTCCTTAGCCCACAAACATCCTAAAGCCTCTCTCAAGTCCCCAGCATTCCCCCTGTGTACACTTTCTCCTTATACCTTCATCCCGTCATCCTCCTTCCTTAGCTTGCAAAACTTGATGGAAAAGGAGTCTACCAGACAGTCTCCACTTCCTCCACTCACACTCACATCTCAAATACCACACACTCTAACTCCCGTAACAATTTCCATTAACAGCATCATCTCCCATTCTGGTCTACAGCATCATGAATCAATCCAACAGTCATCCCCGCCTCTTCCCTACTGATACCCCTCCTTCCTGACACCCATCTGATCACAAATTCTGCCAGTTCTACTTCATAAATGTGCCTGGAGCCCAGTCCTTCCCTCTGCTGCCCCTCCCTATATAGTAGTTTTCCTAATACAATGACCAATCTCAACAAACAACCACATTTATTGAAGACCTACTAGACAGGAGGAACTTGCCAAGTGCTTTGTAGACCAGGGGTTTCCAACTCTACTTATGTCATGACACACACTGAAGATGTTCGTGAGGCACCTGGGTGAACAGATGAGGCTGCCCCAGGCTATGTCCAGGCTCCCCGAGGGCTGAAGGAACCAGCATTTCCAACAAACCCAGAACCTGCTCACCAGTTCTGTATTTGTTCCAACAGTGGGAAACTCGGTTATGGACATTGTCTCATTTAATCCACTCTACAACCCAATTAAGTAGGCATTGTTATTACCTATTTTGCAAATGAGAAAGTAGAGCCTCAAGAACATTAAGTGATTTACCCAAGGAAGTAGCCTCCACCAGGCCACCCTCCCAAGTAGAGTATACGCCATGCAGGAAAACATGTGACTACCTGGTACTCTGCTCACAAGTCTCTATGCTGCTCTTTACACACAGGATAAGGCCCACACTCCTCAGGCACAAAGCCCCAGCCTCCACCTCAGGTCCCCTCAAGTCTTAGGCTCCTCACACCTTAGGCTCCAGTCAGGTGAATTTTCCTGCCTTGCCTCGAATATACCACATCCATTCTTGACTCCGCATCTGTTCTCCCACCTGCATTTCTTCCTCTGACAAACACCTACTCATCCTAACAGGTGGCTCAAGTGGCAGCTCCTCAGCACAGCCCTTCCTGCATCTAGGACTGCCCCCCGCGGGGCGGGTTCCACAATGGCTTCCCTTATCCCTTCCCTGCTCCCCTGTGCTTCTGTCTTTCCTGAGTAAACACACCACTTCACTGTGATTTATCTGTTTACACGTCTCACTCCCCCACTAGATTATGAGTTTCTCAAGGGCAGTGATGTTGTCTTATTCATTCATCTTTATCTCCCCAGCCCCTAGCACAAGGTAAGCACCAAAAACATGTGCTTTAAGGAAGGAAATGAATAATATGAGGTGTCCTTTCTAAGGCCACAGCAAAGAATCCAACTGCTTTTATTACATGCAAGGAATTAAAAAGCAGATGAGAATGTAATGAATTAAAGGAGATGATTGCTGCAAAACTCTGTGAGTCTACAACTAACACATCTTTCCTGCCTGGACAATATAAGGAGAGACTTATCAATCACAGCGAGGCAGAAGAAAACCACATATGATCACAGAACAGTGTCTTACTCTAGGTGGCAAATGTAATCCTAGGGGCAACTAGGTCAGTGGTTTTTGGAGGGGGAAGAGAAAGAAAAGAAAGAGGAGAGGAAACTATAAAAGGTCAAAAGTTGTAACAAGAATACCATCAGCAAATATCATCATGCCTTGGACACGTGCTGTTGGGCAGGTTGTGGCCTGCACAAGGGCACTTCCCAAGAGATACTTGGATGCTGAAATCCAGCTGCTGACCAAGCCTTGCACCCTGGTAGGGTGTTTGTGACTGCCTCTGCCAGAAGGGCTGTTTTTGTCCGATTTGTACGACAGTGCTGTATGAGATAGCAGCAGCAGTCCTACCTGCAATCATTTTAAGATACAATAAAACACTCTCAGACCCAGATTTCACTGGGGACGGCCACAACGGTGACGCACTCATGTCTGAGGAAAGCACCTGACTTCTCAGCTAAAGTCAAATTCTCTCAGCCCCAACACAAACTCAACAAGTTGCCCCAGGTTGCAGGCAGCCTGGAGTCAGCTCACTTAGCCTCTCCCAGCCCCAGCCCACCCAGCCAGGGAGGGAAGAAGCCACTTGACACTCAGGAAGAGCAAGAAGCCAACCAATAGGCACTGCAGGTGACTGGCCAGGGAGCCCACCTAGAGCAATCAGAATAGCCCCACCAAGGCCCTGCTCTTCACTTTGCCTTGAGCATTGCAAACATCCTGTCTCTGACAGCAATTACATTTGAAAGATTCAAATATTGCCTAAGAAAAAAGACAAAATATTTATCCATGTGTCTGCAGGTCCTGTCAGCGTGCTGGGCTTTTGTAAATACAGGCACCATCTGGGCATCAAAAACGTATGCCCATAAAGTGGGCTTCCTAATACAAACAGGTTTTCCTGTAACAAACAGTTTAGAGGGGCTACCTGGAAGTCAGTGGAGAAGCCAGTGGCCTTACCTGGAAAGAAAGTTAAGTCCATCTTCACCAAACTCCTGCATGCCATCCCAGTCTCAATTCCCCCCTCAGGACCTCAGGAAGTCTCAGGTCAGGGAAGACTGGCCAGTGAGGCCTGAAGGGTAGCTCCCTCCTGTGGCCCCCTGAGACACCATAAACCTCAGGCATGCTCTGCCTTCTGAGCTGGTGTCCCTACTGCCTGCATGTCAGGGTCCCAGCAAGATACAGGTAAGACACACAAACAGGTACCTGAGGAGAGTTTCAAAAAAGGGCAATTTAACTCAACAGGTAAAAAAAATCCTGTTATAAAAGAGGAAAAGGACTAGCACAGACATTTCTCCAAAAACAAGAGCATTCAAATGACCAACAGGAAAAGTTACTCAACAACACTAATTATCAGGGAAATGCAAATTGAAACCACAATGAAATACCACCTCACACCTGTCAAGATGGTTAGTTAAAAAAAAAAAAGTACCGACAAGGAGGAGGAGAAATAAAATCCTCACACACTATTGGTAGGAAGGTAAATCAGCACAGTCACTATGGAACACAGTTTCGAGATTCCTCAAAAAATTAAAAATAGAACTACCATATGATCCAGCAATCCACTTCTGGGAATATATCCAAAACAATTGAAATCAGGATCTCAAAGAGATATCAACACTCCCATGTTCGTTGCAGCGTTATTCACAATAATGCCAAGATAGAGAAACACCTAAATGTCCATCCACAAATTAATGAATAAAGAAAATGTATATATACATACAACAAAATAGCATTTAGCTTTAAAAAAGAAAGGGCTTTTGCCACATGTGGCAATGACACCATGAGTGAGCATAGAGGACATTATGCTAAGTGAAAGAAGCCAGGCAGAGAAGGGCAAATGCTGCATGATTCCACTCCTATAAGGAATCAAAAACAGTCAAACTCAAAGAAGTGAGCGTAGAATGGTGGTTGCCAGAGCCTGGGAGATGGGGAAAATAATGAGTTGTTGCTCAACAGGTATAAATTTTCAGTTGCACGAGATGAATAAGAGACCTGTTTAATAATACTATTATACAGGGGAGGGGAGGCACATAACATCAATAAGCGTACCTGATCTCAAACCAGGTGAAGTGAGGACCAAAGGGGGACCCAAACTTTACCTGTACGATGACCACTTATATACCTAATCCTGAAGTGTACCCCTCATATTTAAAATAAAAATTGTTTCCAAAAATAAAGTTGAAAAAGAAAAGAAAAAATTACAATTATACACTCAAAAATCTGTTAAGAGGATAGATCTTGTGTTAAACGTTCTTATAACAATAGCAACAAAAGGGGGGACGATTTACTAAGCTTAGCACAGGACATAAAGAGACCAGTGAAGGGTGGTACAAGGGACCTGGGGTTGGCAGCAGAAGGAGCTGGGGTTGTCACGAGAACCCAGCAAGGTGGCCATATGGAAGAGGGAATGCAGCTTTTGGCAGAGGGTCACAGCCAACCTGTGGCAAGGTAGCAGGGAAGAAACACCCAACCCTTAGGGCTGCCCCTTCAATCTCCTGGTTGCTCTCAGCAGCAGACTCCAAACTAGAAGCCGGAGGGCAGATCAGCCTACAAGAGTCCAGAGCAGAAGCCAAAGGCAGAAGCTGGATTGGAGGTGCACACAGAGCATCCAGCTCATACCTCTTCTCTCTCTTTCCAATCTGCTTGCGTTTCCCTGCCCTCTCCCCCTTCCAAGCATATCACTCCAGCTTCCGCTTTAACCAATGCTGCACATTCTTTCTTTCCAAACCTCCATCTCTCAAAGTCTGAAGTGGCAACAGGTGATGTGGGAAATTGAGATTGGGGAGAGACTGTTTCATTCCTTCTTCTCCATCTCAAGTCCTTAAAGACCCAAAGCTCACACCAAGTACTAAGTGTGGGTCCTGCACACAGTAAGTGCTAAATAAATATTTGCTATTATTAGTATCCATTGGTGCCCTAGGACTACTCTAAGGAGATGTAAACACAGGAGCTCAGACGTAATATGAATAAAATGCTTACATCATGCCTAAAACACAGACCTATGTCTACAGAGTACAAATTTTCACACAATACTCTCAGGAGGCTGGTGGAGCAAGAGCCCTGATGTATGCTAAACATGTAAAGAACAGACTGGTGTGTCAATCAGGCGGGCCTCCAAGACTGACTCCCAACACTGGTGGATTGGGGGGGTGCCAGAGATGGAGCAGAAACCTGCACACACTGACACTGAGTTCTGGAGTCTGTCCACACCCGCAGCAATACCTGCAGGCGGTTTTCCTCTGGCTAGCATCGGCTATCAGCAATCCAAGGCTTCCTAAGTGCTTCTCAAAGGAGTCCATCACTCCAGGGAAATATGTATAAAGCAGGACCCTTCTCAGGCAGAGGAATTTTAGAGGCAGCACTGGGACCCAACCTCATTCCTCTAAAATTACCTTCTCTACACAAGTGCCATAGCACTTTAAATCTCTGTTAGAGAGTCATTGTTGGGGGTCAAATATTGTTCTCTTAGCTGTTTTTATAGTTCTTTTAAATAAGTCTGAAGAGGTAGCCCTGAGTCACTAATGCCCAAGTGAATGAGATCCCAAAACCTCTTCCTACATACCAGAGGGGTCCTCGGCCACAGAGGCCCCCAGAGAACAAAGATACTGAGAAGGGCACAAAGGAACCAAGGTAGCTCACAGGAGGTGGGCCTGGCGCTGCACTGCAGGAACTCCCCCATGCCTTACTTTATAAGTGGTGAGGTGGACTGGATACGTGATGGCCAAATGTTTTTAGGATAAAATGAGTTAAAGTGTAAAAGGTCTATCTATTTCAAGAGTTGAGGAGCGTTTAATGTACACTGTGACTCCCCCAAAAAAGGGACAGTTACAGCATGCTGACTTTCCTAGATGCCTTTGACCCCGAATCCTTTTTGATTCAAGGACCAGTTTCTAGCATGGGACTGAGTTCGTGAACATCAGAAGCATGTCCTTTGTTTACATCCCAGCCTCAGAGCGAGGCACAGCAAGAGGCACAGAGTAAGCCCTCGATATATATTTAAATAAATGAAAAAATATCAGACTCTGTTATTTGACCAAATGATCTACCAGGTAAATGGCAATGGCACCAAATATCTGCTCCTCTCTGAAGCCTTGCCTGGGTCAAGGCAAAGTAACACCAGCGTTGAATGCCCACCAACAGCTGTTTGTGAGATGACTTGAAATGAGTCTGGACTCTGAGTAGAACTAGTGCCATCGCCCTGGGTGCCCTGTACCACATCCCTCAGTCACCTTTGATTCTGATGCAGCTACAGTGGACACTCCTGGGCAAGCTGACAGTGCCCACGGCAAGCATCTACCAGGCCTCCCTGCCTCTGCTCCTCTCACAAGTCCACTGACCCACTCTGAGCTGGAGAACTGGAGAGTTAGTACCAAGGGCAACCCTCAACGGAGGGACAGTAGAGAGCAACCGCCCCATCCTTCAGAAGAATAATTATGAGGCGCCTTCTGCAATTGCTTGGAAGGCCCCCCTGGAATTGCACCTGATGCCTGCAGCAGTAGCCCCCTCCTCCCTGCCCTCTTCATAGGCGCCTCCCTCCTCTCCTGTCTCTCCCGGCTCCTTCCTGCCTGTTTCCCCCAGGATCCCTGCCTCAGGCTCTACTTTTAGGAGGACCACAACTAAGAACAACTCAGAGAAGAATAGTGGACATGGTTTATACGTTTGAAAACAGTGTGGGTGTTAATAAGTAAAAGGAAGTGGTAAAGTTCAGTCTTGAGGTTGCTTTGAAGGGTCACAGAGGCACCTGCAGATGAGGCAGGCTTTCTCCTTCTTCTCGGTTTCCCATATTCCTTTCCTCTCTTGATATTTGCTCATCCTATAGCCATGGGGATAGACTATTGGACCACTTCTGAGAGTCTGTGTGTTTCCTTGGTCTTTTTTTTTTTTTTTTTTTTTTTTGAGTCAGGGGATCACTCTGTTGCCCAGGCTGGACTACAGTGGCATGATCACAGCTCATCACAGCCTTGACCTCCTGGATTCAGGCGATCCTTCTGTCTCAGCCTCCTGAGTAGGTGGAACTACAGGTGCATGCCACCCTACCCAGCTGATTTTTTGTAGAAACGAGTTCTCGATTTGTTACCCAGACTGGTCTTAAACTCCTGGGCTCAAGCAATCCTCCTGCTTCCGCCTTCCAAAGTGCTGGGATTACCATGCCCTGCCAGAGATCCTTTTTTTAAACAACAACAACAAAATCGATTCAATGCCTACCACATACCAGATGGTCATGTTATCCCAAGTCATCCTCAAAACTCCATGAGGAAAATATTATAGTACTATCCCTGTTTGACTAAATAGGGAGTATGGGCAGATGAAGGCCTTCTCCAGACCCATTGGGCCAGCAAAGAAAAAAGCCAAGATGCAGATTCCAGCCTCTCTAACCCCAGGTCTGGTGCCTTCCAGCGGGGAGCACAGCAGTTTCAGACACAGCTCTAAGGATCTACTGTTGGGTGGAAGATTTGTTGGGAATGAGGGTTATTTTTGTAGCCACCATGCCTGGTACTTGGAAGGAACTCGATACATCCATTGGTGAAGGAAGAAAGAAAGGGAGGAAGGACAGAGGAGGGAAGGAACACCGCACATGTCTTGTATGTTGCTCTTCTTTCCACAATGCCCATGGCTGGATTGTCCCAACCCACGTGGGGTCTCCAGAGACATACCCTGGCCTCTATACCCCTTGGTGTCAGCCTTTGTGAGTTGCTGTCTGTCTCGTGCACCAGGCTGACAATTCTTAGTCTTTCTAGCCTCAAGCCTGGCTAGTCCTCTGTGCTTAATATACAGAAGATTAAATCAAAAGTAGAAAGAACACATGGAAAAAAATTGAAAGCCACCAACAAAAAAAAAGATAAAACCAGTTAGAGCTTTAAGGCTCGGGCTTCATCTCCTCTTTAAAGAGCATTTTCTCTAAAAAGAAAAAAAGTTAAAATTACATCTTAGCAGGGAGATGAAGTAGGGAGATTTTTCTCTAGCAGATTAGGAAGGCCACTTCTCAGATTTATTAGCGTCATCATGTTGAATTCTTTAGAGACCTCAAGAGTGAAGCAGGGGGAACAGGAGTTTAGTGGGTTACAGGTCGGACTCCCTAAAGGGTGTCAAGGATGAAAAGGCCAGGAAGCAAACCAGGAATGTTCCAGAGGCTCGAGGAGGGCAGGCTGGGCTGGTGACTCCCACACCCCCAACATCCCTGTCCCAAAGTGGGGCAGAAATGGGAGGGGGTGAGGAAGGCATACCTTTGGCAACCTCCACCGACCAGCAATGTTGACGAGAGCTCTCCCGATTTAAGAGACAACTCTTCACAAAAGCTTATTTCAAGAAACCTCCGCACCTCACCTCCCCCACATCTTCTCTTTAGCGCCTTCTGCTCCTCCCAGATGTTCTGAGCTGAAGGATTTGCAAGGCTTATAGCTGCTGCAGGCCCAGCCAGAAAGAATGTTTTATTTTCTTCATACTGAGGAAAAGTGTTATCTACTTTTTTATTTTTAATGCTTTCAAATGCATTCCATTTTGCATGCGTTGTTTTTTATGCTGCAGTATCAGCGTGGCCTTTTAATGTTGTTTTGTATGCATTGCATAGACTGAGTCCTAAATATTTAATTTCATTCCAGTCTATGTTACATAAATGTTTGGTATGAGTAGTACTCAGGGGACCCTCTTCATTACACACATGGAACTTCATTTTCAAAAACTGTCACCCCACCCACCCACCCCACCACCACATTTCTGGTCTCCTCACCTCACCGCTAAACACCTTCTGCTAGTTATTGTTTTAACACTGTTATTTGTATATTAATCACATAAAACTACCTACCTATAGTAAAAGTCCTGAGATAGAGAAGCTTGTGTTTCTCGTCCTTGTGTTCTTGATGGCCAAAATGGTGCTTTGAGTATTATTCATTTTAACAATGGCTTCTGTTTAATAAACCTTGCTATGTGTTAGGTACTATACAAAGAACTGTATTATTAATTTGCTCAGTTAATCCTAGAGGTTAGGTACAGTTATTATTACCATTTCATAGTTGAAAACCGAAATGCTTCGAGAGTTATCCTACCCAAAAACGCAGAGCTATTAGGTGGCAGAGGTGGAATTCAAACCCATTTACCACACTCCTAAGCACACTATGCCACACATGTGAAAAGAAATTGGGAAAAAGCAGGCTCTTCTTAAAGAAAGTGGGAGCCCTTCCAAGGCTTTAAACTGAAAACATAGAAAGGAAAACTTTTCCATTTGCAGGGATTTTCAGCATCTACAGACTCTGCTGTTCTTATCTGAGTAAGAAAAATGTTTGCTTCCATAGCTCCCCTAACAGGCTGCGGAGAAGACAGCTCAGCAGCAACATAGTGCAGCCATGGAGGATGGCTCAGAGTGTTTACTGACCCCATCTGACATTTAAGTCTCGGCCACATCCCTGTCCTCACTCCCAGGACAGGTCGCTCACCAGCAGGGACCTCTGAGCAAGTTACTCAGCCTCTCAAAGTCTTTACTTCTTCCTCTGTAAAACGCTAATAATAATCTCACGCACCTGGTAATACTGATGAGGAATACATGAGATAACCCGCATAAAACCCACTCCATGGTGAGTCTTCAACAAATGTCTGCATCCTTTATGAGTTATGCCTCTGGAGACACACATCCTGGTCCCATACAGCAGTCCCTAGTAATCTGAAAACAATGCGCATGTCTTCCCCACTCCAGTCTCCTTTAACTCCAGCTGAACATGTCCCGATTTCCTCAACCACACGGCCACAAAACCCACCACCATGCTAGTCATCCTGCAGGTTCAGTATGTGGGTCAGAATCTTTCCCAGTGCTGTATGGAGCACTGAGCAAAGTCACTCCCACGCACAGTTAGACCTCTGCAAACCTAGAGCTTTGGCCATGTGGCCAGACTCTCTGTTATATCAATGGGCAGCCTTGTCCACAGGCTGGCCACCCAGAAGGGACAATGCCAACTCTGCTTCTTCCTGTGCTTGAACTGCTATCTTTTCTCATTTTTTGGTTGTTTTTTATATTTCGGTTTGTTACCTCTGTGTAGGATCGTCTGTTTGTTCCAGCCCCTGAAGAAGTTTTTGGCTTGTGTTCCCATCATTCTACAAATTAGCAATGAGTCCCACATGCTTCATCAGCAGGTCATCCCCATCTTAGCCAAGCCATCGCTAAAATCCTTCCACAAGGCAGTGTTGAAGAAGGAGCTCAGCCCAAGCACACGCATAAAATTTCCTTGTGACCAAAAATCTAGTCATTATGAGAAAGCTCTCTGGGTGTGATCCTTCAGCTGCCATGAATTCAGCTCCCAACCTGTCTCCCCATGCCCACGTGCCCATCTTGTCCACCTGGATGTCACGAGAGGCCTTGCCTACATTGTCCACCCCGATCAATCTGTCTAAGAACTGTATCCAAAAAGGGAATGAGGTCAGCCCGGCATGGCTTGTTCGCTTTCTCAGCATCACCACCTCCTTGCTGTGCACTCACCCACCATCTGTTTAATAAGCCCTTTGGACAATTTTCCAGGGCTCTCTCTAAACAGCCTGCTTATCTGTGTTCATGGAATCCCACGATAGTGTTGTGCTCTTTCATTGACAATCTGGACACCGGTCACCTGCCTCTGGGTTCACAGCACTCAAGGTTTCACAGCTCCTTCTGACCATCTTGTTTCCCTCTGTAACAAGTGAGGTGGTCCCACTAGAGAAACTGCCTTCTTGCTCCTCCCTGTCCTTCCATGTCATCTGGTGGTCAACACTCCAACCAAGATACAAGAATGTGGCCTCACCACTGAGGAGCCACCATGCCCCTCTCCTAGTACAACTGATGATGGCACTCCCCCCAACAATGCCATAGAGCACAGCTTCTATCCCTCTGATGTCCACTGTGCTTACTGACCAGGTTCTTCCTGTTGCTCCTTGACCAAAGTCTCTAACATATCACAATCTTCTGTGCTAAAGGTCACCTTGTCTTGTGTGGGAGCTACCACCTTTCTGTCCTAATTTCTTCATTCATCGATTCTAGATGTCTTTGCCCCTTTTCTGAGGTTTTTTTTTTTTTGCACATTTTAAACAAGACATTTTTTAATGTCACTGCATAGTCACTTCTTCACAAAAGGAATAAAGAATGAGCTGTCACTGTGCTCGCCCCTCATGGCCCATCTTGCCTGCTAGTTTTTGGCTGCCTTTCCTTCAGTTTGCTCATGTATTTTCCCGGCTTGAAACAGACTTATTGGGAAAGAATGAGAAGGTGAGGTATGGCTTTAAATTACCAGCTGGGGTATAGTAAATAATCTGTTCCCTTAGTTCCATCACATCCCTAATGACCTTTGGGGAAGTTTGCAGCCTGAGAGGCCACGGCGAGATTGCGGCCCCTCCCACCCCAGTGCAGACACCCAGAGCAGCTCCTCCAGGCGGAGCTCCAGCCCCTGGAAGAACCATCCATCTCCAGGCTCTGACAGACAAACGAGGCGAGAAGGAGACCAAATCTGGTTTTTCACTGGAAAACAATGAGCTCATGCTTTCTCTCTGGGGACCCAGGAAGTGGAGACAGATCTGGAGATGGGAGACAGTGATGGAGGCAGGCAGGGGCGATGAAGGATGGGCCGGGAAGAGGAAAGAGGCCAGTCTGGCACTTTTTAAATGTCACTTTTGATAAGAATCCCCAGCTTCCAGGCCACAGGGAAACATTCATTTTCTTTAAATTAAGGATTCAGCATGAGGCAGTTGTCCTAAAGGAAAGGGACAGACAGAAGATAAACAGAGTTGGAAATTCGTCATTCCTGCTTCTTCAGAGAAAAGTAAAATGATCGCTCATGAGTCACCAGAATTGCAGATGTCAGGACAGAGATGCCTGGACTGTGCTCTACCACTGCCGCCTCCGGTTGTAGGGTTCAAAGTCTGATTGCAGATACTCTGGCCTGCCTTATTGAAGATGGGTCTGCCCCACTCAGGTGTGTATCCCTAGAAGGCCAAGACCAGGCATTTCCTACAGGCTGAGCCAGATAAAAGTGAGATAATTCAGACAGCAGTCCAGATGTTTCCAAATAGCTGACTGAATGTTTAGTTTCAGCTAGGGCAAAAAAAAATGCAGATTACTGAGTTTTTCACTTTTCATTTGAAAAAGGAGTTACATAATGCAGATTTCCCTTTTACCAGTTAATTCAGACAAAGAGAGAGAGAGAGAGAAAGAGAGTTTAGAGAATTGGGGGAAGCTGAGTTGTATATGAGAAATGAAACCCAGATGATTGATTATTTTACTCTTCACTCTGTTGAATGCTTTAGCTAAAAACTAAATGGAAACTAAAGATCACAGAAAATAGAAAACCCAAATAGATAAATTATGCTTTTCTTTATATGCCTAATCACAAAATTGACTATTTAAATGTTAAAGTATTAACTTATCCTAACTTCCTAGTTGCTATGAAACTCAAAAACAGAATCAAAACTAGGAATAGCGACTGACTCACTCTGTCCCTGCTATGTCCAGCAGCATTTCGCAGGATGGAGAGCATGGGTGCCAGAACCAGTAAGCCAAATTTGAACCTTCCTGGCTGTGCGATCTTGGTCAAATTAATGGAGCCCTCTGTACCTAAGCGTGTGATGTGAGTCTCTAGACCCTTAGAAGCACTGTGAGAATTCAGTGAATTAATATATGAGGGAGGACCCAAAAAACCCAGAATTTATTTCTAAAAAATTGTATATTTATTCTTACATGTTTAAACTTCAGTCACCTTCAAAGTACTCTCCATTTGATGCAATACATTTATAGAGATGCTTTTTCCACTGCTCAAAACAGTTTTTTAAGCTCATCCATTTTGGTGCCTTTTAGTGTCTCTGCCATATTTTGTTTCACCTCTTCCACATGGGCAAAACATTTCACTTTAAGGACTTTCTTCATTTGGAGAAACAAAAAAAGTCACTCGGAGCAAGATTGGGTAAATCGGGAGGGTGGGGCACGGGGATCATGCCATTTTTGGTCAAAAACTGCTGAACACTCAGAGCGCTGTGGGCAGGTATGTGGCCATGGTAGCAGAACCAGTTACTTGTGTTTCTTGAGAACACATCCTCTTACAACAATGCTAACTGGTGCACTGATGCCGATGGGTTCCGAGAACACTGACCTAGCGAGGGAAGGCTGTACTATAAGGGGCCTACCCTCCAGAAAATAATTCTGGGTTTTTTTGGTTCCCCATATTTGCAGCACTTAGTGCCTGGCATATTGTAAGCAATCTATAATTATTATTGCTATTATTGTACTATATCACCATATGCGACACAGATTTATTATGTATGTCAGACTCCAGGAATGTCCTTTAAGGTATGTGGCACCATCACATTTGTCATGGTTTAACAAAAAAAAATGAATGTCCTAGGAGACAGCTTCCTGTCATCCTATCTTCTTCTGACCTCAAGTACTGATCCTCGGTTTCTTCCTCTGCCATGCCACTGACATCTTTCCCCATCCCCACTCCCAGTCCTGGGGCATCTCCAACCCTGTGTCCTACTGCCCTGCTTCTGGCTCACTACTCCCCAATCTCCGCCCCCTCGAACAGCAGCTACACCAGTAAGCTTCTCAGACACATCTCATGGCTGCAACTTCACAGCACCAAATAGAGTGTAATGCTTGACACACCCAGGAAAGTAATGATTTAGGACTCACCTCTGAACTACAAAGATGATATCTGGCAATTAAATAAGTGTACCTTAACTTCCAACCCCTAACTCTAACCTGATGAGTCCAAGCCAAGATGGAATTTCTCATTTTTTAACTTTCAAGAAATGCTTCCCCACACTCCACCCCCTAACCAAAATAGCAAAACCTAACAGAATCAGATAATATCAAGGTTTGGTAAAGACAGGGAAAATGGGAACGTTCAGACACTGTTATTTAGAACATAAATTGTTCCAAACGCTTGATAAAATCAAACAGAAATGTATATATCCTATGACCCAAAATTACAGCCCCGCAACAAATACCTACATGTGCGCGTGAGGAGGATACACATACAAGGCTATTCAATGCAGCACTGCTTCCAAAAAAGAGTAAAAATCAAACATCCATCAATTAGGAAATATGAAAATAAAATGTGGCTGTAGTCACATGATAGAACATTATACAATGATTAAAATGAGTGAACTAGAACTGTACATAGCAATATAGAGAGATAGACCTCAAAATAAAATATTGAATATAAACAGAACTGCAGATACACCATACAGTGTATACAAAAAGCAACTACTGCTCAAGGAGACATCATGATAAAAAGGGTGTATACACATTAACACAAACGATCCCCACCATAATCATGAGAGCATTTGTCCCCAGAAAAAAACTGCAAAGGCACACAAGGAAGGCTTCCACTTCATCTCCATGCATTCTTGAGTGACAATGAGAACATTAACATTTATCAATTCCAGGTAGCAAGCATAGTGGTGTTTGTTACAGTATTCTTTACATTTTTTGTATCTAAAATTTTTCTTCCACAAAATATTCCTTGGGACCCAATGAGAAAGAAGCCAATCATTTCTTGAAAAGAAATCCACTCACTCCCTTGATAAAATCAAAGTCACATTCTCCAAGTTTTAAGGCAGGAGAACCTCTAAGTGAGGAAGAGGGACTGGGTCACGGGGACCTGACTCACCTCCTGGTCCTCCCCCAGGGGCTGCTCTCTGAGGTGCACAGGTGCCAGCTCCACAGGAGATGGATGCCCAGTAGGACCAATGAGACAGGAAGCCCAAGAGAACAAGATGGTGCGGGTGCTTCACAGTACCAGAAGATGAGGGGAGAAGGTCACAGAGGGCTAAGGAAATCAGGGAAGACTGAAGGCATAAGGAGGACCCTGCACTTCAGCTTGGTGGGAAGGTAGCCTGGGACCAGACCCCAGGGCCCAGAGGGCATCTGAGAAGTCTGCACTTAATAGGAAATGGGACTACTCCGCAGGCTAGAACTTGGCAGGGTCCTGTGGGGAGAAGATAGGGCTGGTGGCAGGGAATTCGGGGATTCTGTGGTTGTCTAGGCACCAGAGTGGAGGCCTTGGCATGGCTAGAAGCACGGGCAGGGTAGACACATAGGCCCTTCTGGTCTGCACTTGGCTTCCTGGTTCCCTAAGTTGACCTGCTCCATGCATGGACAGGCCCAGCCTGGGTCTCCCTGCACACCGGGCCCACCTTTCTCCTGCAGCAGAGTCAGACAGCCACTCTCCCTTCCTGAAGGTAGGAGCACAGAAGTGGTGAGAAGTACACTCTGGGACCCTGGGCATCCAGACTGAGTGAGTGGAGAGAAGTGAATCACCCTGAAGGAGTAACCTGCTCCTGGAAGGGCTGCCCAACTTCTCCCTAAGCGCATTATTCCCACAACTACTGGGCCCCCTTAGGTTTTGCATTCGTGGCTTCTCTGAAATCAGCAGCCAGCACACAGAAGCAGAGAGAGATAAGACAGACAGCTGTCTCTTATCTAGTTTTGCAAGACCTCAGGGAGCCACTCCATTCACTGCGGTGAACAGAACTGTTTTTGCAGCAGCCTGGCAAGGAAGCTTCCTCCAGGGGACTTGGGATCCAGAAAGCACAGCCAAGAGCAGGAGTGTTTCAGTGGAAAGGTGGAGGCAGGAGACACCCAGAGGCACTGCCCATCAGAGAGACAGATGCAGGGGTAGGGAGCAGCTGGAGGGGGGCACAGGAATTAGAGGCAAAGGGAGACCGTGGCAGGGATGGAAAAATTAGCTGGTGGGCAATGGGCAGCTAACAATGTTGAAATTTCCATTTTCCTATATTTTTTTCCAGCTTACAAAAATTTTTTAAATAAAAATAAATATCAAATAGTAAGACGACCCCTGTCCCCAAAAGTCAGTAATCTAAAATGCTTATGGTAGAGACGTTTTTGGAAGAGAGTAGCAGTCACGAGGCCATCAAAGCAGTGAAGTCTAACTACTGAGATGGAATAAAGTAAACACCTGAAAACGAAAACTACCGCATGGAAAGACTCCATTCTTTCCTATCTGCCTTCCAAGATGCAGCAGCCCTCAGTCAGCTTCCAGGATGACTGTCTAGGTGCTTCCTTCTGCTGGCCTAGCATCCCCTATCAGTCTTTTCCCCAGGTGGCTTAGCATGTGTCTCCCCCACACACCCTGACAGTCCTCCTCTAACCTCTAGTGTCTCCGCTGATCTTGGCCCCTCCCAGCACATCTGGAGTCCTCTCTTTCCATGGTTACTTAATGCATCCTTCGCCCAGCAGGGCCCTGACTCTCCCTGATGCCTAGTAGGTGGCAGAAGAACTGGGCCAGAATTCAGAAAATCCAGCTCTACCCAAAACATGAATTCACTATACAGTAATAGTAACATCTCGGTTCAGTAAGGAAAATGATGGTTTATTCAGAAAACTGAGCAGCCTTCTGGGAAAAAAACAAAATAAAATTAGAGACATACTTCGCATCTTTGCACCAGGATAAATTCCAAATGAATCAAATATTTGCTTGAAAAAAAATTGTCACAAAGTTCTAGAAAAATATTTTTGTAACCCTAGAGAAAGAAAGCTTTTATAACTATAACCCAAAATCCATTAAAGCAAATATTGAGAAATTTGACCATGTAAAAATATAAAATTTCCTTTTTTTTTTTTGAGTTGGAGTCTCACTCTGTCGCCCAGACTGGAGTGCAGTGGCTGCTCCCGGCCACCACAGCCTCGACCTGCTGAGCTCTGGCGATCCTTCCACCTCAGCCTTCCAAGTAGCCGGAATTACAGGCATGCACTACCACGCCCGGCTGATTTTTTGATTTATTGTAGAGATGAGGTCTCGCCGCCCAGGCGGGGCTCGAACCCGCAGACTCAGGCAATCCACTCACCTCAGCCTCCCAAAGGCGCAGGATTACAGGCTGAGCCACCGAACCCGGCTAAAATATAAAATTTCACACAGCAAAATCCACCATAGGCAAAATCAAAAGACAAAATGAGGGAAATTTTTGCAACTCACATCACAGACAAAGAAATCATTTGCCTCAAACATAAAAAACCATGTTCAAATTGATAAAGAAAAAGACCAACGAATCCAATTTAAAAATGAGAAAAAGATTTGAACAGACAGTTCACAGAAAAACAAATGTCTCTTAAACATATGAAAAGATGCTCAAGAGCACTCAAAATAAGAGAATTACAAATTAAAACTACACCAAGATGCCACTTTCAACCATCGTTCTGGCCAAGGCCCAAAGGTTGATAACACACTAGGTGGTGAGGTATGGAGAAACAGACACTGCCACAGGTTGCAGTTGGAGTGTAAATTTTGTAAATTTGTTCAGCCTCTCTGGAGGGCAATTCATCAATATCTCTCAAAATTACAAAGGCTCAATTTGACCCAGAAATTCCAATTTAGTAATTTATCTCAGAGATGTAGTCTCACAGGTGTGAAATGACAGCTGTACAAGGTTATTCGTTGCCACTTTGCTTACAAAAGTAACCTTAATTTTCATCAATAGGGGACCGAATAAATAAATTATGGTATATGCACACAATGGAAGACAATACAGTCATTTTTAAGAGACAAAACTCTTTATAAACTGATAAGGAAAGCCTTACGACATAAATTAAACAAAAATAAGCAAAGTGCAGAACTGCATGTAATATATATATAATAAATCCTCACTTAAAGTCTTTGATAGGTTCTTGAAAACTGTGACTTAAGCAAAATGATGTATAGGGAAACCATATTTTTTCCTCATCAACGTTATAATGAGACAATGTTATTCAAAGGCCTGATGTATGTTGCTTCACTTAAAGTCACACTTTTCAAGAACCCATCGAAGACATCGAGGACTTAGTCCACTACATTTATGTAAAAAGGGGGAAAGAGATGCTAGGTATAGGTATAAACATAGGCATAGAGGTACCTGCCTGCTTATGCATAAAACACCACTGCATGGAAACACAAGGAAACTAGTCATATTGGTTGTCTACAGGATACTTGGGAGTTTGAGAAAATAAGAGGGAAAGAAACAATCCCCGTACATTCCTGACTCACAATTTTTCAACTTTATAATGGTGCTAAAGCAATACACACTCAGTAGAGGCCATACTTCAGATACCTACACAGCCATCTGTTTTTCATTTTCAGTAAAGTATTCAATAAATTATCTGAAATATCCAACACTTTATTACAAAATAAGCCTTATGTTTAATGATTTTGTCAACTGTAGGCTAATGTAAATGTTCCAGCACATTTGAGGAAGGTTAGGCTAAGCTATGACATCCGGTAGGTTAGCTGTACTAAATGAATTTTTGACTTACGATATTTTCAACTTTCAGTGGGTTTATTGGGACGTAACTGCATTATAAGTTGAGAAGCATCTTTTTCCTTACATGCTTTTAACATGCACATGAATGTATTGCCTACATTTTTAAAGTTGTTTACAATGCCAAAAACTAAACAAGGTAAAATTAAGATTGCAAAAAAAAAAAACCTAGGTCTGTCCCAGCTCTGTCCAGGATAACATAGGGGTAGCCACTTCCCTTCTCTGAACCTCGGACTCTGCTCCCTACCCTTCAGCCTCCCTGTTCACAGCTGCATAGGCCTCAGCAGCCTTGGTGGCTCCTGATAGAGACCTTCCAGTTTCCACAATTTGGGCCATCCCTCTAAACCCCAAGGCAGAGCTGACCTTTCCCAGAGAGACTTTAGAATGGCTGACACAGTCAGTATGCAGGTTCAGGCTGACGTGGGGGCCAGCTCTGTCATTCCTACTATAAACTCTGCCCTGACCTTTTATAACAGTCCTGGTAAATGGGCTTCTGCTTTATTCCCTCACCTCTAGGGCCTGACTGTGATGATCACTTAAGTCACTAGCTTCCCTAAACTGAGAACTCCACTTTCCAGATCCCTGATCTCATACGAACTTCAGAGGCTCGGCTACCGGCTGTCAGACCTCCTAGGCACTGACCCAGCAGTATACAGGCTACCCCTAGTTCCTGCTGCTCTGGCTATCTGCTCTCTACCAGCCAGGATGGCCTCGCTGGCTGGGTTGGCCCGTTTGTTCCTGGCTCCAGCATTGCCCTGGAAGGATTTCCTCCACCCTTCATGTTAGTGGTTGCCCCTCTGGGTGCTCCTTCAGCCACTACATGGGAAAGTTCTGTCTCCATTCAGGTGCCTGCATGACCAACCCACTGGAGCTTTGTTCTTGAAAATTGCTCTTCAAGTCTTACCCTCTAGCTATTTTCTCATATATTGTAGTGAGGGACTCTCTCACCATTTGATGTTCATTCTAGGTTGTTAAAACAGCTCAGAAAACCTCTTGCGGTATCCTCAGCAAGCTCAGGTACCACAACCTTCTGAACAATGAAACACAGCTTCAGTGTAGACCCTTAGAACTATGCTGGCTCCACCACTCTGTCTTTCCAAAGGACACTGCAACATCTTTGCTTGGGCTCTGGATTCCTTGTCAAAGAATTCAACATCAGGCCATGTAGCCCTGGACCTTCCTGAGGCAGCAGGATTCAGGGACACCTTCCAGTTCAGCATTACCAACAAATAACATTGGCAGTCTTCAGGGTTGCCTAGGCTTGGGCAAGCATGTGACCTTGACTCTCTCCAGGCTTATCTTCCATCCACAGTGCATCCCAGACTTTGCAAAGCAGCCTGTAATTTTTGTGTGTCCTCTTGTGTGAGTACTTCAAGGTCACAATCACCAGCACAAAGCAATCAGCTCTCAAATGACTGTCTTAATGGATGTTGTTTGCAGCTTATCCTAACTAGAATGTAAGCTTATTTCTGTTTTATCTCCTCATAACACCTAGGGAAGCACAATGTTCTGCATACAGATGTAGGACGTACAGGAAAGAAGATGTTCAGGACTGGAAGTCAGAAAGCCTAGTCCTACATCTCCCACTTACTTGCTGTGTCCCCCTGGACAGGTCTGTCAACTACCTTCTGACTCAGTTTCCTCACATATGAAATGAGACCAGTAATACATGCTGGGAATCCCATATTCAAAATGCTTGGGACCACAAGAGTGTTTTGGATTTCAGATCATCTCAGATTTTGAAATATCTGCCTTAAACTTACAGTTGAGCATCCCTAATCTGAAAATCCATAACCTGAAATGCTCCAATGAGCATTTCCTTTGAGTGTCATGTCAGCACTCAAAAAGTTTCCGATTTTGGAGCATTTGGATTTTTGGATTAGGGATGCTCAACCTCTATCTACTTCACAGGGTGGTTGTGAATATCCAATGAGTTCAGGTACATGAAGGTGAGGGTTTAACCATTACGCGTGACATAGGAATTGAGCAGATTAATATATTGCAAGTCATTTCATAAGCATCATCTCAAAGAAGCTTCTCTAGGAGAAATGGGCTCTGTGCCCTCTACATGGATTTGAAACACTTGGCTGTGACAGCCCAATGACACCTTAAAGATGCAGCAGGGGTGAGAGCCTGGTGTAAGGGCAGCTGTACTGTTAGTAGCTCCTGATGGGGCTACTCACTGTCCCTAGGAATCAAGAAAAGCGCCCTCACAACAGTTTCCACAGTTCTATATCCTAGAAACCGGAGACCATGCCTCGGTCACTCACAGCCTAGGGCCCAGCACAAGATGTTGAAAAAAACTGATCAAACCCTCCTTCAAGTGAAAATGATGCCAGAAACATTGAAATAATGCAGCTGAGAGGGGGCCATAAGATTAAGCATGTGCCAAGGAAAACAAATAAAATCAATAACATAAACAGAATAAATAAAATGCAGGATAAGGTGAGCGGGTGCCAGGCAGGGAGGAAGCTGAATAGACAGAGTGGGTGGGGAGGCAGAAGCAGAGACCATGAGAAGGAGGGCAGAATCGAGCTTGCCCCAGTCTCCACCCTGTCAGACGTGCCCTACAAATCAGCCCTCTTCCCTTGATGTAATCTTTGTGGGCTCCCTGATGTCAGGGCAGCCTTATAGTATCAAGTCACAGTGGGCCAGAAAGAAGACAAGTTATTAAGGATCTAGAAGGTTTCAAGAAATTGAAGTTTCAAAAGGAAAAAATTCTCAGGAGAAGCTGATCAAGGTCCAAAGTCCACGTTAATATCATAATTAAGATCATTCATGGAGCCCTGCCCTGTGCAGGTCTCTGAATGAGGCATTCAGTATCTGTTCCCCAGAAAAGCCCTGAACATAACATCTTAAAAGCCTAAGCCATAACTGCCCAGGGTTTTAGGCATGTCTGGCCACGTCTGGAGGGTCAGTAGGGCAGTTGCAGCTTAGAGAAGAAGTGCTGATTAGAATTCAGAATATCTGCAGTCTAGTCTAAGGATTACCTGTCTCATCCCCTCTCTGGACCTTCCAGAAGTTTATGTGTAGCAAGGATCAACGAGACTACCAGGAAAATATTCATCCTGAGAAAAGGGTCACAGTATGCAAGCTTGGTCCAAGGACAACAGATCAGAATGAGGGTAGGGTTATTTCACTTGCATGGAAAAGTGTTGCTTTGGAGATCTCAGGCTCTTTGCTCCAGGGATTTGTGTCAGAGCCCCAGGAAAGAGAGGTTTAATGAAATGAACAAGAGAGCCAGCCAACTGCCAAAAGTTCCCATAAGATATTGCCATACACCGAAGGCAACACAGGTTGGTGAAACACACAAGGAGAGCAGAGGCTTCCACACATCAGACATTGGGGGCGGTGGGCATGAGACCCTGGAAGTGGAGGCAAAAGAAGTAATAGGGTGGGTGTTGCTGGCAGAGAGGACAGGGTAAAGGAAATTCAGAGCCCTCCTGATAGCCTGAAGCCAAGAGCATGAAGAACTCAAATCACTCTATCAAAAAGATACCTGCACACGAATGTTTATCGCAGCATTGTTCACAAGAGCAAGAACGTGGAAACAACCATGCTGCCCATCAAAAGAGGAATGGATTTTAAAAATGTGGTACATATACACGATGGGATACTATGCAGCCATAAAAAAAGAACAAAATCATGAATTTCGCAGCAACCTGGATGGAACTAGTCTCTAATACTGAGTGACCTCTCACAGAAACAAAGATCTGAGTATCACATGTTCTCACTCATATAGTGGACCTTGATCATCCAACGTATTACCATAAGAAAATGACTGATAGTGGTGGGAAACTACGGGGGGGAGGGGAAGGGAGATAGGATTAATGGTAGTAAACATCTGCCTGGGGACGGGGAGACACCTCTTATCAACAAGGGTGCCTGAACGAAGCATATTTGTATACCTAACCCTTAACTGTACCCCACAATATTATAATAAAAAATATTGATTATAAAAAAATGAAAGAAATTCACAAGACACTGCTAGGGACTTCCTAAACCCAGAGGGAAGAATGTGAGGGTCCCTAAAGAACAATAGTGGGGGAGGAAAGAGCGAAAATCAGGACAACCTAATCCATGCTTAAAAGCTGAACCAAGACAATAAAGCAACTGCAGACTAATCGTTCACAGCAATTCAGGGAACAAATACTTACTGAGCAACTGTGCAAAATACTGTTCAAGATGACAATGGAAATACGCCCTCCAGAATCTCACATGGATTACTACATCCCAACATTTTCCTCAAGTTCAAAAAGTAATCACTGCTCTCATTGGAAACTGCTAGTAGTCTGTGTTATTCTGCAGCAGCCCCCTCGAAAAAAAATCACAAAAATGTCTCTTCTTTGGTAAAAACCCTCCAAGTGAAGAGAAGAGTTTCCAAGAAGCATCATCATTAGGAGCCTGGCTGGATGAGCCACCAGCTGGAGGCTGACCCCAGAAAGCTCAGTTTTATTGTGTCTGAAGCTCCTTCACTGGGGCCAGATGCTGAGGCCAACTCCACCACAGGCCTGCACGTGGACAAACCCACAGTCTTCAACTTAAGACCTGCCTCTTCCAGAAAACACTCTTGTTAATCCAACGTTAAAATCATGTACATGTTCATAATTACCCATCAGTCTTGACACAGCATGGAGTGACAGGGTAAGAAATCTAAGACAACAGTCTCCGCGTTAGCAGTTTACAATGCAATTTATTTGAGGGAGTAGGAGGAAGATGAGAAGGGGAAGGATGAAAATCAAGTCTAAGGAAACATTGCTTTAATAAACATAAAGAAATACTTGGTGACTAAACACATCAATGGTTAGGATATAAATAGGTGGCTCTAAATTGTTTGAAATCAGAAAATGATACTTGTTTACAATGCTCAACTACTTTTTCCTACATGATACAAAGCAAAAATTTCAAACCAGCCCTGTTTGAAGAAGGAAAAGCTCTGACTTACCAGAGCACTAATTTTTCCCATTTACCAAGCTAATTCTATGTGCATTTTCAACAAATTAAGGGCAAGTCAAAGGACCTGTAATTCAAAAGTGAACATTCTGATAACAGGTTGGATCCGGAAAGCTGCAAAACCTCACAAGCTGTTCCCGCCCACCCTGGGTTTCTTTAACCCCGGGCTGCTGAAAGATGTCAGGTCCAGGAAGATCAGCAAGGAAGTATGTGTGTGCTGAGGTCCTCTGACTTACAGGGTGTTATGATTTACAGTCAACATTGCTTTTTACATTCAGTGCTGTCAGCCAGTTGGAGTACTACACAACTTCATTCATTCAAACATCCAATAAAAGCTCTGATGAGGTGACAAAATTCAGGGCTTTGATGTCCTATAGGCCTACTGTTTCACCAACTTATTTCAACATCAATTCTAACATGTTGACCTTTCCATGTGCATGTCCCTAACATCCCTTCTACCTGATTCCCTCACTAACTCTTTCCTGCCAAGTGACCTGCTGCTCTTACCTGTGTGATTCCTGATGGACTATGCCTTAGAATGGGACCTAGACCCAGTATGAAGAATCTAAAAGGCTTGCTCGCTGCACCCCACATGTCCTTACTTATGCAGGTCTTCACAGCAGTGGTGGCCTGTGGCTGCTGCCCAGGAAGCATGCCTGACTTTCTCCCAATACCTGGGACACTTACCTGATTCCAGACCCCTGATTTTTCAGACCCCCAAAACTTCTACTTCCAAACTCTTTTACTTTCTTATAGGTCCAGCTTCAAGGCATG
Source organism: Cephalopachus bancanus (assembly GCA_027257055.1). Lineage (NCBI taxonomy): Eukaryota > Metazoa > Chordata > Mammalia > Primates > Tarsiidae > Cephalopachus > Cephalopachus bancanus. Next base: position 538,287 of record JAPVLO010000541.1, on the reverse strand, counting down.
AGAATTTGAGAAGTAAGCCAATAAGGAAGGGTGTTCACTGACAGTGAACAGGCCTGGGTCAAAAGACTGCCCAGCTCAAAGTCTAACCTGAATGAGAATGACCACCAATCCAGATTTCCATGTCTCTAGTGCAAACTAGATTAGGTAGCTAACAGGCAAGGGATCCAAGTTGGTGGGGGAACTCCAGCAGCAGGACTCCTTGGGTTGAAATGAACTTCCTAGTTGGGCAGCTGGTAGCACCATGATTTTAGAGAAAGATCCTGGACAAGATCAGCACCCAGGGAGGAAGACTTGCCAAGAGTTTTCAGGAAATGAAGAATGCAGTTGAGCATAGTGAAATATAAGAACCAGTTACTAAAGAGGAGTACATGTGGCTATGGGTCTCATGGTCCCAGCCTGTGAACCTGAACTCACTGTCACCCTAGTCTTGATATTGACAGTTAAGGATACTTGAAGATTTGAGGTGACAAAGGTATATTCATTTGCAAAGAAACACAATGTTCATGGGTAGCATACTTCTAGAACTAGATACAGTCTCCCAACCCATTCATCTTTTAAAATGTCCCCCCATGGGAGGCCAGTCTACGCTGAGCCTTTCCTGAGATGGCCAGTCTACACAGAGCCTTTCCAGAATCAACTAGTCTACACTGATCCTTTCCAGAGCCAACTCATTCACACTGAGCCCCTCTTTAGACAGTCAGCCTACATTAAACCTTTCCTAATCAGCCAGTCTACACTGGTCACCCTGTAGGGCAGTTCACTATTATACTTGCCACATATGTGAATGAATAGATGGATATATGAGTGGACGTGAGGATGGATGGATGGATGAATGGATGAATGAACAGGTGGGTGGAAGGGTAGCAAGGAGGACAGATAGATGAATACTGACGGAATTTTCCTTTTGTGGAGCCATTTTGAAATAGGATTAGAAGCAACACAGGGCAGGGCACAATAAAACCTAGAATTTTACAGTTGGAAGTGACCTTAAAGATACCTGGCCATATTTCTCATTTTACGGAAAAGGAAACTGAAGGTACGAGGAATTAGGTGACAAGTCCTAGATCAAACCACTAGTAACTGATAATTATACAATTTGAGAACTAACAGACACACCATTGTCCTTTGCAAGGTAGTACTGAAAAGTAAAAGGATGATATGCCAAATAAAACCCATTGCATTAATTTGGATATTCCAAGGTAAAATAACTCCTCAAGTATGAACATGTCTCATATAAGCTCAATATGGCACAGGAGGTCTAACAGTGAGGTATTAATTTTGTCCCCATTAAGTGTCTGAAGGAAGGGAGGCCACCTGGGAAGGGTGAAGAGTAGAAGATAGGGCTGGAAAGAATTGCATGTTTTTGTATTTTCTTTAGATTTGTAAATATTTTTAAATACAGCTATCAATTCTCCTCCTCTCCCATTTTGACCTATTGATAAACAAAGAATAAAGAAAAACACCACTCCTTTCCATACTATTTCATGGAAAATTAAGGACAACCACTATTTATATCTTAAGTTGGTTTGATCGATTGCTTTCCTCTCAAAGATAGCCTGAGATGGAAGGAGTGATGGAGGTGGTTCTGGAGCATAGACACTGAAAGTGTGCAAGCCTGTGGCAGTAGGCAGTAGGAGTTTTGCACAAGCCAGCAAGGCCAACAGAAACAGAGGAGCTGCAGGAGAAGGCTATGGAAGGGAGAGCAAGGCGCATTAAAGACTAAAGGGACAAAATCAAACTCCATCTCTTTTGCAATGTGGCCAAAGGTCAGTCTGGCCCTGGGCTCTTACACAGCCCTGGGGACAAAGGACACTTGTCCCAGATGGCCTGCCCTGACCCTGGCATCAGGAAGGCGTTCCCCTCCATCTCGCCCTTCCTACGGGGCCCTGTCCCTAACCACTTAAATCCCACTCCCTGCAGCCCTTTCTCTTTTAAAGGTCATTTTAAATTCTAAATATTTTCAAATAGAACTTGAACTACAACTATTTCTCTAGACCTAATCTTTTGCTGTCAGCAAGTTCAGAGGGAAAAAAAATCAATAAAGGGATTAGCTGCGAGTGACATTGCATATTACAGTCGTGGCACATTGCATCCATGCTGAAGGACTTGCCGGCTGGCTAATATTATACAACCATTTCAGATGATGACTTTTTATCAGAAAGCCTCTCCTCACCTTCTGGCTCTCAAAAGAAAAAAAAATTCCTTTTTTTCAAAAATTTAGTCATTTTTCCATCTGGCAAATTCTGCCACTACTTTGCCTAAATTACTACTAACCCTTCAGAGTAGGTATTTACTTTTATAATTTCCTGGTATTGATACAGCACTTTATCCAAGAAACGAAATTGTTAAATTACTGGGGGGTAGGCTGGAGGCCAGCATTTTCTTCCAAATTTCAGAGAGACTGAGCAAGTTCTAGCCAATATATCCAGATCTTCAGTTTTCCAGTCTGGAGTCTTATTCTCTAGACCAGTGGTTTCCAGTGTGACCTTGAGGGTACATCCATAAAATCAGTACACAGCACAGTTATACCACAGTTGCCTGAAGCAGCACAGCTATACCACAATTGCCTGAAGGTCACTTCCAAAGCAATCTTAGCTAACCAAAAGCTAGCTGAGCACCCAAAAGTGAAGTGAAAAGAGCAAGTCCGGCACCCATTCACAGACAGTGGAGAATCTCTCAGGCCTCATTTAGAGCCTACTGCTGCTTCCTCTAGACAAAATTCTAGCAAAGTTAAATTATGTGATTTTGGACCGGGCTCAGTGGCTCAACCTATAATCCCAGCACTTTGGGAGGCTGAGGCAAGTGGATTGCCTGAGCTCATGGGTTCGAGATCAGCCCGGGTAACTTGGCGAGACCTCGTCTCTACAGTAAATAAAAAATTAGCCGGACATGGTAGCACACACCTGCAGTTTCAACTATTTGGAAAGCTGAGGCAGAAGGATCGCTGGGGTGGCCGTGAGTGTGCACTGCACTCCAGCCTAGGTGACATAGTAAGACTCCAACTCAAAAAAAAAATTATGTGACTTTGGAGGCCACATAAAATTATAACAGAAAAGCTAAAGCTGGCAAACTGACAGCAGCCAAGAGGTTGTCAGCTGCCATTAAAGTAGGACTCGGGATAAAAACATAAGATCTCAAAAGTCAGAACAATCTGGAGCCACTTAGTACAGGGGCAACCATGGAGCACATAATTGCATTACAGCAAAACACAATACTTGACCTTATGATGATGACAGCATATCACCAATAATAACTTAAATAATGATTTGGAAAGAGCCATTTAAGAAATAAGAAAATTCCTCATTCAATTCTATAGTTATTACCTTTAAAATTGTTTTAAGCCTTGTGTAAGTTTTAACACAAAGCTTAAGTAATCTGAAAATTTAAACTTTGCTCCAGTCCATATCTCAAGGATTATGGAAGAAATGATTAGTTATTATTACATTAAAGTGAATAGGACTAAAATGTCTATGCTATGCTTCTATATCTTCCCAGATGCTGCATCATTTCTTTCTGATAATTAATATTTTTTAACTTTTAATTTTTTTAATTTATTTTAAATTCAGGGTTAGCTATACAAATATTCATTATGCAGGTACCATTGTTGATGAGGTGTGCCCCCACCTCCCCTGGTAGTTTCCCTCAACTGCCAATCCCACCCCACCTCCCCTGGCAGTTTCCCACTACTGCCAATTCCATTCTTATAGTATCATGATAATTGTTCAAAGTCCACTAATGAGTGAGAACATACGGTACTCTGTTCTTTGTTTCTGTGACAGATCACTGAGTATGATAGACTCTAAATTCATCAAAGTTGCTACAAAGTCCATATGTTTGTCCTTCTTTATGGCTGCATAATATTCCATTGTGTATATGTACCACTTTTTTTTTATCCACTCCAGCTTCGATGGGCAGCATGGTTGGTTCCATGTTTTGCTATTGTGAACAGAGGAAACCCTGTTCAGTAAATGGTGATGGAATCCAGGGCAACCCCTTCAGGTCCCTTCCCACTGTGGGAGTTTTTTTATCCTCTTAATAAGCCTGCTTTCAAAAAAATAAAAATCCAGAAATAAAAATGGTGATGGGAAAACTGACCGATTACATGCAGAAGATTGAAACAGGACTACCTATCACCATACACAAAAATTAACTCTAAATGGATCAAACACCTAAATATAAAGACTCAAACTATAAGAATCTTAGAAGATGCAGGAGACACCCTTATGAAAATTGGAACTGGCAACCAATTCCTGATCAAAACCCCAAGTGTCCATGCCATACGAGATAAGATAGAAAAGTGGGACCTCATCAAACTGACAAGCTTCTGCAAAGCAAAAGAAAACATCAAGGAGCAGGGAGACAGCTCACAGAATGGGAAAAAATATTTGCCAACTGTATTTCTGACAAAGGCTTAACATCTAGGATCTACAAGGAACTTAAACATGCCAAATGAAAAAAACAAACAACCCCATTTTTAAAAATGGGAAAAAACAACTGTATATCTGACAAAAGCCTAACATCTGGAATCTACAAGGAACTCAAATGCGCTGAAAGTAAAAAACAAACAACCCCATTAAAAGTGGGCAAAAGACATAAATAGAGACTTCTCAAAAGAAGATATACGGGCAGCCAACAGACACATGAAAAAGTGCTCAACCACACTCATCATCAGAGAAATGCAAATCAAAACCACATTGAGATACCACCTAACCCCGTAAGAATGGCCATCATTAATAAAACAAACAACAACAGATGTTGGCAAGGATGAGGGGAAAAAGGAACGCTTCTACACTGCTGGTGGGAATGCAAACTAGTGCAACTGCTTTGGAAGACAGTGTGGCGATTTCTGAAAGAACTAGAAATTGACCTTCCATATGGCCCAGCAATCCCCCTACTGGGAATATACACAGAGAAACTCAAATCAATCTAAAAAAAGATACCTGCACATGCATGTTTGTTGCAACTCTATTCATGATAACCAATATTTTTAAAGAGAGCATCTCCACTAGAATCTCTTCAAAGCTTATTCTGTCTAGTCTGATAAGAGATGTTTTTGTGATGGATGACTTGACTGCCTGGAAAGATAAAGAACCACTTCTCTCACCTGCATGGTCCCTTTTTCTTGTGTGAGTTGGCACCAAACACATTGCCAGGCCCTGTAACCCAATAGATGGAGTTGAGGCAAAAGAAGAGAGTAGGACTGTTTTAAGAGCCCAGAACTACTAATGTGTGATACAAATGCCACCAGTCCCATCACCACCCACCATGGCAGGCATGGCCAATCAATTCAACACTAGTATGAGACTTCAGAATCCCCTCTACACACATTCAGACAACCATTACAGACTGACTAAGGCTGACATTCAGAAGGAAATGATTCTAGGCCTAAGTCATTGTTCAATGGTCTCAAATGATATTTATATATTGTCAGGGTGACAAGTTTTTCATGTAAGATAGGCTGCCTTTGGTATCTCCATATCCTCAGTCATGACCATAGGCCAATCCTTCAGACTTAACTCAAATATCCTCTCCTCAGTGAAGCTTTCCTTGGAGGAAGGGTGGTCAGGGAGTAAGTGGTTTGTTCCACTCTGCTTCCATAACATTTTGTATAACATTTATTCAACTCAGTCAGGAAATGTTTATTAGGTATCCACTGTATGTCAGGTATGGTGCTAGGCACTGGAGACACAATTCACACATGACTTGGTTCTTGCCTTCAAAGAGCTTATAGTCTGTCTTATAAGTATGCACCTCTGTTTTAAGTCCCTTAAGAGGAACTCGGTGTATTCATTCCTGGATCCCCAGAGTCAAGGGCAATATGCAGCAGTCTTGGGAGACTTAACTGGTCACTCCCTCCAGGATGTACAACCTGGACTTCAACAGTCACGTTATCCCATAACATCTATTGAGTTAACAGGGTCAGTCATATTAATGCACGCACACACACAATACATTTGTGCAGATCTCATTTACAACAATACCACAAGGAAAAATTTAACTTCAGAGATTTAGTAAGGAGAACAAAAGAATTAATTGAGAATGACTATTTTTGCTTTGGGATGGAACTTACACATAATTATGTACAGCATACTAGAAACACTGCACCTTCACTACCTAATAATCACTAATTCCTCCTCCCACAGTCAATGTGGCCAGTAATTGTTCTGTTTACATTCATTCCTGTTGTATCTGCTTCTTAGGTTCTCCATGGCATCCTGTGCTGTTGGGAGGCAGCAGAGTCCTTGGCAGTTACTTCCAAAGAGGCTCTGCTTCTGAGCCTGCTGCTCTGGTGGGTGCTGGGCATGGCACCCCTTTCTGAGGTTGCAGGGCCCTGCAGTTTCTTCTGGTTCTCCGTTCTCTCCTCAACCCTATGCTCTCTGTTGCACTGCACTGTCTTGTTGGTTTCCTTTCTGGTGTGAAAAAATAAATTCCAACTTAAGTTCAAGCTGCAAATACTCCAACATGCTTCAAATACTCCAACACTCTTCAACCAGATATGGAGTCTGAGGCTTCCTAAGTAGTACTATTAATATATTTCATGGAAGCAGCAAATCAGGGTTTTACTCTTTAGTCCACTGCCTAATACTATGGGTTAGCAGGCTCTCGATATACATTTGCAGGTGGATGGATGGATGGATGGATTCTTGAGATGAAATGAAATTGAGAAATAAACTATTTCACGTTAACTGTCTTGTGAGTTAGAATTCTAGTTCCAACTCCGTGATTTTAAAGAAAGTATTTAATCTCTGTCTACCTCAATTTCCTCATGTGTAAAACAGCAATATGTTACACACAGGAAAAAATAGAGAAATTGTGAATAAGCAACTAAGGCCACAGTGTCAGGCTCATGGTAAGTACACGACAAATGATCACAATCATGGCACTAGCACATAGTAGGTACTCAACAAATATTTATTGAAAATGAAGGGCTATTGCCTTGCTAAACTGTGGTGTGGCCATGTGCTCTTTGAGCTACGGCTATCACCATGCTTCCTGGCTTTGGTCCCTTCCCCTACCTTGGGGAGGTGAATTTTCTCTCTCCCTTGTCTTTCTCTCTCTAATTTACTTTTAAATAAACTTTTTCTGCCGGGCTCAGTGGCTCAGCCTGTAATCCCGCGCATTTGGAAGGCTGAGGCGAGTGGATTGCCTGAGCCCGTGGGTTCGAGACCCACCTGGGCAGTGAGACCTCATCTCTACAATAAATCAAAAAATCAGCCGGGCGTGGTAGGGCATGCCTGTAATTCCGGCTACTCGGAAGGCTGAGGCGGAAGGATCACCGGAGCCCAGCAGGTCGAGGCTGTGGTGGCCGCGAGTGGCCACTGCACTCCAGTCTGGCGACAGAGTGAGACTCCAACTAAAAATAAATAAATAAATAAATAAATAAATAAATAAATAAACTTTTTCTTTAAAAAGAAAGAAAATGAATACCCAGAGACTCTATCAAGAGTTGAAGACACACAATCCTCTTGCCTTCATCCCCTGCCGGCCCATGATCATACACATTCACATTGCCTTGCTCAACTGTCAACACTTACCCATAGCCTCTTCTGAGGCACTGTCCTCAACCACTGTGACACCATAACCATCCCCTCCGTGTGGGATTTGCAGTATCATACAGAATTTCATGAGGTAGATGGAGTCTTGGCAAGTGTGGTCACACATCCCTGCTTCAGACTAAGTTGTGAGTCTGGATCTGGCCAAGACATAGCTCTGAAACACCAATGAGCCAGAATATTTTTAAAGTGATTGTGGGCAAGTTACTTGAGTTCCCAGGCTGTCTCCCAATCAGTGAAATGAATTTCACAGTAGTACCTACATCATAGCATTGTTATATGAATAAAATAAAAATAATGCATATCAAGCATTAGAACACTGACTATCACATAGTAAAAACTAAAATATTACCTATTTTTAAATAGACAGTAGGCCTACATTGAGGAACTAAGAGTAGCCTAGAAGATTTAAAAATGAGGAATTATACTTCAAGCATTTATTTTATATTTCAGGTATGTATTTGTGTGTATGTAAATCTGAATCTGTAGTAATCATTTATATTCTGGAGATTAATCAATCCCAGAGGGAGCTAGAATACATAAGGCACCTGACGTTGAATGACAAAGGAATATCGACTCTGCTTTGCGGTTTGGAGCATTTGGGGCCCAGCACAGAGGACCTATGATAGCACAGCTGGGAAGGGAGTGACAGTTGTTCAACAAAGGCGTGACCAACAGGAGCTGGTTAGGGCTCAGTGATGTCTTAAGCACTTCCTGACCTTCTCCCTCCATCCCGTTAGTATATACTTCTCCCCACTCCCCCCTCCCTCCACCCCCACTACAATCTCCAGCCTGGTATAGTGATGCATTGCATGGAGTTCTTGTCAGTTAGTAAGAACTTAGTGGCAGCCATTCTGGAAAGGGCCATTCAGAGCAGATAAAGGGGGATTTGAGAGACAATCAATTACACCATCAGAGACAGTATAGTTTGGTATCACTTACAGAGCAATGCCATAAATTCTATTGTTTGAACCCCATAACCCAGAAACGACTGATGGTCCCCATCTACAGACAAACAGTAAGAAGCACACTCACTTATCCATGGATCATTTATCCATGATCTCACAGCTGGTCACAACACAACTGAGAAAAAATTGAGAGGAATTTCACTGAAAGAAACAACCATAAGACTGCAAGGACCCCTCGCCCCCAAGAATTATTTGTTATAAATGGAAGGGACTTTATCCAGAGAAATTCAGGTGAAGAACATTAGCTCACACTTTGGTGACAATAAATTAGCACAAACATTTCAATAACAACATGACAATACTTATCAAGAACCATAAAAATGTTCAGTCTTTGGCCTAGTAATCACACTTAGAAAACCTAGAATAAGAAAATAATCCCCTCAAATTTTAAAGTTATACCCCAAAAATATTTCTTGTAGCTGTATAATAGCAAAAAATGTAGAAACCTAAGTATCCAATGGTAATGAAGCCAAAGTACATGAAACATACACTTGATTGTATTTATGTAGCAATATGGAAAAAACATTTGTGCAATATTGAAGAAAAATCATTATTTATGCAAAATAAATTATGTATTCATGCGAGCAAAAAGTGAAAGAGAACATAAGCAATTGAAAACAGCTTGATTTGGCCGGGGGGGTTGTGGGTGATTTTTTTCTTTTTTTCTTTAATTCAGAGTTACACAAATATTGCTAAACATTATTAGTACACCATGTAAAAGTTTAAAAATTAAAATGTGAAAATTGTACTAGAATCTCGAAGGTCTCCAATAGCTCTCTGTCTTTTGAGACCAGAACAAGTGTGTTTTTCATCTTGTAGCCCCAGAGTTTTCTACAAGTGACTGGACCTCAATAAATATTAAAGAAATGTTAAAAACAACCATGTATGTGATTCTTTACTGGGCCTGGAACCATTTGATCAGTCAGAACCTTGATCACTCCAAGAATCATGTGTCTAGATATTAATTAGATAAATTAAGGTTCAAGAAAATATCCAGGAGGAACCAGTTTGTTTTCTTTTGTCTTTTAATTTTTTTTAAAGATGTGGGGTACAATTCAGGGTTAAGTATACAAATTTCATTATGCAGGCACCCTTGTTGATAAGGTGTGCCCCCCACCCCTTCCCCAGGCAGATTCCCACTACTGCCAATCCTTTTCTTACAGTATTACGATAATTGTTCAAGGTCCGCTTATGAGTGATAACATGTGATACTCAGTTCTTTGTTTCTGTGAAAGATCACTCAGTATTATAGACTCTAAATCCATCCACGTTGCTGTGAAGTTCATGATTTTGTTCTTCGTTATGGCTGCATAATATTCCATCATGTATATGTACCACATTTTTTTTATCCAGTCCTCTTTTGATGGGCAGCACAGTTGAGCTACCAGTTTTTAAAAGAGGAGATCAGAGGAGTGGACTTGGAATCCACCCAACACAAAGAAATGATAAATGTTGGCCGGGCTCAGTGGCTCAACCTGTAATCCTAGCACTTTGGAGGCCCAAGCTAGAGGACTGCCTGAGCCCGCAGGTTTGAGACCCACCCGGGCAACTTGGCGAGACTTCATTTCTACAATAAATCAAAGATTAGCTGGGCGGGGTAGTGCGTGCCTGTAATTCCAGCTACTTGGAAGACTGAGGCAGGAGCCCAGCAGGTCGAGGCTGCGGTGGCTGGGAGCGTGCCACTGCCCTCCAACCTGAGTGACAGAGTGAGACTCCAACCCAAAAAAAAAAAAAGATAAATGTTTGAGAAGATGACTAACCCAGTTACACTGATTTGATCATTATATATTGTATACTTGTATCAAAATAGCATATGTACAACTAGTATGTACACATAGAAATTAAAAAGAAAAAATAAAATATAAAAAAATGTTTAAAAGAAAATATCCAAGAGGAAACATTTTTTAAAAGAGGAGATCAGAGCAAAATCTAGGAAAGGGAGTGCTTGACTGACTATTCCTCAGTTTGCCACTTTGATGCAGTTCCACAAATTACAGTCCCCAAGGCCAAGTGCACAAGCATGGAATAACTTTGGTTCCCACTCTCCAAGGTCTGGAGGACTTCTCCAAGGCAAGACTTATCTCTGGAAGGAGACACTATGAAGATTGTGTTAAATTCAAGGTCGCCAGAAGAATGACTCAAAGCCAGGAATCAACCAAATTATACCAAGTCAAAAGCATGAAATACCAGAGATCCTGGATTAGAAGAGATAGTCCTCCCAGCTAAGTAGGCGGTCCATTCCACCAGCTTGAACAAAACTCTTAAACTCTGGGACTCAGATTTCTGGTTTCTGTCCTGGTCATCTCAGGGATTTCATGAAAGTCAAACATGTTATTAAAATGTACCTGAAAAAGATGCATAAACTCTAAAGTGCTATAGAAAACACTAGCCACAGCAAATTCACAATAAATGTTGGAGAAGTATGTGCACAAAAAGGGTGAAAAAATTAGTTTTATAGAAATGTAGGGGCAAGCCAGGCTCAGTGGCTCAGCCTGTAATTCCGTGCCTTGGGAGGTTGAAATGAGTGGATTGCCTGAGCCCACGGGTTCGAGACCCGCCTGGGCAACTTGGTGAGACCTCATCTCTACAATAAATCAAAAAATTGCCGGGTGTGGTACCGTGCGCCTGTAGTTCCAGCTACTTGGAAGGCTGAGGCGGAAGGATCGCCGGAGCCCAGGAGGCTGAGGCTGTGGTGATCGGGAGCGGCCACTGCACTTCAGTCTGGGAGACAGAGTGAGACTCCAACTCAAAAAAAAAAGAAAAAAGAAATGTAGGGGCAAATATAAGGTGAGGTGCTGGCCATGATCAGAGCAGCAGGACAGAGTTGTTTCCCCGGGGCAGGACAGGCAAGCCTCTCAGATTACTGGCAAACTGGCCTTGGGAGAGGCCACCCACATTGCGCACCACCCTGCCAGGGTTGTGTTCTTTGACAGGCCCTTTTAAAGTGACAACAGCCTCAGAATCAGGCAGACAGCTACCCTACATTCACTAATCATGCATCTGGGGACAGCACGGGCCTAAGCATTTCGCAAAACGTTTAAGGGATTGGAAGGAAGCCCTTCATGAGCAGGCACGTCAGGCATGGTCTGTGATCAAAGGGATGAAAAAGAGCAAGGGATGTTGGTGACATAGATCTAGGCCCCTCGTACACGGTGACGTGATTAAAGGCACGAATCTGCTTCAGAGCTGTCATTCCTAATAGAACCTGACTGGAACGATAAGCAGTGAACTTGCAGGAGAGCGATGCGATTCGCGCACACTCATGGTGTCTACCTCGTGCCAGCCTGCTGCTGAGGGTTTTGGGATGCTGGGATGGGCCAGACAGAGCTCTCTGCGCTGGATCTGCTTGGAGTCATACAGAGGGACAAATGACAGGGAGGGTCATTTTGGGTAATGGACGCATGGTGAAGAGGTGATTTTAAGCCCTGCGTTGAAGGACAAGATGTAGTACTCATGAATAATGCGTCAGGTGACTAGCTCCACATGCCCTAAGAGCAGGGCAAAGAGCCCAAAGCTGCTTCTGCTGAAAGAGACCTTAGATCACGCAGGTCAACACCTTCATTTTACAGATAAGAAGACTGGAGCCCAGAGAAGTTAAATGACTAGCTGTAGGCCACACAGCTACTGGTTATGACCTTTAACACCATCATTCTCCTAACACGACATTATGTGATAGGTATGGATCTGGCAAGGCACCCATGCAGTGACAAGGAAGGGGAATGAATGTTTGTTAAGAGGTACTTGTGGGGATCAAAATTCAGGAGGTAAAGCAGTGGCCAGACAGGGCACACTGCACTCCAGCTATAACTACAGTGCTCAGCAACCACCTGCAGAAGCAGAAGCTGCTCTTGGTCTCTGCTCTTTGTGTTCATCTTTCAAAACTGAAAACCCAAAGGCAAGACTTGGCAATGACCTCACCCTTGGTTCCTAGTGCTACTTTTATCCTCTGAAGGAGCACCCAATACATGAAAGATGGAGATGGGACAGGTTCTAGGTCATTCCTGCTGGTCTCCTGGGCGTCAGTCCTCCACATCCTGGCGATGTCTCTTCTTATCCCTTCCTCTTGACGGATACTATAACATGGCTCTGATCTTTGCAAAGCTTTCTAGCTTACCCTGCCTCTTACTATGGTTTCCGAGCAGTCACTTTCCCTTTCTGAAAATTAAATATGTTTGAAGAAAGCAAGCATATCAAATACTTTCAATGGATACACTGTTGCTTTTACTCAACAAGGAGTCCCACTCAAAAGGAGTCCTCCTCTGGGATTCCAGGGCAGAGAGGAAAGTTGATTGTTCCCCAGCGATCAAGTAAACCCAGCAGGACTCTCAATTCTTGGTGACCTCTTAGCACCTGTCTGGTTGCAGTCAGTGTTTCTCACTCTCCTGGGGCCCAAAATGACCACTTAGAGAGCACTGTGGATCCTGCCCAAGGGAGACTTCATAATAGGAAAGGAGGCCACATCGCAGTCCCACCTACTATAGGTCTAGTGGCTCAGATTCTGAGACAGCAATTGTGGCAGATGCTGCTGACTGTTTCTGCGTATCCAGCCTGCCTTTTCTTCCTTAGAAATGGCATCCCAATTTTTAGCAAGTTAGGCCGGTTGTTTCCTGGAGAAAAAGACAAAATTCCCCAGCCTCACTCATAGCTAAGTGTAGCCATGTCACAATGCCAACAGCTAACATGCCAGCACCTCACTCTGTGCCAAGCACAATGCTAAGCACCTTTATGTATATAAACTCACCTAATCTCACAACAACTCTATGAGAGGTACAGTTATTATCTCCTTTTTGTAGGGCAATCAGAGACACAGAGAAGTTAAGTAACTTGCCCAATTCATTCTGCTAATGAGCGCAGAGTTGAGATTTCAACTCAAGCAACCCGACCCCGGTCAAAGCTCTTCACTGCTCATTACACTACACTAAATTCCAGTCATAAAAGCAGAATGTTTCTGTTGGATTTCCAGAAACGTGTCTTTAATAGGAGTTGGCTTCAGGAGGTGGAGCGTAATCCCCTTCCATTTAGTGGGAGCTGAACCTAGAGACTTACTTCTAACCAAGAGTCTGGAAAGGGAAATGGGGTGACAAGACCGTGGAGAATGCTGGCAGACACCAGCCTAGCCAAGTGATCAAGGTTAGCATCACCAGCAGTAAGTCATGATGATACCATGTACCCCAACATGATGCAACAAGAAGGGGACTTCATTTCAGTGAAATTCTTCCCCCAAACCCATAACCTAGTCTAACCATGAGATAACATCAGATTAACTCAAATTAAGGAATTTTCTACACAATAACTGACCAATACTCTTTAAAAACAATCAAGATCATGAAACGCAAGGAAAGGTACAGAAACTGTCAGAATAAAGAAGACTAGGAAGACATGATAACTAAATGCAGTATGGGATCCAGATTGGACTTGAAACTGAAAACAGACATTTGTATAAAAACTGGCAAAATCTTAATCAAGACTATAGTTAGGTTAATAGTATTGTGCCAATGTCAATTTCCTTATTTTGATAAATGTACCATGGTTATGAACGTTTTTAATGTTAGGAAAAGTTGAATGAAGGATATATGGGAACTCTCTGTACTATTTTTGGAACTTCTCTATAAATCTAAAATTATTTCGAATTAAAAAGTCATTTTAAAAAAGCAGGTGCTTTTTTCTTCCCTTCCCCATTTCTTCCTATTATTGGCCTGTTAAATGATGGTGATTGCTGGAGCTCCGGCAGCCATCTTGATCCTTGAGGTCGCTTTGAGGTCACCTTGAGGATGGAAGTCACATCCTGAGGATGGTAAAACAGAAAGATGGAAGCCTAGCTCTCTAATGACACTCATTGCCAGCTTATCATCCCTGATCTCCTAGTTCCAAATCTCGTTTTTTTTATGAGAAAGAGAAATAATCTCCTTCTTATATGTCACTTATTTGGGAATTGCCTGTCAAATGCAGTCAAATTTCATACATGTTAATAACAGCAATACAGTGAATATCTGTGTAATTTCTATCACTGCTATAAATATTAGAATCTTAGCCCTGGAATTGTTCTTAGATTTCATCTAGCCCAAATTGTCATTTTTTGCATGAGAACCAAAGAGTTAAAACACATGCCCAGGTCCCATCACTGGCAGTAAAGTAAACATGGAAGCCCAAGTCCTGTACCAGTCCACCTGTCCCCACTCTATATCTCACTGCTTGGTGAGAATTCCAAACACCAGCATTGCAGTATTAATATAACCGCACACATAAAAGTCAGGGTGAAATGCTGCAATGCAGGTCGCTTCTGATTGTCACACTGACTTGCCTACCTCCTGCTAATGATAGCATTCTCAAATCTTATATTTCTGATTCAGTTACTGAACACAGCAACACATATGCAAATTACATTACAATTCTGTGAATTCTGTATTTTGAGTTTAGTGAACAAAAGACTAATATTAAAATGATATAACTGTTGTATTTATTTGGTTTTTATTAAAAGGGGGATGTAAAAGGAAAATGTATAATATCATACTTCTTCAAGAGTATTGTATTCAGAGAAAAAAATAAGGTTTCAATAGTTACAGTCACTGATTATCTAAAAATACTGAGCAAACCACTTCCCCAGTCTGGGTTACACATTTCTTAGTATGTACAACTAATGGATTCATTGAGATTAGATTTTCTGTGAGTTTCCTTCTAATTCTAATAATCAATAATTCCAAAGCACTAAAGAACCACTCTGTTTTCACCACCTATGTATAACGATTGTTTCAAAAACCTATACCTTTGCTGTCTTCACCAGATCCTCGAAACACATGCCATTAACTAAGCAGAGAATGCCAATCTTTGGTAGATTGCATCCTTCCTTTGCCATGGAACTTCACAGTTCCTCTCACCAATGAAGCAGTCTACTTCCCTGCTCTTTGATTGCAGGCTCAGCCTCCTAACTTGTTCTAGTCAATATCATATGGGGGCCGTGCCAGCATGCCAGCTTCAAGTCTGGGCTTTGAGAAGGCTTACATGTTTCTACATGCACTCATGCTTCCACAGTTGCTGGAAGAATGACATGCTTTGGCCAGCTTGCTGATTCTCACAGGGGAATAAGACGCACATGAAGAACTGCCCCAGCTAAGGCATCCCAGGCAGGCCACCATCAACCTACAGATGCATGAGCAACCATCAGCACCATCAGAAACCAGATCACATGCACTGCACCTGAAGACACTGGAGAAGCAATGCTCATTGTAAGCCACCGAGGTTTTGCGGTTGGTCGTTATAGTAAAAGCTAGCTGATACGCTGCCTTAAAACCTCAACTTTGGAGGAATTCCACTTTTGGCAAGAACTGGCTATATGCATTTGCTATAAAATGCTGTTCAGGAAATTGACTTGGTTTGCTAGTGAGGTGATGGAACCACAGGCACATTTGGTACCACATTCCCAATCAATCCTTTGCCCACAAATGGGCAAGGAAGTCTGCCTCTCCTGCACACACATTCTTGTGTGTTTTAGTCTCCACCTCCACAAAAGCACATTCAAGTGCTGGGTTACCTACACAGTACCAACCTTTAAAATCATGCTTTAAAAGCAACTTATGCCAGTCCCATCTTTTGCTGTGCCTGAATTCAACCCAACGTCGCCCATTTTGATTAATGAAATGAAATGCTAGTATTGGTACCATGGGAATAAGATTCTTTTCTAACTATGCATTGGTAAGAAACTAAATTAGATGTCAACATCCTATAATGGGTTGAATATTGCTTTTATTCCCATAAGCAGTAGTGCTAAAAGGCAAATATATTTAGTTGGGTCCATTTTACTTGTTTTTAAAACATTCCACACATTCTTACTAAGCATCAACTTGCTCTGTGCAAACACTATTCAGGTGTCAGCCCCGGTGTGGGCAGCAGCCAGGACCAGAAAAGCCCAGGGTGTACCACATGCCAGCCGCAAGCAGACAGCGGGTCAAAGGACAGTCGGGCCACAGAGCCAAGGGACTGCTGAGGGATGTTAAACAGGAGGGGAACAAGGCAAGAGGCAAGTGGCTGGAGAGAAAGGACAGGACAACAGCCAGCAGTAGCTGCAGGGCACAAGGCAACACATGTCAGTTCCAAATCATGGATGGCTTCCTGCTCCCGTTCTGGTCTTCTCTGTGGTTCCTGTGGGGAAAGGGGAATCCTAGGGGAGCTGGCCAAGCCCTGCAGGTGGAGAAAGGCGGTTATTGGCACCTGACTGTGGGGCATCTGGGAAATTAGCTCCTGGCAAGGGAGTTCTGGCTGCTCAGCACTGGGAATGATGCCTCCCTTTCTGTTGCAAGCGCACACAGACACATACAAAACACACTCCCATGCTCTGGCACACACACACCACATTCTTGTACACTCATATGTCACACGCTCACATGCATCACATAAACTTACTCTCTCACCACACACTACACACTCACACTCTCACACATATATCACAAACTCACAAACTTGCTTATACACATCCTCCCCCACACACTACACACATACTCTCACACATACACCACAACCTCACAAACTCACAAAATCTCTCATATGCACCCTCCCACACACACTACACACGGACACTCACACACATACATTTCCTTACACACTTTCACCCATACACACCCCACATATACTGCACACTCTCTTATACTCTGTCACACACAGCATACACTCATACACATATTCTCACACACACTCTCTCACACACAACATACTCTCATACACTCTCACACGCACACCACTTTTTTACACACACTCACACATACCCCATACATACTACACACTCTCTCACACCCTCTCACATTCTCTCACATGCAACACACACTCATACACACATTTTAACACACACACACTCTCGCTCACACACAGAGTTGTCAAGTCTGGGCCAATCCACCTCAGAAATGTCTTCTGCTTCCTCCTAATCACCCACACCCAGGCCCATGCTGCCTTGGTCTGCCCCAGTGAGAGCGCCTTTGAGTCTGACTGAGCCACTGCTGCTAGCCTCTCAGCTCACCCAGGACTTCCTGCCCACAGTGGTAAGTTATCATCATAAAATTCAGCTTTGATCTCATCAATCTTCTGCTGAGAAGCCATTAGTTCCCCCCAGGGATACACAGTAATGGTCACATCACAGACACACACTCAAGGCCCTCTGCTTTCTGGCCCCAAGTGGCTGGCCCTGCCTATCATCCCAGGTTCCACCTTGACCTGCCAGTCCTCACCTCTGCATCTCTGGTTTTGCTCCTGTGTCACCGCCCAGTCCTCCTCCCACCTGTCAGAATCCCTCTGCCTTTCTAAGCTCACCTCCAACAGAGTCTTCTTGGAGAGCTTTTTTGGAGTCCTTGGCTGAAAGCAACATCCCCTCTCTCTGTGCCTTCCTAGACCATTCACCACCTCGCCAATCATCATGGCCCTGGCCACTTTCACCTCAACCTTGTTGAATGGATCTTTAAGACAGATCCTGTGTCTCATTCACCTTTACAATTCTATTCCCCTTCCCTAATGCCTTAGCATAAAGGAAATCCAATAAAAATGTGCTAATTCAAGGTTAATAATTTAATCCTTATGAGGGCCAATTAATATCCGCCCCATTCCTCTCACTGAGCACAAGCAGACTGGACCAGACATCGCGACTGGTTCCACATAGCTCAGACCCACAATGAGGAAAATGGTGCAAAGCATATGCCCACTCTTAACCCAAACACACGCCTCAGAAAACACCCCTCAACTAGCAGTTCCTGAGGGTCATCATGTGGTGAGCACTCCTCTGGCCACCAAGGCAACCAGACAGCATGTTAGGGCAACAGAAGGCAACATAATTCATCCTAAAGAACGATGACACTGTAAAGGCCAAAAAAGGTGGGGGTGGGGTGTATTATAGAGTAAGTGGGGGTGAGGTTGGGCAGGGAGGAGGAGATGAACTGCCATGCAGATCTCTTCAGGGAACAGAGATATATAGGTCAGAAGGACAGAAAATACCAGTGAGCTTGGAGACTTCAAGGAGTGGAAGGGAAGCTGATGGCAGGATATCTCTGTGTGTCAGGACCCTGCCCGGGAGGCTGGAGAGTTAGGAAGCAAGATATGTATAATATAAAATTTGTCATCTTAACCGTGTTTAAGTGTAGAGCTAAGTAGTGCTAAGTTCATTCATGTTCTTGTACAGCTAATCTCCAGAAGTCTTTCTATCTTGCAAAATTAAGATTTCATACCCACAACAACTTCCCATTCCTCCCACCTCCCCTACCCTATCCCATCCCATCCCCACCCCCCAGCGCAGTCCCTGTCAACCACGCTTCTTCTGTCTCTATGAATTTGTGCACTCTAAGTGGAACAAATATTTCACCTCATATAAGTGGAATCATACAGTATTTGTCTTTCTGTGTCTAACTTATTTCACTTAGTATGAAGTCCTCAAATTTCATCCACGTTGTAGCATGTGTCAGAATCTCTTTCTTTTTTGAGACTAAATAATATTCTGCTGTATGGACATACCACATATTGTTTATCCATTTGCCTGTCGACGGACACTAGGGTTGCTTCCACCTTTTGTCTTTTTGAATAATGCAGCTATGAATATGGTGTACTAATATCTCTTCAAGACCCTTTTTTCAATTCTATGGGGTATATACCCAGAATGGAATTAGTGGATCATATGGTGTTGTATATTTCATTTTTCAAGGAACCACCGTACTGTTTTCCACAGCAGGGAGTTAGGATTTTATTCAAATTGAAACTGGAGGTCATTTGAGGGCTCTGAGCAGGAGAGTAACATGATTTTATTTAGCTTTTTAGAGCGGCCCTGTGGTTTTGGTAACACATAGGGAGGGTGGCTGCAGTTAGAAGGTAATCATGGAAGTCCTAGAGAGAGAGGAGGGAGACAGAGGACACAGGGATAGAACAGGAATCTAGGCTGGAGGGCTGGGGAAGGAGGTGTTGAGGAGCCTGAGCCCCTGGGTGTATGGTGACATCATTCACAGAGATGGAGAAAAGCAAGAAATATAAGTATCAAAAGGTACCAAAGTCCTACTCAAACTCTTTTCTCCTCTCCCTTGTCCTCCTCATCTCTAACTTTTTATCATCCTAAGGCTCTACTAGCCCTCATTCTCTCAGGCTCCCTGTCTGACTCCTCAAGAACAGAAAATGACTCATCAAGAGGTCACCCACAAGTGACCAAGACACCACTGGACTCCATAGGCTTGTTCCTTTGACACATGGGCTGGCAGGAAGTCAGACCACATCTCCAAACTGAGGCCTAGGAGCTGGCCAATAGGTACTCCACCGTTTGTCAGCAGACCCCAGTGTTCAGGGGGACCACCTGAAACTCCATCACCCAGAACTGGGCTCCAGCAGAGAATGACCCTGTCCACAAGTTTGGCCCCCTCTCTCAAGGAGTCCCCATGAGTCTTGTTCTTCTAGCTGGTCTTCTTGTTCTCATCATAGCTCATAGATAAAGGATGGCTTTGCGGAGGCTGAGATTGGTTTCTAAGCATCCAACAAATGTCAACTAAGCAGCTGCTGTATTCCCAGCAATGTGCAGGCATAAGGGATAAGGAGATGGATCAGACATAGCTTTTGTCCTTGAGGAACTTCCCACATAAACATCAACTGGCAAACTGAGGCCACTCCAAGGATAAATAACCACATGGTAAAAAGAAAGAGGCTGTTGTGGGCTGATGTCTGTTAGCAAAGGAAATGCATGACTTGTGCTGGCCTCCAAGGGCACAGAGGCAGGAAAAAGCAGTGCAGGTGAAAAGGAAAAAGAGAAAGCAGGAAGCAGGGAAGAGGGGCACGTGGGAGGCTGAGACAACACCCAGCCAGGAGGAGATGAGGGTCTCAGAGATGCCAAGAAAATTTTTTTTTTTAGAGACAAGGTCTCACTCTGTTGCCCCAACTAAAGTGCAGTGGCGCAATCATAGCTCACTGCAACTTCCAACTCCTGGGCTCAAGCGATCCTCCTGAGTAACTGGGACTACAGGCACACACCACCACATCCAGATAATTTTCTTTGTAGAGATGGTTCCAAGGTGTCCGTAGTATCCATGATGTGCCAAGTGTCATTCTGGAAGCTTCATAGCTAATCCCTCACACAGAACTCGCAGCCACTTGTGAGGAGTGAGATTGAAGTTATTATCACCATTTCAGAGACTTGCCATTGAGACTTAGTTGCAACTAAAAGTTTTTTCAAATAAGACTGCCAACTATTGGACCTGGCCTTCAGCCTCTGAGAGAGATTAGGAATCAGCAGTTTCTCTCTCTGCCCACAGACCTCCTCTCTTTGAGTTGTTGCTGTTGTTTTTTTGTTATTATAGCTGGGAATTTTGAGGTTGGTTGGCTGGTTGGTTGGTTGGTTGGTGTAAGTGAGCAGGGGCAGGAAAGAGAAGATCTGTTTTTCTTTGCTTTCCTTCTTGCCTTGATGATGTTCTTAAAAACAAGGAGGGCTTCTCTCCTACAACCACAGAATGAGAAGAGAAAGCGTGTTGTTCTCTCTGGTGGACTGCACCACTGTCCCCAGTCCCTCACCTCATCCTATTCTCAAAGTCACCGTGTGACTTTGCATTTTGTGCCACAAGATATGAAGTGTCCATCCCTGCCCTGGGGCTGTCCAGCATGGCCTTGTGACTTGCCTAAACCAGTGAAAAAGGGGTAGGAGGGACAGTGAGCCTCAACTCCCCCAGGGCCTCCAAGTGCATTGAGTGTTTCCACTTTCTCCATTACTAAAAGAAGGACACACTCAGGAGTGTCTGCTGGCCCCAGAAAACCAAGAGCTGGGAGCTGGATACAGAAGACCTGAACTCCAACCGCAACTGGGAGCTCACTGCAGCCCTCAATTAGCAACATTTTGAAATGTCCCATGGTTGTGAATCACTGATCTATCCCAAATTTTTCATTTTTCGAAAAATGCATCTGAGGCCCAGATTGGAGAAATGATCTGCTAGAGCTTTACAACCAGTTAGAAATTAGGTTTCTTGATTTCTAATCCACAGCTTTTTTACCATACCACCCTATCTCCTCAAAGGAATTCCCTGCCAGCTGCAAGAAAACAGAGGAAATCTGAGTTGCCAACCAAGTAAGTAATTAAGCAGAATAGATTCAGTCAAAAAGCATGAAAGCAAGATTTAACCTGGATAATTCCTCCATAATTTAGAGTTGATCTGTCTAAACGAGTTCCTGTTGATTTCCCAGGAGGGCCTTTCTTCTTGAGCTAAAGTCACAGGAAGCATCAGAGCTGAATCTATTATCCTCATCATCTTCCAAGGTGTCAGTCTTTTGTACCTAAGAAATGTGGCCACATTTTTTCATTTTTTAACTTGTGTTTTATTATGAGGGTCTATAGTACTCAAAAATAACAATATTTTTCCCCAAATGATTTTGCATGTTCTTCTCTGCTTCACATAGAATATGAGCCAGCCTCAACACTGCCTTAGTAATATCATTGCCTATAAATATGACTGTCATTCAAAAATTTTTGTAATCATGGCATGTTAGGACTGGAAAATACTTCAGAGATCTGGTTCAACCCTGTCATTTCACAGATAAGGATATCGAGGCCCACAGAGGGTAACTGATCTTTCTGAGGTCATACAACTAGTTACTGGTAGAACACTCAGTGCTATGAGTGAGATCAGCAAGATCATTCTAGAAATATGCAACGAGTTCACTGCCTCATTGAAACTGGGTCATTCCACAACTGAGTACCACATGTTCTCACTCATAAACAGACCCTGAACATTGACTATAATGCAATAAGAAAGGGGTTGGCAGTAGCGGGACACCGCCAGGGGATGTGGGGGGGTGGGCACATAACATCAATAAGGGTACCTGATCTCAAATCAGGCGAAGTGGAGACCAAAAGGAGGCCCACACTTCACCTGTATGATGACCTCTTGTATACCTAATTCTGAATTGTAACCCACATCTTTAAAATATTTTTAAAAATTTTTTTCAATAAATAAATGATGAAGAGTTAAAAAAGAAAATGGGTCAGTCTACGTTTGCTAAAATGCCCAATGCTAACATTCATGCCCCAAGTCTGAGAAGAGGCTAAATAACGAAAGAAAATGACCCTTATCTGGGAGAAACTGAGACTTCCCTGAAGAGCCAGCAGGTAGCCTGGGCTACTGGTACCTCAGCAGACATAGCACTTCCTTTAGAATTGGGTGCCAAGCACCTCTGGAAGGGTTAAGGTGTTACTGGCAGTAATGGAGGCAGCCATGCCAGCTGCTAAGAACCAAAAGCTTCACTTTTGTGAGCCAGCTTAAACACGGGGAGCTTAAAATCAGCCATGGTGGAAGTATTTATACCATGGAAATAGGCAAGTGCTATAAATCAATGGACTTGTTGGCTGTAGTTATTTCTTGAGAACCAGTTTACCAGGACACAATGGTGTTGTCCCTCTACCAGGAACTGATGGCTTGCCCTAAAATTGAGAGACCCTTCCCTACAGACAAGGATGCTCAGAGAGGGAAAACATAGAATTAGCAAGGATAAAAAAGTTCTTTCCCGGATCTCGGCAGTAAGAGCTCCTAAACATCCTCCCTGAGCAACAAGTACCTGATTCACATCTTCCTAATGTGATTTCAAGGAATTACTTGTCCAAGTCTTCTGCCTACAATCCCAATGTCCTGATACTTGCTCACGCTAGTCCTCTGAACAGCCTAACACCGTGTCCTTTGAGTCCTCCACGGATTGACCAAGTTGGAGCAATAGTGAGAAAACAAATCCTTTTTCTTATTTCCTAACCTGAACTGGAAAAGTCAGCAGCTGCATCCTAGGGACTGAGGGTCCCAGGGCTCAGCTAACTAGTGAGGAAATAGAACCGTAACTATCCAACAGCCACTGTAGATCTGGGTCTGTCACCTTTCCATGGGGAAAGTGTCCAACGTTTACTAGGAATCTCATGTGCAGGAACTGCCACCCTGACCCAGAAAAAGCACTTGAAAAAGGAGTCTACTGCATGATCAGTTTAGGGGAATCACTTGATCTTTAGTGGGTCAAGCTTTCTTTTGCACACCAAGCCACCTCTGAAGAATCAACTGCACAAATGAAGACGCCAACCAGTCACTATGATGGTTACAGCAGAGCCTTAGTCTGTCCTAGATGAGGGCCCATACCGGCTCTCAAGACCAAGTCAAAGGACAAGTGTCTCAGTGGCCCATGTGAGATGGGCCAGCCAGTGGCAAGGGCTCTGGGATTTTATAGTCTGAGCTCTCGGCACTCTCTCTTCTATTTAGGCAGAAAGCCATTTTGCTCAAGCCTTAAAATTGCAGCCTTGACTAAAGAATTTTTCTCTTCATCCTTTCCTCCTATGGAAGGCAGAGCCCCTGCAGAATTTCAACCAAGCCTCAGCTGACTGTATTTTTAAAAAATTTCAAATGAGCCGGGCTCGGTGGCTCAGCCTGTAATCCCGCGCCTTTGGGAGGCTGAGGTGAGTGGATTGCCTGAGCCCGCAGGTTCGAGACCCACCTGGGCAACTTGGCGAGACCTCATCTCTACAATAAATCAAAAATTAGCTGGGCATGGTAGCGCGCACCTGTAGTTCCAGCTACTTGGAAGGCTGAGGCGGAAGGATCGCCGGGGCCCAGCAGGTCGAGGCTGCAGTGGCCGGGAGCGGCCACTGCACTCCAGTCTGGGTGAGACTGGAGTGAGACTCCAACTCAAAAAAAAAAAAATTTTTTTCAAATGGATTTAAAAAGTAAATAGAAGTGGAAAACTTGCCCACCTTACTTATGTATTCCCAATGCCTAGAAACTATCAGGTACAGAACAGCACTGAATAAATATTCATCAAATGAATGACTTAAAAATGGGTAAAAGATTAGGTTAGAGATCATGATAAAAAGAAGAAAAAAGTAATTATAATAAAATTAAAAACAAGTTAAAATGAGCAAAAGAATTAAACTTTTTTTTTCTGAAAATGCCTATATCACCCTGCATAGAACCAAAAGTTAAAATAAAGGCAAAGATTGGTAGATTTGATTACCTAGAAATTTTTCAGTTCTGTACAATAAAAAATGATAAATATAAAAGTACATAATAAATAGAAAAACATCTATGACATATATGACAAAATGTTCATGTCATATCTCAATATATAAAAAACTTATCCAAATCAATAAGAAAAAGATAAACATTCAAATAAAAATAAAGACAATTCACACAAAAAGTTGTCAATAAACTTTAAGTGTCTGATGTCGCTAATAATTTTTTAATGTATAAATATTTGAAATGTAGCCGGGTTCGGTGGCTCAGCCTGTAATCTCGTGCCTTTGGGAAGTTGAGGTGAGTGGACTGCCTGAGCCCGCGGGTTCGAGACCCGTCTGGGCAGCAAGACCTCATCTCTACAATAAATAAAAAAAATCAGCTGGGCGTGGTAGCGCATGCCTGTAATTCCGGCTACTTGGAAGGCTGAGGTGGAAGGATCGCCGGAGCCCAGCAGGTCGAGGCTGCGGTGGCCGGGAGCGGCCACTGCACTCCAGTCTGGGCGACAGAGTGAGACTCCAACTCAAATAAATAAATAAATATTTGAAATGTATTTCTCACAGTTCTGCAGATTGGAAAGTTCAAGATTGAAATGCCAGCAGGTTTGGTGCCTGGTGAGGGCCCAGATCACTGATTTTGAGATGGCACATTGATCATTTCGTCCTCACACGGCACAGAAGCAGAAGGGCACAAAGGTCTAAGTTAGTTCCCTTCAGCTCTTTGATAAGACACTAATTCATTCTTGAAAGTAGAGTCCTCATGACTTAATCACTTCTCAAAAGCGATTAATTATTTTTTTCTCTTTTTTTAAAATGTCAATAAGCTTTGGTAGTACACACGGCTTGGGGTTACATTAATGAATTGTATAGTGTTGAAGTTTGAGCTTTAGGACACCCATGACCCAAACAATGTACGATGTACCACATGGATAATTTTTCATTCCTCTTCCCCATCATTCTCCACTTCTGAATCTCCAATGTCCATTATACCATTCTATATGCTTTTGCAGACCCATAGCTTAGAAGTAAGAACATGAGATATTTGGTTTTCCATTCCTTAGTTACTCCAGTTCCATTTAAGTTGCTGCCAAGGGCATTATTTTCTTCTTTTTGATAGCGGAGTAGTATTCCATGGTATATATTTACAACACTTTCTTTATCCACTCATTGATTGATGGGCACTTAAGTTGATTCTATATCTCTGCAATTGTGAATTGTGCTACAACAAACATAAAAGTACAGGTTTTTTTTTGTATAATGACTTCTTTTCCTACAGGTAGATACACAGTAGCAAGATTCCTAGATAGAATGATAGATCTACTTTGAGATCTTTGAGAACTCTCTATGCTGTTTTCTATAGAGGTTGTATTAGTTTACATTCCCACCAACAGTATATAAGTATTCCCTTTTCTTTGCCACTGCACCAAGTCTGTTTTTCTGTTTGTTTATTTTTGGGGTTATTGTTATTGTTGTTTCCTTTTTAACAATGGCCATTCTGATGGGGGTAAGTTGGTATCTCATTGTGGTTTTCATTTGTGTTTCACTAATGATGAGCAATGTTGAGCATTTTTTTCATATGTTTGTTGGTCATTTGTATATCTTCTTTTCAGCAATGTCTATTCATATCATGTGTTCACTTTTTAATGGGAGTATGTGTCTCAATCCCTATCAAGTTACCAATGTCATTTTTCACCAGAATTTGAAAAAAAATCCTAAAATTCATGTGAGACCAAAAAAGAGCCCAAATAACCAAAGCAATCCTAAGCAAAAAGAACAAAGGTAGAGGTATCATATTACCTGACTTCAAATTATACCACAAGGCTATAGTACCCGAAACAGCATGGTACTGGCATAAAAGCAGACACATAGACCAATGGAACAGAATAAAGAACCCAGAAATAAAATCAAATACCTACAACCAACTGATCTTTGACAAAGCAGACAAAAACAACACTGGGAAAAGGACACCCCATTAAATAAATGATGCTGCAAAAACTGAATAGCCACATGCAAAAGAATAAAACTGGATCCTTATCTCTCATTGTATACCAAAGTTAATTCAAGGTGAATTAATTACTTAAATGTAAATCATAAAAATTCTAGAGGAAAACCTAGGAAAAACTCTTCTGGACATTGGCCTAAGCAAAGAATTCATGGCTAAGATTCCAAAAGCAAATGCAACAAAAATAAAAATAAATAATTGGGACTTAATTAAACTAAAAAGTTTCTGCACAGCAAAAATAATAAACAGAGGAAATAAATACCTTACAGAAGGGAAGAAAATATTCACAAACTATATATTCAATAAAGGACTAATAACTAGAATTTACAAGGAACTCAAACAAATCAGCAAAAAAAAAGTTATTAATAACTTTAAAAATAAATTTTTCACCTAAGAAAATTTACAAAGTTTAAAAATAATGAAATATCCAGTGTTAGCAGAGTTGAAAAAGTGGGTATTCTCATACTCTGCTAGCAGGAAAGTAAATTAGTGCAAATCTTCCGGAAAGTGTTTTTGCAATAATACCAAAAGCCTTTAAATGTACATGCCTTTTGATGCAGAAAGAGCACTGATAGAATTTATCCTCAGGCAGTCTTCTGAGATATATGCAAAGATGCATGAACAAAGTTGCTAGTCATGGCATTATTTATAACAACAAAATTTATAAGCAACCCAAAGTTCCAATAATAGGGAAAGATTTTTTTAAAGTAAATTATGGATTTCTATATAATGAAATACTTTGCAGTCACTAAAAATCAAGATGTTGAAAAATCTTTAATATTGGAAAATGTTCAAAATATATTGCAGAGTAGGGAGAAAAGATGTCTATAAATCAGCACTTACAGTAACTCTTTAAAAAAAAACTACACATGTAGGTACCTGGAAAAAAATATTAACAGTTGTTATCTGTGGATAGAGAAACCATAGATGATCTGATTTTTTTTGTATACTTTGCAAATTTCAGTTAAAGGCAGCAGAGTTATGTACTCAGGCCTTGGTTTAACTTCTGGTACCTAGAAATTTTTCAATTCTGTACATTAAAAAATGATAAATATAAAGTACATAATAAATGGAAAAACATCTATGACATATATGACAAAAAGTTCATGTCATATCTTAATATATAAAAAACTTATCAGCCATGTGACTTAGGAAAAGATACCTACTTTCTCTGCAACTCTGTTTCACCATCTGATAAGGAGAGGTTCTTGGTACTATATAACAGAACTGAATAAAATAATCTCTGTGAGGAGCTTAACACAATTTCCGGCACATAGCATATGTCTGGCAAACATTAACTACTGCTATTAGGGAAAATTAATAAAAACTATCGTTTAAAAAGAGAAATGAACACCTTTTGAAGTTTGGCCTTGGCCTCTACTGGGGTGTAACAGAGTTTACCTAACTGCCTGTCCAGCAAAAAGATCAGCTCTGTCCAAGGGGAGAACAACCCCTTTGGCTGGAGGCCCCCTCTAAGCCACTGGATGGAAGGGTCCACTTTCCACCTTCCAATCTCCTACAATTTTCTAGCTTTTGAGTCTACAATGCTTGGAGTTAGAACAAGTTTAACTCAGACTTTTTTTTAAACTTCAAAACCCTCCTAAGTATCCAAGTCAGAACAAAACCTGGTCCGGTGACGCAGAAGTAATGGATGGTCATACTCTGCCTTCATGTCTCAGGACTCACAGAACCCCAGAGTCTAAATGAGTATCAGGAAGCAAAGAGAGACAATAACTGTTTATGAGGTGATCTCAATTTGTGAAGTCCAGAAGCTATGTCAGCATGACTTGTTGGAACCCTAAGGCCCCTTCTTCCAGAGACAGTGCCCACCAGTCCCAAGTCACCAAGAAGAGTGCCTCAGAGAGCAATCTACACTGGGGCAGAGACTGGAAGGCCCGGCTCCTGGAAGAGCACTCCATGCCCGTTCCCAGGACTGAGAGTCTATACTGGTCCTCCTACTATATGACCCTTCTGCCTGCACCCTGTCCTGAATGCTGACTTTTTTTCTCCTGGCTTGGAAGCATTTCTCTGCCTGTGCTCTCTTATTAGTCCCACTCTCAGGACAGTGGCCGCCACAAGTTTCCTCTAGCTCTACACTGTGCTATTCCTCTCACCACAGAATGACTTACTGAGCACTAAGATCCTCTCTCCCTATGAGTCACAGTGACATATAAGCCCCCTTTGGATCCTAGCTCAAAGCTCCCACTGCCCTATGGCTGTGACACCACACCAGGAGGGGCCTCAGAGGCAAGGTGCCTTCTCTCTTGTGGCTATGCCATGAATCTAATACAATGAAAAATGATCTATAGCGTCCCTCTCCCACATTAAGGTCTACTTGGCTGTGGGGAGGGAAGGTTCTTTCAAGACTTTATAGATTAAAATGGAGGTGATGAGTTCATTTGGTCTTCCCTTCCCTGCTGAGGTCCTGATCCTCCTGGTGCAGACAGAGAATTGGGGGCTATATCTCTACTATGATTATCATCATTCAGCATCAGTCTTCCTGATGCTAGCTGCTAACCTAGTCGAGGCACTCTCTTTGGACCACAGGATCCACCAAGCCTATCTACAATTTGAACCTATAACCTACCTGGCTTCGAGTCAGGTGAGGGGTTAATGGACAATAGACAACCTGATGGAAACAGTGTAAACTTGAGAGTGAGACACAACTGGTGTCTCACCCACACAACTGGTGCCTCACATTCTGGTCAAGCTACTTACCTTTTCCAAGATCTAGTCTCTTCCACTGTGGAATGAAGAAGAATAATCCCCACCACACAGAGTTGTGGTGAAGTCTGAATAAGATGATGAATATAAAGTGCATGGGACCTAGTGAGAGGTCAAGCAATGAGTTATTATTATTGGTAACCACATTTTGTGTCTCCATGGACATTTCTACCATACAGGGATGCTGCATATTCAACAATAAACTCCATAGTCAGTGATGGTATTTTGAGTGTTCATCCCATTTGCCTCTGTGTCCTTTACCTACCTTCCTGCCAGGCATACTGTAGAGAGCAGACCCTTAAATATTTGTTGAAGGAATGATTTAATGAATGACATTTGGTCTCTGAAATGTGCCTTCTGTATTTATCATTTCATGAATGATGTATTATTCCATGACCTTTTGGATTTCCATTTAATCATGCATCTAGATTAAATCCTGATTTATTTCCATGACCCTGAACAGCATATAGCTCTTTTCCTCCATATTATCCTGCCTACATGGATACAAGCCCTATACCAAGTGCATCTCTTTGCGCAACCAACCACCCTAAAAATCTGTGACTCAAAGAAACAACAATTTATTATTTCCCCCAGTTCTGTTGGCTGACTGTGCAGTTCTTGTGCTGATTTCACTTGGACTCACTCATTTGGTTACAGTTGATGACAGTTGGAATGATTGGCCCAAGGTGGCGTCAGAGGCTATCAGCTGGACCTCTTGTTCATCCAATGGTAGTGGAGTTCAGGTTTTGTTACACAGCAGTAGGGGTAGGTCAAGAAGCCAAAGTCAGAGACTAAAAGATCTCCGGAGTCAAGGCTTAAAAAGTAGCTCAGCATCACTTCCCCAATATTACTAAGTCAAAGCAAGTCCCATGTCTGGAAAAATTATTTTTCAGCAAGGAAACATGATGGAGGAAGGGACAAACTCTGCCTCTTGATGAAAAGGGCTTCAAAATACTTTGTGCCCATTTTCAAACCAGGTTGAAAAAAAGAAATATACATGTAACTGAGTCCATGTCTCTTTTGGGGACTAACACATTCCCATTTGGACCACAAAAAGTCAAGAGCATCTTATCTTTTCCCAAAGTAGGATTTTTCAAGGCCATTCAGAGCTGCTTGAAACTTCCTCTCCCTGGGTGATTTCATTTACTCTCATTATTTCAGTGCCATCTATATGCTAATGGTCCTCAAATTTATGCCTCTGGTTCAGCTTCTGACTCGCAGATTCAAATCTTGATTTTCCTCCTCAAATCTGCTGCATCCACAGTCTTTCCAATCTGGGTAAAGGGAATCCTCAGCCATTCAGATGCACAGACCACTAATCTAGTTTGTTTTCAGTTTCTCTCTCCCCTTCACCTCCCACTTTCTATCAATCAACAAATCCTGCTAGCTCTACTCCAAGCCACCTCTCCCCATCTCCACCACTGTATCAGTTTTCTAAGACTCCCGTTACAAACTACCAAAAACTGGGTAGCTTAAAACAGCAGAAATGGCCCACATCTCTAGAAGCCAGAAGCACAAAATGCAAGTGTCAGCAAAGCCACACTCCCTCAGTAACCTGTAGGAGAGAATCCTTCCTTGCCTCCTCCTAGTTTCTGGTGGTGGCCTTGGCATTCCTTCGCTTGCAGGGGCATCACTCTGTCCTGTGCCTCAGATATCACATGGCATTCTCTCTGGGTGTCTATCCCTGGGTCCAAATCTCCCTCTTCTTATAAGAACACAAGTTATATTGGATCAGGCCCACCCTAATCCACTATAAATAACTTCATCTTAACCTATTAGATCTGTAAAGATCCTATTTCCAAATAAGGTCACATTCACAGGTACCAGTTTTAGGACTTCAACATGTATTTTGGGGGGACACAATTCAGTCCATAACAACTACTATAATCCCAGCTCAAGTCAACATCATCTCTCATTGCAGTTGCCTCTTAATATCTCCTTGTTTCACTCTTAACCTCCTACTGTAAAATCTTAGAACAAAATCTAAACTCTACTTGACATTCAAAGCCCAAAGCCACGATCTGCACAGCCTTTCCCAACTTTGTCCTCTTCCCCTTCACCTTTCTTCACTCTCGTGCCTCACCGAGCTCCTTTTTGCCAGTGACAGGCTAGGACACCCACCCAAGGAAGGACCTTTATACTAGCTGCTTCCTGTGCCTGGAATGCCATCTCTAGGATTCAAATGACTCACTCTTCTTGCCGTTCAGATACAGGCTTAAACATCACCTCTTCAGAGATCTTCCCAGTCATTGTCACACTTTTCCTGATTTGATTTCTTACAGGCACTTAGACCTGTGTGATTTGTTTTCTTATTTGTTGATTTATTGCCTGTCACCTCCCACTAGGATGTGAGCAGGGACTGTGCCTCCGTCACAGCTCTATTCTCCACACCAAGAATAGTGCCTGGCACAAAATAAACACTCAATAAATATTTGTTGAATGAATGAATTGCTTTTTGATTGTCAAGTCTAATAGGCATTTTTTAATCTATGTCTAACAGAACCTACCACATGTGACAGGCACAATTACATCCTTTTGAAATTCTTGATCATCTCCTCCCACCCCTAACCAATCTCAAGACCACGGCTTCTCAGTTCACCCTACCATGACTTCTTGGCCTCCTTTGCACATTCTTCTTCCTCTGTCTGTGCCTTTAATGTCAGTAAACCTTGGGGTTCTATTTTAGGTCCTTGTAGTAGACAGAATAATGTTTCTCCAAAGATGTCCACACCCTAATCCTTGGAATTTGTGAATGCTACCTTACATGGTTTAGAATATGCAATGGGGAGATTATCCTGAATTATCCAAGTAAGGCTCAGTGAAATCACAAATGTCCTTATAAAATGAAGGCAAGTGAATCAAAGTCAGAGAAGATGACATGAGAATACAAAAAGATTGGAGTGCAGCTTAACCATTGAAAGGGTCTCCAGCTGGAGTATAGCCGTGTGGCCACAGCCCACTGCAGCCTTGGACTCCTGGAATTAGAGGTGTAAGCCACTGCCCTGACCTAAAAGTGGTTTTTGTGGGTAGTTTGGATCCTTAACCTGGAGCCTACTGAAAGTCTTGAACTCCAGGTCTCAAACTGTCCTGCCATCACAACCTCCCAAAAGTACTGGAATTTACAGGCGTGTGCCACAAAACCCAGCCTCTCGTTCAGTTTTAATAAATTTGTACAAGCCAAAAAAAAGGAAGAAGATTGGAGTGATATAAGGTCATGAGCCAAGGAATATGGGCAGCCTCTGGAAGCTAGTTAGGGCACTAAATGCACTTCTCTGTTAGGAAGCCCCTACCATAAATGCACTCCTCTTTTGGGAAGTTACAAGACAGGGGAGAGGAGGGAGGGACAGAGGAAAGAGAGCGCTAAGAACAGGTTCTCCCCTACAGCCTTCAGCAGTCACAGCTCTGCTGACACTCTGATTTCAGCCCCATAAGCCCATTTCAGACTCTTGACCTCCAGTACTATAAGATAACAAATTTAGATTGTCTTAAGCCACTAAGTTTGTGGCAATGTGTTACAGCAGCATCAGAAACTAATGCCATTCTCTTCTCCCCTCTTCATGTTCTCTTTGGTCAACTTCATCTTCACCCCTAGCTTCAATGACCATCCATAAGTAGATATTTCTCTCTAAAATTCAAACTTATATACCCAACGACTTGTTTAACATCTTTATCTGGATGTCCTATGAGTACCCCAAACTCCACATATCCTCAGCTCAACTCTTCTCCTACTCTACCCCAACCTCTCTCTCCCCGTGTTCTCTGTCTCAGCTGACAGTAGCATGGTGAACCCATCATCCCAAGCAGGGCTCCTTAAGGCCTCCTTTTCCTTCACCCCAACATCCAATGAATCTCCCAGTCCTGCTCATTTTATCTCATATACTCTCCCCACCTCTCCATTGCTTCCATCACAGCTCTTTTCATCACTTGCCTTAATTTCTACCATAGCCTTCCAACTGGTCTCCAGTCTCCACCTTTGAACTCCTAGAATCCATCCTCCATGCTACATTTTTCCTTTTAAAATGCAAATATCTTATCACACCCTCCCTTTCATAGGTACCTCTGAGAAAAAAGTCAAGTTGCTAAACACAGCTTATAAGGCTTTCCTTGCCTGCCTTACCACCCAGCCTCATCTTCTCTGCACGATGGCCCATGCTTCTCACTACCCTAAATGCACTCCTTTGTGGAAGTTAGAAGACAGGGGAGAGGAGGAAGGGAGGGAGAGAGGACAGGGGGCACTAAGAAGCAAGGCTAGTTTCACTACCAGATCTTTCCTTTACTCCCTGTACCTCTCTAAAATCCCCATTTGACTGACTCCCAGTTTAAGGAGAGTAGAAACACTCCTCAATATAAGACACACACACATATACTGGCTCTTAAGCATTCTCATTATTCCTGAAGACACATCCAAAAAATGCAAGATCACACTCCAAAATGCAACTTCATGTAATATTCATTCCCTTATAGATGTATCCACCCACAGAAATACAAAGACAGAAAATACAGACAGATGCTTATCCAACTGCAAGTGCCTTCCTCCCATAACTCCCCTTAAAATCCTCTTACGCAGACACAGCCTAAAAACACAAACATCCATGCTTCTGTGGCTCAAGGAGCTAGAGACTAAATCGAGAGGAGAGGTGGGAAAGAATGGCAAAAGGATTGAGGCAAAATGGGGAAAGAGTAATGACCATGGAAAAGTTAACTTGGAATATTCATTCACCAACATTTCCTAAGCCCCAATCACGCTACTAAACAGTAAGGATCCAAAGATCCTTAGTAGTAGTAGTAATAATAATAATAGTAGCCAATGATAGTAATCATTGTATATGAAGCACTGTATATGTGCTGTACATATATTAACTCCTTTAATCCCCATAGCAACCTCATGATAGATGCTAAAATTATGCTAAATTTATACATGCTGTAACAAGGTGCAAGAAAGTTAAATGACATACCCAAGGTCACATTGTTAAAAAAAAATGGTAGAACTTGGATTCCTAGCCAGGATGCCAGATTCCAGAGTCTTATCAACTTCACAAAACAAGACCTTGCCCATGTTGATGAAAGATGCCAAACTCTGTAAAATATTTCAGATGGCTTATTCTGAGCCAAAAGTGAGTGACCTAGACCCATGACATCCATACCCAGGAGGGTCTGAGAATGTGTGTCCAGGGTGATTGGATTGTAGTTTGGTTGGAAGGACAGAAGTTATACGAAACCATAAATCGATACATGTGACAATTTACATTGGTTCGGCTCAGGAAAGCAGAGCATCTCCAAGTGAAGGCTTGCAGGTTATAGGTGGAGTCAAAGACTTCTTGACTGGCATTAGTAGCAAAAGTTATCTAAGGAATTTTGAAAGCAGTAAAGGAAATGGGTGACTTGAGGAATGATAAGGGAATCAATTTCTTGATACATAGATGAAGCCTCACAGATGGCAGACTTCAGAGGGAATGGTAATAAGTGTCTTCAAAGATGCCCAAATTCCAGAAGTCTCCAAAAGGCATCTTTACAAGGTCATAAAATACTTTGATTTTCCTTCTTCATCTGTTACGTAATGCTATGCCAGAGTCAGGTTGGAAAGTAAACCACATCATCTAGGGAAGGTTAATTTAAAAAACTCGTATCCTCAGACCTCTAAGTTAGGAATTTGGCTAGCTAAGAAAAAAGATCAAGGCCAGGAGCAGGGACACACATCTGCAATTCCAGTACTTTGGAAGGCCGAAGCAAGAGGATTGCTTGAGTTCAGGAGTTTGCAACCAGCCTAGGCAACATGATGAGACCTTGTCTCTACAAAAAAATCAGAAAATTAGCCGGGCCTGGTGGCACAAGCCTCTAATCCCAGCTACTCAGGAGGCTGAGATAGAAGTATTGCCTGAGTCCAAGAGGTCAAGACTGCAGTGCTACTTCCATGCCACTGCCCTCCAGCCTGGCAAGAGTGAGATCTCGACTCAAAAATAAAATTAATTTTTTTTTTAAAAGGAAAAAAGATCAGAGTTTAGTCCTCACCCAAGAGTAAATCACAGGCCAATAGGTACTCACAGGCTGAAGTCAAGGGTTAGGCATCTTCTTTCTTTGGGAAGGAAGCAATGGATTAGAAGGAGGTAACAAGTCCTAGTGATGGACACTGGCCTTAAAATCAGAGGGACCTGCACCCAAATCCTAGCTCTGCTACCCACGAGCTGTGAAAACTTTAGTAAGTTACTTAAGTTCTCTGAGCATCAGTTTCCTTATCTACAAGTAAAGGTATTACTGCCTACTTTTTTGAGTTTTATTAGAATTAAATGGATAATGTATGTAAAAGTACAAAGTCCAGTACGTAGCATACAATAAACACGCAATAAATTAGAAATCTTTTCCTCTGTTGTTCCGTCAAGTAGTTATTCTTCAACTCCCCAAGCCTAATGCTTTTCAAAAGCATTAGAAGAAGAGCAATTGCAAACTACAACCCTCGGGCATGTATACTGTTTGGCCTACAAAGTACTTTAAAAGGCCCAGTAACTGGGCAGGAGCTATAAATTAGGCCACTAGACAAGCAGCACAGCACCTAGTAGCACTTGCAATCACAGGCAGCCACCCCCAGCCCCTGAAGGCATTTCGGTTCTCGATTCCTGCATTAACATCAAGGTGGCCTAAAACTATCTGCTTCAGACCTACAGAATCAGACTTCCCTAGGGAGGGGCCTTGCACTCTGCTGCTTAAATTCTTGTACACACTCATGTGTGAGAACCACTAAATTAAAGTAAAGAGACACATTGTATTTTCCAGCAAGATGTATGGCTCAGGGGTATATGAACTGAACTGCAATGCTGCCAACTTTGGATACTTCTTTTATACAAGACAGGAAATAAACAAAGGCCATCTTTCTGTTCCTGGAAAGAAGTGGCCCTCTTAAAATAGGATTTCCAGGACACTTTCCAGGGGAAGTTACTGGGTCTTCCTTGCCTAGATTTTAGAAACCAGAAAGCTAGGCCCAGCAGGGATGGGAAAGGTTAACTCTACTAAGCCTGGCACTTGAGAGAAGAGGTGGCTCTGAAGCAGAAGAGAACAAACTCCTAGGGGACAGAATCCCTGCTTGTGGTTCCAGAGTGCGGAAGAAAACAGTCCTCATTGACCTCTTCTCAGAAGCACAGGAAAGGAACAGCCAAGAGCAACAAAGGAGCAGAGTCAAGGAGCAGCCCAGGATTGAACATAGGGCTAAACATAGGTATTAATGTTGCACAGGAACAAAGTTCTGAGTCATAGGCCTGGGGAGGGTCTTGCTGACTGTCTCAATGTGCAACCAAAAGTGACCTTAGAATAATTTCCTCAGGAAAAAAATTACATCAAAGCTAGACCAGGTATAGTGGCTCACATCTGTAAACCTAACACTTCTGGAAGGCGGAGGAGAGAGGATTACTTAAGCCCAACAGGTCGAGGCTGCAATAGCCACAAGCATACCACTGTACTCCAGCTTGGGCAACAGAATGAGATTCTGACAAAAAAGAAGAAGAAAGAAAGGGGGGAGGGAGGGAGGGAGGGAAGGAGAGAGAGAGAGAGAGAGAGAGAGAGAGAGAGAAAGAA
Organism: Cephalopachus bancanus; assembly: GCA_027257055.1. Taxonomy (NCBI): domain Eukaryota; kingdom Metazoa; phylum Chordata; class Mammalia; order Primates; family Tarsiidae; genus Cephalopachus; species Cephalopachus bancanus. The sequence goes on along the minus strand of JAPVLO010000541.1, from coordinate 501,510 downwards.
AGAAGGAAGGAAGGAAGGAAGGAAGGAAGGAAGGAGAGAGAGAGAGAGAGAGAGAGAGAGAGAGAGAGAGAGAGAGAGAGAGAGAGAGAGAGAGAGAGAGAGAGAGAAAGAAAGAAAGAAAGAAAGAAAGAAAGAAAGAAAGAAAGAAAGAAAAAGAAAGAAGGAAAAGCAATTACATCAGAGCTAAAGATCAGATAACACCCAAAGATCCCAGTGTCAGGCCCAGCATTTCCTCTCCACCTAAATCTGGAACCACGTGATCAACCCTCCCCACCCGACCTGGAGCCCCTGCAACCTCAGTTTGTCCTGAGCCTGGTCAATGAAAAAAGGCAACTGAGGTGCCCCAGTCCAATTAGGAGTAAGATTTGAGTCTGCCTTAGAGGATCCAGTCCTGGCATCTTGCCCTTTCCCCTTGCTCCCACCTTGAACTCCATTTCTGGCAAATGAGCTCCTACCTCCTTTGTGCTCAAATCTCTGAGCCTGCCTTACCCTACTTCAGTGTCTGTCCTTAAATAAAGGACTATTCCTGAGTCCCTTGCCTGAATTTAGGGTCCTGCTGTCTGCAAGCAGAGATCCCCCGTAAATACTTCCAACATCTAGTGCCCAGACCTCCCAGCACCATTTGGATTCTGCACTGTGAGAACTATGATCTCCTGGAGGGACATTCTTCCATGCCAACTCCCAGAAGTCTGAGATCCTTCCAGTTCTGGCCTTTGTGTCCAGTGCCTGCAGAACTGCCCCCACCAGCCCCACCCAGCCTTCTGTGCTTTACCTTGTCACATCCCTAACTTTATTCCAAAATGTGACCTTCAACAGAAAAAACTAATTAGTACATTTATTATGCCTTTATCTGTACTTGTTTGCCCTCAGTTTTTCTTTTCTTTTTTTTCTGGCAAGGGGACAGATAAGAAAAAACTTGTCTTTATTATACCTAACAGCAAATTAAAATGAGTTGTTACTAACCAGATATCTCACCTACAGAAGGTAATAATCAGCTAGAATTTAGAGTCTGATCTTGATCCCCAATTGACAAGTTGCCTAGAGAATTAGAATATAAACAGCAGCATTATTGATGAACTTGTAATCACCATACAAAAAAAATTATTTATAAAAAATTGTATATTTGGCCAGGCACAGTGGCTCATGCCTATAATCCCAGCACTTTGTGAGGCCAAGGTGAGAGGATTGCCTGAGCCCACGGGTTCAAGACCAGCCCAGGCAACTTGGCAAGAGTTCATCTCTACAATAAATAAATAAATAAATAGCTGGGCATAGTGGTGCATGCCTGGAGTCCCAGCTACTTGAAAGGCTGAGGCAGAAGGATCACCTGAGCCCAGCAGGTCGAAGCTGCTGTGGTTGAGAGCATGACAGTATTCATGAATACTCCTTCCTTCCACAAATACTTCTTGAAGGCCAGCTATGTGTTAGAAACTGTGGGTGAAATATGGCATCTGATCTCATGAAGCTGACAATACCAACCGGGGAGACATACAATAAATAAGAAAGCAAACAAATAAATAAGATAACGTATGCTTTATGCTATGAATGAAAGAATCAGGGTACTACAATAAAAATAAATGAGAAATACCCCAGTAACAACGGGCATACCTAGCACCCAGAACTCGGTTTCTAATGTTATTCTCCAACAAAATGAACCAGGGCTCCTTAGAGAAATGGCTGATTTTAAGACCAAGGCAGGAAATATACAAAATTATTCTGGAGTATCTTGTGGTGCCAGAAAGTAAGAAGATGCTAAAAAAAAAAATCTAGATTGCCACATTGGAGGAGCAAGGCCAAAGGAACACAGGACCAGCTGAAAGAGCTTCCAATGGCTAAAGTTGGAACAACTGGAGTGACAAAATAAAAAAGATAATACTGAATTATAACCCAAAGTATAAAATAAATATTCATGAGTTGATACTGACATGAATAAGTGATTGAACATATTAATAAATGGAGAAAGCAACAAATACCTCATGCAGAAAAATTTCAAGTAATTTTTGTAGATACGCCATCCTAAAGGAGGGGAGGCATAAATCCCAACTCCTTACCTGTGAGTTGTTCCAAGTGACTTCCTTCCAAAGAGTATAGTATGGCAAGGAGGAAAATATGTAACTTTATAATAGAGTAATCTGACAAAAACTATTGTAGCCAGGTGATCAAAGTAATATCAACAGTCATAAACCATATTGAAAATATGTACCCTTCCTACACTCTGATCTTAATGGCTTTTGCCTCTGTAATCACCCACTCCAAAAGCCATAATCCAGTCTAATCATGAGAAAAATATTAGGTACGTTCCAATAAAGGGGCATCCTACAATATGCTTGGCTAGTACTCCCAAAACTGTCAAGGTCATCAAAAGCAGTCTGAGAAACTATCACAGCCAAGAGGAGCCCAAGAAGACAAGAGAACCAAATGTAATGTTGGAGTTCTGAATGGGATCCTGGGACAAAAAATGCATATCAGATCAAGAAATCTGAATAGACTGTGGACGTAATTTAATACTGTTATATCAATACAGGTTCATTAATCAAAAGAAATACACCACACTAATATAAGATGTTAATAATAGGGGAAACTATGGTCAGAGGCTACCTAGGAATTCTCTGAACTATCTGTTTAGTTTTTCTGGAAATCTAAAAATAAAATTGATTAGTAAATAAATAAATAAGTAGGGATGGAAGTCTAATTTAAGCAAGGTGGTCTGAGAAAGCCTCACTGAGGAGTTAACTTGAATCCTGCACATGAAGGTCTGGGTTCTGTGAGGAGGAGAAAGAATGTTCAGAGCCCAGGAAACAGCACATGCTCAGGTCGTCTGGTAGGAAAGAACCCAGCACATCAGAGGAACTGAGGGGATGTCCACATGCTTCAGGTGCTGTGAACAAGGTGCAGAGTGGAGGGAAATAAGCCTGAGGGGGAAGGTAGAGAGAAGTAAGGCTGAGGGTTATGCAGGAGCCAGACTACTCAAGGTCTTGATGCTACAGCAAGGAGAAGGATCTAAGTACAGAGGGAAACAATAGAAAAAGCTTAGTTTCATCAGTACGACTAGCTTATTTGGCAGAGCAATGTTTGTGCAACTATGGAATATTTTATTACAATCATTCATTTTATAAAAGCAAATAGGAAATTAAATACTGAAGATAGAAGCTGGAGGTCTCATAAACACATGTGAGCAAAAATGGAGCCATTAGGCAGACTGAAAAGGTAAAACTAAAGGTGAAACCAAACTCATTTTAAGATATTCATTGGGCTTAAGCTGACTGTGTGAATAATGGTGAAAGAAAGGAACAAAATTAAAGACCATCTAGAAAATGTTAAGAATATCTCATTGAAAATTATGTCTAAAAGATAAAATTTCAACTTAAGCTTTCATAATTTGTTGTGTTTCTAAGAATGAAACTTTCCTGAAAACATATAGATCCTCTTTCGTACATAATTTTAGAAATGAAATAAAGTAAGGAATCACTTTTATGTTTTCTACATTAAGTATTACCTTTAACAGCTCACTAAATTTTGAAACAGATTACGTTTTTTTCAACGTCTTCCTTACTGCACTCTGCTTCCCAAATTTACATCAAGTTCAAATTCAGCCCCCAAAACACACTCAGATCGATTACCCACCACCTACACCCACAAACACCTCCACTCTCACCCTCAGAAGGCAAGACCCTAGGCAGAACCCTCCTGGCCCCCTTCTCTCTTTCTGTGTCTTGTTTCCCAAGACCTTATGAAGGAACTGGCGATGTAATCTGTTAAACTAATTCTCTATAAGGATGCATATGGCTCTTCCTTAAAAATTTGAAATTTAAAAGAGATCTTATGAAAATAAGAATACCTTAAGCCAAGAAACAAATCTTTACTAACATACATTTTAGCAGTTCTGCCAATCTGGTGGGAGAGATATTTTGTAGAATATAAATTTTTAACAGCCCCCTTCCTTCACACCACATGGACAACTAAATACTGTGCCAACTCAGAAGTTCCGTTTTATTATTAATAACTTCAGTCTATTTTATTTGGTTATTTCCATATCCTTCTTTACATTTTTATTGATATATAACTACACATATTTTTTGGGTACATATGATATTTTGCTACATACACACAATGTGTAATGGTCACATCAGGGTATTTAAAATATACATCACTTAAAACAAGTATGATTTCTATGTATTGGGAACTTTCCAAATCTTCTCTTCTAGCTATTTTGAAATATACAATAAATTATGGTTAACTATAGTCACCCTACTATGCTACTGAATACTAAAACGTATTCCTGTTATCTAACTGTATGTTTGTACCCATTAACAAACCTCTCTCCATCCTCCCCTCGCTACGTACCCCTCAACAAACACACACAAAATTATCATTCTACTCTACATCAATGAGATCCACTTTTTAGCTCCCACATATGAGTGAGAATATGTGATATCTGTCTAACTGTGTCTGGACACATGAATCGCCAGTTCCATCCATGGTGCTGTAAATGACATGATTTCATTCTTAGTTATGTCTAAATAGTAGTCGTGTGTGTGTGTGTGTGTGTGTGTGTGTGTGTGTGTGTCATTATCTACTTATCCGCTGATGAACACTTAGGTTATTCTACATCTTGGCTATTGTAAGTAGTGCTGCAATTCACATGGAGGTGCAACTATCCTTTTGATATACTGATTTCTTTTCCTTTGGATACACAAGCAGTAGTTGGATTTCTGGATTGTATAGTAGTTCTATTTTTAGTTTTTTGAAAAACCTCCATACTGTTTTCCATAATGGATATGCTAATTTACATTCCCACCAACAGTGTATGAGTTCTCTTTTCTCCACATCCTTTCCAACATTTGTTATTTTTTGTCTTTTGATAATAGCCATTCTAACTGGGGTGAGATGATACCTCACTGTGACTCTGACTTGCATTTTCCTGATGATTAGTGATACTGAGCTTTATACACACACACACACACACACAACACACACACACACACACACCTGTTGGACATTTGTATGTCTTCTTTTTATAAATGTTTATCCAGATCCTTGGCCTACTTTTTATTTTTTTCTGAGACGGGATCTCAGACTATCACCCTGGCTGGAGTACAGTAGCACAAGCATAGCTCACTGCAGCCCTGAACTCCTGGGCTCAAGCTATCCTCCTGCTTCAGCCTCCCAAGTGGCTGGGATTTCAGGCAAGAGCCACCATGCCCAGCCATCCACTTTTTAATGGGATTATCATCATCATCATCATCATCATCATCATTATTTGGTTTAGGGTAGTTTGAGTTCCTTGTATATTCTGAACATCAGTCCCTTGTTGATAAACAGTTTGCAAATTTTCTCCCATTCTACAGATTTTCTCTTCACTTTGTTGGTTGTTTCCTTTGCTGTGCAGAAACTTTTTAGTTTAATATAGTACTCATTGTCTATTTCTTGTTTCATTGTCTACGCTTTTGAAGTCTTACCCAAAAAATTTTTGCCTAGACCAATGTCCTGAAGCATTTCTCCTATGTTTTCTTCTAGTAGTCTTATAACTTTGAGCCTTATGTTTAAGTCTTTAATCCATTTTCAGTTTATGTTTGTATATGGTGAGACACAGAGGTCTGGTTTCATTCTTCTGCATATGACTATCCAATTTTCCCACATCTGAAGAAAGCAGAATAAGGGAAGAAGGTGTCCTTCCTCAGTACAGATTCTTGCCAACTTTGTCAAAGATCAGTTGGCTACAAATAGATGACTTTATTTCTGGATTCTCTGTTCAGTTCCTTGGTCTGTGTGTCTGTTTTTATACCAGTACCATACTGTTTGGGTTACTATTTTGAAACCCAAAATAGTATATTTTGAAGACTGGTAATATAATGCCTACAGCTTTGTTCTTTTTGCTCAGTATTGCTTTGGCTATTCAGGGTCTTTTGTAGTTCCATACAAATTTCAGGACATCTCCCTTTTCATTTCCGATTTTATTGATTTGTGTCTTCTCTTCCTTTTTCTTAGTTAGTCTAGCAAGCAGTTTGTTTTATTTATCTTTTCCAAAAAACTTTTTCTTTCATTAATACTTTGTGTTATTTCATTACTTTGTATATTTTTGATCTCTATTTTGTTTCCTTCTGCTCTGACCCTTACTATTTCTTTCCTTTTATTAAAATAAGGTTTAGTTTGTTCTTGCTTTTCTAGTTCGTGAGATGCAATATTAGGTTATTTGAAATAGTTCTACTTTTTTGATATAGACATTTATTGCTATACACTTCCCTCTTTGCATTGCTTTTCTCATAGGATTGGGTATGTTATGTTTTGATTTTCACTTGTTTCAAGAAATTTTTTTAATTTACTTCTTAATTTCTTCATTGACCCAGTGGTCATTCAGGAGCATATTATTTAATTTCCATGTATTTGTACAGTTTTCCAGAGTCCTTCCTATTATTGATTTCTAGTTTTATTCCATTGTGGTCTGAGAGTATCCTTGATATGATTTTGATTTTTTAAAAATTTGTTGAGACTTGTTTTGTGGCCTAACACATAGTTTATTCTGGAGAATGTTCTGTGTGCTGATGAGAAGAATATGTATTCTTCAGCTATTGAATAAAATGTTCTATAAATGTCTGTTAGATCCATTTAGCCAAAAGTCCAATTTAAATCCAATGTTTCTTTGTTGATTTTCTGTCTAGATGATCTATCGAATGCTGAGGCTGGGGTGTTAAAGTCCCCAGCCACTATTGTATTGGAGTCTATCTCCCCCCTTGGATCTAAAAATATCTGCCATATATATCTGGGCAGATCAGTGTTGGATACATATATATTTAGAAGTGTTATATCCTGAATTGATCCCTTTATCATTATATAATGACCTTCTTGTCTCTTTTTTATAGATTTTGACTTAAAGTTTGTTTTAGCTGATATAAACATAGCTACTTCTGCTCACTTTTTGTTTCTGTTTGCATGGAATATCTTTTCCCATTCCTTCACTTTCAGTCTATATGTGTCTTTACAAAAGAAGTGAGATTCTTGGAAGCATCATATAGGTGGGTCTTTTTTAATCCATTCAGCTAGTGTATGTCTTCTAAATGAGATATTTAGTTGTTTACATTCAAGGTCAGTATTGATAGGTTAGGATTGTTGTTCTGTTAATTCTTTTTTTTTTTTTTTTTTGTCTTTTGTTCCTTTCTTCCTCTTATTGTTTATCATTGTGGCTTGACTTTTTTTATACCAGTAACATTTGACTCCTTTCTCTTTCTCATTTTTGTGTCTACTCTACCAATGAGTTTTATACTATTGTGCACTTTCATGATGGTAGATATTCTTTTACTTCAAGATGTAAGATTCTCTCGTTAAGCATTTCTCGTAGGGCCAGTCTGATGGTGTTGGTGTTGAATTCTGTCAGTTTTTGCTTGTCTGGGAAAGACTTCATTTCTCTTTCATTTTTGAAGGTTAACTTTTTTGGGTACAGTATGCCAGCTTTTTTGTTTTTTGGGGTTTTTTCCCAGCACTTTGAATATATCATCCCATTCTCCCCTGGCCTGTAAGGTTTCTGCTGAGAAATCCAGTTTGATGGGAATTCTCTTATATGCGACTTGATGTTTTTCTCCTACTATTTTTAGATTCTTTGCCTTTGACTTTTGGCAGTTTCACTATAATATACCTTGGAGAAGATCTTTTTGGGTTAAATCTATTTCAGAATCTTTGACTTCCCATACCTGGATATCTATATGTCTTGCAAGACTTAGAAAGTTTTCAGCTATTATTTTGTTAAATAGGTGCTCTATGCCTTTGTCTATCTCTTCTTCTGAAACCTCCAAAATTCAAATATTTGGTTGTTTTATGTTGCCCTGTGTGCCATATGGGCTTTCTTCATTCTTTTTTATTATTTTTGTGTATGTGTCTTACTGGGACATTCCAAAAGAACTGTCTTCATGTTCAGAAATTATTTATTCTTCTTGAAGCCTGTTATTGAAGCTCTCAATTATATTTTTCATGTCATTTATTGAGTTCTTCAGTTTCAGGATTTCTATTGGGTTCTTTTTTTTTTACTATATCTCTTTGTTGAATGCCTCATTCAGATCATAAATTGTTTTCTTGATTTCTTTGTATTGTCTATCTGTGCTCCTGTATATCTCACTGAGTTCCTTTAATATCATTATTTTGAATTATTTTGGGATATTTCATAGATTCTTTTTTGTTGGAATCCGTTGCTGGAGGATTACTGTGTCTTTTTGTAGGTGTCATGTTTTCTTGCTTTTTCATGTTTCTGTTGTCCTCACATTGATATCTGCACATCTGATGTAACAGTTGCTTCTTCCAGCTTTATGGATTGGCTTTCATGGAGAAAGACTGTTTTCCTTATGGAGTTATCTACAGTTTTAGATGGGTAGGGTGCTTTAGGCTTGATTTGGGGTGGGTAGAGTAGTATAGTTTCTATATGGTTTCTTTAGTTGTAATCAGTGTCAGTGTTGTCTGTGTATTCCTCAGAAGATTAGTTTGTGATTATTAGAGGAGTCTGTGGCAAGACTCTACTGAAGACAGGGATGCCAAGGGCACTGGTGTTCAGACACCAGTGGTGGTGGCAGCAAACTGAGCATGTTGGTCTTTGGGCCCCCAGATGATTTATGCAGGCACAAGCAGTAACATGTCCAGGCAGGCAGATCCTTGGGCCTTCAGGAAGCTTGCTTGTGTGTCAGCAGTAGCAATGGTGGCCTGAGTAGGTGGGAGAGTCCTCAGGTCCCTGGGCAGTATATGGGGCATCAGTGGTGGCAATAACATTGAAAGGCCAACCCTCGGACCCTCAAGTAACATGCATGGGCACAGCAGTGGCAACAGCAGTGGCAGGCTGCACAGGCCAGTCCTCCGGCCCTCCGGGTAGTGCATGCAGGTGGGTTCCAGTGGATTATTTCCATACCCTATCATCAAACCATATCACATTTTGTTTTTAAGGAAAAAAGGTATTAACTTTGAGAATATCAGAAACTCCTAACAAACGCTTTAAATGTTGATTAAAGAATAACATGCTTACTTACATATCTTTAAAAATGTATCCATTAAACAAATATTCATTATGTGCCACCATGATTCTGGAAACTGGGGACATAACGATGATCAAATCAGACAAGGTCTCACTCTTAAAAAACTTATTTTCTAATTAAATTTGATTAAAGTCAAAAATTCAATAGAAAATGGTGCTCTGGCTTTAGAAGCCCACTAGGAACTCATGACCTGCAAAACAAGGACACAGAAAGCTAGGAGGAATTAAGGGTCTTCTTTTCTAAATCAGAGAACACTGAATATAAAATGAGGGTTCAGGGGAGGAAGAATAAAGGAAATCCTCAAACTCAACATTCAAAGAAAAGGCCTATAACTGTATGTAAAGGCTTGATGTCTATGTTGAGCAAGGAAAAGAAGAAAAATTATGTAAAAACAAACGTTGAGGTAAATCAGAGCTTATTCAAACAAAGATGCACACTCATAGCCATATCGACATATCAACAACAATAATAAATGTTGGAAAAGATGTGGAACAACTAGAACTTTCATACATTGTTGTTGGGAGTATAAAATAGTTAAATCATTTTTGAGAATTACCAGTTTTTTAAAAATTAAAACACAAACTTACTAAATAATTCTACTCCTAGGAATTTACCCTAGGGAAATGAAAAGCTATGTCCACAAAAAGACTTGTAAAAAAAAAAAATGTTCATAGCAAATATATTCAAATTATCCCCAAACTAGAAGTTACCCAAATGTCCATCAAAAGATCATAGATAAATGAACAGTGAAATATTTATACAATGGAATACTACTCAGCAATAAAAATATACACAACAAGGCAAATCTCAAAATACTATAAGCAAGAGGAGGTTGATCACAATAAGAGCGCATATTGTATGTTTTCATTTATACGTAGTCCTGAAGCAGGCAAAACTAATCTACACTGAAAAAATTTCAATTTGTGGTTGGCTGCAGCTGGGAAAAGTGGGAGAACTGATGAAGGAATATATAGGGTGATAGAAATATTCTATATCTGGTTTGCTGTGATAGTTACACTCAACTAGCAACATAGCAAACAGCAACAAAGCAAACTTTAGATCTGGGCATTTTGTTGTATGTTAATGAAGAAGCAATTTTAAAATGTATTTAAGTTTCTCAATATCAGGCTAACAATAAAAAGCATACAAAATTACTAGCAAACAACTTAGTTGAAAGATCTGACCTCTTCAAATTTAGGAGTATTCAAAGTCTTGATGGTTATCCTTGGCATTCTAGGTCAATAACAATAGATTGGGAAGACTGGGTCAAGAGAATTTTGTAATAAATGCCTTCTGAAATTCAAAAACAACTTGCACACAGATGCTCTTTTGGAAAACAGTTCTCCTGTAAATAAGTAAATTTATTGAGAGTCTACCAGGGCCAGGCACAGAACTGAATGCAGGGAAGTCAACCCTAAAACTGATGAGTTCCCATTCTAGTGAAGGATGAAATGGCAGTGGGGGGAAAGGGCCAGCTATAAAATATACAAAAAAGTTAATTAGATAATTTCAGCTGCTGACGGATCATGTACACGATTTGTACTTAAAAGGTCATCTTGCTTTTAGGTTTTTCTAATTAAGGCACGAAGTTGGAAGGCAGAATGGTATAGCAATAAAAAGCATGCATAGGCTATGGCAATAGAGCATTTAGTTAATTGCCTACTATAATTCCTGACATATAGCAAGCTTCCAATAAGTTTCAGTTATTATTACTTTCATTATTATTGTTTCCCTCTTCTCCCTCCCTTCACATAAGAAAAACATAAACTTTGGGAATATATGTGCAATTAAAGATATGAACAAAAGTATTCATAATAGTTTCATTCATAATAGCCAAAACTGGAACTACCCAAACAGTAGAATGGACAAATAAATTTTGGTATAGTCATATAATGGAATAGCTCCTTGCAATAAAAAGAACAAACTGCTGCTACACAGCAATTAACCACTTGGATGAATCTCACAGACATAATATTGAGTGAAAGAAGTCAGACATAAAAGACCACATACTATATAATTCCATTTATATTAAGTTCACGAACAGGCAAAACCAACCTATGATAATAGAAGTCAGAAGAGTGTTTATATTTATTTGGCAGTTGTTGACTAGAAAGGAACACAAGGGAACCTTCTTGGGTGTTATAAGTGTTCTTTATCTGAGTGCTGGGTGTAAACAAGTGTATAAATTAATTGAGCCATTCACTACAGATATGAGAACTTTATTGTATGGATCTCAAACATAACTTTTTTTAAACGTTAAAGAATATAAGTGCACCTAAACAAAATAAAGAAGTACATATGGGAATATGAATATTGATTATGTAGTATCTCAGATATTTTCAGTCACTGGTGGCTGAAGTAAATGGAAATGCTGGGCCTCCTCTGTCACAAAAGTTCATTCATTCAATACCCATTTCTTGAGCATCTCTCAGCTGTCAGGACCATGCTAAGTACCCAGGCCACATGAATGAACGTGACAACACAATCCCTGCCCTCAAGGGTATCTCTGCAATGGGCAGTTAGCCATGTAACCCACTACCCTATGGCAACTGGTGGCAGCTTTTCTAAATGTGGCCACAGGGTCTTGCATGAGTTCACTGACTTCCACAGAAGAAACCATAGAATCTAATTTTAATTTTGTAACTGAAACATCATGCATGGTCATCCACTTCTTCTGTGGAGCAATATGGTTAATATATGTTAGATCATGTTGTTTAATTGTAATTGATATTTCTAGGTCATTGGTGGTGATGCCAAACATCCTCCTGAAAGACTCCTCATTTTTGACAACAGCAGAGGAAAAGAGGCTAATTTTAGAGAATGTGGCCCAGCTTCTACCCTGCAGAGGAACATGCAACAGAAGACTCTGTTCTCTCAGCAGCAGCAGTGATGTGGGAATCAGAAAACAATGTACAACTTCGGCTACTGCCTACCACCCTCATCATTGGCCTCGGAATTCTGCCTTTCAGATGGTTCAAGAGTTAGCCCCATGCAGTATTAATGTATGAAACCTGAAAAAACTTTGCTTTTGTTTCTGGCCTGAATTAATAACTTGCTTAACATATTTTGGGGCTGTTTTTCAAGGATCCAAGTTAATTGATGTTGCAGCCAAAATAGCCTGATCATCTTGCTCACTGTAGAGAAGCATTTTCACAACTCTGCATTGCAAATGTGAGAACAAGCCAAGTGCCTAGGGGTTGTTTTGCCAATGAAGTCTAAAGACAAAACATGTTTGATAACTCCTGAACTGAAAAGAAATAGTCAACCTCTGGTGAGAATAAGAGAGCAAGAGAAAGGGGAGCAAGCATGCAATTACTCCTGACTTTGGTGCCAACAAAACCAGACAGTAAGCCTGATGGGACTAGTATGCAGGGTCTAGATATGACCAACAATAAGGGTGACCAGATGGCCCAGCTTGCCTGAGACAGTCCTAGTTTACACCTAGTATAATAGTGTCCCCTTTTATTCTCAAAAATGTTCAACTTTGAGCAATAATTTATACAACCACCTTATTAGTAAAGGAAGCAATAGCTGATGACATAATAATTGACACAGCCTTGAAGGAAAGAGACCAGACCCACTTATGTCCTATTGGTTGCCTTAGGTCTGCTCAAATAAGCAGATCCCAGGGCCAGCAGACCCTGAGAGGAAATATAGTAAAGAAGGTATTGGATCTAAAACATGAAATTCTTACTCTACAAGCATTAAAAAAAAAACCTCACAGAAAAGGAAAAGTGTAAAAACCTCTAAAGGAGCAAAGACCACCTCTCAAGGAGGTTAAAAGGGTTTAGCCACAAAGGGGAGAAGAAGCTCTATCCCCATAGTTGTTGTATTAGTTTCCTGGGGCTGCTATAACAAATTACCACAAACCAGGTGGCTTTACACAACAGAAATGTACTCTCTCTCAGTTCTGGAGGCCAGAGTCCAAAATCAAAGTATCAGCAGAATGGATTCCTTCCAGAAGATGTGGAGGTGAAGAAACTGTCCCATGCCTCTCTCCAGTTTCTGGTGATTTCTCAATCAACCCTGGCATTCCAACATACCAGTCTCTACCCTCACATGGGCTTCCCCCTCGGTATGTCTCTGTGTCCTCTCCTCTTCTTATAGACTCTTATCACTGAAATTAGGGCCCACCCTAAATCCAAAATGATCTCATCAAAAAAATTTTTTTAATTATAAAGATGTGGGGTACAATTCAGGGTTAGGTACACAACATTGATTATGCAGGTACCCTTGTTGAAGAGGTATGCCCCTGCCTCCCCTAGCAGTTTCCCTCAACTGCCGATCCCACCCTTCCCCACCCCCGACAGTTTCCCACTACTGCCAATCACTTTCTTATAATATTATAATTGTTCAAGTTCCACTTGTGAGTGAGAACATGTGGTACTCTGTTCTCTGTTTCTGTGATAGATCACTGAGTATGATCGACTCTAAATCCATCCAAGTTGCTGCAAAGTCCATATGTTTGTCTTTTTTTATGGCTGCATAATATTCCATTTGTACATGCACCACATTTTTTTTAATCAATATTTTTTATTATGATATTGTGGGGTACAGTTAAGGGTCAGGTATACAAATATGCTTCATTCAGGCACCCTTGTTGATAAGAGGTGTCTCCCCGTCCCCAGACAGATGTTTACTACCGTTAGTCCCAACCCCTTCCTCTCCCCCCATAGTTTCCCCCACCACTGTCAATCATTTTCTTATGGTAATACGTTGGATGATCAAGGTCCACTATATGAGTGAGAATATGTGATACTCAGATCTTTGTTTCTGTGAGAGGTCACTCAGTATTATAGACTCTAGTTCCATCCAGGTTGCAGCGAAATTCATGATTTTGTTCTTTTTTATGGCTGTGTAGTATTCCATCTTGTATATGTACCACATTTTTTTAATCCAGTCCTCTTTTGATGGACAGCGTGGTTGCTTCCAGGTTCTTGCTATTGTGAACAATGCTGCGATAAACATTCATGTGCAGGTATCTTTGTGATAGAGTGATTTGAGTTCTTCGGGGTATATTCCCAGTAGGGGGATTGCAGGGTCATATGGAAGGTTGATATTTACAGCTTTTAGGAAATGCCACACTGCTTTCCACAGAGATTGCACTAGTTTGCACTCCCACCAATAGTGTAGAAGAGTTCCCTTTTCACCACACCCTTTCCAGCAACTGTTATTTTTTGAGTTATTGATAATTGCAATTCTGACTGGAGTTAGGTGATATCTCAGTGTGGTTTTGATTTGCATCTCCCTGATGATTAGTGAGGTTGAACATTTCTTCATGTGTCTGTTGGCTGCTTGGGTGTCTTCCTTTGAGAAGTGTCTGTTCATATCTTTTGCCCATGTTATAACGGGGTTGTTTGTTTTTTTCTTTTTAGCACATTTGTGTTCCTTGTAGATCCATGATGCTAAGCCTTTGTCAGACCTGGAGTTGGCAAATACTTTTTCCCAGTCTGTAGGCTGTCTCTCTGCTCTCTTGATGGTTTCTTTGGCTTTGCAGAAGCTGTCAGTTTAATGAGGTCCCACTTGTCTGTCTTAGCTCTTAAGGCCTGTGGGTTTCAGGTTTTGTTCAGGAATTGGATGCCAGTTCCAATTTTCATGAGGGTATGTCCTTCATTTTCTAAGGTTCTTATGGGTTGAGGTTTTACATTTAGGTCTCTGGTCCATTTGGAGTTAATTTTTGTGTATGGTGATAGGTAGGAGTCCTGTTTCAATCTTCTACATGTGATCAGTCAGTTTTCCCAGCACCAGTCCAGCTTCGATGGGCAACATGGTTGATTCCGTGTTTTTGTTATTGTGAATAGAGCTGCAGCAAACATGTGTGCGGGTATCTTTTTTGTAGAATGATTTGAGTTCCTCTGGGTATAGTCCCAACAGGGAAATTGCTGGGTCATATGGAAGGTCAATTTACAGCTCTTTCAGAAATCATCACACTGTCTTCCAAAGAGGTTGCACTAGTTTGCATTCCCACCAGCAGTGTAGAAGCATTCCTTTTTCTCCTCATCCTCGCCAGCATCTATTGTTGTTTGTTTTATTAATCATGGCCATTCTTATGGGGATTAGGTGGTATCTCAGTGTGGTTTTGATTTGCATTTCTCTGATGATGAGTGAGGCTGAGCACTTTTTCATGTATCTGTTGACTGCCCATATATCTTCTTTTGAGAAATGTCTATTTATGTCTTTTGCACATTATTAATGGGGTTGTTTGTTTTTTTCCTTTCGGCGCATTTGAGTTCCTTGTAGATTCTAGATGTTAGGTCTTTGTCAGAGATACAGTTGACAAATATTTTTTCCCATTCTGTGGGCTGTCTCCCTGTGCTCTTGATGGTTTCTTTTGCTTTGCAGAAACTCATTAGTTTGATGAGGTCCCACTTTTCTATCTTACTTCTTAAGGTATGGGCATTTAGGGTTCTGAATAGGAATTGGTTGCCAGTTCCAATTTCCATAAGGGTGTCTCCTGAATTTTCTAAGATTCTTATAGTTTGAGGTTTTACGTTTAGGTCTTTGATCCATTTAGTTAATTTTTGTGTATGGTGATAGGTAGGAGTCCTGTTTCAATCTTCTGCGTGTGATCAGCCAGTTTTCCCAGCACCATTTACTGAATAGGTTCTCCTCTCCCCAGTGGTTGTTGTCGGAGGCTTTGTCAAAGATGAGTTGGTTGAGGAATTGAGGCTTTGCTTCCAGAATCTATATCCTGTTCTATTGGTCTACATGCCTGTTCTTGTACCAATACCAGGCTATTTTGATTACTGTAGCCTTATAGTAAAGTTTGAAGTCTGGAAGTGTGATATCTCCTGCTTTGTTTCTTTTGCTGAGGATTGTTTTAGCTATTCGTGGTGGTTTATGTTTCCATATGAATTTCTGTATTGCCATTTCCAGGTCTGAGAAGAATGATGTTGGTAACTTAATGGGTACTGCGTTGAATCTGTAGATTGTCTTTGGTAGGATGGACATTTTAACAATTTGATTCTTCCTACCCATAAGTATGGAATATTTTTTCATTTGTTTGTGTCTTCTTGGATTTCTTTGAGCAGTGTTTTGTAGTTCTCATTGTAAAGGTCTTTCACTTCTCTGGTTAGGAAGATGCCGAAGTATTTCATTTTTTGTTGTTGTTGCTATTGTGAATGGATTATGCTTTTAATTTGTTTCTCTGCCTGCTTGTTGTTGGTGTATTGGAATGCAACTGTCTTTTGCACATTTGTTTTGTACCCTGAGACTTTGCCTTTTATCAGTGTAGGCAGGTTTCTGACAGATTCTCTTGGATTTTCAAGGTATAGGATCATATCATCAAAAGAGGGATAACTTAAGCCGGGTTCGGTGGCTCAGCCTGTAATCCTGCGCCTTTGGGAGGCTGAGGTGAGTGGATTGCCTGAGCCCGCGGGTTCGAGACCTGCCTGGGCAGTGAGACCTCATCTCTACAATAAATCAAAAAATCAGCTGGGCGTGGTAGCGCATGCCTGTAATTCCGGCTACTTGGAAGGCTGAGGTGGAAGGATCGCCGGAGCCCAGCAGGTGAGGCTGTGGTGGCCAGGAGCGGCCACTACACTCCAGTCTGGGCGACTGAGTGAGACTCCAACTCAAAAAAAAAAAAAAAATGAGGGATAACTTGACTTCCTCTTTTCCTATTTAGATACCCTTGATTTCCTTCTGTTGTCTAATTGCCTGAGCTAGAACTTCCAACACAATGTTGAACAAGAGGGGTGAGAGTGGGCAACCTCGTCTTGTTCCAGTTTTCAGGGGAAATGTTTCCAGTTTCTGTCCATTTAACAATATGTTAGCTGTGGGTTTATCATAGACGGCACTTACTATTTTGAAGTATGTTCCTTCTATAACTAGGTGTTTGAGGGTTTTTATCAAGAAGAGATGCTGGATTTTATCAAAAGTTTTTTCTGTATTTAATGAGATAATCACGTGGTTCTTATTTTTACAGCTGTTGATGTAGCTAATGACATTTATGGTCTTGCAAATGTTGAATCAGTCCTGCATCCTGGGGATGAAGCCTACTTGGTCATGGTCGATGATTTTTGAGACATGTTCTTGGATCTGATTTGCTAGAATCTTGTTGAGGATGTTTGCATCTATGTTCATAAGGCATAAGGGATATTGGCCTGTAGTTCTTTTTGTTCTTTACCCGGTTTGGGTATGTGTGATGTTAGCTTCATAAAATGATTTGGGGAGAATTCCATCTTTCTCAATTACCTGGAATACTTTCAACAGGATTGGTATCAGCTCCTCCTTGTACGTTTTGCAGAATTCTGCTGGAAAGCCATCTGGTCCAGGGCTTTTTTTCCTAGGTAGTTTTCGCACGAAAGAGTCAATTTTCTGGGTTGTTATTGGTCTCAATGTCTTCCTGTTTCAACCTCGGGAGGTTGTGTGATGTCAGACAGTCCTCCATTTCATTTAGGTTATCAAGTTTGTTTCCATATAAGTATACACAGTAATCTCTGATAATCTTTTGTATTTCTTCAGGGTCAGTTGTGATTTGCTTTTTGTATTTCTGATTGTGTTTATTTGGACTTTATTCTCCCTTTTTCTTGGTCATTCTGGCTAGGGGCCCATCAATCTTGTTAATTCTTTCAAAGAACCAGCTTTTTGTTTTGTTGATGTTTTCTATGATGTTTTTGTCTTCTATGTCCTGTATTTGGGTTCTTATTTTGGTGATTTGGATTCTTCTGCTAAAGTTGGGGTTTTGGTGGTCTTCTCTTTTCAGCTCCCTGAGGTGATTTGTTAGACTCTCCACTTATGATCTTTCCGTTTTCTTGATGTGTACTCGTAGCAGCAGGAGAAGCTTTCAGTGCGCGCGTGTATGCCCACACACGGACATCCACAACTACACCCGGCTTGTGCACATGCACAGAACCACACGCTCCTCCCCCGTCAGCCCCCACGCCCTCCCTGCAGGGTAAGCAGCCGATTCCCAGGGAGAGGGAATGCAGCCACGAAAAGACACCCCGGTCTGGCGCTCTCCCCGGCAGCACCAGCAGTCCCACACCCGGGACTCGGAGGGCCTGGGCACCAAGCGCAGGGTGGAGCCGCGCCCAGCCTGGCAGGCTGCTGGTTGAGGGCCCATCAAAAAATTCTTAATTAGAACAACAAAGACCATATAACTTTTCCACAAGTTTTAAGAGGTAGGACTTAGACAGAACTTTTTGGACATTCAATCTACTACAGATGTGTACAAAATAGTGCCCAAGTGAGTCAAAGTTCACCATATGTTCTTTTCAAAAATGTAAAGAGGCAGTGAGAGCCGTGGGAGCCTTTTTCCATCAGCCATGGTCAACCCTATTGTGTTCTTTGACATTGCAGTGGACAGTGAGCCCTTGGGCCATGTCTCCTTTGGATCTGTGGACAAAGTTCCAAAAACAGCAGGAAACTTTCATGCTCTGAGCACTGGAGAAAAAGGATTTGGTTATAAGTGTTCCTGCTTTAACAGAATTGTTCCAGGTCTTATGTGCCAGGATGGTGACTTCACATGCCATAATGGCACTGGTGGCAAGTCCATCTATAGGGAGAAATTTGATAATGAGAACTTCATCCTGAAGCATACATGTCCCAGCATCTTGTCCATGGAAAATGCTGGAGCCAACACAAATGGATCCCAGTTTTTCATCTGCACTACTAAGATTGAATAGTTGGGGATGGCAAGCATGTGCTCTTTGGCAAGGTAAAAGAGGGCATGAATGTTGTGCAAGCCATGGAGGGCTTTGGGTCCAAGAATGGCAAGACCAGCAAGAAGATTACCATTGCTAACTGTGGACAACTCGAATAAATTTGACTTGTTTTATCTTAACTACCAGCCCATTCCTTCTGTAGCTCAGGAGAGCACCTCTCCATACCATTTGCTCTCAATATCCTATAATCTGTGTGCTCTCGCTACAATTCTTTGGGTTCCATATTTTCCTTATTCCCTTCCATGACTAGTTCGATGGCAGACAAATAAAAACTAAACAACGACAAAAAAAATTCTAAAGACCTTTCTAAGCTAAGTTTCGACTATGAAGAGAAGGGGTAGACCCCCTGCAGGAGAGAGAGTAAAAGTGAACCAATTGCCCAAGGGGTAGAGATATTCATCTGTGCCTAGTTTTGTGACCATTGTGTCCAAGAAGAAACAGCTGGGTTGTTGGTCATTCCCTCTCTCTCGCCTGCAAGGCTTTCCCGGATGCTCACAGCTGATGGCCTTCAAAGCTGGCCACATACAGGGTCACACGGCTGAACGTGGTAGCACTGCATCTGACACAAATCTGTCTGGCCCTAAAGCCCCCACACTTCCCACTTTGTGGTCACCAAAAATGTTGCCTAGCCCCCCTACACATTTTAGGGAGATACCAGAGAGGAGATGTGGTGTCTCTCTCAGGCCACAGCTATCAGGAAAGATAGGTGACTTCGATCTCAAAATTCTCCCGGGTTTTTTTTAGACCAAGATCCCCTATGTGGTTTTATCACCAAACGCCAGTCCAACTTAGTGTGCCCACTGTGCGTCAAATGTCTGCAACAATAAATGAAACATAAAACAACTTAAAATTGAATTTAAAAATAAGTTATTATATCATCATCTTCCAGGCATAACATCAAATGTGTCACTGGCAGCCCATTGCAATAACAATGTTTTCCCAGTGGATTTCCATTTACTGCTGGAATAAAGTATACGGCGGGGGAAGAAGAGATGCAGAGGGTTGGGTTCAGGGGGAGACATTGCTGATTCCAAAAGCACATCTCCACTTCTACCCATTTTCTATGACAGCCTTCCATGTAAGATTTTATTTTAAGGAAGAGTTCTGAGACTAAATAAATAAATGTGGGAAACCATTGATCTACAGTACCAAAGACCTTAGCTCATTAATGAGCGATGAGGAGGTGAGGTGGGCAGGGGCTGGTTTGTGAAAAGCCTTGCATTTTGGACTAAGGTCCCTCTAGATACATGGTGTGCCAGGACACTGCTTGTCTTCAAGCCTTGGCTGGTGCCGTTCCTCAGCTGGGATGTTCTTCCCAATTCTCTCCCCCTACCTGCAAACCAGGTGTCCTACCAGGCTCTCTTCTTCCATGATGTTTTCTTTCTCCACCCCAATCCACGGTACCCTCTTCTTTCTCTGCAATTTCAATTCTTAGCACCTTGATGATTTGATCATTCATTTTACAAAACTTGATCATCTCTTGATAAGTGTCTTGGTCCCTTCCTCCCAAGTAACCCAAAGCCATTTAGAGAAGGGAGCTCTCAGCACTTAATCCAGTGTTATCCCCTTAGCAGTCACTCAAGAAAGTCTACGAACTGACAAAAGACAAGGTTACTTGGGGTCCATGAGAAATTTCAGACCTGGGCTTTAATAGGTAAATATAACTTTGTCTTTGGTTCATTCTTATTAATTTTCTGAGCTTCCAGTGTCAAAAAAAATTGTCTAGCAAGCTAACTTCCCTCACCTGGAGAGTTGCAGATGCCAACTATAATTAAAACAGCAACTTTATTTTCCAGTAGGTTTCAGACAGCATGTGGCACTGGACTTCACTTCCTAATAAACAGTTAGAAAGCTGAGTTGTTTGGGGTTTTGGGTTTTTTTTTTTTATTGTTTGCCAGATTTTATATCAGGCTTCTTCCTCCTGAAGTGATATACAGCCTATCTGTTTAAACCAAAGCAAACTAAAATTAATTTTGCTTTGGGAATTTTTTTTTTAAATGCCTTCACTCCTTTTGAGCTAATGGAAGACACTCGAGAATGTCAACTAACAAAACTGGGGTTGAGATAGGAGAGAGGTTGTCTGCTAAATCAAACAAAAACATTCTCTTAGAAGCATTTTTTTTAATTCCTTGGACAAGAAACAACTAATTAACATCCCAATAGGGGGCCTCAGATATTTCTTTTATCCTTGGTTAACTTCCAACAAACCAAAGGAACACAGAGAGAGAGAGAGAGAGAGAGAGAGAGAAGGAAGTAGGTAGTCTAGGTAATTCTGGAAGATTTCTTTTTACAACTTTCTCTTTTAACTCTGGTGAGACAATAAGACTTGAAATTCAAGAGAGGAGAAAAGTGATGAGAACTGAGAAAGAAAACAGCTTTGAATCTTCTTTGAAAGGTTTTTGTTTCACACAGTATTGGGGGAGGAGTTAGGAAAAATAAAATACAATACTCATATCCCTACCTTGCTTATGTTGCAATTTCAAACATTCACAATATGTTATATGTACTTAGAACCATATGTTAGGCAGTCAACTCAACATATATTTGTTACATTCCTGGCACTCTGCTAGGTGCTGGGGGAACAAAATAAATAAAACTTGACCAATTTTCACTTCCAGTAATGTGGCCAGGTAGATACTCTGAAGGGATCTCCAAAATAAGGCAATCAGGAGTCCTGCCCTCACAGAGTTTACAGTCAAGGCACAATGATTGTCATTATTAAAAGAGGTGGAAGGAGGGAAAAAAAGGGAAGTTCATTACTTCCTAACATTTGATACTAATTATCAGATAGTCTAAGCTGCGTCCACTGAGGCTGAAGTTCACACTTGTTTGAAACTTTGAAAAATGGAATGTTTAATATCACTTTAAGAAAGGAGAAGTAGCGGGGCTCGGTGGCTCAGCCTGTAATCCCGCGCCTTTGGGAGGCTGAGGTGAGTGGATTGCCTGAACCCGCGGGTTTGAGACCCGCCTGGGCAGCGAGACCTCATCTCTACAATAAATCAAAAAATCAGCCGGGCGTGGTAGCGCATGCCTGTAATTCCGGCTACTCGGAAGGCAGAGGCGGAAGGATCGCCGGAGCCCAGCAGGCGAGGCTGCGGTGGCCGGAAGCAGCCACTGCACTCCAGTCTGGGCGACAGAGTGAGACTCCAACTCAAAAAAAAAAATTAGAAAAAAAAAGAAAGGAGAAGTAACCAACATGCAATCCTACCACATATATCAGCCAACAGTTTCAAAGCAGGTTCTAGTTCAAAGACCTGCAGCCATCTCTAGCTCCCTCATGACACTGCAAGGGAAGCCAGGGTCCACTGAGGTCAGGGGCTGCTTGAGTTTCCAGCAGTCACTAGTATAGTCAAGGGAATTAGACCCCATGTCCCTGGGTCTAAGGAAGGCGCAGCTGCCCTCTCTACTGCTCAACTCCTTCAGGAGCTCAGGGGATGATGTGATAAGGGTGGGGGGGAGTTGCTCTTGTTCCTGTTGTTTCCACCATCTACTACTACAGGGCATAAAGAGCAGTGCTGTCCTCAGGGACTTTTCAGAATAACAGGCAGTGCCACCACGGGTCTTGGCACTAGTCCTAAGACAAGGAAGGGAGAGCCCCCCGGGCCACCTGAAAGCTCGGTCCTTTAGAGCACAGTGTTGTCCTCCTGGCCTTATCTGATTCCAAAAGTCTCCTTTCCCATAATGTAAACTTAATTTCTCTATTTTTCTGCATAACCTTGATAAAGCATCAAGAGACAGGGAGGTGGGGCAACACTTAGTACACTCAGAAGAACCTTAGAACAAAGGAACAATAATACAAATATAATTAAAACAGAAGCAGAAGCATCATCAGGATGTTGGACATAAAAGAGAGCACAACTGGGCTGACATTCAGACAGAGGCCCCTGGCTGACCAAAATTGGAATTTCCAGAGCTTAGATTTTTCTTCTTTTTCTGACCAGTAGCCTTGATCCACCTGCAAATCCACAAGAAATAATGCATTTGGCTATGGAAGCAAACAAGCTCTAATGGTTATCTTTATAGCTACACAAACAAACAAGCTATTATGGTTATCTTTCATTCAGAGTCTTTAGATTTACAAAGAAGAAAAGAGGTAAGGAAAGAAGAAAAATAATGGACAAGATGAAAAAGGAAAAAGTCCTTTCTCATAATTTCCTCCCTTACCATCATGCTATATTATACCTGTGTAATCATATTTAAAGTTAGGTCCACAGTCTCCACACAGTTCATGGACGTGTCCCTGGTCCCTGTGTTTCATCTTCTAAGATTTTGGGGATCTTTCTCTGATGGAGGTGAACCACCATGCCTAGGACAGATGGAATTTGTTTCGCATAATCAATGTCCCGTGTTTTATAGTCTTGTGTTCTTAAGACCCTCTGGGACTGACAAGCATAAAATTCTTATATGTAACAGCACTTGAAAAAGATGCTGCAATAATGGCCCATTGGTAAACCCATTATTGATAACAATTCCCTAATCTGCAGTGTCTGAACACCTGCACTAGGCAGGACTGACCTAAATTTAAACCTTTTTTCCTTCTTGATGGATCGTTATAAGGCATATTCCTCGTTAAGGCATATTTTTTCTACTGAACCTTCTTTGCTCTTTCCATTTCCTTTTTCTTTGCTCTGTCACTGTCTTTTCTTACCCAGCAAAAGTCGTATTTACTTATTAAATGAAAGACCTTGAATATATTATATTCCAGTTTTCCAGGAAAATGTTGAGGCCGTTCTCATTTATTTCTAATAATAACAGACTTCTAATTGGACAGAGTAAATCAAATGACACCTGTTTTTCTTCTCTCCTCATGAACTTCAGCAATGGATGGAAATGACTTAAGGAGGAAAAAAGTCTGCATTCCCAAAAGACAAATAGAATGAGAAAGAGACACCAACAGATGGAAGATTGCAACAAACTTTTGAAAGCAAGAACAGTTGAGGGTAGGTACCTGGCTAAAGAGAACAAAGGAAATTACAACCTAGAAAGGGGGATGCTAAAAGGAAGAGAAATTTACTTCCAGAAAGCCCAAGGAAGGCTCAGATTTGATGACATCAGGTTTATGGGGAAGAAAAACTCAGGTATCATTAAAAGAAACAATCTGAGAATCATCACATTTCTCATTACCTAGAGAACAACCGATTCATGCTTTCTAAACTAGATGTAATTAATTTCAACTTAGAATTCTCTCCCCAATCAAACTACCCACTAAGACTAAGAGAATAAAAACATCTTCAGGCAAACAGACTCAAAAAATGTACACCTTTTTTAAAAAAAGGCTACTACTCCTCTTTTAGCTATAGCAAAAAGAGGAAGTAAATGAAGAGAAAACAGAGCCCTCATGAAAAAAGGGATCTAATCAGGAGAGTGATCACTTATCGCCTAGAATAGCAGAGACTGCACTACCAGCCTAAAGAGAAACCAACTCCAGCGGGAAGAGGGCACTGAAGGAAATGGAACTGACAGAGTATCTGACGTTGCAGTGTTTGGAAGACAGTATTGACAGGTATTTGACAGATCTACTAGAACCTTTAGGAAAAATTAATGATAGATACATATTGATACTAAGCAAAATTTTAAAAGGTGATTATTGCTTCTAGAAAAACAATGTACAAGAAGTAAATATAGGCATAGGGTACAATTTGGCTTAGAAGTAAACGATATTGATACAGACATACTAATGTAAGCACCGACAAGGGATTTAACCAAAAATAGTGTTATCATTATATGGAGGAAATAAGAAGGAAATGAATGAAGAATGGGGTATGAGGTATAAGAACTAATGTCTAATCAAGTCTGTCAGAAAGTTTATATGTAATACCAAATACTGTCCAATAAATAGCAGCATGAGTAGATTATTTTTAAATGTGGTGATATATGAAGAAACAACTAAATATATCCAAAATGATTGCCTCTAAAAAACTGGCTTGGGAAATAGAAAGCGGGGGACTGGTTTTTTGTTTTTGTTTTTGAGTTGGAGTGTCACTCTGTCGCCCAAACTGGAGTGCAGTGGCTGCAGTGGCCGCTCCCGGCCACTGCAGCCTCTACCTGCTGGGCTCCGGCGATCCTTCCGCCTCAGCCTTCCAAGTAGCTGGAACTACAGGCGCGCGCTACCATGCCCGGCTGAATTTTTATTTATTGTAGAGATGAGGTCTCGCCAAGTTGCCCAGGCGGGTCTCGAACCCGCGGGCTCAGGCAATCCACTCACCTCAGCCTCCCAAAGGCGCGGGATTACAGGCTGAGCCACCGAGCCCAGCCTGATTTTTTTTAAGGACACTTTGAGTTGTACTTGCTAACACTGTTTTACTTTGATTAAAAGTCATTAATAAAAATAAAACTAGATTTAAACACTTGTATTCCATTAATATATATTCTGAATTAACATTTTATGAAAAGCTGTAATTATCTTGTATATTCTTGCATAATTGTGTGGTATTGCACTATTTTCATTGAAAGCATTTTATTGAATGTAAACATTTAAAATAGTCCACCATTTTTAAAAACATAGATATGAATGCTTTGTAAACACATATATTCTCTCATCTAATCTTCACAACAACCTAGTAAATTGCACATTACCATTTCTTTCCTTCTGCAGATAAAGAAAAGAAGGTAGAACTTCCCCATCGTCATAAGACTTCTAAAGGGCAGAGCTGAGACTCCACATGGGGCTTCTGATTCCAGGTTCAAGTAGCACACCGTTGATGTACCTCACTATTCTAAGCAGACCCCTCCATGCTAATCCTCCAAATTTTGCCTACAAATAGGTAGAAAAACTTTGTCTTTCCCAGAGCTACAATTATGAGATCCATCTCCACCCCACCTCACCCTGCCACCCCTCTCTAAAATCTGGCCACTCTCCCATTACAATTGGTCTATCTAGTTAAAGCAGCGTATGTCCCATAACACCTTTTTTTTCCTTAGAGACAATTGCTCTGTTGCCCAAATTGGAGTGCAGTGGCACAATTATAGCTCAATGAAGGCTCAAACTCATGGGCTCAAGCCATCCTCCCACCTTGCCTCCTCAGTATCTAGGATTACAGGTGCACACCACCACATCTGGCTTTTTTTTTTCAAGATGGAATCTCCCTATGTTGCCTAGGTTGGTCTCAAACTCCTGGCCTCAAGCAATCCTCCCATCTTGGCCTCTCCAAGTGCTGAGATTACAGACATGAGCCACCATATCTGCCCACAATAACACTTTTAACCCCATGGTGATGGCAGAGCCCTATCCTGTTCCACTCCTCCACAAATATCAAAAAGGAAAGAGATCCCATGGGGCCCCCTGTGACCTTCCTCACTGATAGCTGCACTTGAATGAGAGGAGACCTAACCCAAAGCCCTCTCACATTCCAGGGTCCTCATCAACCTCTCTCAACCTGTGTATCCCTGGATTCCTTCTTCAGCCCTTCCTCCATCTCATGCTGCTCCTATTTACAAGGCTGGGTCAAACAAGGAAGACAGGAACTGCCTGAAGACAGTGAAGGCAATACCAAATATAGCTGCAAAAGGCATCAAAACATGTTTTTAAAAATGTATGCCTAGTGCCACCCTGAGGTGTAGGCGTTGCACAGAGCATAGAATTGGACAGTCCATACCTGTGTAGTTAATGATCAACATTAGACAGAGAACATATGCTGTAAAATCACACCAAATAATTCTGGTCTTGAAAAGGACAGTAGCCCACATCAGTGCCCCACTCACATCCCAAGGACTCCTCAGGCCCCTCAGGCCCATCCTACGTCTCCCACCTTCCAGTACTTGACAGCCTATGTCTGATGGCTCCCTCAGGCCACCAGAGCCTACTGGGATCATGTGGGACAGATCAGAAGTGCCAGGTAATTCCCATCCCCAGCAGGCCTCATCAAATGGCCAAGGAGAATCAGTGGATAAATTGGCCGCATCCTCATGGGTCAGCTTGAGCTATGGGAAGCATTTTTTGCACTGTCTCCCAGAGGTCCCCAACAGGATTGAGCCCCATATGCCCATAGCAATAATCTGCTCCATGACTCAGCCTCTACGGGCTTCCTTCCTTCCCATGTCCCTTCCAGGCTTCCTCCCATCTTTGTCTCAGGACTTCTGGGGGAACTCAAACTAATACAAGGCCTGTATGACTCAGCAAAATGTCTTAAGAGAGCCAAGCATGCCAAATAATCATTCTTGGGACCTGCTACACTAAATAGACAAGACCAACACATAATTAGCACATCTGATTTCTTAATGCCAAATAAACATTGTTAGAAAGTAATATTTTCTGAAATGCCATGAACAAGACCCATTTAGCACTGTTTACACTGTTGTTTTCTTCGCACTATTTCTTCATTGCCCTTTCTTCTTTGCAAAGGCAAATGTCTTCTGACCACAAAGTCCAAATAAGAAAATTAACAAGGTCTAAAATAATGAGGATTCTTGATCATTGATCTGTTTCTATACTTTAGCAAAGAATCTTCAAAATTGTCAGTCATTCATTCCTCCTACAGAACTTATACAGGACTCTCTAAAGAGCAGGCCCAGACCTTCCCCCAAGGTCAACAATCACTGATTTAACTAGCATCATCATCATCATCATTCATCATTCACTTTTGTGCAGCACTCAGTATATGCTGAGTGTTCCAAACACTTTACATTTACTAACTCATTTCATCCTGTGAAGTAGGCATTATTATTATCATCCCTATTGTACAGATGAAGAGACTAAGGCACAGAGTTTAAGCAACTTGTCTAATGTCACACAGGAAATAGGCTGAGATTGAGACCTAGGTCACCTGAACCTAGACTCTGGGCTCTTAACAGGCTTTTACCTCTGAGCCTGGACTCTAAGAGTAAAGGCAGAAGCCAGGCTTCTGAAGAGTCCAGTGTGTGCTGGAGGCCTCCTCAAGTCTCAGAATCAGCCTCAGAAAAGAGGTTCAGATAGCATGGGGCCAAAGTGGGCACAGGAATAAACCACAGACGAAGCCTTTGCAGTGGTGAAAGAACCCTTTCATCTTAACTTTGCAACTAATCTCCCTTCCACGGGAGGAGTTTCTTGCAATACAATAATTTCCAAAAATTGTACAAGAGATGATAATAAATAATGTAAAATTTCACATTTTACTCCACCCATGGATGCCATAGAGGAGTCCCTTGATCCAGAAGTAAAAATCTGAGTCCCCAGCTGAACAAAACATTCGATTCTAACATTCTTCTTGGTTTCATAAGATGCCATTTGTTCTTCCAAGTCCTCTTTCTTCCTCCCACCTCAGTCTCCGAGCTTCCTTCCAGCATGTCCTAGAAACCAACAGGGTGGAGGGAAACACCCTCCGCCATGCTGTGTCAACACCCACCTTTGCTTTGGGTTTATGACTGCCTTGGCACAAAGAACACCACCTTTATTGTTTCCAGCTAATGAAAAAGAACAGAGGCCCCACGATAGGTAAATAATGCATTCACTCATGGCCAGCTGTTCAAACAAAGGTTTCTCAGTGGTTCAAAGGGAGAAACTGGCGGCAGAATGGAATCATGGCAGGCACACGACATGCTGAACTCGGAGTAGACGCTGCCAGTGCCACATTCATTTGCCAACAGCAATTTCATTTGAGCAAAAAACATCATCCATCACATTAAATTAATGTTGCTAATTTGAATGTTATTGGTTTTGTCATTTTATTTGTTTTTAATGTGTAAATCTCATTTGGTTTCATGGGAATATAAGAATTTTAAGTACTAGGAGTTTAGATCTAGCTTTATTTTACACATATTTAAATAATATTATAATAAAAATAATTTAGGTCAACTCTAGGGGTCCGAAAGAATTTTTTCCATTTAAACACCACTCTCAGTCTTACAGATCGACCTTTGTCTTCAAATGTGAATGCCCTTGTTGAAGCAACTCTTTGTGCTCCTCATGGATCTTGAATCATGAAATCTGCTCCCAGCAGATTTCAGTTGATTGGGTCATAGAACTTTGCCACTCATCTGATCCCCACTTTCGTGTCTTGGCATGTTTTCATCTCTTTCCCTTCCTTCCCCAACCAACAACCCCCAAGTTTCCAAATTTCCAAAAATCAATTCCTACTTTTTCATCAAATTAAGTCCTGAATCCTGTGCCTTGCATTCAAGAGTCCACATAATCTGAACTCCAAATATGACTTCCATTCTTTCCCTATAGTACCCCTAAGTCTAGGCCCCACCCAGCTTCTCTGCTCACTCCTCTGTCACATGACACTGAAGTTTCCTCTGTCCTTCCCTGCCCACTCAAATCCCCTGATCCTGAGTGTCCAGTATCCTTGGGATCAACCTAGTTCACAGGTTCCACTCACACTGACCTTTCTTCCTTTCTCTGGTAGCACCCACCCTGTCTGAATCACCTGTTTTGGCCTTTACATATACAAGACATCCTAAAGTAACCCAAATGTTCCCCGACACTTCCCAATCAATGGGTAAGCTCTTGGCGGAGAGGGAAAATATCTCACTACACCCTTTAGTCTCCCGACTAAAATAGAGTCTGAGATAACAGCTTACATGTAGTAGGTTATCTGGGATGGATCCCAGGAACAAGAGTGAAGAACTCAGGGAAGGGAGGCACAGGAGGGAAGGAAGCTATTGCAAAGTCGTATGAATGAGCTGGTCACCATGTGTCTCACTGGGACTCAGATCATTGGATCCTTTGGAGGAGATGAATAGAATATGCCTCAGAATCATCCACCCACAGGACAGGAAGAGAGAATATTCTACCACCAGCTCCTATTCCTCACTGGAGAAGGGCTGGCCTGTGGGCTGTTGACTCCTTTGCATCTCCGGGTGGCATATGCATGAAGTCCCAAGGATGTATCACAGAAACCCTGAGGCAGATGAGATATACAGTGCAGCTGAAGGAAGAAACTGTCTGGTTACACCTGTGTGAGTCTGGTTGCCCAGCAATGGTTAGGATAAAAGATGGCAGAGAGGATGTGAGGCATTCCACAGAGATGTCTGCTACCCTCAGTAGCCAGCACAATGCTATGCTGGAAAGAAGTGTGCTGCAATTCCTAGTGGAATTCATTCAAACACCTCCCCCCTTGAGGATTTTGCACATTAATCAGTGATCTATGATCATCCAGTCTCAGAACTGGAAATCCCAAGTCTTCCCCTTTATACCAATTATGAACCATTCTTACAATATATAAGCACTACTTTAGATTTCTACATAGCATTTCTGTACACTAATCACATTGTCTAAATAACCTTCTCCCCTTGCCTGAGGTAGCACAATTACCACATCCAGATGTCAGAGGTTATATAGCTCAAAAGCCACTCATAAAATGATTTCCTCAACTCCATTCTACAAACACTTGCTGGGTCCTCTTGATACACAGCATGCCACTGTAGGTGCTGAGGTGTAATGATGAGTATGCCATGGACCCTTGACTCAAGAAGTTTACCCTCACACTGGGAATGGCCCAGCTCACTGCCGAAAAGCTATCAACAGGAACCTCAGAAAAATAGACGCCCAGATGAAGTTCAGATGGGATAATTCGGAAGGGCTTCTGGAAGGATAAAGGGTTGACATTGGCTCTGGCTGGTCATTCTGCCAAAAAGGACCCACACGGGAAGAGGTATATGAGAATATGAAAAGAAAGGGTCCCAACAATCTTATCTGGCTGGGCAATACCCTGGCTTAAGCCCTCGGTGTCTATCTAGTCTGATGGTTTTCAAGTCCAATGGTTTTCAAGTCTGATGTTCAAGTTGTGTTACGTGGAGTCCCAGGATCTCAGGGAACAGATGGACAGTGATGGGACAGATGGGACAGGGCACAAGGCTCTGAGGTACTCCCTCCCACTTCTAGAACAGCTGATTTAGAACAAAATGGACTCTGCTGTTAAGCAAGCATCTGAAACACAAAAACCACCCTTGGAATTGAGAGCACCGATCTGGAAGTCAGAGACCAGCCCCCCACTACTAACCAGCTACAGGAACATGAGCAAGGCCTTTGAGTCTCTCGGGACCTGGTTTTCTTTCTCTCTCTCTCTCTCTCTCTCTCTGTCCATCCCTTCTGTAGCTCCCAAATGTCTCCAATTATTCCTGCCATCCCTGAATTGTGAGACAACTCAAGGGAAATCGACTTAAAATTTGGAAGCCTGATGGAGTATTTGCTGACACTCAGTAGTCTGCTTCTGGCTAAAATGCAAAACAAGTTCCCAAGTCACAGTATATTTCACCTCCTTTTACACCTCTTCCCAACAAGAGGGGCTTAAGCTAGAAGATAAATGAAATACGCTTCTTGGTCACTCACCCAGCAAAAGCCATTTATCACCCTAGCCAAGTGGGTGAGTGGCTATTTGCAGAACAGAATGCGTGGTTTTGAGAGATGGCCAGGTGAGTACTTTTCTCTCTGATAAACAAGAGAAAGCCCCACCCTTTGCTATATGACCCCCCTTAGCCCCTAGATCTCCTAGTAACACAACTGGAGATAATGGTGAGATATCTTTGCCAAAAAATGTGTAGGGACAGCAAAGCAGGGAAGAGGAGAAATGACTGACATTGTGGCCTGCAACTATTAATAGGTTGTTAAATTCTAATCTAGTAATAAGACAGATTTTGTGAGGTGGTTTCTCAAAATAAACTGCTTTGAAGCTAAATCTTTCAGATTAGAATCTACCCCAAAACCAACCATGAAAATGGCCTGTGTGAGTTTGTGAGTTGATTCTGCCTAACTACCAACTATTAGGTTAATATATATATATATATATATGTAATATATATATAATATATATAATATAATATATAATATATATAATATATATAATACATATATATATATGCAAAACTAAAGATCAAATATAAGCAAATAGCAGGAAACATAACTGTTGACTTTGTAAGTTATGTATCCTTAATACTTTTAGAGACTAATATTTCTGACTCTGTCATGAAATGCCAAGATTGTTAACTTCGACTTCTATAAATTAGTACACCCACTTTAGTTTATTGAAGGTTATAATCAGAATGAAAATATTGATATAAGCAAACACTCATTTCAGGCAATAGAAAAGTAAATATAAACACAATTCATGACAGGATTAATTTGTCTTACTCTTTCCTCCCAGGATTCTTATAACATGTAACCTGAGGAAATAATTGAGAGACTTATCAGGTCTGACCCTTCCTCCTTCTCTTGAATTTTTTTTTGGTCCAGAATTAATATCAGAAAACTCCCCCAACCTTTTAACATTTGTCTCCTCTGATCTATACAAATGGGCTTCTCCACAGCTGAAGCAAGAACAAGCAATCCATCGTTAAGGGACATTTGCTAGACCATCTAATTGCCACAAAGATACCATTTTTGAAACAATCCTGTATAACAGAAATCTAAATGTATGACAAATTAGATAAATACAGATTAGCAGAAGCCATATTCTTCAAGTTGTAGGCAGCGATTTCATAGTGTCTATGTTAGTTGGCTCAGGCTGCCATAACAAAACACAAGATTGTGTGGCTCAAACAACAGAAATGTATTTTCTCACAGTTCTGGTGCTGGAAGTCAGAGATCAAGGTTTCAGCGGGATTCAGTTTCTGGTGAAGTCATTCTTCCTGGCTTGTAGCTGGCAACCTTCTCAATGTGTGCTTGTGTGGCCCTTCTTCGGCGCATTTGGAGACACAGCAAGCCCTTGGGTCTCATCTTATGAGGACGCTAATCCTACTGGATCAGGGCCCCAGCCTTATAATCTCATTTAATCTTAACTATTCCCTTAACCCAGATATGGCCACACTGGGAGTTAGGGCTTCAATATATGAATTTTAGGAAGACACATACATTCAGTCCATAACAGTACCTATGGGGAAATTTGTTATTCTCTGAAATTCAGGTAAATTATTTAGTCAGTGAATATTTATTCCGCTCCCCTGATGGCGAAAGGAAAGAGAGGGAAAAGGAGAATGGGCAAGCACCAATAAGTGTTCATATCCTAATGGCTACTTTTCTTCTTTGTACCTTTAGTCTTGTCCACTAACCTTTGAGTGTATACTATCAACTCTCCAAATGTTGCCTCTGCACAGTAAGGCACCTGGTGCCTCAGGTGGAAGTAGTACAATTCAAATCAATATTTGTGTGTTCTTCCCAAGTTTTGGGGTAACTGTATATTCCAAATTTTATTATTGAAATTCCACTACTTATTTATCAAAAAAGTGATGCCTTCAACCAGTTATTATAATCTATAAGTCCTGGAAGGAAGGGGCTCTGTCTTGTTCCATTGAAACCCACGGTTACATAATGTCTGATAACATACTGGACACTCATGCAAACTGTTGAATGAATAAAGAAACACAATAACCACACACAAAATTAGAAGATGTTTTAAATAAAACAGTTGGAAGAAATAAGTTGCTAAAATCCAATTATTACTTTTTCAACCATGTACTTTTTTTCCCCTGTAAATTAGTTTTCAAAAATGGCACAGGATTTTATTTATCTTTTTTTTCTTTTTTTTTTTTTTTTTTTTTTTTGGTCAGAGTCTCACTCTGTCACCCAGGCTGGAATGCTCACGGCCACCCCAGAGTCGACCTGCTGGGCTCCGGCAATCCATCCGCTTCAGCCTTCCAAGTAGCCAGAACTACAGGCACGTAGTTCTGCCTGGCTAATTTTCTGATATATTGTAGAGACAAGGTCTCACCAAGTTGCCCAGGCTGGTCTTAAACTCCTCAGCTCAGGCAACCCTCTTGCCTCGGCCTCCCAAAGTGCTGGGATTACAGGTTTGAGCCACCACACCTGGCCAGATTTTATTTATCTTTTAATCAACAGATACTAAATTTTATAAAATCCTCCTTAATTTGGCTTGAGAATCCTTTTCTCTTTTCCTTAGAAGCACGGTCTCATTCTATTACCCATGCAAGAGTAAAGTGGCACAATCTTGGTTCACTGTAGCCTCGAACTCCTGGGCTCAAATGACCCTCCCACCTCCACCTCCCGAGTAGCTAGGAATACAGGTACACATCACCGTGCATAGCTAACTTTTCTATTTTTATTTGTTGAAGAGACAAGGGTCACACTATGTTGCCCAAGCTGGTCTTGAACTCCTGGTCTCAAGCGACCCTCCCTCCTTGGCCTCCCAAAGCACTGGCCTTATAGGCACGAACCACGGTACCAGACCCAAGAGTCAATTTTTTAGTCCTGTGCCAAAAACCACAGAACCCAAGTGGACAGTGTCTACCCTATCTCCTGCCACAGTCGCCTTTTAAATTAACTACCATAAGCATAGGATTTACTTTTCCTTAGATAATTATATTTATTGAGCTCCTACAATTTGCCAGGCACTATGCCAAATACAAGGGGATTAACGGTGAGGAGAAAGAGACACACTCCCTGCCCTCATGGTGCTTACAATTTAGCAAAGGAAACAATCACTAATAAATGCATAATGACAAACTGAATTAGGTATACTGAAGAAAAGGAACCCAGGCCTTTGAAAACTTAGAACAGAGAATCAGATAAAAATTCAAAGGCTCTGTCATTTCCAATGACTGCGACTCCTCCATAATCACAATTTCACGTATCCCACTCTGTCCACCACCTCCTGAGTTTCCAACTTACTCCCATCTTCACCAATCCCTCGACCCCACCAAGACTTACAACTCATGGGTACCATCACCTTTTCACTGTCCCTTGCCCCCTCCTGTCCTTTCTTTCCACATATCTCAGCCTAGAGTCCATCACCAATCACTATATCACTCCCTTCCCATACCCCTTTTTCACTTCCTCATACTCCAGCAAACTCCTGGTGAACTCCAACTCTTTGCCTTCTCCATGCTTTTGCCTATGCAGCAGAACACTGCTAGATAAGAATACATAGTCGTGCCAAACTTGTCTCCCACTAAATCTGGGACCACAAGCCTCAAGTGAGCCCTAAGGCTGTCTGCAAGGATACTGTAAATCCAAGTCAACTCACTGATCATGTACCTGGACAATTATTTCACACCTCTTCCTTCCTTTTCACCTTCCATAATCTGCTTACCCATCCTCACTCTTGGGTGATGATCTTGCATCCTGCAACACTCTGAGTTGATGCTATCAAGATAATTTCAAACTCCCAGTAGCACATCTGTCTAACTACTAGCACGAGTCTAACTACCAAACATGCTGCCTTCTCTCCTGTCACTATAGGAGGACTGCCCATGTGTCTATTGAATGCACACTTGTGCACTGGATCCCATCTCCTGGATTCTTTCTCTCCCACATCAGCAAGTGTTTCTTCTCCACTGAACTATTCCCATTATCTTCAAACATGCTGTTTTTTTCTTCCATCTCTGAAAATTTCTCTCCTCTCCTAGATAGCCTTCTCATTCCAGCTAATGCTCCATATCTCTACCACTTTTATGACAAATAGCCTTTGCAGAGTTCTCTTTTCACTGTCTCCAATATTTCTCCTTCCATTCTCTCATGAACCTACTCCAATTAGACTTTACCTCCTTCATCACCCCTATCACCAATAACTTCCAAAAAGCCAAGCCCAATGGCCAAATCTTAGCCCCCCACATCCAACCAGCAACATCTGACACAGACCACCTACTCCTGGAAACACTTTTTCACTTGACTTCCAGTACAACGTAAGCTGTAGCACATCCCTAGCCACTTCTTCTTGGTCTTCTTTGCTGTTCCTTTTCTTTTCAAGGACCTCTTTATATCATAGTGTCCCAAGTCTCAGCCCTTGGGCCTTTCATCTTCTTTCATCTACTCCCTTGGTGATCTCATTTAATTACAGCTTGAAATACTATCAATGCTGACAACACTCAAATTTATATCTCCAGTCCAGATTGTTTTGTTGAACTGCAGACACATCTATCCAACTGCTGCTCTCTTACGTATAAAAGACATCTCCAATTTAATATTCCCCAAAGCAAAGCTCTTATCTTCCCAAAGTCTGTACTAGCCATCTCGGCCCCCATCTTAGTTGATGGCAACCCCTTTCTTGGTCAAGCAAAACTGTGATCCTATCCTGAGTCCTCTCTTTCTTTAACATCCTTTACACACAATTCGTCAGTAAATCCTGTTCACTCTACCTTTAAACTGTCTCCACTTCTCACTACCTTTACTGCCAACACTCTGATCCAAGTCACTACTATTGTGCCTGCATTGTGGAACCAGCTCCTAACTACCTCCCTGCATCTACCCTTGCTTCCCTACCATCTCTGTCAACACTGCAACCAGAATGATCCTTAAAAAACATAAAGCTGGGCCAAGCACAGTGGCTCAAGCCTGTAATCCCAGCACTTTGGGAGGCCGAGGTGAGAGTATTGCCTGAGCCCACAGGTTCAAGAACAGCCTGGGCAACTTGGCGAGACCTCATCTCTACAATAAATCAAAAAATTAACCGGGCATGGTAGTACGTGCCTGTAGTTCCAACTACTTGGAAGACTGAGGTGGAAGGATCGCCTGAGCTCAGCAGGTTGAAGCTGGGGTGGCCGTGAGTGTACCACTGCACTCTGGCCTGGGCGACAGAGTGAGACTCCAACTCAAAAAAAAAAAAAAAAAAAAAAAACATAAAGCCACTATTCACAATAGCAAAAACAGTGGAACCAACCCCACTGTTCATCAAAAGTAGACTGGATAAAGAAAATGTGGTACATATAAACAATGAAATAGTATGCAGCTATAAAGAAGGACAAAATTGTGGACTTTGCAGTAAATTGGATGGAGTTGGAGACGATCATACTTAGTGATCTATCACAGAAACAAAGAACCGAATACTACATGTTCTCATTCATAAGTGGGACCTGAACATTAATCACAATAGCACAAGAGAGGGATCAGCAGTTGTGGGACACTCTCAGGAGAGAGAGGGAGGGGCAGCACATAACAACACAAAGTGTACCTGGTCCTATATTCGGGGAGCGAGGGTCAGTTGGAGGCCCAAACTACATCTGCACATAGATTACTCATGTATCTATTCCTGACTTGTACCCCACATCTCTATAATAAAATAAAGTAAAATTTTTTTAAAAAATTATATAACTAGCCTGCTCAAAATGGTCCAACAGCTTCCCATCTCAGAGTAAAACCAAGACCTTGCAGTGGCCCTACGTGATCCAACTCCTGCTACTCTGTCCCTCACTCACTCTGCTACCTGCCACTGGCCTCTAGCCATTTCTCAAACAGGTCAGGCATACTCCAACTTTAAATATTTTGCACAAGCCAGGCTCGGTGGCTCAGCCTGTAATCCCGCGCTTTTGGGAGGCTGAGGTGAGTGGATTGCCTGAGCCTGCGGGTTCGAGACCCACCTGGGCAACTTGGCGAGACCTCATCTCCACAATAAATCAAAATTTAGCCGGGCGTGGTAGCGCGCACCTGTAGTTCCAGCTACTTGGAAGGCTGAGGCGGAAGGATCGCTGGAGCCCAGCAGGTCGAGGCTGCGGTGGCCAGAAGCGGCCACTGCACTCCAGTCTGGGCAACAGAGTGAGACTCCATCACAAAAATAAATAAATAAATAAATAAATAAATAAATATTTTGCACAGGCTGCTTCCTCACTCTTCCTCCTCCCACCCCAGAAATCTATATTTCTCAGTCCTTTATCTCTTTCAATGTCTTTGCACTGAATTCTTCCTCTCTGTCCAGCCTATTTGAAATTGCAAACCAGCACCCCAACTCTACACTCTCCATACGCCTTACCTTGTTCCACATTTTTCCAGAAACACTGATCATCCTCAAACACAATATATAATTTACTCATTCTGATTATTATTTCTCCATTGGAATATAGGGTCAGGCAGGACAGGTGTTTTGTTTATTTTTTACTCATGCAACTCAGATGCCTAGAACAGTACCTGGCATGCTGTAGGTACCCAATAAAGATGTGTTAAGTGAATACATTAAATGAGAGGCAGAGACATCATTATTAAAGTCACAATTACAATACGCATCGTTTATCCAGGAGTGAAGATGGTGATGACGGGAAAGGACCACTGTGTTCCCATTAACAGGTTGGCATGTATTAGCACATTTACACAAATGTGTTTATCAAATTATCTGGTTGTTGCTTTGGAAAATAGCCTGAAACAAAAAGAAACCTCCAGACACCTGGTATCTGAGAGAGAGTTTAAGAATTTCTAAAACTTTCCTGACTTGTACCCCCCTCCACCAACCTACTCCAAAGAGTAAACGACTATGAACTTATACTCTTAGGGCAAATGAGGAGTGGGTGTGGCCCATCAAACCCTAAATATTTTTAAAGAATCATGTTTTCGCTTTAAAAGTCACATACATTTTGTATTCGTCTCTGTAGTGCATTTATTTGTCTTTTCAACTTCCCAAATGATCTTAAATTAAAATCCACCATCCGGGAGAGAGAGCCAATTAGAAGCCCAAACCTGCATGCAACATACTTATGCAGTAAATTTCCACTTGTACCCCACAACTCAAAAATAAAAAAATTAAAAATTAAATAAATTTTTTAAAGTAAAATTCACATGCCAGAAAGGGATGCCATGTGCCTTGGGCACCACACACTCACGAGGTAGCCAGGGAACACTAGTTTGAGAATCACTGGGCACTGGACATGCCCAGACAAGAGCCATGAGGCATGCAAAGTCCAATGGGAGCATAAATTAAAGACCCGTTCCACAGTCTTTCTCTGAACCTCCCAAACTGAGCATTTTAAAAGGTTCTATTAAAAGTCTCCCTTGAATTAAGTGAACCCTGGGTAAATTTCTGGCTTTGCTTTCATAGCCTTCTAATGACCACACACTGCATTCTAGAGTTATTTAGAGCAGCTGAATGTCACATTTTCTGTTTTCCTCTAACATCCTTAGCAACTTTAACTTGGAAGAAGTCATTACAAATGATTAGAGAAATCAGGGAGAAGAACATTTTTAATGAAAATGATATTAATGGACATATCCATTTGTAGCTAAATAATACAAAAGAAATAAAATGTTCCATCTTTTAAATAAAATCTTGGGGCGGAAGGAGGTTGAGCTTAGACAGCAACAGTTCAGCCATTTAGCCCTTTGCTTCCTCTATACCGATTCCCACCCTCAGCCCCATTCCCCTCTCCTCCCCTGCTCCTCTGTCATGCCTTAACTTTTAGATGAAAGACCACGTTGAGGGTACAGGGAATTCTTTGCTGTGGTGGGTCTAAATCAGACCTCTGAACCCCATTCAATGCAGCTGTCCTTAACATCCATGAAGAGTTCTGACTTTCAGACTATGTTACAGTCTGAATTGTGCGCTCCAAAAACTCACATGTTGAAGTCCTAACCCCTGACACCTCAAAATGAGACTTTATTGGGTCTTCACAGAAATAATTAAGGTAAAATAAGGTCATTAAAGGGATCTTAATCCAATAGGACTGATGTCCTCATAAGAAGAGGAGATTAAGACACAAACAGACACAGAGGGAAGACCATGTGAAGACCTCAAGAGAAGATGGCCCTCTACAAGCCAATGAGAGACCCCACTGAAAAAAAAACAACCATGCCAACGCCTGTAAAATTGTGAGAAAATAATTTTTGTGTTTAAGCCCCCCAGTCTGTGGTACTGTGCTACAGTAGCCCTAGCAAACAAATGTAACCTGTAAATAAGAGATGCAATGAAGTCACAATGAGGAAGAGAGTAGAAAGAAGTGGGAGTAGTTCACAACAGAGCCAAGAAGGCAGAAACAGAGCAGCAGACAGAGGGAAAATACAATTCTGAAAATCAGACTGTGTTTTTGGCCCTAGAAATGATCCTGGCTTTGTCCTGCATAGTTCCTCCCTCACCTCTTCTAATATATTCTTGCACCTGACAAAGAGTGTCACCTCTCCTGCTGGCAGTAGAAGGTTTTTCAGAGCTTCACAGGAGGCCCAGCTCAGTCTTCCACAGGTCACTGCATGAAATACAGGCTGAAAACAGAGGACCCTTCACCTCTACAGCAGGACAGCCCACTTCCCGTCAGCCTCCAGGTAAGGCAAAGACTTTGCTAGTTGTCCAAGAGACAACTCCTGCATCTCAGGAGGTCACAGGAAAGCAAGTCCTGTTTGTTTTACATTCAAAACGGTAAAATTTCTGACCTGGCTCAGATTCAACTAAGATTCTGGCTGCTAAAAATTCACGAATGTGTTCTCTGTTGTGCATGGCAGGGGGTAGGTGGAAAGTAAGGAAGAAAATCGTTTCTATTTTGTCAAATGATACCCAGTTGCCCAAGTGAAGAGGCTCTTCTCTCAATAACAATTATGCAGAGGAATTGGTTCGTGAAAGAATCCTGAATCCAATCAACCCTGTTTTCTTTGCAATGATAAGGACTTACCAGGAAAAATCCATAATCCCAGCACTAATACAGTCTTAGTAAAATCTGCCAATAAATCTTCAAAGAAAATCTGTTAGCAATGGTGTTTTAAATAAATAGGAAAAACATATTACATGATACAAATTAAATAGCACACCTTATTATGGCACAAATTCAGGTTTCTCCCAGGTAAAATTTTCTTCCCTAAAGCTACACGGAAGCCAAACAACAGCCCTAGTCCTCCTTCCAAGATCAGTGTTAACAATTCAGTGGGTACAGAAGGAATAGGACTGACAATAAAAAATAATAATAAAATAAAAAACTCAGTCAACCAGCATTTCCTGAGCACCTACTATGAGCCAGGAAGCATAATAAAAACGGGACTAAGACAAATGAGACACAGTCCCAACCCTCAAAGAACTCATTATCAGGTAAAGTAGCCAGACACAAAAATCAATGGATTATAGTACAGTGTGATCCGTGTTCCAACAGAGGCAAGGTGGAAGAAGAAAGGGAAACTGAGAGGTGATCCTTGTGCTCGGGATTCTGAAGGTACTTGAATTTGAACTTCCAATCAGAAAGGATATGAGACAGAAATCACGCTGGTTTTAACACTTTATAATCTCAACTCAGTCTGACAAACTATGTCCACCCTAAACTGCTTCTCTCTTTCCTGCATCCACAGTCTACATAACTGTAATTCAGCAGGTCTAGACAGATTGCTGCCTTTCAAAGTCCTCAAAAGAGATAAGTTGGGATCACCTGGGGAGCAATAATTTTTTTTGTCTCTATACTTGAAAGAAAACCAGTTGGGTGCAGTGGCTCACACCTGTAATCCCAGCAGTTTGGGAGGCAGAGACAAGAGGATTGCCTGAACTCAGAGGTTTGAGACCAGCCTGAACAACATGGCGAGACCTTACCTCTACAATAAATTTTTTTAAAAAATTAGCCGGGTGTAGTGGTGCATGCCTGTGGTTCCAGCTACCCGGAAGGCTGAGGCAGAAGGCTCGCCTAAGCCCAGCAGGTCAAGGATGTGGAAGCCATGAGTATGCCACTGCACTCCAGCCTGGGTGACAAAGTGAGACTCCAACTAAAAAAGAAAGAAAAAAGAAAGGAAAAGAAAACTAGGTAGCTAGAAAATGGTAGCTATAGCAGTAGAAAAAACCCACAGATGACAAGCAGTGCTATTTGAATATCTCTGAGCTCCTGGATTTAACTGCCCCTTGGGGCATGGACCTTGGGATGTCTGTGAGGGTGGCAGCCTATAATGCAGAGAGTTCCAGACGGTGATGCCAGATACCGGTCCCACCCACCTTAGCACCTAACTGGACACATTTTATTTAATTTCATAAACTTTGACTTTCCCGTCTGTAAAATGGGGTTATACTGTCTACTCAGACTACCTCATAGGAAGCTTGGGAAATCAGAGGATCCATGAGAAGTAAAAATGCTCTTAAGCCTGAAAAACACCATGCAAATATAAGACAGGGTTATAATTAGCCTAGCCACAAAGCTGCCTTAGGGTTTGATTAAAATACACTGTACCTCTCTAGATCGACAAAGTGTGAATACGGTTAAAAAATAGGGACAGCTACTCCAAAACAGAGACAGTTGGTGTGTGGGCAAACCCCCATAAGCATTTTCTATGCCAGGAAACCTGCATATGCTTAGAAACTAGCACGTTTCTGTTGGCCTTATAGCAGCAGTGTAGGAGAGCTCGCAAAATTAAATCTGTAACAGCAACACCACTGCCAAACACAACTGTCCCAACTCCCAAGAAATATGTAGACCGCCAACCCCTGTCAATGGACTAAAATATGCCCTGCACTATTAGACAAGGGAACCCCATGCAGCGGGCACACACATGATAAATGCAGAGTCGTTAGCAAAGGGACCACTGCCCTACACGTTCAAAGCCTATGAGTAAAAACATTCTTTAGCCGGGCTCGGTGGCTCAGCCTGTAATCCCACGCCTTTGGGAGGCTGAGGTGAGTGGATTGCCTGAGCCCGCGGGTTTGAGACCTGCCTGGGCAGCGAGACCTCATCATCTCTACAATAAATCAAAAAATCAGCCGGGTGTGGTAGCGCATGCCTGTAATTCCGGCTACTTGGAAGGCTAAGGCGGAAGGATCGCCGGAGGCCAGCAGGGCGAGGCTGCGGTGGACGGGAGCGGCCACTGCACTCCAGTCTGGGCGACAGAGTGAGACTCCAACTCAGAAAAAAAAAAAAAAAAATTCTTTAATAAGAGATGAGTTCCAGATAGAGAAACTCTTTCCCCACCTGACAAATGATTCACATAAACAGTACTTTTTCTATCTGATTACAGTAAATTTTCCAATACAATGAATGCTTTGTTTGGCTGAACCATTTAATAGTCATTCACACTCTCTAATGAAACAGCTAATTACAAAATCTCTGCATTGCAGGCAATAAAAAAGGGTTGCTAACCTCTTTACAGTGCTTTAGTTCTGCCATCAAGTAGCAATTACTCTTCAATGGCCTCCCTCTTTTTCACTATTCCCACCTCAAATATCCCAATCAAACCTCCTAAAAAAAAAGAAAAATCAGCCGGGCTCGGTGGCTCAGCCTGTAATCCCGCGCCTTTGGGAGGCTGAGGCGAGTGGATTGCCTGAGCCCGCGGGTTCGAGACCCGCCTGGGCAGCGAGGCCTCATCTCTACAATAAATCAAAAAATCAGCCGGGCGTGGTAGCGCATGCCTATAATTCTGGCTACTTGGAAGGCTGAGGGGGAAGGATCGCCGGAGCCCAGCAGGTCGAGGCTGTGGTGGCCGGGAGCGGCCACTGCACTCCAGTCTGGGTGACAGAGTGAAACTCCAACTCAAAAAAAAAAAAAAGAAAAAAGAAAAATCTATTCAAACACAAAATTAAGTACACAGTATGCACACACACACACACACACACACACACACACACACACAACCACATCCTATCCAAGAACTTGAAGAAGAATAATGGAGGTAGTGACAAGGACCCTGAAGAACCAGTATATTCAGATTATTCATTTACACTGGCTAATCCAGAAGGAGCAGGGCCTCCTCAGCTCACTGCACACTGGACATGCAATTTTTAGTAATATGGCCATTAACACTAAACTCCACCACAACAAAAATATTTGATACCTAATAGAATTGATTGTACCAGAATATACTACATATATTTTTATTTATAGACAGCTACCTGTTGTCCATCAGTCTCCCCAGCTACTGTTGCCAAACAAAACAGAGGGAAGCATTAAGGCATCATTAAGACATGTTTGTTTCAGGACTGTTACCATTATGGAAGCTTCCAAGCTCAGAACCATCTCAGAGTAGCTAACATCCTACGCCCCAAGCTACAAGGGCATCTTCACCTGTACCAGAGAAAACAGGAGTTACTTCAACCATTTCAACTAAGGCGCTTAATCAGCAGTGAGATCTGTAGTTGAAGAAATCGATGTTTACCATATCAACGCAGGCAAAAACACAGAAAGAGGTAAAAAAAAAATCTATTATTTCAGTTTTTAAAGGTTAAAGGGAAAAACAGAAACACTGCATGAAACATTTTATTGTAGTTCATTAATTAATTAATCAAGAGTTAGAAAACAGGCAACAGATTTAGAGTAACTTTTGCCAAATCCAAATTAGGTTCAAAAGAGCCAAAATAATTTTTCCCAGATTTGCAGGTTACAGGCTTGAAATTTTGGTGACTTGTCTAATGTCACAAAGGATGTATCTCAAAGGATTATTTTAATAACTTAGAAAAGTATTCAAATCAAGCCTGTGGAAATTAACCTTATCTGCTTTCCAGTGATCCATGGAATGGAGTAAGAGTTGTAAGAGCACTTATGTCAAAGTATATCTATCTATAAAATAGTCAGATTATTTGAAAACATGTGTTTCTTTAAACAAACACCAAAATGTATATACATTCAGTTGAGTGTTCCTCAAAGCCCTTTAATATTTTACATTTGAAGTGTATACAAGCATTTCATTACTCAAAACACATTTAGAATGCTTCTTTTGGAATAACTTTGATAATTAGTTTATGAGCCACACAAAAAAATCCATTTATTTTCATGTACTTTACATGTGTGTGTGTGTACATGCACACAATACAATCAGTCCTCATTTATAGCTACAAAAAGACTTATAATTTCTATTTGGTTAAGCATGCTTTTGTATTTATGTAAGAATATAGGTACATTGGAACTTCAGTAAATTTACATTAATTAAAATAGCACAACCACATAATAATTAAGAAGACAAATGAATCAGGAATACCTGGGAGACTGACCATTTTTTCCTATCTCTCTCCACAAAATCCAGCCTACTATCTACTCCAAGCTAGTTATAAAAAATGCTAGCATCTCTTGTACTTCCCAAGAAGAAATGTATATCACTGTTTGCACTTATGCAGAATGCAAAATAGGAACTTTCAGGAAGAAAATGATCACTCAATCAAAAGTTCCAAAGGAACTTACAGATAGACCTATCTAGTAATTGCCAATTCAGATTTATTAGAGAAAAGCTGGCCCAACCAAATACACTGAATTAGAAGTTTTTGGTGTTTTGTTTTGTCTTTTTTAACCTGTTATAGAGTTGAGGTCTAAGAAAATATCTTCCTCAACTGCCCAGGTGATTATAATTACAGCCTGAATTGAGACAACTTTACCACTTTCCAGACAAAAGCTCCAAAGAAGTCAGTGACTCAGGTAAATGGCAGAGCTGAATGTAGAGCCAATGCTTTGACTCAACCTAGCACAGTGATATTTCAATTAAATGTCACCAAAGCTATGATTAAGGACAATAGCGAATTAATACAGTTGATAGCATGAAACTGTGATTGATTTTCTATAGATCTATAACAGTGCAAATCAAGCTCCTATGTCCAATCAAGAGATTAAAACATTGCTGAGTGTGGAGCTCTATTCTGATCTGCATCCCTAGCTGAGAGGCCTCAGCTTAGTGAGAAATAGCTAGCTACGTTTAAGTCCATTCAGTAAGTAGACAATTCAATTTAGAATGAATTAATGTGTAAACTCTTAATCAG
This sequence comes from Cephalopachus bancanus, assembly GCA_027257055.1. NCBI lineage: Eukaryota > Metazoa > Chordata > Mammalia > Primates > Tarsiidae > Cephalopachus > Cephalopachus bancanus. Next base: position 456,582 of record JAPVLO010000541.1, on the reverse strand, counting down.
GGCCAGTCATGTAAGAAAGTGAAAAAAATTTTTCATAATAATGTTTAAAAGTAATGGGTGGTCACAAAATATTTACCCCACATAATATCTTTAATTTCACATTAGAAATGTATTTATTTACCTTAAAGCTTAGTCTTCATCATCTGTAGCAAGTTCTTCTGGGAAGGGCCAGGCGTTGGGCCTTACTGGGTATTTACAACTGAAAATAAAGGATCTGCTCAGATCTTTTCTGAGATAGAGAGCTGTGATAAAAAGGAAGGTAGAGTAATGTTTTAATTCCTAGAAAAGGGAGGAGGTCTCATATCAAGAGAGCAAAAGACTCGGAAAAAAGATGCTAGGTCTCTAAAGTCAAACCTCACAGCTGTCCTTAGGGCCAATTTTGTCACGGATGATGATAATGTAAAGTCAAACTAGCATTAGCAAAGTTATGTGTTTTGTTTTAGACTTTTTAAGAATAGTTGTTTTGTTTGCATTTTATTTTTATAAATAAATATGGCCAAGATGGGGCCAAAGACAGATAGGTAAAGCCCCAGATAAATTACAACTAGAGACTTTAAGACATGTGCTATCACATAAGACACTACTGGCAACAGAAATCATTTTGGAAATTATCTAAAATATATACCTACATATAAATGACCCTGTTCAAGGACAGAGAATCCAGAAATAAAACCACCATTCCTCAACCAATTCATCATCAGTATAGCCATCAATAACAAACATTGGGGAAAGAAAACCATATTTTGCAAATGGTACTGGGAAAGCAGGCTAGCTACATGAAGATGAATGAAACTGGACTCCTACCTATCACAAAATACAAAAATTAACTCAAAATGAATCAAGGACTTAAATGTAAAACCTCAAACTGTAAGAGTCTTAGAATAAAACTTAGGAAACACCCTCCTGGACATCAGAGTAGGCAACAAATTCTTGGCCAAGTCCTCAAAAGCAAATGCTAAGATCAACAGGTGGACTCTTACCAGACTGAAAAAATTTTGTATGCCAAAAGAAACCATCAAGAGAGTAAACAGACAACCCATGGAATGGAAGAAAATATTTGCAAGCTATACATGTAACAAAGGCCTAACACCCAGGATCTACAAGGAACTCAAATGAATTGAAAGGGGGAAAAAACTCCATTAAAAACTGGGCAAAACACATGAACAGACACTTCGCAAAGGAAGACACACAAACAGCCAGCAAAAATATGAAAAATATAAAACTACAATGAGATATCAGTAAGAATGGAGATCATTAAGAAGCCCCCAAAAAACAGGTGCTGGTGCAGCTGTGAAGAAAAGAAACTACTTCTACACTGTTGGTGGGAATGTAAGCTAGTTCAACCTTGTGGAAAAGTGTGGCAATTTCTCAAAAAACTAAAAATTGAGGTTTTTTTTACAATCCAGCAATCCCTCTTTTAGGTATATAACTGAAGGAACATAAATCACTCTATAAAAAAGACACCTGCACATGCATGTTTATTGCAGCACTCTTCACAGTAGGGACTTGCAGTAGGATATGCAAAACATAGAACCAATGCAAATATCCATCAAAAGTAGACTGAATAAAGAATATGTGATATATATATACACAATGGAATATTATGCAGCCATAAGGAAGAACAAAATTATGGCCTTGACAGCAACATGGATGCAGCTAGAGTTCACCATACCAAGTGAACTGTCACAGAAACAAAGAACTAAATACTGCATGTCCTCTCTCATAAGCAGGCCCTGGTCACTGGTCACACAAAGATGGGGCTGACAGATGCTAGTCACCTCTGCGGGGGAGGAAGTGAGGAGGGAAAGAGGGAGAAGGAAAGGGGATACATAGCACCACACTGGGTACCTGACCCACTATAGGGGGAAAGAGGTCCAGCCAGAAGCCCAAACTTTACCTGCATGCAACCTACTTATGTAGTAAATCATCACGTGTACCCCACAACTCTAAAATTAAAAAATTAAAATTTAAAAAAATATGGTATCATTCAAATAAAAAAATTTAAATAGCCCTGTTCAGTACACTCTATTTTCTCATGAGTTTTAAAGATAATAATAATAGCTTACCCTTACTATGTGCCAGGTATGGGTCTAAGGTCTTCATTTGCATTAACTCATTCACTTATTCAATCAATATTTGGTGAATACTTACATTTCAGGATTTGTACAAGTGGCTAAGAGTGCAGTAGTTCACCAAATAGGAAAAAATATCTTCCTACATGGAATTTATACTCCAGCAAGAAAAAATAGATAATAAAAGATAAATAAATAAAATATGCAATATGTTAGAGGTTAGTGCTGGGGGAAAAAATAAAGCATGAAAAAGGGATAGGAAATGTGAGGTGGTAGGTTGAAATTGCAGGTGGAGTGGCCAGGGAAGACCACACTGAGAAGCTGACATTTGAGTCAAGACCTGAAGGACGTGAGAAACTAGCTATAGGGTTATCTGTGGGAAGAGGATTTCAGGTGGAGGTAATAACAAGGACAGTGGCCCTGATGTTGAAGGATGGCTGGCATGTCGTGGAAATAACAAGGATAGCAGAATGGATGGGGTGGGGTGAGGAGGTTTGCAGTAGGATACGATGTCAGAGAAGTGAAGCACCACCTCATAAAGAGTTTGAAGGTCAGAAGAAGGAGTGAGATGGGAAGCATTGCAGGATTTTAAGAATAAAAGAGACAGGGTTAGATTTATAGTGTCCCCTTGGGTCACTGAGTTGATAATAGATTACAGTGGGCACATATAGAGACAAGGAGACCAGCCAATGAAGATAGAGAAACTAAGGCAAAGGAAGATGAAGTAACTTGCTCAGGTTCAAACAGATAGTAAACAGTGAAGCTGGTATTTGGAAGCAATAGAACTCCAGGGTCTACATTCTTAATCACATTCTGCAGAAGCTATTTAAAACCGTAGCATATAAATATTTTTAAATTGGGTTAATATCATGAACATTTTTAAACTGTGTTCTGTTAAACCTGATAAATCTTGGATTTAAAAATCTAAACCAGTCAAGATAGCAGTTCTGCCTTTAATCTTATATGAGTCATTAGGTTTAGAAGAATATTCTCTCATCGATACTGAGGAAAGTTTTCAACATCAAAAGTTCCAAGTGGCAGAGGCTTTAACCCCAAGAAATGAGTAAAATGTATAATAACTTGAAGAAATACCTTTTGATTGGAAAAAGTTGTAGGGATTCACATTATGGGAAAGGAAACTTGCAGCTTAGTGTTCTTTTGGCAATGTCATGAATCAGAATAAAATATCATGAATAGAAAACTTTGACAAGTTCAGATTAAAGTGATGTCTGTGTGTTTAAGGAGAAAAATAAGTATATGATGGATAAGTTCTATGAGAAAAAATACTGTACACACCAAGGATGATGAGGTTTGAAGGAGTTTACAAATTTAACACTTGATGAAAATGCTAAAAAGATTTCAGGACCATAGACAGACACCCATGGACTATAGGCCAAAAGGCTCAAGGTGAGTAGGTTCTCTTCCATTTTGAAATAATAACTAGGATTTCATTAAGTGATCCTTGACAACACTTACAATTTTGGGGGGGGAGTATGGAACAGATATTTTATTTCTTCAAATCTTGTTATAAGTGCATAGAGATGAATATAGCGCTTATTGTGCTAACTTGGATGTAGACCGTATATATGTTGTCTTGATGCTAGATGCAATATAGGATTTCATATTAGAGTTGAAAAGGGATGCACTAAATTATCATATGCATACATAATAATGAAATACTAGCTACTGTAATAGATTAAATGCTAAAATCTCAGTGCTTAACTAAGATGTTTACTTCTTGTTCACTAAAGTCCAACTGGCCACCAAGACAGGAGAGGTCATTATTTCCTGTCATCAAGGACCCAGGCTTCCCAAGACTTTATCATCTTCAATCCTTGCCTTCCAATATCTTACAGAGTATTAGCACCCAAACAAAAGCTAGAAGAAGAAAGCATGAACCACACAAGAGAATTTTATGAGGTAGACATGGAAGTGGAATACATCACTTAATCCCACATATCACTGTCCAGAACTCAGTCATATGGTCACACCTAACTCTAACTGCAGAGAATGCTGAGGAAAGTAGTCTAGCTGTGCACTATGAGGAAAGTCACTGATGGTGCCTCAGTGGACAATGGTTTGACTTACACTACAATTTAAAGTATAGCGTAGCATAAACACCTATACTGGAAAACTACTCTATCAGACTATTTCTGCCTCAAATTTTGGGTAATGCCAATTATGAGAAGTCAGAGCAAAAGTCTGAGAAGAGGCTAATCACATTGTGTATTCCACTCCAGATACCATGTCTGAGACCATCAAATACCAGAGGTGAAATATGGTCCGGTTGGGACCACCATCAACATTCACACTTTCCTTCACCCATCTGGTTACTCCTATGGATACCAGGTGATGAAGAAGAGGTGAGAGTACAACACAGGAAAACATATAGGCACATTCCCAATTCAACTCTTCATTGCAAGCAGCATCCTGGAGTGCAGTAGTCAAAAGAACATTGAAAAGGCAACTGTTCTGATCCAGTTCTACTCTTTACTAGCTAGCTAGGCAACTGACGATAAACCGATAAACCTTTTTTGAATCTTGAGTCCTCTGTATGTAAAATGGAAATAATCACACCTATTCTGCACGCCACACATATTGGTGAGGAGGCTTAGGGTTTGGTTGGTTAAAAAAAAAACTGATGAAAGGATACAATTGAGAGAATAAGCAGCTACTGAAAGAGAGAGCGCAAGTAGAAGATTAGGAAGGAGAGCAATCTTCTGAAGAATCCTATGGACTGTGAGAGTTGTGACAGAAAGCTGCAATAACCTAGTGGAGCAAAATCATAAGCTAAAAAATTCCCAGGAGCTTTAAAATAAAATTGATCATGACCCTCTAAAAAAAACACTTTTCAGAAACTAAGAACCTATTTGCTTACAGATAAGCGTATTCCCAGACACATACCAGAAGGGTAAAGAAAAAAGTCAAAAACTAGGTGCAATTCCAGGTAGCAGTAAATGGTATTTCTCACTTGGTTACCAAATTGTAAACTGTTTTCAACCTATTTCTGAGTAGAAGGCAAAGGTGAAATTATGTACCACCTGCTCTACTAATTTGCACCTGTTACTCTTTGTCTCCAGAATGTATGCAGCTTTTCTGAGAACTTTGAGCCCTTGCAATCCCCAGAGAAGAAATAAAAGAGACTAATAATACCCATATCCTGCGAAGTTACTGCCTATACATGTAATCAATAACTTTTATACAATAACCAGACTCCTTTTATTCCAAGAAAAGGAGGCTTTGTAACTTTAATTTCTATGTTAATTGTAGAAACTATTTGTTGTGGAGAGGTTACCAGAAATTCTTGGACTTTGTTTTCTTAAAAAAAAAAAAACTTACAGTATAATAGACAAAGAAGACTGATTCTGTACCACTATAGGTCTTCAGTCATTTAATCAAGGGCTCTGAAATACAGACACAGTGCAGTGTTTTTAGGATGACAAGGCAAGAATGTGACTATTCAGCCTGAAAATAAAGCAGCTTTATCTAAATAAAAAAAAATGACCTGAATGTCATCAGAGCCAAAGCACCCTAAGATTCTAATTAGAGTGATGCTATTAAATGAAAAACTGCAGAAACCATTGGTTAAAGGATCCCTACAGGAGGCAGCCGACTAGTAAGAGAGGTTTGAGGATGAACTGTTCTATCTTTTAAAAAATGAAATCTGTTTAAACTTTTCAGAGCACCATACTTCAAAGACACAGCACGTCACATTCCAACTAACACGAGGGCAAAATGTCACAGAATGTCCAACCAATCACCAACCCACCTGGTGCTTGGAACAGATAGGTTACTCAGACCAGAGTTCCTTTCTATAAAGCAGAAAGCAAAGCCACCATACATAAATAGAATGTAGTAAGGTTTCTCCAATCCTGCTTTCTTTAGAGAGCTTCCATTAGTTACTCAGTAATAATAAGATACAAAATGCTATGGAAACTCTATTCTAAAAAGCTCAAAGCTCTGTACTCAAATTGTCTCACAAACTTGTCATGTGAGCACGATGACTGATAAATTCCATCAAGAAAGACAGTCTCGGATTTTTACCTCCTGCGTCACATAAAACACATGTTTCTTCCTGGGCCATGTTCTTTTCCTTTCACCTTTCTCTCTAACCTCCTTCCTGCTGCAGCCCTCTCCAGGAGTTGCTCCGGCAATTCTATCCTCTCCTTTTTTTCCATGAACCATTAGTTTTGTCCCTACCTATGAACCCTTTCCATCAGCCTCCAAACATGATTGCATTTCTCTAGTCTCTCTTGACCAGTTACCATTTCTTTGTATATGTTTACACCAAAATTCCTTTTAAAAGTTATGTACATTCATTGTCTCCAATTTCTCTACTCCCCCCATTCACTCTTGGACCCAGTTGGTCAAATTTTTACCCCCAGCGCTGAAATCGATGACCTCCACAGTGTGAAATCCAAAGTTCAAGTGTCAGGCCTCATCGTACATGACAGCACTTAACACCAGTGGCCACTTCCTCCTCTTTAACACACTTTCTCACCTGGTTTCTAAGACAGCACACTTTTCTCAGCGTTCCTCTTACTATACTGGTCGTTCCTCGGTATGTTTTGCTGATTCCTCCTCTTCTCCCTGAGCTCTATCCTTGAATGTCTTCTCTTCCCAGTATACACAACCTCTCTAAGTGATCTCTTCCAGTCTCACGACTTTAAATACCATGAGCAGATGACTCCTCAGCTTATATCCCCAGTGAGACTTCTCCCCAAATCTGGTCCTATACATCCAGTTAACTCTTATCAACTCTACTTGGGCATCCAAAAGCCCTCTACACAGAAGGAGCAGAACCGAGATTTTTTAAAATTTTTTAAAAGGCCTCTCAGTGGTTATCATGTTCAATATAGTGGATCCTCAAACAAGAACCTGCAGTCTTTCCTGTCACAGTTAATGGCAGCACTATTCTACCAGCTCATATTGAAATCCTGGAGCTGTCTTTGACTCTTCTTTTTCTCACTCACCTTGCATCTGACCCACCAGCCAACTCTGAGAGTTTTCTATTCTAAAGATATCCAGAATCCAAGGTCTTCTCCCAGTACTCTAGTTCTAGCCACCATCTTTACTGGCTGGTCTCCTTGTTTCTATACGTGCCCACTGTAATCTATTGTCAACTCGGCTAACTCAGTGATCCTTTGGAACCATAAATATAATCATGTCTCTCCTCTTCTCAAAACCCTGCAATGCTTCCCATCTCATTCCTTCCTCTGACCTTCAAACTCTATGTGAGGTAGCTCTTCATTTCTCTGACATCATATCTACTGCAAACCCCCTCACTTGCCCCACCCCATCCATTCTGCCATCTTTGTTATTTCCACAACATGCCAACCATTCTTCAACACCAGGGCCACTGTCCTTGTTATTCCCTCCACCTGAAATCCTCTCCCAACCGATAGCCCCATAGCTAGTTTCTCACGTCCTTCGGGTCTTGCCTCAAATGTCAACTTCTCAGTGTGGTCTTTCCTGGTCACTCCACCTGCAATTTCATCCCACCACCTCACATTTCCTATCCCTTTTCCATGCTTCATTTTTTTCTCCCTAGCACTAACTTCTATCTGACATATTACATATTTTATTTATTTGTCATTTACTGTCTACTTTCTCTCACTAGAGTATAAATTCCATGCAGGCAGAGAATTTGTCCTATTTGGTGAACTACTACACCCTTAGCCCCTTGTACAAATCCTGACATGTAAGTATTCACCAAATATTTATTGAATAAGTAGATATATCATCTGGGTAATTTATCCGTGCAACATGAAGAAGCACACAGTAGAAATTGTTACTCTACTAAAAAAAAAAGTCACCATCCTGCTCACACCATATGGGCCTAGGATATCACCTGTATGTAAGTACACTCAGCACAGGTAGACTCTATGTGTCCCCAGCCTTCAAGTTAAGAACCTCAGCTGAGAAGTTCTGCACTATCCTCTGTAAGTTTCCCCCACCCTCACTTCCATCTATACCACTTTTATGTTCAGGGTCATTATCTTTTCCAGTTCCTCATTGATCCAAGCCCACCCAAGTCTCTTAACAATTAGTGTTCAGATTATAAAAAGATGTTTTGAAATTAATAGGGCAACCAAGAATAACTGTAATCAAGTAATGTTTGAGGCCAGGGGAACTAATCCTGTCTTTCATTATCTGGGAATTCTTCCTTTAAAACATGCTAAATTTGTTTGGAATTCTGCTATAACAGGGGATACAAGACTTCCTGGAATGCGTGTTTAACATGTTAAAGTACTTTATTATAGGACTCATCACCTTGAGAGAGTCTGTTTCTTTCTTCTAAATAATAAGGATCTCAACACAGGGATATCATTATTATTATTCCTAAATGCATTTTACTACCTGGAGACAATCTAGCTTCTATGAAGAAGCCATTATGGTCTCCGATGCATCTCTCTTTTTAGCATCTTATTGATCTACAAGCGCCCAGCCAGCTACCACACCATTGTGGATATGTGTAATAAAAGCTGATATAGGCGTGCTGTTGGCAGAAGAGCACAAATGTCATTCTTTGAAATGTTAAGTCTACTGACCCAGAGAGATGAAATGCCACATTTAGTTTGAAATAAACCTCTGAGTTCCTATAGGTTTGTTTTTTTATAAGTTTAAAATAAACATATATAGCAAGAGACAGTTTTTCAGGGTATGGTTTAACCATTTTATGAAACTCAAATTACTGTATAACTCACCAATAATTTTATAGTTATTTTTTACAATTAAAGCTAGCTCATCGAAACACAAGTTTAACTGGCAAGCTTATCCAAAGGTTACTTCTGAATGTACAATATGAATTTTGACCCATAGCATTTTATGTTACTGGGCAGAAAGTGCTGGAAATCATTTTCCAGCTTGACCCAGTATAGTTAATTCCTGATATAAGTCCAGGAGTTATAGTGGTCATGGGAAATGTTTCCTTGATATGAATCATTTATTCAACCTACTTTAGAAAGCCAAGCAATGCAGCTGCATCTATATTTATCTGCTAAAAGCAAAAGAATTACACTACTTATCTGAATGAGATGGCAATGGGCTATGCCCTTCAATTCTTATGGTTAAAGGAAAGTCCTTAAAACCCTGACAGTGAGATGACTCAGGCTGAAAGACAGTCACTGGAATTTCCAAGAGAATCTGCTTCTCAGTGAGACCCTGGGAAGTGAGCCTCTCTCACATGCATTGTTGACCCAGAACTTGGTGGTCTTCGGAAGCAAAGATATGTTGACTGGCCTTGCCATCTCTCTATCCCTAAATCCTCCTTTAGGGGGTGAATGGTTTTTGTGAATAGTGTTCACCAAGCACAATGGGCCAGATGCCCTAGAGAACCAGAGGCAGACACACATCATGTTTTCTTATCATTAACCCACTCCTTTTGAAAGTCATGAAAAGTGAACTAAGATATGAACCATAGAGGGGCAATTACTGAAGGCACAGTCTTATTACAAAGAATATAGATAAAGAGGAGGAAAAAAAAGAAGGCATAGTCTGTCTTCCAGGCATTATCTGACCAAAATCACTATCGGAGGAGATATGAAGAGGCTGCACTAAATAAACAGTAGAGAGTGAGACTTCATTGTGACAACCTGAAAACATTACTGATGATAAGTATTGGGAAACCTGGAAATGGATCTTGAGAGAATGGTCAGATATGACAGTATAAGACTCAGAAGTAAATTTGGAAACTCTTATATCCATGATAGGAACAAGAAATAGAGATACACCTCTCACATCCAAAGATACTCTGGATGGGAGGACCAGCTGGGAAAGTCATGAAGAATAGAGAAATTGGGCAAGATCAGCATGAAGAGGTTTCACCCAGGAAAAAATGGAATAGTCCAGACTTGAAGTTCTCTTTCTGTGAATCAGAAATGTGGCTGCTTTAAGAAAATGCAAACCTTAAAAAGGAAATAAATTGAAGTTTAGCATATGCATTACAAAACAGTTCACAGCAGCATTGCTTTTAATGGTGAGTCCCCCTGGTCCAGTGAGATTATAAATCTTTTTTCAATGAGATTCCTAGATGTGCTGCATTAACTGAGATAAACCTTCATTCGTTCAACAAATATTGATTAAGTACCTATTGTGGCTGATGCATTACATCCATGCATTATGCAAAACCCTGTGATAAAAAAGATGAATAAGAAACCAGAAAGGAGAAAAACATATGGGGAAGAAAATAAATAACACAAAATGTCACTGTTGCTGGACAGAAGTATATTTGGTGTGTCCAGAAGCCTAAAGGCGAGAGAAGGGAATTTGACCTGGGGGATGGGGTGATAATGAAATAACATCCAACTAGACTAGGAGGAGGGGCCTTAAGCTGATTTGTAAGGGATTATAAGGCATTGGTCAGGAAGACTTGGGGTAGGGGTGAGAAGAGCAAGAGGCTTCCCGGCAAAGGGAGCATCATGAGCAAAGGCGCCCAAGAGCTGAAATAGCTTAGCCTGTTTGGGGACCTAGGAGTTCATCATGGCTGGAGCAGTGTGTGCTAGTGTGGAGAAAAGCATGAAGGAGAATGAGATGGTGAGGTGGGGTGGACATGGGGTGCCTTGCCAGATCTGTGGGGCTTTATGTGCCATGGTGAGGATTATGGACCTTATTCTGACTGGTGGGCTATGCGGAGACACTGAAAAGTTTCAAGCAAAGTAATAGCGTGATTAGAGTTACACTTAAGAAAAAATCATTCTGAATAGAAAGCCTTGATAAGGGATGAGATTAGAGAAGAGGGACACCAAGTACAGAGTGCTGCAAGGGCTCAGGTGATCAGGGCCTAACCACAGTAGCCATATTTGGATAGGAGGAGGAGATGCACATAAAAGTTACTAGGAGGTGAAGTGACTTGTTCACTGCTTGGATGAGTCCAGCAGGAGAGAAGAAACCCTTGAGGATAAACCACGAAGTTTCTGGTTTGGACAGGCAAAAAGGAGTGATGTTATTCCCCAAAATGAAGGAAAATAAAGGAAGGATGAGTCAGGGGGAAAAGCTAAAATTGGTTCTTTTGTTCCTAAGGATGTTCCCAGGGAGATAACCAATAGGCAAGATGTTTGGATGGAATGTCTAAGCTGGAGATTCCCTATACAACTTGTCATGAGCATAAAAGAAAGTGGCCCTAGACACGGGCGAGACTGATCAAGGAGAAGGCAAAGAGTGAGAAAGAGAAGTGGAATCCGGAGAACACCCACACAGGCTAAGAAAGAAGAACCAGCAAAGAACAGTGAATAAGAGCAGAGCTGGAAGCAGATCCAGGAGGGAATGGTATCTCAAAATCTGGGAGTGGCAAGGTTTTCAGGAGCAGTCCTGGGAGGGGGATATATGAAGAAACCTAGCGCAGAGGCCTGAAAGTGCACGGTAAGTCCAAGAGAGGGTGAGAAGAAAGCCAGGAAGGAGAGAAGCCACAACTAAAAAGAACAAGGGCTAAGCAAAGTCACCTCTGCTGTGTGGGTGTTAACATTTAGGAAGGAGTAGGAGAGAGGAGGCTGAAAGCACGGAGGCTGGCCTTTTCCAAAGTCACCCGAGGAAGTGCGACTTGTCTAGCTCCCTGAAAAACATGACAACCCCGAAGCAGCTAACCCCCTGGGCCCTTCAGTGCAGACCTGTCCAGAGCTGCTTCAGAGTATCTTTTCCAACCCCATGGTCACTGAAACACAAGCACTGAAGTTATTCTGCTTCAACACCCTCAAGTCCCTTGGAACTTTCATGATCCCTTGGTAATGTCAGGCCAGCATTGGCTTTTTTCAACCATCATCAGGTGAAAATGGAACTCTTGCTAAAATTCTGATGGGATTTTTCTGTTCCAGTTATAGTTTGTAGAGAGTAGGTGGGAACATATTACCGGAACATAAGAGCTCTTGGCTAAAGTCATGCTCATAATTTTAAGAGTAAGTGATCTATACCTTACTCATCAAGAATAAAAGTACTTAAAGTTTTACTGACTAACATTCTCTACTCTGTTTCAAAAGTGATATGAAAACTGCTAAAGAAGGAAATTATAATTCTGATTCTTTTTTAATCAATTCTCACCTCTCTCTTTACTAGTTTCCATTGAATTCTTCCCCTGGGGTTAAAACACCCTCTAAGCATTCTGTGCTCACTCTCTGTTTTGTCCACACACTCAATAACTAGTTACTCTCTACCTCAGTTCCCTATTTATCTAAAGTTCAACCTATAATCAAGTTCATTGAAGAAATGACCTTAGTTTAACTTTCTGGTCCTTGGAATTCTTGATTTTTCTCCACAAGCAGCAGGGAATTTTAAAAGTAGAGAATTACTTGTACATTAGTCTCTATCTCAGCTATCAATCATTTTAAAGTCCTGACTTCCTCTTCTTATACCACATTGGAAGGAAATAAAACACACTTTTATTCTTTCAACACTCTTCTCCATCAGCTACTTTCAGTGACAACTGTTGGTGAGGGGTTAGGTGAATTTCCTCTTCTCTAAATACCTCTTGTTACTACTCACAGAAGTCAGTCACAGACCATCTCAAAGACAAAGTTTCCCAAGAATTTTCCTTAAAGAACACTGAACATTACAGTCTGAATAAAATTTTAGCTTTTTGTCAGAATTGTAAGCATATGCATGGCTATCTGATTCTGCTCTTTTTGGGGTTTTTTACAATAAAATATCACAGATGCTTTTGAAGCCCCCGGCTTTCCCAATTCCATGGCTTTCCCTTTCTTGAGAAAGGTAAATATCATCCTTAATTTTGTATTTATTAGTCTCATGCATTTTTTTACATGTAATACAAACACGTTTCTGTAAACAATATCTAATGTTGTTTTACCTGTTTTTGAACTTAATATAAATGGCATCCTATTTTACATTCCATTCTGTACCCTACTTTTTTCACTCAAATTTATGTTTATCCCTTTAGGAATATGTAAATCTGCTACCTCAATTTTAAATAAACTATGGTAGTTTCTATGGTATGAATATACCATACCACATTACCCATTTTCTTATTAATGAACACAAAGTTCTTTGTTCATTTATTTATGTTACTATCACCACAGTGGTGCCACAGACATTCTTGAACGGGTTTCATGTACTCATGAGTAGAAGGACCAGGACACATGTCTGCACATCCACAGCTATATGAGAGAGTGTGCAGTTGCCCTCAGCTCAATGTCATGCCAGTTGGCAGGCAGCGGCACAGGAGCACAGAGCTTTTTTAAGGCAATAACCACCCCAGCCCATCCAGAGGTGCAAAATACTCCAGGGGCCAGGAGAAATGGAGTTGCCTAAATAGAATCACTATTATAAAGATGAAGAAAAATTGAGGGCCAAACTGAACAAGAGATGCTCCAGAGCAAATAAAGTGCCCAACAGTGTGAGGCTCAGAATATAGAACAGCAGGGCATTTTAAAAAGCAGGAAATGATATAAACAAATGAAGATGACCTAATATAAAGTAAATTGCCTTTTCTTGGCAAAATACTTTGACGCCAAAAAAAAATCAATTGAAATAATTCAGATGCTGCAGTCTCCCATAAAAGCAGCAAATCTGTCAAACTTCTGTGAATGCTCACAGCAGCTTGCAATCAGGCAAAACAGCAACTGTTGATGATTCCTAGTGACTCCTGGAAGGTCCTTTAAATGCCACATGCATGCATACAAATTTACCCCCAAAAAAACTCTTTTCATTTTTTGAATCACATGTTCACAACCTGGCTTACTTTTATACTTGCTATTTTTTTTTTGAGTTGGAGTCTCACTCTATTGCCCAGACTGGAGTGCAGTGGCCGCTCCCGGCCACCGCAGCCTCGACCTGCTGGGCTCTAACGATCCTTTCACCTTCCAAGTAGCCAGAATTACAGGCATGCGCTACCACGCCCGGCTGATTTTTTGATTTATTGTAGAGATGAGGCCTTGCTGCCCAGGCGGGTCTCGAACCCGCGGGCTCAGGCAATCCACTCACTTCAGCCTCCCAAATGCGCGGGATTACAGGCTGAGGCACCGAGCCTGGCTTATACTTGCTATTTTTAAATGTTGTGCATAGATGATCTCTGATCTGATTTATAAATATCTGGTTAGCAATGGCTACCTCTTAGGAGAAGGAAGGGAGTCTGAGGGTCAAGAGGTGAGTGGCTGGCAGACTAGACAAGTATTACCTAGTCAGGATTAATTACATTTTTAAAATAAGACTAGGATTCCGCCCTATAAATCCACAGACACCCTTCTAGGAACATCTTAGAACCACATGACCCTTGCCTGCAAAGGATGCCCTGGCTACTCTCTGATGGAGCCCTGTTCCCCAGTCCTCCAGCACATAAATCGCCTATAGAACCAATCATGAGCCGGGCTCGGTGGCTCAGCCTGTAATCCCACGCCTTTGGGAGGCTGAGGTGAGTGGATTGCCTGAGCCCGCGGGTTCGAGACCCGCCTGGGCAGCGAGACCTCATCTCTACAATAAATCAAAAAATCAGCCGGGCGTGGTAGCGCATGCCTGTAATTCCGGCTACTTGGAAGGCGGAGGTGGAAGGATCGCCGGAGCCCAGCAGGCGAGGCTGCGGTGGCCGGAAGCGGCCACTGCACTCCAGTCTGGGCGACAGAGTGAGACTCCAACTCAAAAAAAAAAAAACAACCAACTATGAGGTTTACAACTGTGAGGCTACTTGCATGCCTCCACCCTCGTTTTGTTCCTTGAGGACAGAAACAATGGATTTCACTAAAGATCCTTCACCCCAAGTAATGTGCCTGGTATAGTTGGTGCTTAATAGACATTTTTAAAGTACAGTGAAATGTTCATCATTCAATGACTTTTAAATGACTCAAGGGATAGATTCATCACTTATAATCGTTTTATATGTCAGTATCTTTAAAAGTTTTGTTTAGAAAAAGAAAAATCTAATGCTCAAAAATGTTTAAATGTAAGTCCTATGAGGGCAGGAATTTTGTCTGTTTTATTATCTCCAAGCATATCAGGGCTGGTGCCTGGCACATAGGAGGTGCTCAATAAATGTACTGAATGAATGAAATAATCTACACACTGAACAGAATCCAGTTCCTTTCTCTAGTAAATGTTTAAATTTATTTATTTATTTTAACTGGGGTAAGATATACACAGTACAAAATTTTCCATTTTAACCAATTTTAAAGTTCGATGGCATTAAGTACATTCACATTGTTGTACATTTATCACCATCATTCTCTATTAGGTTTTTACATGTTTTACCCCAATCTGAAAAATCGCATTTCAAGTCATTAGAAAGTTTGTCTTTATTACATGATTGCATAATGGTAAGAAATTTGCTCTACCTATTTCAAGCAAGTGCCTGGAATGTTCTCTTTAGAAATCTCTTTCTTTGTCTCTCCATCTCTCTCTCTCTCTCTCTCTCTCTCTCTTTCCCTCCCCTACTTTCCCTTTCCCTTTTCTTCGCCCTCCCTCAACCATGTACCTATTATCTACTCTCCATCACCTAAATTTTTTTTTTTTTTTTTGAGTTGGAATCTCACTCTGTCGCCCAGACTGGAGTGCAGTGGCCGCTCCCGGCCACCGCAGCCTCGACCTGCTGGGCTCCGGCGATCTTTCTGCCTCAGCCTTCCAAGTAGCCGGAATTACAGGCATGCGCTACCACGCCCGGCTGATTTTTTGATTTATTGTAGAGATGAGGTCTTGCCGCCCAGGCAGGTCTCAAACCCGCGGGCTCAGGCAATCCACTCACCTCAGCCTCCCAAAGGCGCGGGATTACAGGCTGAGCCACCGAGCCCGGCTCATCACCTAAATTTAACTTTCTCATCAAATGTTAGAGTGTGGAAGAGCTTGAGGTTTATAGAATCCAAACCCATTATTTTACATATGAGAAAATGAAGTCGTATAAAAGAATGTATGCATTCTCTCAAAATCAGTAGATATTCAATCAAGACATTAGAATAATTTTTCCAACTATTCATTCATCAAGTCATGCACTTCCTCCTCTCTCTGTGTATTAGCTGGGGTAATAAATTACAAAAGTATCTGCATCTGAATAAACATTCCATGACAACAACATCTAACGTGTGTGTGTGTGTGTGTGTGTGTGTGTGTGTGTGTGTGTATGAAGGGTCAAACTAACCCAGAGTGTGTTTAGCATTCTGCCTGAAGGCCGAAGATTACTTACCAATAGTAGAGAGGAGGAAATTTTTTTTTTTTTTTTTTTTTTTTTTTTTGAGTTGGAGTCTCACTCGGTCGTCCAGACTGGAGTGCAGTGGCCGCTTCCGGCCACCGCAGCCTCGCCTGCTGGGCTCCGGCGATCCTTCCACCTCAGCCTTCCAAGTAGCTGGAATTACGCATACTACCATGCCTGGCTGATTTTTTGATTTTTATTATAGCGATGAGGTCTCGCTGCCCAGGCAGGTCTCAAACCCGCGGGCTCAGGCAATCCACTCACCTCAGCCTCCCAAAGGCACGGGATTACAGGCTGAGCCACCGAGCCTGGCAGGAAAATATTTTTAACTGACAATACAAAGCGGAATATACAAAATCGATTCTTTAATCGATCCTTACCGACCCTACAGTGAAGGAATAAATAAACTGACCTTCTGGACCAGAAAAAAAAAGGCTTTTCACTCTGTTGACTCAATAAAAAGACTCACTCCTGCATTTCCTGACCAGTTGATTCCTAATCCCATTAATCAGATGTGCCCTTCTGTGGAAGAACCTGATGCAACTGCACTTGACAGTGAGCTTGGGAAACCATGATCTAGAGCATAAACTCCCTTAGGACAGGAACCAACTATGACTCTTTATTCTTCACCACACCCACCCAGTGTAGATCAGGTTCTTCCTCAGAAAGTCATGTCTGCATTAACTGGATCAGCAATCAACTGGTCGGGGAACACAGGAGTGAGTTCTTTTTATTCAGTCAATAAAGTCGAGTCTTTTTTCTGTCCCAGACAGTGTATTTATTCTTTTACTGTAGGGCCAACAAAGAGCTCGCACAAAGCAGGTGCTCAAAACACTCCTCTTTACCCTCCATTCATTTGCCCACTGAGTCGCAGGCCTCCCTCCCTAATCATCAACTCTCACTGATTAGTTGAGCTTTAGAATGATTAAGGAGGAAGGGTAGGACTAAGGGTGTGTTTACTTATTACACATGGGCATACATAACGTATACAAGGGGGCACACCATGTGCAAAAGACTATGGGTATTTGCATGTGTTTGTGAGTATGTCTTAGTTTTAAGATCTTTAATCAATAAGCAAAAAATTTTCAGGATCTGCTAAGTACAGAACCCCATATATGTTTTAGAAATTAAACAGTTCCTGGAGAATGCAGAGGGAAACTCAGACTGTGATGCCCCTCAGCTGATGAAACCTTCTGAACACCAGTCCATATTAGGGCTGCCCCCCTCTTTCCCCCACAGCACCCAAATCTTCCTTATATTGTAAAATTAAAACTAACAGACCTGCAGTCACTCATCAAGGGAAATATAAGAAATGTGTCACTAGGTGATTTTGGCATCAAGTGAATATAGTGCAGTGTGTACTTACACAACCTGCACGGTAGAGCCAACCTAGGCAGTAGAGTCAACCTAGGCACACCTAGGCAGTATGGCATAGCCTGTTGCTCGTAGGCTACACACCTGAACAGCATGAAACTATAATGAATACTGCAGGCAGTTGTAACACAATAGTATCGTCATATCTAAACATATAAAGGTGTAGTAAAAATATCATATAAAAGATTAAAAAATGGCACCCCTGTATAGGGCGCTTAACCATGAATGGCTCCTTAGGACTGGAAGTTGTTGTGGGTGAGTCAGTGAGTGGTGAGTGGTTATGAAGACCCAGGACCTTCCTGTGTACCACTGTAGACTTTATACACACTGTGTGCTTCTGCTACAGTAAATATATAAAAAAGTATTTTTCTTTCTTCAATAATAAGTTAACCTTAGCTTACTGTAAAATTTTACTTTATAAACATTTTAATTTTTTAAAACTTTGACTCTTTTGTAATAATTAGCTTAAAACATAAGCACATTGTACAACTGTACAAAAATAATGTCTTTCTTTACAGCCCTATTCTATCATAAATACTTATCTTTTTAAGAGTTCTTGTTAAAAACTAAGACCCAGACACATACATCAGCCTAGGCCCACTCAAGGTCAGGAACATCAATTTCACTGTCTTCCACCTTCACATCTTGTCCCACTGGAAGGTCTTCAGGTGCAATAACATGCATGGAGCTGTCATCTCCTATGACAGCAATGACTTCTTCTGGAATGCCTCCTGAAGGACCTACCTGAAACTGTTTGACAATTAATTTTTTTAATGTCAGAGTATAATCTAAAATAATGTTTAAAAGCATACTGGTGGGCACACTTATAATCCTGGCAGATGGAGGCGAGAGGATTGCCTGAGCCCAGGGGTTCAAGACAAGCCTGGGCAACTTGGTGAGACCTCATCTCTACAATAAATCAAAAAAAATAGCTGGGCGTGGTGGTGCACACCTGTAGTTCCAACTACTTGGAAGGCTGAGGCAGAAGGATCACCTGAGCCCAGCAGGCCAAGGCTGTGGTGGCTGTGAGCATGCCACTGCACTCCAGCCTGGGTGACAGAGTGAGACTCCAACTCAAAGAAATTTAAAAAATAAAAGCATAGTATAGTAAACACATAAACTAGTAACATAGTTGTTTATTATTATTATCAAGTATCATATGCTGTACATAATTGTATGTTCTATACTTTTATGCAACTGGCTGCTCAGTGGGTTTATTTACACCAGCATACCACAAATACGAGTAATGTGTTGCTCTAGGGTGTTACAGTGGCTATAATGTCATTAGGAGATAGGAATTTTTCAGCTCCATTAGATAATCTTATGGAACCACCATCATACATGCAGTCCATCGTTGACCGAAATGTGATCAAGATGTATGACTGTATTTCATGTTTTACTTACTTGTCATTCTCCTTTGTGATTCCAAAGGACAGACATCTCATGATGCTCATTACCTTGTGCCATACCATGCATTGATTAGTTTATTAGATATTATTTTTATTCCATAGGCATTTATTTATAGTCCATCTCTCCCCTTTGGAATGCAAGCTTCCCCATTTTGCCAGATGCCCAGCCCACAGGCCCTCAATAAATATTTGTTAAATGAATAAATGTGTCCTTCATGTCTATAACTTCAGCATCTACCACAGTAATCAAAGTAAATACTCAAAAATTATATGACAAAATGTGTCATACATGTCAATGGGTCTCAAAACAAAGTGTAAGAGTCACCTTAAATATTTTAATTTAGAATTGAGATTCTAAAAGTATTACCTTTATTTTTTCAGTTTAGGGAATCAACATACCAGTCTCTTCTCCATCCTACCCCTGCCCTGACAGAGTTTAAGGTGACAGTCGAGTACAGTGGGCTAGCTTCCACACCTGGAGTCATATTTCAAATTCTGACACCTTGGTTTCCTAACCATGAGACTTGGCAAATTATTTGACCTTTATTTGCCTAGTTCCCTCATCTGCAGAATGGAAATTAAAAGTAATATTAATACTTCATAGGGCTATTATGAACAATAAATTAGTTAATATATGTAAAACTATTAGAATAGTATCTGGCATCAAGTTTAGCTAAAACTATTAATTAATCTCTATTCCATCCTGTAACCTTTTCAAGTGATTTTTTTAAATAGAGGTAAGGAGAAGAACAGCAGGAAAATAGGAAGAAGCATGTGGAAATTCTGAGTCAATAATTAAAAAGTAATAAAATATAGATTTAGCATAACTGACCATGAACTAAAACCTTCTGCTCAATACTTTTAAGTAACAAATCTTCTTATAGTATAGAATAATAAACTTAAATTTAAATTAAAGTATATTTAAATTTCAATTTAAGCCCAAGTTATCATATAACTATCCTCATTTGAAACAAAGTATGTTTTGGTTGGTTTTTTTGAAACTTTCTCTGATTATAGAATGATTCACTGTCATCTAGACCGTCCCATGCAATAGCCACTAGATACACATGGCTATTGAGGATTTGAAATGTGGCCAAGGAAATGAAATTTTAATTTTATTTACTGTTGGTTATTTTTAATGTAAATAGCCACATGTGGCTAGTGGCTACCCTCTTGGGCAGCATGGCTAGAGTGGGTTGCAGTACAAGCCCTTTGATTTGACTTTGCCTGCTCTCCAGCTCCTAGTAGCTTCATCCCCTCACCCCAAGAATCAACGTTCACAAGGCCAGACTGCCATCTCACACCTCTGTGGCTCTGCATATGCTGCCCACTTTCCTGAAATGCCCTCCTTCCCATCCACCTTCAAGCCTCATCAAAAATCTTGTTCAGATATCATTTCCTCAGAACACTTTTCCCTAACCCCCTTCCACCTTACATCACCCAACCACAGACACAATCTATCATTGCTTCCTCTGTGTCTCTCTGAATCAGTTTCTGTCATTTTTCTTATCATTCTTTAGTTGTCATTCTCTGTGACACTAACAGACTATGAGAATTTTGAGGACCAGGTCTTTTTCACCCCTTCATCCTATTGATGTGTGCCCATCACACAATCATGTGCACTAAATATTTGTGATCCCATTATTAATTTTGTACAAATGTGCAATGTTATACTTAATTTATTTTTGGAGAATTGACAACCACTCTGTGATTATGATCATTTAGGTCAAAGTCTATTATAAGGCAAATTTTCAAATAATAAAAAGTTCTTAGAGTATCAGTTGTTTCAAACCACATCAATATAACATTTCAGTACAAACCAAAGATCACAAATGTTTCCTTAGAATTCCCTGGAACAAAATCCTACCTATAGCTGTTTCTCCTAAGGGTCTGGAAGTCTCCTAGATTTCAGAAACTGATCTTGTCATCAGTCTGTCCCCAGTGTCTGCAATGACTTACTAGGGAGACATGAGTGAGGTTTATAAACAAGAAGACAAAAGGACTTAACTTAAGACTCTTCGTGGACACAGTCAGAAGAGAATTTGGGGTAGTGTACCTTTGCTATACCCCTATCCAATCTACTACCAAGAGGGAAATGATTAAAATCTTATCTTACATGAAAAATATTTCATGGGTGATGTGTGTTTGCTCAGTGACACATGTTATCCAAAAAAGAATTGTGTGTTTCCCTTACTACTAGGCAAAGCTTTTGCTCAAGAAAGTTGCCTTTGGTATATTATGTATCATCTGTTGCAATATTAACCTGGTCTGATGGTCACACTGGTTCATCCTTTTTTTTATCATGATTTTCTAACTATCTTTTTATTTGGATTTCCACACATTTATTTCCATAATTAGGATAAGCTATTGATGGATACATTTCTGTGACCCTAATTTGTATAAGATATTTCCCAAATACCAAACATATGGCAAAGGTATTTTACAAATGATTACCTTTCCTGCCCTCCAGAAACTTACAGATCAATCATGCAACAAATCAACACACAGTGAACAGAAATGCATATTTGTGGGTACAGCACAGCAGCAGGACATGGAGGAAAATGGATTTCAGGAAAAACATGAATCCAAGGAATTTATCTTCAAATCAGATATAGATCTGACTTTTATTTTCTTATTAATTGTGTGGTTTTATTTTATTTTAAATGCACAAACAGAGCTTTTTACTATAAAGAAACTTCCATTTAACAAATGACAGTTCTTGAAATCATTTAGACAAACCTCTAATTTTTCCACATATTAATAGATTTTAAGGAGTCTTGTCTATGGCTTTTCTTTCCCTTTGCCCAATGCATATCTCCAAGAATTGTAATCTAAGCAGGTGTTTCATAACAGACAGAGATCTAAGGTAACTTTTGAGGCATCTAGTGAATAATGTGATATAATATCTTTCCCTAAGATGTCTTAGATTTAACTATATGGCTGTCAATTTCTTTTTTTTAATTTTCTTATAAAATCTACCCATCTAAGAATACTGATTAAGTCTAAAAACCAAATTCTTATGTTACTGGAATTTCTTGTGAATTCTACTGATATGGGATGTGCTTATTTTCAAAATGTCTATTGCTGCTCAGAAAAGGAAGACATGGTTTTCAAAGATTATGTTTTGAGGTTAAAAATGAAGATAGTAACCTTAAGTCTCTCAAGATTTGTAAGGCTGGCATGCCATCTATCTCAATAATACCTAACAAGAATGTCAAATGGACAGAAACAGTCATGGTACACGGGTGCTTGCAACTGACAGTGATTGCTGTATTTTGGGTGATGGGGAACAGCATTTCCATTAGTTCAAGTGAAATACAATGCCCTGCCAACTCTAGGTATCAGTGTATTCAATACCCCTGCTGTGCCATGTCCATTTTCTGTTGCTGCAATTAAAAATCAGTCGATACAAAGTCAAAATGCGGCACATTCTTCTCCTATCCCTTTCCCTGTCACTGTGTTTCCAGTTTCACCGGAAGAACATGTCACTATGGTAACCAATCCCTCTGGTGCACAGACCAAGTCACCCTTTCTAGTCAGATTGCCAAGCAGAGTAACAGGGAATCAAATCCCTGAATGGAACCACCAGAAGTCATGAATTCCATGCCCCTTTCTTGAAGTGGGGTTAACCAATACCAGACAGAAAGATACCTGTCTTGTTCTAGAAGACATTCAAGGAAGGAAATTCAAGAATGTCCTTCAGCAAATTCTCCAGTGTTTGCCAGTCGTTATTGACATGAATCCTCTCTCACATTTCAGCTAACTCCCTCCCATTTCAATTTTAAAGACAGCAAAAAATGATGGATAAAATATCACTTTATAAATCTGAGAATCTGAAAACTGTTATAAAGTCACACACTGTCAAAAACTAGTCTACTTCCTCTTGTTTTTCTAGTACTCAGTACAAACCTAGTTGCTCTCTTATGGAATCCCCTAATAGCCTGTAAATCTTCACAAAGTTGTAGAGCTCCAAATGTAGAGCTCCAAATGTAGAGCACCCTGCTCTAATAAGAACTAATCATGAAGCAAACAGGATGTCTGTAGTATTAACACACCCATAACTAAAGTAGCTAAAATCTCTAGTCATTCTAAGAAGCTACAAAACAAACACAAAAATGGATCATCACTCTCAAGATACCTCACCTAAATCCAACTTGCTCATCTGACATACCCACTGTTTGTCATTCCTAAACAATTGACTTTTTTTAATGAACTTTTTCTCTGAATAATTGAAACAATTTTATAAATCAAAGAACATCAGCCATGCGGGGTGGTTCATGCCTATAATCCCAGCACTTTGGGAAGCCAAACTTGGAGGACTGCTTGAGCCCAGGAGTTTGAGACCAGTCTAGGCAACGTAGTGAGACCTCATCTCTACAAAAAATAAAAATAAAAAAACTTAGTCGGCCGTGGTAGCATATGCCTGTGGTTCCAGTTACTCGGGAGGCTGAGATGGAAGGATCTCCTGAGGCCAAGAGGTTGAGGCTATGGTGAGCCATGATGGAGCCACTTCACTCCAGCCCAGGCAACAGAGTGAGACCCTGACTCAATAAATAAATAAATAAATAAAATCATTGCCAGTCTGACAGGTGAAAAATGAATTTTTTTCTAAAAAAGAACAACATCAGTTCTCATAAATATTATTTTGAAACAGCAACAAACCCCACAACATTATAATAAGAGATATTAAGAGCTGCCTTATGCCTTGGCCTCAAAGCTCTTTGCAAATAGTAGCATTTTTGTCACCTTGGCATTACCATTTAATAGTAGAAGAGAATTAAACACAAGGGGGAAAAAATAAAACTCATAAAATCTGTACATCTTCCCAGGATATAATTACTACAGGAGGGAACATATTCCTTTCTTCAGAGCAATATTAATACATATTCAAACAATATTCCAATGAGCTGATAGAACAGGATGCCCCCAAAGTGTAAGTCATACAACGCTGTACAAATTGCATCAAGTAAGCACAATTTTTAAAATTTATATGATCATATCAAAGTATCAATTTTTGTTAGCAAATGCAGGGTGTTTACTGTATTGGTACACTTTGGGGGCTTTTTATATAAATCTTGTGAAAATCTATTTTTTTTTCTGAAATTCCCACTTTGCTGTTACCCAAAGAACTACTTCTATTTTTTACTTTTATTTATTTATCTATCTATTTATTTATTTTTGCCTCTTAGACCCTGCTGATCTTCGGTGCACACAAGTCACTATTATGAATCACTTTTTCAAAAGGAGAAATGAAGAACTGGGATGGGATGCTACTAGCCAGCAGGCTTTGAACTGCCACAGGGCAGGGGCTGTGATCTATTGATGTTTATATGACCAATGCCTGCATCATGCCCTGTATAGCACAGCACTCAGCAAACGTTTCTGGCATGAATAAGGCCTTCTCTGTGAGATGTTTCCACCAGTTTCCCTTGATTAAATTCGTTCAACAAAGATGAAAATTAGGTGCCAGCCTACCCCCCATACATTGCTCTTAAAGAGCTTCTTAGAAGAGTACAAACAACGTTACAGATTCCCCTCCTCCCCAGAGGCTGATGAAGCGTTATCCTGGGTGAGAATCCTGGACCATGAGATCCCATTCGAATCCCCACAAACGAGCGCAAGACAAGAGGCAGGGGACAGAGTTAACCCTCCACCACGCTTCGGGAGGCAAGTTGTGGCCACTCCGAGGCCCAGCCAGGCCTGGATAACTGGACCTCCTGGAAGCAGGAGCCCCTGTGGCCCCGGGAGGGGAGACAGGGCCGCCAGGGGCCGCCAGGGGCCGCAGGGCCGCGAGACGCCGGCTCTCCGCAGCGCCACGCCTCGCGCCGAGCGCTTACCTTTCCGAATGAGGGCGGCGATCTCGGGGTCGAAGCCCTGCCGGTGGCACTTCCTCCAGAGGCCCATGTTGGTGGAGTTGTACTGCCGGCTGCACTCGTCCGCGGGGCTCATGGCGAAGAGCTGCCGCCGATTCCGGGCCCGGAGGAGCTTGCCCTCCCAGCGGTCCAGGCGCGAGCGGCTCGCCCGGAGCGGCAAGTTGTTGTTGTTGTTGTAAATGAAGCCAGGGTCGACCCGACGGGTGTTGAAGGCCTTGCACCTGTCCCTGTGCTTCCTGGCGTCCGTCTCGTACCAGTGGTCCGAGCAGATGGCCACGGCCAGCATGCCGAGGGCGCAGAGCGCTAGCGACAGGCCCGTGTAGAGCAGTAACCTTCCGGCAGCCATGCCTCCGCTTGGCGGCTACACCATGGGCATGATCCGCCGCAGCCTCGCCTTCCCTCGGCGCGCCCGGAACAAAGCGGCGGGCGGCCGAGCCGGGGGGGAGGGGGACGCGGGAGCGACTGGCGCGGCGGCACCCCTCGGCCCCCGCCTGCCGGCGCGCGGCCCGGGGACTGCGGGGATGGGGGCGGGCAGCCTAAAAAGTTCCGATCCCGAGAGGCTCCCGCGGGCTCCTGGGCATCCTCCGGGGCAGGTGCAGCCTCCGGCGGCCGCGAGCCCGACACGGCCGCCTCCCGCCCCCTCCCCGCCCCGCAGGAAGCGGCTGCTCGGAACCCGCCGCCTCGGCTCGCAGCCCGGCTTCGGGCGCCGCTGCCCTCGCGCCGGAAACTAAATGCCAAGTGTCCTCGACTGCGGCGGAGCTCGCTGGGGTTTCTTTGTGCAGGGTGGTGACAGGGCCGACTCGTCTGGCTTTCTGGGGGAGGCGGGGGTGCTGTCAGGAGGAGCTACTCCACCACAGGATGAAGTGAAACACCCCGGATGCGGCCGGCCGGAGAAAGAAACCTCCAGACACCAGGGCTGGCTGCCCTGGGTCCCGCCTGGTTCTCCCGCTCAGGGACTCTCCCCCTTCCGATCTGCAAGCAAAGACCTGGGTCGCGCACCCAGAAATGCTCTTCCTTTCTGGATCGGGTCTTTTTTTAAAGTCTCCGTTCTCCGGTCATCAGCAGGTCCCTTGTTCCTCTGGCCCGCGCGCTGCGCTCAGAGGCGGGCTCCCCGCGGACGCACGGTCTCGGCCGACCCTTCCCCGCGAGCTCCGCGGTCCCCTGCCTCTGGCCTCGACATTCAGGTGGCCCTTCGGGCCGACGGCGCGGTCACTCGGGAGGCGTTACCAGATGAGTTCTGGCCCGGGGGTTGCGGAGCCTGGGAGGCAGCGACTCGGCGCGAAAGGCGAGTTGCGCCAAGGAGGGCGCACAGGGCCGCGCGCACCTCGCAGGGTGCTCGGAGCTCGGCGCACGGCGCCTTCAACACCATGGACAGGTCACGCCGGCGCGGCGCGCAGCAGGCCCCGCCGCTGGCCCCCTGGGCGTCATGCCGTTCTCCCCAGCGCCGTCTTCCGCCTGGAGTGTCCACCTGGCCACCTGCACACCCTGCTCTCTCCCACGACGGCTCCGCCTCACTTCATCTGGCTCCGGGTAGCGAGCGTGCTGGCCAGGTGCAAAGGAACTGCTGCAGACACCGAGGAAAACCCCGGTCCCAGGCCCTCGAAACAATCCTCCCCTTTCTCCCGCCACCTGAGTCCCTGGCACCCGGGCACCCCGTCTGCTCTGCCCAGCTGGGTTCAGCCGCTCTCGGATTGCACCATTTTCCGCGAAGCCCACCCCGGCGCCGAGATGCCGGCTCACTCGGCCGCTTGCAGAGAATCCCGTCCCGGCCTCGGCGTCCCACGATCCGGCTCCCGGCGCGAAGTGGTCGCCGAGGTGAATGGGGCGCGGGTGGGGGAGGGAGACTGGGTCTCTCGGCTTCCCCTCCCTGCCTCCTCCTCTAACCACGGCGGCTTCGAGGCATCGCAGGCCCGCCGGGTGCCCGGGAGGATCGAGAGCCCAGGCTGCGCCCAGGCGGCTCGGGAAATCTCATCGCCCGGGCTCGGGCGCCGGAGGAAGCCGCTGCCGCGCTCTCTCGCTGGGCGCCGGGCGCTGCAGCCTTGGCTAAAACCCACAGACGAGAACACGGAGCGCGCAGCCAAAAGCTAGTGATGTCATCCGTGCAACGTGAGCCTCATCTCTTATTTTTCTAGCCTCCTTAAAGATAAACTGCACCATTTCCCAAGCACGGAATGTCTCAGCCTTATTCTTTGACCAGGCAAGTCAATGGTGTCTAGATAGGTATGTGCCCAGCCACATCCATATTTATGCACATATACATACATGTGGCATGTAGCATGTTTACATACATTATTATAAATTTAGGGACGTTGCCTATCGCTCCTGTTTCTCTTTTCGGCCACAGTCCTTTAAATGAAAGACTGCTTATTGCGGCGTCTGCCTTCAGAGGGGCGAAGCGAGCTCCCTGCGTCCCCGGTTCGGTAACTGGGGTCTTGGGTTGCATTGGATCTTTGTTCTCCCCTAGAAAGCCACAGGCGCTACATTGCTAGCTACAAGCGTTCGCACCCGAGTCTGAGAGCGGCCGCGGCTTATCACGGCCAGCCCCAGTGCAGTCTCAAGCCAGTGCCACCATCCCGACACACACCCACTCCCCCCCACCTGCCCCGCTCCTCTACCTGTGCTCTCACCTCTCCCTCCCTCCTCTGCCTGCCCCCCTCCTCCACTACCTGCCCTACCTCCTTGCTCTCTCGCCTTCTCCCTCTCCCTCCTCCTCCACCTGCCCTCCCTCCTCCACCTGCCCTCCCTCCTCCACCTGCCCTCCCTCCTCCACCTGCCCTCCCTCCTCCACCTGCCCTCCCTCCTCCACCTGCCCTCCCTCTCCACCTGCCCTCCCTCTCCACCTGCCCTCCCTCCTCCACCTGCCCTCCCTCTCCACCTGTTCGCCCTCCTCCCTTCCCTACTCCCTCCCTTCCCTGCTCTTCTCTTCCCTCCTTCTCCACCTGCCCTCCTTCTCAACAGAAAAAGAAAGAATGCATTTGTCTAATCCATTCAAGACAAGAAGAGAATTTTAACGGGGGTGGGAGCGTTGGTTAGTGAATATTTTGAAAACGTCAGGGTGGGGGGACTCGTGCTATTGGGTGGGGATTGGGGTGTTGGAGAAAACCTCGGTGCAGGGGTTTGTCATTTTGTGTGGGTGGCCGCTGTGTTTAGGCTCTGCGGGGGCTCTGGGAGGTAGCACCAAGCCCCAGACCTTGAGCGGGTGGGCCGCAGGCGAGTCCCTTTCTGTCCCACCCTCCGTCCTCCGCCCCGCTTCTCTCACGTGAGACAGCGCCAAGGGCTGGGAGCCTCCCTCTCAGCTCGCGACACTGGTTTTCACTCCCGTGCTCACCCCTTGTTTTCACCCTCACTCCAAAGTCGAGGGCCCGCACTGCCGGGTAGAGAGCCGCCCAGGGGAAAGAGAGCGCCCGGCACCCTTATTTGCTCAACGGGACGGTGTGCCAAAATGAACGCACTTCCACCATATTCTCTCTCTCTCTCTCTCTCTCTCTCTCTCTCTCTCTCTCTCTCTCTCTCTCTCTCTCTCTCTCTCTCTCTCTCTCTCTCTCTCTCTCTCTCCTGCATTTTGAGGCGTTTCAGTGCCATCTAGTGGGGGAGGGGCGTGTCTCGCTTTTCGCGACGGGATTTGCTGAAAGGAGAGCAGGGCCTGAGGTTGCAGGGCTGGTCGAGGTCGCCGGGCACGTGCCCTTAGCCAGATCCCCGCGGTCTTCACCTTTGCATCTTCACCAAGATGTCGAGGTGGAGCCAAGTGACTCTGGTCCCAGTGTCTTCTCACCTTCCTCCCTCCCTTCTCTTACCGGCTCTCCCTCCCCCAACCTGGAAAATACGGAAACAAATAACACTTCACACACATGCAAAACAACATTTTACATTTCTGAACCTATTTTCTTTGTTAAATTCCTTCTAGGCTAACAAAGTGCCTGTATTTGATGACAGAGTGGAAGCAGAGTGGTGAAATAATGTCTACAAGATCACTCAGAAAGTTGAGGCAAAGCCAGCAATGGAGACTCCTGGTTTCCAACTCTCCTTAGATCCAGCTGAAGGAGGTGCCCCTGAGACCTTTGGCCGTTCAGATAGTTGCAATAAAGGTACTTGTTTATTTTGTCCTTAGGTGCCCTCCCTCTTCCACTATGCCACCCCTTTCCTTTTGCTTTTTAACTTTGTCTCCTGGCACATGCCTCAGGTCTGCTTCGGAGGAGATGCCTGGCCCCATGCCCCGCGGTCCTCAGCAGTCCTATGATTCTGGCCCTGCAGGGGAAAGGGACCCAAGTGGTACACTGTCCTCCTCTTTTCTGAGCACCACTAAAGTTATATTTTGAAATTTGTGTTCTTAATGAAATCCCAAAAATCCTCTGAAAGATATTGATTTGAGACCTCTTTTCAAGTGCAATTATCTTGGGCAGCCCTATACCATTATGGGGTAATCCTGGTCTTCAGGGTTAAGAAGGTAGAATCTTCATCTAGACTGTATGACAGCATGACTACTTTTTTGTTATTGAGTGATCTGAGTGTCTTCCCTTTGTCTTCTTTCAATTCATTCCACCATGTTAGCAACAGCATCACAATCTCTGTTTCCAACCCTTTCCTTTTCTTTTGCACCAACACTGTCCTAGGATCATAGAATCTCAAAATCTAAAGGGACATTAGAGTCAACCACAAAATAATGCATGAACCTCTCCAAGAACACTCCCAAAAGATGAATGACCAGTTTCTGCTTGGACATTTGCAGTGATGTGGAAATCACTTTGTCTGTTATCAGCCCACTCTACTACTGGATAATTGAAATAAGTAGACTTCTTTCTTATATGTAGCCTTATCCTAGGTCTCCTTAACTGTCCATTGACCTTTGGTTTTGCCTCATAGAGGCCCACAGATGACACCTGGTCTTTCTTGTACTTGACATCAGCCATCATGTACTCCCTAAACCTTGTTTCTGCCAGTCTAAATATCCTTTGTTCATTCCTGTGTTTGCTTTTCTCTGGTTTCTGTTACCACCTGATTGTTGGCGCTTCTCTTAGGTAACACCTTCTTCATCTAACAGTCATATAAACCTATGAAGAAGAAAATGTCAGTCTGTCATCTTTTTACATGACCTATGTGGAGTTCTAATGATCCTCACTGCTTCTTTTGGGAGCCCATAAGTCATCCCTTTCTTAAGCTATCCTAGGATCTTGCCCTAAAATGACATTCAGTTCATTGATTTATAGTTTGTGAAATCTACATTTTTAAAATTTGAAATTTCATTTGTTCACACATACACACACACACACCTCCCTTAAAAAAGAAAAGCAGTGTTCACATTCTGCAAGCTTTCTGTGAGATCACCAACAAAGGTTGAGATATCATTGAAAGTTCTCTTCATTTCCTGGAATGCAGTCCACCTGGAGCACACAGATACATTCATACCATTTCTTCACCCATTCTGAACCATCTCACTTACTGTATTTGATCTACCCTGCACACCATCTTCAGTTTGAGAATCCTTCTCCTTGACGTTGTCAATCAAAGCAAAATTAAACTTGATGAAATGTGCTTTCTCTTTGCCTTCTATCTATATTAATATTACACCATTTGTCCAGAGAGAAGGCTGTCAGCATATTATTTATTTTTCATAGTTAACTTTGAACAGTTTGGACATTATTTGTAACCCATTAGTTATTTTGAGCTTCTGACACAGTTCCCCAAGTCTGTGACATGCTCATATTTCAGCTTAGGCAGATATCCTTCTTTCTTTATGAAGACCTTCTTTCTAAATCTCACAGCAAAAGGAATAAACCTGGAAATATCATACTTCCAGACTTTAAACTTTATTACAAGGGTACAGTAACTAAGATGGCATAATATTGATACAGAAATAGGCATATAGACCAATGGGACAGGCGAGAGATGCCAGAAATAAAAACATGGTCCCTCAACCAAATCACCTTTGACAAAGTCATTAACAACAAACACTGGGGAAAGGAAACCATATTTAGCAAGTGATGTTGGGAAAACTAGCTAGCCACATGCAGAAGAATGAAGCTGGACCCCTACCTATCACCATATACAAAAATCAACTCAAAATGGATCAAAGACTTAAATGTAAAGCCTCAAACTGTAAAAATATTCGAAGAAAACATAGGGAACACACTTCTGGACATCAGAGTAGGCGATTAATTCATGACCAAGTTCTCAAAGCAAGTGCAACAAAAGCCAAGATAGATGGGGGACCTTATCCAACTGAAAAGGTTTTGCACAGCAAAAGAAACCATCAAGAGAGTAAACAGGGCCAGGCCTGGTGGCTCAAACCTGTAATCCCAGCACTTTGGGAGGCCAAGGCAAGAGGATTGCCTGAGTCCAGGGATTTGAGACCAGCCTGGGCAACTTGGTGAGATCTTGTCTCTACAATAAATAAATTTTTTTTAAAAATTAGCCGGGCATGGTGGCACATGCCTGTAGTTCCAGCTACTTGGAAGGCTGAAGTAGAAGAATCACCTGAGCCCAGAAGGTCGAGGCTGCGGTGGCCATGAGCGTGCCACTGCTCTCCTGCCTGGGCAACAGAGTGAGATACCGACTCAAAAAAAAAAAAAAAAAAAAGAGGGAGAGAGAGTAAACAGACAACCATGGAGTGGGAAAAGTATTTGCCAGCTATGCATATGACAAAATCTAATATCCAGCATCTACAAAGAACTCAAGCGAACTGAAAGAAAAAAAATAAACAGCCTCATTAAAAAATGAGAAAAGGACATGAACAGACACTTCTCAAAGGATGATGTACAAAATGCTCAGCCTCACTAAACATCAGAGAAATGCAAATCAAAACTACAATGAGATACCACCTAACTTTGGTAAGGATGACTATTATTAATGTCAAACAGCAGATGCTGGTGCAGGTATGGAAAACAGGGAACACTTCTGCACTGTTAGTGGAAATGTAAGCTAGTTCAATGGAAAGTAGTTTAGCAATTTCCAAAAGAACTAAAACTTGAGCTGCTACACCATCCAGCAATCTCTCTCCTGAGAATATACCTGGAGGAATGTAAATCACTCTACCAAAAAGACACATGTACATACATTTATTGCTGCACTATTCACAATAGTAAAAACATGGAACCAACCCAGATGTCCATCAAAAGTGGATTGGATAAAGAAGATGTGATATATATATATTATGTATAGTATTATATATACTATGTGTCCATAAAGAAGGACAAAATGATGCCCTAAACAGCAACTTGGATGCAATTGGAGACCATCATACTAAGTGATCTATCGAAGAAACAAACAACTAAATGCTACATGTTCTCTCTCATAAGCAGGCCCTGAACACTAGTCATACTAGCACAAGAGTGGGATAAGCAGACCCTGGGCAGTGCTAGGGAGGGAAGGAGGGAGAGAGAGAGAGAGAAGGGAGGGGGGCATGCGCAATCCAAAGGGTACCTGGCCCACTACCAAGGGGAGAGAGGGCCAACTAGAAGCCCAAACTTCACCTGCATGCAGCCTACTTATGTAGCGTATCCTCACTTGTACCTCACAACTCTAAAAAAAAAATAATCTCAGCTCATCTGAGAATCAGATTAGTGTGTTTAACTACTTTCTTTCTTCCTCATTAGAGTCATTAAAGAAAAGGCAATTTTCATCTCACCTCTGGGCATCTAAGTGCACTTCTTGCTTTTTTCTTCCTCCTCCACCACACCTCCATACTAATCTTCCTGAATTTGGTGGTTATCCTTTATTCAAATTTCTGCTATAGTTTCATCTTACCTGTACAGTAAAGCTCAGACATTTTACATCTCTACAAGAGCCTGCACAAAATCTCAGTCTATTTATTCCTCACTTTCTTAGACATTCCCTCTAAACATATTTTTTAGGACAGGTGTGGTGCCTCACACTATAATGCTAGCACTTTGGGAGGCTGAGGCAAGAGGATTACTTGAGCCCAAGAGTTGGAAACCAGCCTGGGCAACATAGCAAGACCTTATCTCTACAAAAAAAAATTTTAATTATCCAGGTGTGGTGGTGCACACATGTAGTACTACTCAGAAGGCTAAAGTAAGAGTATCACCTGAGTTCATTAGTTCAAGGCTGCAGTGAGCAATGATAGTACAAATGCACTCCAGCTCAGATAATAGAGTAAGACCTTGTCTCCTTAAAAAAAAAAAAAAAGAGTCAGTCGGGTACCGTGGCTCACACCTGTAATCCCAGCACTTTGGGAGCTGGAGGAGAGAAGATTGCCTAAGCCCAAGGGTTTGAGAACAGCCTGGGCAACATGGCAAGACCTCGTCTCTACAATAAATCAAAAAATTAGAATGCCTGTATTTCCAGTTGCTTGGAAGACTGAGGCAGAAGGTTTGCCTAAGCCCAGCAGGTCAAGGCTGCAGTGGCCGTGAGTGTGCACTCCAGCCTGGGTGACAGAGTGAGACTCGAACTCAAAAAAAAAAAAAAGGCCTAAAAGGCCCACATTAGTATCAGTCTTCTTGTCTATAAAATATTTAACTGTTCTACTTTTTAAGGTTCTTACAGTTACAGGGGCCGTGTGTAAATACGTCAAATAAATATCATTTGATCATCTCACTAGAAGCTTAAAAAATACAACCAGTTAAACTCAACAAACATCCCTGATATTTAAAACTCTTTCTAAACCAAAAATAGTTTAAAATGAATAAGATCATCTCTTACATAAAGACGTATTTCAAGCTAGTAGGAATAAAACAAAAAAACAAATAACCCAACAGAAAAAAATGGGCAAAGTTTATAAAAAGACAATTTGCAGAAGAAATTCAAAATGGAAAATTAACATATGAAAAAAACAACCTCACTAGAAACCTAGGGAATAGAAATTTTTTCAAAATACTGTTTTTCACTCATCCAATGAGGAAAAAATGTACATGTCTGTTCATGCCAAGTGCTGGCCAGGCCATAGGGAAACATGTCTTCATGCACTCCTGGTAGGGGCATGGACAGATACTGCCACACTAGAGGGCAATTTGGAGTCGATGAGAAAGGCATGTTTCTCAGCAGACAGACTTCCATACATCTCTGTCTATGTCATCACATGACCGTCTTCCCTTGTGTGTCTTCACATCATCTTCTCTCAGTACATCTGTCACCAAATTTCCCTCTGCTCATGAGGACACTAGTTATATTGGAGCAGGAGCCTACCCTACTCCAATATGGTCTCATCTTAACTAATTACATCTATAAAGATGCTATTTCTAAAGATCACATTTTGAGATACTGGGGGTTAGTATTTACACATCTTTTAGGGGGACAGTATTCGACCCATAACTCTAGTTCTAGTTTTCATGCAGAAAAGAAGGGGGCATAAGAAAATATACATGTATCTACTTATTTGTGCAAAATCAAAAGGTGATGGAATAACCAAGAAGCTGAGCAGGCAAAAACAAGTTGATAGCAGGAAGTCACTAGCACCCTGGACTGGAGGCAGTCTTACCCCTGGCATTCAAAGACTCCAGGGCAAACCTACAAATAAAGTTCCATATACCATTCGTGTAAACGTGTAAATAAGTCCAATAACAAATTGTTAAATATAAATATGTTCTACCCTTCTACCTCACAAATAACTTTATGATGACAAAATTTTGAAATATATGCAAATTTATGTCTCTTGTAGAAAGAAAAGTTAGCAAAATAACCATCAAATTAATTATTATTGCTTATGTGTTGATAAACCAGCAATGTTCAAATGAGTAATGAAGGCATCCATAAGTCATAACTTATACATATTTCATAAGACATTTTCTTGATGTTTACTTCAGAAAAATCATTAATTTTATTGTTATCATCAGAATTTTCGCATAGCTTGTATTCTGTTGATGGCAATGCCAAATGTTTTTGACAACTGCTTTTCATTCATTGTTGTTTTTAGATAATTTTTTAAGTAGTTTTAATTTGGAGAAATTTCATTCTACTGAGACAGTAACACTTTTATTGGAAGTGGTGGTAAAAACCTTAAAGCAATACAAAGGAAAGTAAAAAAAAAAACTGAAATTGCCTTTTCTTGGAGGGGTTGGGTCCCTTGTAATACAGGCTTCCCCCCACTAGGTAAGTGTCCTAGGACCCCATCAGCATCAGCGTACCAGCTAGTGTTGTTACAAGAGGCTGCATGCAACTTCAGTGATTTTTTTTTTTTTTTTGGAGATTCTTTCAACACGTTTGCCCGTTTCATGATGGGTGACTTACAAGTGCACCTGCCCTCGCCACGCTGCGTGTTCAGCAGTCTTTGACCAAAAAAGCGGCATGACCCCTGTGCCCCACCCTCCCTCTTCATCCAATCTTGCCTGGAGTGACGTTTTTGTTTCCCCGGATGAAAAAAGTCCACAAAGGGAATCATTTTACCTATGTGGAAGAGGTGAAACAAAAACAGCAGAAGCACTAAAAGGCATCAAAATTGATAAGTTTAGCCAGGCACAGTGGCTAACACCTATAATCCCAACAATTTGAGAGGCTGAGGCAAGAGAATTGCTTGAGCTCAGGAGTTCAAGACCAGCCTGGGCAACTTGACGAGACCTCGTCTCCACAATAAATCAAGAAAAAGTAGCCAGGCATAGAGCGCATACCTGTAGTTCCAGCTACTTGGAAGGTTGAGGTGGAAGGATCACCTGAGCCTAGCAGGTCGAGGATGTGGTGACTGTGAGCGTGCCATTGCACTCCAGTCTGAGCAACAGAATGAGACTCCAACTCAAAAAAATAAAAATAAAAATAAAACTGGCAAGTTTAAAAACTGTTTAGGGCAATGAAAAAAGTGTCTCAATATGTGTATTGTATCAAACAGAACATACTTTGAAGGTAACTGAAGTTTAAACATATAAGAATAAATGCACAACTTTTATAAATGAATTCTGGATTTTGGGGGGGGTCCCCCATCATATTTATTTGGGAATTTAACATGTTGTGTTCAGGTATTGTAACAATTACATATGAAAAGTTGTTGTTAGGGCTGAAAAATATTATACTTTACTTTTATCATATAAGTCATTCTCATATATGCCATGATTTTTCACCATTTCTTAAAATGATATCTAGATCTATGCAATATTTCTTTTTTATTTTTTTGAGTCAGCGTCTTACTATGTTCCCCAGGCTGGAGTGCAGTGGCATGCTCACAGTCACCACAACCTCGACCTGCTGGGCTCAGGAGATCCTTCTGCCTCAGCCTTCCAAGTAGCAGGCACTACAGGCGTGTGCCACCACACTTGGCTGATTTTTTGATTTATTGTAGAGACAAAGTCTTGCCAAGTTGCCCAGGCTGGTGGTCTCTAGCCCCTGGGTTCAGGCAATCTTCTAACCACCAACTCCCAAAGTGTTGGGATTATAGACATGAGCCACCACACCTGACTCAAGATCTTAAGTTTTTCTTTTAAATATCTTTTTTTTTTCAGCTGGAGTCCACTCTGCTGCCCAGGCTGGAGTGCAGTGGCATGCTCCTGGCCACTGTAGCCTCAATCTGCTGGGCTCAGGCGATCCTTCTACCTCAGTCTTCCAAGTGTCTGGAACTACAATAAATAAAAAAATTAGCCACCACTCTCCTCAGTCTCCCAAAGTGCTGGGATTACAGGCTTGAGCCACCGCTCCCAAACCTTTTTAAATATTTACACTAGGATAAAGGAAACC
The DNA here is from genome assembly GCA_027257055.1 of Cephalopachus bancanus. Lineage (NCBI taxonomy): Eukaryota > Metazoa > Chordata > Mammalia > Primates > Tarsiidae > Cephalopachus > Cephalopachus bancanus. Next base: position 420,128 of record JAPVLO010000541.1, on the reverse strand, counting down.
AAAAATCAAAGCGCATTGCTTAATTTACTCAACTCTCTTTACAATCAAGTCTGTATCTTGATCTATAATGATTGGAAAATATTTTCTATAAACATTACTTTAAGAAAATGAATTTTCTCCTTTACCGTCATGGAGACACCTTCATTTTCTTGTTCTAATTTTCTTATATTTTATTGGAATATCACTTTTACTTCATGTGCAGTTTGTTTCTATTTAATTTCCATTTAGAAAAAGGCTTTTCAGCTGGGAACAGTGGCTCAAGCCTGTAATCCCAGCACTTTGGGAGGCTGAGGCGAGAGGATTGCCTGAGCCTGCAGGTTTCAGACCAGCCTGGGCAACATGATGAAACCTCATCTCTACAATAAACTAAAAAATAAAAAATAGCCGGGCTCCGTGGCTCAGCCTGTAATCCCACGCCTTTGGGAGGCTGAGGTGAGTGGATTGCCTGAGCCCGCGGGTTCAAGACCCACCTGGGCAGGCGAGACCTCATCGCTACAATTAATAAAAAAAAATTAGCCGGGCGTGGTAGCGCACACCTGTAGTTCCGGCTACTTGGAAGGCTGAGGCGGAAGGATCGCCGGAGCCCAGCAGGTTGAGGCTGCAGTGGCCAGGAGTGGCCACTGCACTCCAGTCTGGGCAACAGAGTGAGACTCCAACTCAAAAAATATATATATATATTAAAAATAAAAAATAGTTTTTTAAAAATTAACCAGGTGTGGTAGCTTGCGCCTGTACTTCTGGATACTTGGAAGGCTGAGGTGGAAGGATTGCCAGAGTCCAACAGGTCGAGGCTGCAGTAGCCATGAGTGTGCCACTGCCCTCCTCCAGTCTGGGTGACAGAGTGAGAATCCAACTCAAAAAAAAAAAAAAAAAGAAAGAAAAAGCATTTTCTTTAAAATTTAAAACTGTCTTTGTAAAAATTCTTTAAGTGAGAAATTGTCAAACTTAGATAAGATTTTATTTACAACATTTTTTTTCAAGTTAATCTTTTGGATGCTATTTGGTTTATATGTTGAAAATCCTCAAAAGGAAGAAAGGCAAGCTAGAAACCTTATAAAGAAGACTCTCTTTCTAAACCTCCTACCAAGTAACTGGAACCACAGGCGCGTGCCACCACACCTGGCTAATTTTTTTGTGTGTATTGTAGAGACAAGGACTCACCAAGTTACCCAGGTTGGTCTCGAGCCCCTGGACTCAGGCAATCCTCTTGCCTCAGCCTCCCAAAGTGCTGATATTACAGGCTTAAGCCACCACGCCCGGCCAGCAGCATTTTTTAGTCAGTACTTTTATCATGCATCTTTAGTGGCCACAAGACCACACTTAAATGTGTTTCATCTGTGGATAGATTCAAGATATATCAAAAAATACCTGTAATCTTTTCATTTCTCCAAAGAATGTTATGACTATTGGCTCAAGTCATGGCTACATCTCTAGTAACACATTCAAATTATGTGCCATACACAGTATTAGCATGTTTCTGGACTTTAGGCCAAAATTCAGGTTTAGGGCTAGAAATACACTTGTAGTTAAGAGCAACATTAATTGCTACATTTTGCAAAATGTACCTCAGTTACCCTGCACAACTGTTGCAAAATGCTACCGTAGCTCATGTTTAACTCCAGAACCATGAATTAGAATACAAAAGAAAAAAAATGATATTCATTCCTTCGGAGGAATAATACTCCCTTATTCAAAAATCTACTACATTCATGCAATCTGGGAGAAAGGATTGACAAATTGATAGTTTTGTCTTCTCTTATATCTAAGTGCTTCTACCCTCAGATCCTCTCCAAAGCAGTATCTATACCTAACATCGGCAGCAATACTACCCACAGAAAATGGCATTCAGATGCAGTTGTCTTTTGTTTTGAGGACACAGGGCAGGAGATGTCTCAGATCATTTCCCTGGGGCCTGTTCTGTATAAACCAGAAGAACAGATGTTTAGGGGCACCGGTCATGTTGTGCAGCTCTGATGCAGGATCCCAAGTCAGAGAAGCAACCATGAGTTCTTCGGTACAGTGTTTGTGATGTGTGGTGTGCGGAGTTAGGGCAAAGGTCCTCTTGCTGGGGACTCAGGGAAACCCAGCTGGAGAAACAAAAAAAATGAGTGATCTTTCCTGAGACCGGGACCAGCTTTCCCCAGCTTCTGCCGGAACCATGGAGACACTGCCTGGCCAGAGCTGGAGCCATGAAACGAATGTAGCTGCTGCTAGAGTTGCTACCCAGAGGAAGACTACCCAGGCTTTCTTTTGTTCATCAATCTCTTGTCAGAACCTCCCATTTACTGCTCGTAGCCAGAAACCAACTAACAAGGGAGCCTTGGGATAGACAGCCTGCAGATCTCAGTCGTCTGCAGTAAAACAGAACAGGGAAAGGCAAGGAACAAATCTGAGGGCAAACAGGACAGGTTGGACTGGCACAGTGAAACTTTAGAGACATTCCTGTAAAATCAGGACCAAGAAAAATACGCACTCTCTGCCATCACTAGTTCGTGCATTGGAAGTCAAGAATAGGAAAGGAAACAGAAGTAGTTATAACCATTGGAAAGGGGACTGCAAAAATGTGGATAATATGACTGAAAACTCCAAAGAATTAAAGAAACACATTAGGTCAAGCATGATGGCTCATGCCTATAGTCTCAGCACTTTGGGAGGCCACAGTGAGAGAATTGTCTGAGCCCACAGGTTCGAGACCAGGCTGGGCAACTTGGTGAGACCTCGTCTCTACAATAAATAAAAAAATTAGCCAGGCATTGTGGTGCATGACTGTAGTTCCAGCTACTTGGAAGGCTGAGGTGGAAGGATCACCTGAGCCCAGCAGGTCGAGGCTGCAGTGGCCGTGAGCGTACCTCTGCACTCCAGCCTGGGCGACAGAGTTAGACTCCAACTAAAAAAAAAAAAGAAAATAGCACTAATAACAGTTCAATAGGTAGTTTAATATAAGAAAAATACACAGCTATCAATACTTTCTAATATAATAACACTTAATATTTAGAAAATATATTAGAAAACTCTTACATTCATGATAACAACAAAAGCTATAATACACTTAAGAGTAACAGTTACAGGCTGGATGTGGAGGCTCATGCCTGTAATCCCAGCACTTTGAGAGTCCAAGGGAAGAGGATTGCTTGAGCCCAGGAGTTCAAGACCAGCCTGGATGACATAATGAGACCTCATCTCTACAAAAAAAATTTTTTTAATAGTTGGGCATGGTGGCATGTGTCTGTAGTGCCAGCTAATTGGGAGGCTGAGATAGGAGGATCATTTGAGTCTAGGAGGTCGAGTAGGCAGTGAGCTGGGATCACACTACTGCACACCAGCCTGGGCTACAGAGTCAAACCCTGTCTCAAAAAAATTTTTTAAAATACAGCTATAAAGAAAAGGGAAGATATGAAAAAAACTACAAAACTTTATTGAGAGACATAAGTGACATAAAAAATGTAGAAACTCACCACATTCCTGAATGACACAACTCAATACTGTAAAAATGTCAAAGCTTTACAAAATCATGTATAAGTTTAACATCATTCCTACTGAAATCTCAATTTGTTTTATTTGGAACTTAAGAAACTAATTCTAAAGTTCATCTAAAAAAATATTCATGACAATAGCTAAGATAATATCAAGGGATAATTTCTTTCTCATAATTATTAAAATATTTTTAAAGCCACAATATTTTAAATAGCTTGATATCCACTTCTTAGAATCTGTACTCCTCACCCCTAGGAGCCCCAGTATTTTTTATAAATGAAAAGAATAAGGGATCAGGCACTTTGGGAAGCTAAGGTGGGAGGATCACTTGAGGCCAGGAGTTTGAGAACAGCCTAGGAAACATAGTGAAATCCCATCTCTATTTAAAAAAAAATTAAGTTAGCCAGGCATGGAGGTTCGATCCTGTAGTTCTAGCTACTCGGGAGGCTGAAGCAGGAGGATTACGAGTCCAGGACTTTGAGGCTGCAGTGAGCTAAGATTGTGCCAATACACTGGGAGACACACCATTGCCTGGGAGCTAGCACAAGACCCTGTCCCTAAAAAAGAAAAAAAAAAGAATCCAATATAATTATTCATTAAAAATCATGAAGAAGATCATCATACTAAGTGTTTTATTACAGAAACAAAGAACTGAATACCGTATATTCTCACTCATAAGTGGGACCTGAACATTAATCACATTAGCACAAGGAAGGGATCGGCAGTCGTTGGGCGCTGCCAGGGGAGGGAGGGGAGCAGGGGACACCTAATAACCCAGAGCGTACCTTATCCTAAAGCAGGGGAAGTGAGGACCAACTGGAGGCCCAAACTTCACCGGCATGCAACCTACTTGTGTAGCTAATCCTGATTCGTACCCCACATCTCTATAATAAAATTTAAAAATTATTTAAAAATCATGTTGGCAATATTTGGAAACTGCTAGGGGAGGGAGGATTGGGATTGGCAGTAGTGGGAAACTGCCAGGGGAGGGGGGAGCATACCTCATCAACAAGGGTACCTGCATAATGAACATTTGTATACCTAACCTTGAATTGTACCCCACATCTTCAAAATAAAAAATTTTAAAAAGAAAGTTTAATTGGAAAGTTAAAAGAAAAAAAATCATGAAGAACATGATTTGTATGAAATTAGACCTGTCAATGACTACAATTCCACAAGATGTGGAAAAGTGATGAGTGAACAGCCTCTCAGACAGACTTTGACCAATACAATTGTGCGGTGATGCCACTTGGCCTATGTAATTCTCCAATATTTTCCAAGTATTATCCTCTGGACTGAGAAGTCATGGTCTATGTGGACAGTGTCCCAATCTACTCACAACTTCTCATGAGTATGGATCCTAAGAGTTCTTGATCACCTGCTGCACCATCTGCTGTGGAATAAATTGTGACACCCCCCCAAACTGTATATGTTAAAGCATCAGTGCCCAATGTGATGATATTTGGAAATAGGGCCTTTGGAGATACTTAGATTTATGTAAGATCATGAGGGTAAGGCCCTCATTATGGTATTAGTGCCCTTACAAGAAGAGGAAGATAAACCAAAATGCTCTCTCTGCCGTATGAAGACACAGTGAGAAGGCAACTGTCCACAAGCCAGTAAAAGAGCCCTTACCAAAAACTGATCATGCTGACACCCTGATCTCAGACTTCCAGAATGATAAGAAATAAATTCTGCCACTTAAGCCACCTGATCTATAGTTATAATCCCAGGTCCCACTTATGAGTGAGAAGATACGGTATTCAGTTCTTTGTTTCTGTAGTAGAACACTAAGTATGATGATCTTCTTCATGATTTTTTTTTTAGTTGGAGTCTCACTCCATCGCCCAAGTTGGAGTGCAGTGACATGCTCACAGCCACCCCAGCGTCAACCTGCTGGGCTCAGGAGATCCTTCCACCTCAGCCTTCCAGTAGCTGGAACTACAGACATGCACTACCATGCCCAGCTAATTTTTTTTTTTTTTTCAATTTGTTTTAGAGATGAGGTCTCACCAAGTTACACAAGTTTTCTCGAGCCCATGGACTCAGGCAATTCCCTCAGCTCTGGCCCACGCCCAGCTGACTTCATGATTTTTAATGAATAATTATATTGAATCTATGATTATGGTCTTTTTTTATAGTAGACTGAACAGACGACGACACCATTGCCCTCATAGCAACTCAAAGAATCACAAGTATGAACCATCGTGTGACGGGTCTCCCCTACATCATGCCTAATCAAGTGAAGTACCCATATGTTGCTGGACAAGATATTAACAGTTCTGGAGTAGAATAACTCTCAATTTTCCTTAGTAGCTATCCAGTATTTCCTGGTGTTTTCCACAGATTGCATGCAGTACATTCTCGCCTTCTCTTTTTATTTCCCTCACCATGGTGGCCGTGTTTGCTGACCTCATTCATCATTCTACTCTTACTATGCAAAGGTACTCTTGTAAGTTTTGGAAGACATCAGTGAATAACAAAGTTCCCTGCTCTCATGGAGCTTATGCTCTAGCAGTGGGAGATAAGTAATAGCCAGTTTAATAAATAATGCACCTAGTATTTTTTAAAATGATAAATGCTGTAGGAAAAAATAGAGCAGGATATAAAGGTGTTATCGGACTGAATGTTTGTGTCCCAATAAAATATATATGTTGATGCCCTAATCCCCTGTGTGACTGTATTTGGAGGTGGGAGTCTTTAGGAGGTAACTAAGGTTAAATGAGGTTATGAAGGTGGAGCCTTAATCCAATAGGACTGGTGGCCTTATAAGAAGAGAAGAGATCTCCCTTTCTTTCTCTCTCCACATAAGCACAGAGGAAAGACCGAAAGAGGACACATCGAAAACGTGGCCGTCTGCAAGCCAGGAAAAGAGCCCTTGCCAGAAACCAAACCCACCAGCACCTTGATCTGGGACTTCCAGCCTCCAGAACTGTGAAAAAATAAGTATCTGTTGCTTAAGCCACCCAGTATATGGTATTTTGTTATGACAGCTCAAGCCCAAATAACAAAAAACATCTGAGAAAAGACAAGAAGGAACCATCTCAGAAAAGAAAGAAAATGTAGTCCTTGGAGAGTGCTTGAGGATTTCAGTGGTAGAAGACCATATTTATCTACCATTCCTCACACACCCATGCACACACCCACAAATGCACCCTGACTCACCACAACATGGCCAGTGCTCACCCAGCCAACCTCTGACTCCAGCTTGGCGGTAGGGGCCATTCTTACCAAAGAGAATCTTGAGTGTGGGGATCTCCATTCCTCCCTCACTTCCTGCAGGTGTTGCCCTTACTAGGAAGCACCACACACTGGAAAATGAATGACTTGTCTACAAAGGCCTGTGCAAGCCTTGGAGACACAGCCTAGGGCATTGTATTACAGCATACTCACTTGGTCACAGCCTGCAATACTGACATAGGCACAGAAAGCAGCTCGTTCATTACACACCAGCAAGCTCTCTTCTGTCAAGTTTACCACCTTGTATGTGCCAACCTGCTAAAATCACAAGGAGGACTCCCTCTCAGAGGTAATAAAACTGCCCTGTCAGAGAGAATGTTCCACCCAAAGCATCTTTGGTCATTTAGCTCCACGGCAATTGATCTTGATGGTGCAGCATCAGTTGTAGCCAGAGCTCCAGGAATGGCCAGAAGACCTTGGAAGTGTGAAGTGCTGAAAAGGAATCTATTTTAAGAGTACCATTGGATACGTACTCAAAAATGGAGGTTCAGATATGTACATTGAAGTATCATTTGTGATAGGATTCAGAAATGTCCAGCAACAGGGGATGGCTGAATAAATCATAGCACAGTCATCTAATGGAATTATAAGTAGCCATTAACAATAATGTGTTAGACATGTATTTAAGGCCATAGTAAAACACTCAACAGATACTGGTGAGTGCAAAAAATAGAATACAAAAATGTGGATGAAATATGATCCAAATCGTGTAAAGAAAAATAAATGGAAAGGAAATACACCAAAATGTTAGGATTATCTTTAGGTTATTTTCTCTCTAAAGATTTCTGTATTTTCTAGATTTTCTATAATGAACGTGTATTACTATCTGAAAAGAATGGCCATATTAAGATAATAAAGGTTCTCACATTCAAATGTCTATATGTATGATTAATTCTCCATGTAGTTAGTCTTTCCTAAATACCTACTGAACAAATTCACTCAAAAGCGCAAAATCTATTTTAAAAAGCCATTGACATCCAAAATTAAAAGAACTCTCCTTAGAGATATTCTACTTCTAAGTGCTTTGAATTGTATATTTTGCCTTACTCTTTATGACAATGGTGCATCTTTACAGGAGAAAAAAATCATGACTTTTCCAGGTTCTCTGCCCATTGCTTTAAATTTTCCATCCTTTTATGACATTTGTGAAGCAAAGGCCATCTCCTCCCCTGGCTGATCATTATGTTTCAGTCTGATGGACGTGTGCAGTAAAGAAGCACAGGTACGGTGCAGGACTTTAAATGTCTTTGCCAAGGTTACAAGGTCAGCTACAAAAGGACCTGACAGGGCAGAGCTCAAGTCTGAGCCAAATGGGGATAGTGGAGAGGGCAAGTCACCACCTTAGAACTAGAGGGGATGCAAGAACAGAATCAAGAAGCAAAATAATGAGACCCAAAACATCCACAACAGGAGGAAAGGAAAAAGGTCAGAGAGAAAGCAGAAATTATGGGCAGAAAGCAAGATTCTGGACCGGCTCAAGGACAGTCCTGCAAGGTAAACCAGAACTCCTGAGCCAATTCAGATAAATGAAAGAAGCATAGCAACGAACACCCAGCACTCATGTGATAGTTACCTGCTTTGTCACAACAGTTCTAAGAACTGGTATCATCCTCCTTTATTAGATGAAGAGAGTCATTTGTTGCCCAAGTTCATCCAATGGACAAAACAGTGGCAGGGATTTAAATCTAGATATAACTGGCTCTAAGTCCCACTCTCTTTGCACTTTGAGTCTGCAACAGACCAAGAACTAGGTGACAGTAGAAGGGAAAGGATTTCTTAGAGTCAAAGGTGGAGACAACATGGTACACTTGTGACTATAATATTCTTGACTGTCAACCAGCCAATCCCAAGAGGAAATCATCTGACATAATGTGCAGTGTCAGCATATGAATTGTGACAATGAGTCTATCTGAAGTCTTTTCTCTAAGTCTTTGATTTTCTGCTGTTTGAATATAACTACATGTAGAAATTTTTATATTTATCCTGCTTGGTGTTATCTGAGATTCCTAAAACTGTGATTTGATGTCTGTCATTAATTTGGGGACATTCTCTGTCATTATGACTTCAAATATTTTTCTAATCCTTTCTCTCTTTTCCTTCTGGTAGTATCATTTTGCACAGGTTATATCTTTTGTAATTGTCTCACAGTTCTTGAGACATTAAGTTCCACACTTTCTTTATAAATATTATTATAAATTAATTTCCTTATAAATATATTTTAAATAATGATATTCTGAACATCCTTTTTTCTGTATCTTTACATACATCCCTGGTTTGTCCTTAAAGTAAATTTTTATTATAAAATTGATCAATGAAATAAATGATATGCAGAAGTCTAATAAATGGTACTAATAAATTTCATACAAAAAGTTTATAGCAATTTCCATGCCCATAGAAGATTGTAAGAGTTCTTGGTCCCTCATGCCTTCACTTATCTTAAGTAAAATATCTTTTTAATCTATCTCAACTTGACCACCACCAGGGAGAAAAATCACATAAAATTAAGCATACCATAGGTAATGTCAAACATGCCTATTTCCTGTTTCATTAGAAAGCATGCAGATGATCATTATTTTTATAAAATGTGTTTCTGAAAATGTGTCTATAGACAGGATATTATTTGAAAAAATAGCATTCTCCTCAGTGATTTTTAACAAGAAAGGGATTTATTAGAGGATATCAACAGCTCATAGAGTTATATAGCAAACTGGAACAGCAATCTCAAGGCTTCAGTACCACAGAACTAGTGTGCTGAGTCAACTTTTGCCACCAACAACCACTAAATGCCAGATGAAATCTAAGATTCAGAAGTATCAATGCAGGAGTGGCTGAAGAAAAGTCAGAATTCACTAGTGGGAAACTGCCAAGGGAGGGAGGGGGCGGGAATGGCAGTAGTGGGGAAACTGCCAGCAGTGGGGAACACCTCATCAACAAGGGTACCTGCATAATGAACATTTGTATACCTGACCTTGAATTGTACCCCACAAATTTAAAATAAAAAATTTTTTTAAATAAAGGCCAGAATTCAGCTCAATTCAGTTTCTCAGAACCAGCATACTGTCTCTTCCATCGATCGAAGCAAGTGATATTCTCAAGTCTGAAAATGAGGTGGGGTAATATTCTTTACCCATAAGGAAGCATTGCCAGGCATGGTGACATGCTGTGTAATCCTCTTACTGGAAAAGGAGCAAATACTTGGGAAAAGTAACGTGGTCCACCTATTACCAATCTACCAGCTACAACTAACCAACCATTAACTGGACAAATATTTAATTTGTCTCTTTCCTTGGCTTCCACAACTATAAATTGATCTTCAATCACTCTTCTTGCTCTGAAATTGTAGGATTCTAAGTAAAACTTTATACATCAAGTCAAATAGTTTACTCACTAGAGTGAATATTAATAGGAAGCATAAAGGAAGCTTTGTTTAAATAATTTTAAATGCAAATAATCATTCCCTCAAATAGCTATTTTATAAATCTCACTTCTCAAATACAAGCTTCTCTTAAAGTGAAACTCATTTAAATGTCTCTGCTTTTCCTGTGTCAATAATACAGAAAATCTAAAATGTAAAGGTCAATAAACCATAGACTTTAGAGAAAGATTAAATTTTTGTCTTAAAATAAACAAGGAGCTAGAACATTTCCAATATTTCCATTTTGTTTTAGTGACTATCAACTATATTTGAACCCAAAATTCACTGAGGAATTCACCTGACTTGATGAAGCACAAGAAAAGGAAATAAATTGCAGTTGGATAAACAAACACAGTAAAGAAATATAGTTGATCCCTGGCATAGAGGATTTAGCATTCCAGGGTTAGTCTACTCTTTAACTATCCTAAAGTCCACATCACGAAGTAATCAAAAATCTTGCTAAAACACTACTTTTAAGAATCCTATGCCTCAAGTCTCTGCTCTGGTGTGTGACCCCAGGATCCAAATCCCTCTGCAGCATTTTGGTCCTTGCCTTGTTGCTATGAACGTGTTTGCTCTTGTATGTGCACTGCTGTGCTTAAGGAAAGAATTATATTCTACAACAGACACTAATAATCAGGGGTTCATGAGGGTCTCTAGAAGTTCTCAAAAATCACAAAGGTTTACTATATTTTTAAAAGAAGAAATAAATAAGATTTTTAAAAGAAATGTTTAAAAACAAGGTACAACTATCATAGATAATACAAAGATTTATATTCTGACTTGTTAGATGCAAAATCAACTAAGACTTTCTATGACAAGTGACAGCAACTCAACTCAAATTGTCGTAAGCAAAGTGTTTTGGCTTATTATAGCAAGTAAGTCTCAGGATGATTTCCAGTCTGACCTGATCCAGGAAGCCCAAATGATATCATCAAGACTCAGTTTCTTTCCATCTTGTGGCTCCACCTTCACTCTGTTGGCTTCGTTATCATTCACTTGACAGTTCTTGGGCTCTCATCCTCCCAGGTTGTATTCCAGCAAAAAGGAGAGCCCCTTCGCTCACAACCTGTGTGTAAGTCCCTGAATTCACATTGATTGGATCATTTTGAGTCACCTGTCCACATAGGTGTTGCCTCTGGAGAAAGAAGGGAACCCCCACCAATCCACAGTCCACGTGGAGAAGATCATGGAGAAGTGGTCCTCCGAAGAAAATTTGGGATGTCCTGACCCAGAAGCAAAGCAAATGTGTAGTGGGTGACCAAAATAGTAAATGCTGCCTGGGAATGTTTAAGATAAAACTGGAACCTGTGGCTTCAATATATGAGCACTAAATTCTAAGCAAGTGTAGGCACAGTATCAAACTCTGTGTCTGGGAACAAGGAAAAGTCCCAGAGCTCTGGAAAACACAAGTATTGCGGGAGATGTGGCAAAGGCAGCTGCTCCACGACTCCTCCAGAAAATCCTTTTCAAACTTCTTTACTCTCTGTTGCCTCTCTGTGTTCAGAAACACTATTAATGTAGTTGTCAGAGAAACCTTTCCATCAGTTCAGTATTCTGTGTCTGAATTGACTACCTCATTTTCCACTGAGCCAGCCCTCAGTAGGTCCAAATTTATTCAATAATATGTCTATTTTTGTGTAACCAGCACTAGTTTACACTCCCACCAACAGTGTAGGAGTGTTCCCTTTTCGCCACATCCTCCCCAACAGCTATTATTTTTTGAGTTATTGATAATTACCATTCTGACTGGAGTTAGGTGGTATCTCAGTGTGGTTTTGATTTGCATCTCCCTGATGATTAGTGAGGTTGAGCATTTCTTCATGTGTTTGTTGGCTGCTTGGGTGTCTTCCTTTGAGAAATGTCTGTTCATATCTTTTGCCCATTTTATAATGGGGTTATTTGCTTTTTTCTTTTCAGCACATTTGAGTTCCTTGTAGATTCAAGATATTAAGCCTTTGTCAGACCTGGAGTTGGCAAATACTTTTTCCCAGTCTGTAGGCTGTCTTCCTGCTCTCTTGATGGTTTCTTTGGCTTTGCAGAAGGTTGTCAGTTTAATGAGGTCCCACTTGTCTATCTTATCCCTTATGGCCTGTGGGTTTTGAGTTTTGTTCAGGAATTGGATGCCAGTTCTGATTTCCATGAGGGTATGTCCTTCATTTTCTAAGGTTCTTATGGTTTGAGGTTTTACATTTAGGTCTCTGATCCATTTGGAATTAATTTTTGTGTATAGGGAAAGATAGGGGTCCTGTTTCAATCTTCTGCTTGTGGCCAGCCAGTTTTCCCAGCACCATTTACTGAATAGGTTCTCCTCTCTCCAGTGATAGGTGGTGGAGGGTTTGTCGAAGATGAGTTGGTTGAGAAATTGAGGTTTTGCTTCTAGAATCTCAATTCTATTCCATTGATCTATATGCCTGTTCCTATACCAATACCAAGTTGTTCTGATGATTGTAGTTTTATAGTAAAGTTTGAAGTCTGGTAATGTGATACCACTGCTTTGTGTTTTTTTTGCTGAGGATTGTTCTGGCTATTCTTGGTCGTTTGTGTTTCCATATGAATTACTGAAGCTATTTCAGGCAATTGAGAAAGATGGAACCCTCCCCAAATCATTTTATGAAGCTAGCATCACATTGATACCCAATCAGGTAAAGATCCAACAAAAAAAGAGAACTACAGGCCAATATCTTTGATGAACATAGATGCTAAAATTCTCAACAAGATCCTAGCAAACCAGATTCAACAACACATCTCAAAAATCATCCATTATGACCAAGTAGGCTTCATCCCTGGGACACAAGGCTGGTTCAACATTCGTAAAACAATACATGTTTTAAATACATCAACAGATGTCAAAACAAAAACTACGTGATTATATCATTAGATGCAGAAAAAGCTTTTGATAAAATCCAGCACCCCTTCTTGATAAAAACCCTCAAACATCTAGGCATACAGGGAACATACCTCAAAAAAGCCATCCACAAGAAAGCCATCTACAAGAAACCCACAGCCAGCATACTCCTAAATGGACAAAAACTGGAACCATTTCTCCTGAAAACTGGAACAAGACAAGGATACCCACTCTCACCCCTCCTGTTCAATATAGTATTGGAAGTCCTGGCAAGAGCAATTAGAGAAGAGAAGGCAATCAGGGGTATCCAAATAGGAAAAGAGGAAGTCAAATTATCTCTCTTTGCAGATGACATGATCGTGTACCTTGAAAACCCAAGAGAATCTGTCAAAAACCTCCTTACACTGATAAAGGTCTTTGGCAAAGTCTCAGGATATAAAATAACTGTGCAAAAGACAATTGCATTTCTTTCCACCAATAATAAACAAACAGAAACCCAAATAAGAAGCACAATTTCATTCACAATAGCCACAAAAAAAATGAAATACCTTGGCATCTTCCTAACCAGAGATGTGAAAGACCTTTACAATGAAAACTACAAAACTCTGCTCAAAGAAATCAAAGATGACACAAACAAGTGGAAAAATATCCCATGCTCATGGATTGGAAGAATCAACATTTTGAAGATGTCCATCTTACCTAAGGCAATCTACAGATTCAATGCAATACCTATCAAATTACCAGCAACATTCTTCTCGGACCTATAATTTTTTTAAGTACTAAATGTACTTAAATTAGTTTAGTACTTAAGTACTAAACAAAAATGAAGCTGGCTTCAAACTCGGGCTATCTAGTACTAAGACTGTTATTTTTTACCACAACACTCTCCTGACTCCCTGGCCCCATGGGGGACATATTGTGATGCAATTATTATTAATAAATCACATGAATATTTTTGCAGACTCCATTCAGAGGATTCTGACGCTGACACTGTTGCTTATTATTTTAGAGATGGGCAAATGAAGCTACAGAGACTAAAGAAATACTAGAAATCTGCAGTGAAGTGTCAGTGTAGTCACTGGGAAAGCTAACTGCAGGTCAATTTGTGAAGCAAATGTGTGTTTCCTTTGGAGCTTCCTAACTCTCTTTCAAACCTTTCTCTTATCCTGATAACTCTGATTCCCATGGTGCTATGGCAAAATGATATATTCTCTGAAAATTATTATAACTCGATAAGAACCCAAAATGAGCCAGGCTTGGTGGCTCAGCCTGTAATCCCATGCTTTGGGAGGCTGAAGTGAGTGGATTGCCTGAGCCCGCAGGTTCGAGACCTGCCTGGGCAACTTGGCAAGACCTCATCTCTACAATAAATCAAAAAATTAGCCGGGCATGGTTATGCATGCCTGTAGTTCCAGCTACTTGGAAGGCTGAGGTGGAAGGATCGCTGGAGCCTAGCAGGAACAGCCACTGCACTCCAGTCTGGGTAACAGAGTGAGACTCCAACTCAAAAAAAAAAAAAAAGAACCCAAAATGGGTTATGGAGGATATGATGAAATATAAATGTGGAGTTCTCAGAATGTTAATGCTTCAATAGATAGTTCAAAGGCAGAATGTTTCGGTTAAATCAGAATTTCTAACATTCTGATGTGTATTTGAGGACAAGAACTCCCTATCACTCAGGAAAGAGTTGTGGAGAAACTAAAAACTTTGAGAGAACTTTTGGATTCAAACATTAAGAAATATGGAGGAGAACATTTTAAAAGATCCAACTAGGGGATCTTATCCAATGGTAATAAATGCAAGAAACAGAGTTGAATGTATGGCGTTTCTGTTGACTAAGTCCAGAGATACTAAGGTTCAGGTAACTCCTAGGAGGGCAGGTTTTACACTAAACTGAAAGGAATGCCTAATGGCAATACACATCACGTAGTTCACATGTTATGCTTTCTAATTCTCACAATTGCTTTTTTAGGTAGCCATGACCAACCTGCTTTGATGAGAAAAAAGGCAAAAAGAATATCTAAGTATCTTTGGTAGGGGAGATAGGATTCACACCTAGTTCTATCTGATTCCAAATACCTTTTTTTTCCCAACCATGCTGCCCCATTGGAGCAAGAAAGAACATGCCTCTCCTAGGATTGCAAGATCCACCAAGTCATGGGATACAAAGACGAACCAAAGCCAAGGTCAGAGAAAGAGCCAGTCTAGCACAAAATTGTGTGCCTATCATTTACATATAGCATCATGTCTCTTTCCAAATGGCCCTGAGCTGTGCTTATCTCTAGTGCACTGCCTTCTCCCAAATGATCTAAATGATAAGATTCCTTGACACTGAGAAGAACGCATTTCCTAGCAACTTCTGATATCAACATCTTTGTCTGGATCCTTTTCCTCTGTTATTGGCAAGTGACTGTCTGCTCTATCAGAAATGTAAGTTCAAAGATTTGAGTTTGGGCTTGGGAGTAGACCTCATTATATCATATTTTAATATTCGTGAGTCCTTAGGTCAAAGTACCGTGATATTGTCACTCTTATTAGCACCTCATTGCAACGTTCCCAATATGCTAAGTTTTTTTGGTTTTATTTTTGTTTTTTTTTTAAATAATACTTGTACTTTTTAAAACAGATTTTGTTTTTTAGAGCTGCTTGGGGTTCACAGCAAACTTGAGTAGAAAATACAGAGAGTTCCCATATATCCCTTGCATCCTTCAGTGTACAGCTACCCCCATGAGCAACATCCCCCACCAGAGTGGTCCATTTGTTGCAACTGATGAACCTACATTGATATGTCATCATTCCCCAGAGCCCACAGTTTGCATTAGGTTCACTCTTGGTGTTGTACATTCTGTGGGTTTAGACTAATATAATGACATGTATTCACCATTGTAGTAATACAAAGGAGTTTCACTGCACTAAAAATCCTCTGTGCTCCGCCTATTCATTTTTCCCTGCCCTCTAACCCCTGGCGATCACTTATCTTTTTACTGTCTCCATAGTTTTGCCTTTTGCAGAACGTCATAAAGTTGGAATCATACAGTATACAGTCTTTTGAACTGGCTTATTTCACTCAGTAATATGCATTTAAGTATCCTTCGTATCTTTTTATGGCTTGATAGCGCATTTCTTTTTAGCACTGAATAATATTTCCTTGTCTGGATCCAATGCAATTTATTTATCCATTCGCCTACTGAAAGATATCTTGATTGCTTCCTGGTTTTGTTTTAAACAAACAAAAAAGGGTCCAAATCTTTTAGACATGTACACTGAAATATTTGCAGATGAAATCATACAACGTCCAGGATTTGCTCCTAAATAATACTGCAGAAGGGAGTAATACATGAAACAAGATGGGCCATGAGTTGGTGTTACCTGAAAGCAGGTGACAGGTATGTAGAGATTCATTATATTACTCTCTCTACTTGTGTATATTTGAAAATTTCTCTGACAAAAACATTTTGAATGAATCCCTACCACCAAGTTTTTCTTTAGAACATTCTCACAGCCTGTTACACACTTCCTTTCCTCTCTCTGAAAACTCATGTCTCGTTTCTGTGAGTCTTTCTCTAGCTACTCTGGCCTGTGGGGTTCTCTTCCTTTCAAAAGCCATCATTTATTTAAATGTACATATTAGAAAAGAAGAAAGCTTGAAAATCAATACACTAGGCATCTATGTTAAAAAAAAGTTACAGAAAAACCCAGCAAATTCAACACAAATAGAGTAGAATGAGGATAGTAAAGAGATGAAAACGATAAAATAGAAAACCAATACATTAGAGAAAATTATAGAAACCAAAAGTTGATTATTTTAAAATTGATAATCCATGGCATATTGTGCCAATAAACATTAAAATTTAAGTGATATCAATAACTTTCCAGAAAATATACAGCTTACCAAAATTGATATAAGAATAAAGAAAAAACCAAAGAATCCTGTTTCAAATGAGCAGGGAATGGCATTGCAAACAATAATTTAGAGATGATGATGATTTTTAAATGAATCTGTAATTTAAAACTTTTCCACAAAGAGAACTCCAGGCCCACATAACTTCACCAGTGAATTCTACCAAGCATCTGTAGAAGAAATAATGCTGATCTCAAAACCTTTCAGGCAATAGAAAAAGCAGGAACATTCTCTGCATTGTTTCCTGAGCTAGCATAACTTTGACACAAAAACCCGATAACTAAATTTTGAGAAAGTAAAACTATAGGCTAATCATACTCATCAATACAGATGCAAAATTCCTAAACAAAATATTTGCAAGCTCAATACAAAAATATACAAAAATAGTATATTATGACCAGGTTGGTTTTATCCCAAGAATGAAGGATAAATCAATCAGTATAATGTACCACATTTACAGAAAAAAAAGAATGTTTAAAAATTATATGTCACCTCAATCAATGCATAAAAATATGTGATAGATTTAAACATAGATTGATTATTATTATGATATTGATCCTTATCAATGCTGCTGCTGCTGCTGGACTTCTAGAAGTCCTGTGAGCAGAAAGAACCCAGGATCCAGTGTGAAGGGCTAAGGTAATTATCCCATTAGTGAAGTATTAAGGAAAAGGGCTAGGTGAAGGTACTGAATAAGTAAGTGCTAGGAAGCATCTATGATGAGCTGGTCACACGGTGCTTGATCTCCAAGAAGCTGGGTAAGGACCCAGAAACAAGAGCAAGTCTGTTACTGGAATCAGGAATAGCTAGAGAAGAACACTTTTCCAATCAGACTGACTTCAAGAATGTCTTTCTCGTTTACTCACACATTCCTTCAGTCGCTCTATAAATTCTGACTTAATTTTTGCTACGAATCAGACTCTACACTAACCTTAAAAGATACAATGACAAAACACACATAATATCTCCCCTAAAGGACCCTAAAGTGCAAAATATAAACAAGTAAATAATTATAATATAAAGGAAGGAAAGCTATTTCTATATAGCTAACATTCAGTGAGCACTTAGTCTGTGACAGTGTGACAGCCACATTATACGGTTATTAACTTATTTGATTCTCACAACAATTTCTGTGAGATGGGTACTGTTCTTATTGCCATTTTATAGGTAAGAAAACTGAGTCAAGAAGTGAGTTTGCCCAGAATGACACAGTTGGAAAATAGAGAGCCAAGATTCTAACCCAGGCACCTCTTCATGCTACATCTAACCACAGGCTTTACCTGAATGTTATGTTGTCCCTCAGTATACACTCACACACACTCACTCACACACAGTCACCAAACACAGTTTTAGAGCATCAGGAAAAGCTTCCCCAAAGAAATGCGACCTGATCTGAGAATAAATAGGGATTAGCTAGAGGAGAAAAGAGAGTGCTCCAGGCAGAGATATATCCTGAAACTGAACCTGACTCAGTAAAACTGGAGTGAGGATTTTGAGGAAGGGAGTGGAGAAATATGAGTCTGTAGGCAGACTTTAAAGCATGTCAATGAGCATGAAAATGGGAAGCCATTGGAGGATACTGGGCCTGGGGGAAGTGGCATAATCAGATTTGTATTTCAGAAAGGTCATCTTGGTATTATGAGAATCAATGGGAAGGGGAGTACACTGGGCAGAGGAAACCACTTAGAAGGTCATTATAATGTTGAGGGGAAGAAACAAAGGCAAAGGAGACTTAGAGAGATGTGGGGAAGAAGGCATGAGAACTGAGAGATGACCGCCAGATTTCAGACCTGAGCATCTGTAATAAAGGTGGAGTCATTTATTGAGCTGAATAACACAGAAGAAGGAATGACAGGGTGAGAAACAGGGAGCGAGTGATGAGATAAATGATGCACAATCTTCCTAGTAATCCAGAATATGCATAGTAGCTGTTATTTCTCCCAAGCTTAATAAATCTGATTATATGAAAATTAGATGTGGGAAAACAGAAACATTTATACATTTCTGGTAGGATATAAATTGATACAACCATTTTTTAAATTGACAGATAAAATAATACGTATTTACCATGTACAACATATTGTTTGAAATGCATATACATTATGGAATGACAAAATCTAGCTAATTTGCGTGGCATTACCTCACATAGTTATCATTTTTGTGGTGTGAACACTTTACATCACTCTCTTGCGTTTTTCAAGAACACAGTGTATTATTAACTATAGTCACATGTTGTGCAACAGATCCCCTGAACTTATTCCTCCTGCTAACTAAAATTTTGTATCCTTGAACTAACAACTCCCCAACGCTGCCCCCTCAACTGCTCCAGCTTCTGGTAAGCACCACTCTACTCTCTACTTCTATGAGGTCAACTTTTTTAGAATCCACGTGAGTGAGATCATACAGTATCTGCCTTTTTGTACCTGATGTATTTAACTTAACATAATGTCCTCCAGGTTCATTCATATTGCTGCAAATGGCAGGATTTTCTTTTTATGGCTAAATAGCAGTCCATTGTGTATATATACCACATTTCCTTTTTCCATTCATCTACTGATAGACACTTAGATTGAGCCCATATCTTGGCTATTGTGAATAATTCTTCAATAAAGATAGCTGTGCAAATAACTCTTTGACATACTGATCTTATTTCCTTTGCATATGGTCCCAGTGATGGGATCACTGGATCATATGCTAGTTCTATTTTTAATTTTTGAGGACCCTCCATAATGTTTTCCATTATGATTAGCAGAACCATTTTTGAGATCAATTCAGTGACGCCTAATAAAGTTGAAAGTCATACCCTTCAAACCAGTGCTAACATTTCTGGTGCCTCACCTAAAGAAATTCTTATGCATATACTAAAGACAACTTGTAGAGATTCAGGATCATTGTTTCTAATAACAAAAGATTAAAATGGAAACAACTGTCCCCTTAATGTAAAATTAGCTAAATGACTGTAATTTATTCACACAATGGATACTCTACATAAATTAAAATGGATGAATTATATCTATATTTATAAACATGAATGAATCACAATTTCAAGTGATTAAAGTAAACACGATGAAACACAATTTCAAGTGATTAAAGTAAACTGCAAAAGACACATATAGAACAATATCATCTATGTAATTTTAAAACAAACAATAATTGTATGTGTACTATTTATGGCACATACACATGTCTTAAAAGTAAAAGTACACACAGGGGAATGATATACACCAATTTCAGAACAATGGTTATCTCTGTGAAGAGAGAAAATAAGAGAGAAGGCAGGAGGGATAGAACCTAGCTATATCTGTATCATATTTACAGAGAAAAATCTATTTTTTTAAAAGTAAAGGAAGAATTCATTCAAAAATCTATTTTAAAAAATACTTTTTTCTAAATTCAGATTTACTAGGGTATCATTTCCATTCCATAAAACTCAGCCTTTTTAAGTATACAGTTTGATGAGTTTTAGCAAACATACAGTTGTGTAACAACTAACATAATTGAAAAACATTTCCTAGGACTGGATTTTTTTTAATGTGGTACATATACATGATGGAATATTACACAGCCATAATGAAGGACAAAATTATGAACTTCGCAGCAACTTGGATCGACTTAGAGGCTATAATACTGAGTGATCTATCACAGAAACAAAGAACCGAGTATTACATGTTCTCACTCATAAGCAGGCCTTGAACAACTATCAAAATACTGTAAGAACAGGATTGGTAGTGGAAAACTGCCAGGGGAGGGGGGCATACCTTATCAACAAGGGTACCTGCATAATGAACATTTGTCTACCTAACCCTGAATTGCACCCCACATATTTAAAATTTAAAAAAAGAAAAACATTTCCTGAGGCCCAAACTCTACCGACACAATGACCATTTGTATACCTAACTCTGAATTGTACCCATCTTTAAGATAAAAAATTTTTTAAAAGTAAAGAAAGAAAAATATTTCTGTTTCCCAAAAAAAGTTCCCAAACGCCCTTTGTGGTAAATCCCCTCCCATCATCGGCCATTGGCAACCTCTGATCTGTTACTAGAGTTTCTAGTCCCCATGATTTTGCCTTTTCCAGAATGACATATAAATGGACTCTTACAGCATGTGGCCCTTTGTGTCTGGCCTCTTTCACTTAGCATAATGCTTTTTAGATTTATTCATGTTGTTGTTATGTATTAGAAATGTATTCTTTTTGTCATTTAGTAATATTCCATTATATACAGGTACCACAAATTTTTACCTCTTTACCAGTTGCTGGGCATTTGGGGTGTTTCTCAGTTTAGACTATTATGAATAAAGCTGCTATAAACATTTGGGTATGGGGCTTTCTATAAACATATATTTTCATTTATCTTGAATGTAGCAGAATTGTTGGGACTCATGGTAAGTATATGCTTAACTTTATAATCATCCACAAATTGTTTTCCAAAGTGGCAGTACCATCCTCCAGTCCCATTAGCTCCACCTACAGCAACACTTTTTACTGTCTGTTTTAAATTTTAGCCATTCTATTCAGTGTGTTGGCTTTAATTTTCATTTCTTTGATAACTTATGTTGTTAAGCATCATTTCATGTGTTTATTTTCCTCCTGCATATCTTTTTTGGTGAAATGTCTGCTCACATCATTTACCCATATTTTAGTTGAGCTGTATGTCTTCTTATTTTTTAGTTCTTTATATATTCTGGATACAAGTCCCTTTATCATATACAGGTTTTGCAAATATTTTCTCCCAGTTGTGGTTAATCTCTTCATTTTCTTAACAGTGTATTTCAGAGATCAGAAGTTTTTAATGTTGATGAAATACAATTTTTTTTATAGTTTTTCCTGTCCTTTTCAAGGACATTTTGCCTAATCCAATGTCACAATAACGCTCTTATATGATTTCTTATAGAATTTAATAATTTTACTTCTGGCCAGGGGTGGTGGCTCATTCCTATAATCCAAGCACTTTGAGAGACTGAGGTGAGAGGATTGCCTGAGCCCATGGGTTCAAGACCAACCTGGGCAACTCAGTGAGACCTCAACTCTACAATAAATCAAAAAATTAGCCAGGTGTGGTGGCACACACCTGTAGTTCCAGCTACTTAGAAGCCTGAAGGGAAAGATAGCCTGAGCCCAGCAGGTCGAGGCTGTGGTGACTGTGAGCATAACACTGCACTCCAACCTGGGTGACAGAGTGAGATTACAACTAAAGAATAAATAAATTTAAAAATAATAATAATAATTTTACTTCTTATATCTAGATCTATAATACAGAACTGTCTGAATCTAGCCAAGTTGATTGACTACTAAAACAAGCAAAAATCAACATTCACCAAAGAATGTTAATGGGCCTCAGAGACTCACAACATAATATTCCAATTGTCCAGTATACAATCTAAAATTACTCAACATACAAAGAACTAAGAAACTATAAACAATCTCCAGGGAAAAAGAAGTCAAGAGATTACTACCTTGAGATAATACAGACTTTGGAAATATCAGAAAAGACTTTAAAGTAGCTATTATATCTATACCTTGAATGAATAGAAATACAGAAATTATCAGCAAAATATTAGAAGCAATAGCAAATAATCAAATGTAAATTTTAGGACTGAAAAATATAATATCTGAAAAAGTCACTGGATGGGCTCAATAGCAAAATGGGGAAAATGATGAAGAAGTGTGTTAATGATTTTGAAGATAGATTAATACACATACCCAATCTGAAGAACACAGGGGGGAGGTGAATGAACAGAACATTATCAAATGATCTAAGATTCATTTCACTAGAGTACCAGAAAAATAGGAGAAGCAAGTTGATACAGAAAGAATATCTGAAAAAATAATGGCCAAAACTTCCCTAATTTGATAAAAGACATAAATTTACAGATTTAAGAAGCTTAGGGAATCTCAAACAGGATGCATGTAACCATGGCCAGCAATCATCAAACTAAAACTTCTGAGCAGCAAAGTTTTTTTCTATAATCTTAAAAACAGCCAGACAAAAATGGCATGTTACATTAAAAAAGAACAACTATTTAAATGACTGCTGATTTTACAGCAGAAATCATGAAGACCAGAAGACAGTGAAACAGCTTTAAAGAGCAGAAAGAAAAGATTTGTCAATGCATACTTCTATATTCAGTAAAAATATCCTTCAGGAATGACAGCAAAATAGAAACAGTCTCACATGAAGAAAAAAATATGTTAATTTGTCATGAGCAGAACTGTCCTAAGAAAGGTGCTGAAAATTCCTCAGGCTGACAGGCACTTATACTAGAGGACACTTGGAACTTTAAGAATAAAGAAAGAGATTGGTCACAGTGGCTCAAACCTATAATCTCAGCACTTTAGGAGACCGAGGTGAGAGAATTGCCTGAGCCCACAAATTCGAGACCAGCCTGGACAACTTGGCAAAACCTCATCTCTACAATAAATCAAAAAATTAGCTGGGTGTGGTCGAGTGTGCCTGTAGTTCCAGCTACTTGGAAGGCTGAAGCAGAAGGATTACCTGACCTGTGGTGGCCGTGAGCATGCCACTGCACACCAGCCTGGGCAACAGAAAAAGACTACAACTCGAACCCACGAGCTCAGGCATTCCACTCACCTCAACCTCCCAAAGGCATGGGATTACAGTCTGAGCCACCAAGCCCAGCTGAGAATAAGACTACAACTCAAAAAAAAAAAAAAGAAGAAGAAGAAGAAGAAAGAACAACAGAGATGGTAAATATATCTGGGTAAATATTTTTTCCTGTAATTTCTTTAAAATAGGTAGGACAGTTGAAAGCAAAAATTATTTAAGACAACAATAGCATGAAAGGTGAAGGTTTATGTGGTCGCAAGGCCTGAAATAAAGAATTGAGGGAGCTCAGGAAATAAAGGACTTAAGAGAATGTAGAGATCTTTTGATAATGTATTTTTATATGATATATACATGATGTTAAGTCATTTCACAAAAATTTGATATTTTTAACTGTGTTGATGTAAGAGAAAATGTACTTAAATTAATTTGATACAGAGATAACTTTTCTACATCGCCAGATTTTGTTTTTCCCTTATCAGCTTCTTTGTATGAAATTGCATGCAACAAATTGTGTAATAGAAACAAAAAAGAAGAAAAAGTCATGTGTGGTAGTATGTGCTACCAGAAAATAATTTTGCTTTCCTGTATTTATAGATTAAAACTACATAGGTATCTACATACATATGAAAATGTGACAATTACCCAGATAAGTGACAAGTATAAAACTTTTCCTCAGTTAGTTCTTACAAAAAGAGATATTAGGAAATCTTAATCTCAGATAATTGTTTTAATTCTCCAGTTAGGACTTGTTCATGTAAATTATCATACCAACAGTCTTCAGACTTTTTGCCCATGAACCACCTAAAAGAATTTGCAAAACCATGTGCTCCCTTGGATATTTTTGACCTGTAAAGTTTTTCTTCAGAAGTTTTAAAACCTTAGAAAATGCAGGAAACACTCATATGGAAGTTGGAATTGGCAACCAATTCCTGACCAAAACCCTAAGTGCCCAGGCCATAAGAGATAAGATAGACAAGTGGGACCTCATTAAACTGACAAGCTTCTGCAAAGCCAAAGAAACCATCAAGAGAGCAGGGAGACAGCCCACAGAATGGGAAAAAATATTTGCCAACAGTATATCTGACAAAGGCCTAACATCTAGGATCTACAAGGAACTCAAATGCGCCAAAAGGAAAAAAACAAATAGCCCCTTTAAAAAGTGGGCAAAAGCCAGGTTCAGTGGCTCAGCCTGTAATCCGGCGCCTTTGGAAGGCTGAGGTGAGTGGATTGCCTGAGCCCACAGGTTTGAGACCCGCCTGAGCAACTTGGCGAGACCTCATCTCTACAATAAATCAAAAAATCAGCCAAGTGTGGTAGCGCGTGCCTGTAGTTCCAGCTACTTGGAAGGCTGAGGCAGAAGGATGGCCGGAGTCCAGCAGGTCGAGGCTGCGGTGGCTGGGAGCGGCCACTGCACTCCAGTCTGGGTGACAGAGACTCCAACTCAAAAAAAAAAAAAAAGTGGGCAAAAGACATGAATAGACACTTCTCAAAAGAAGATATGCGGGCAGCCAACAGACATGTGAAAAAGTGCTCAGCCTCACTCATCATTAGAGAAATACAAATCAAAACCATGTTGAGATACCACCTAACCCCAGTAAGAATGGCCATCATTAATAAAACAAACAACAACAGATGCTGGCGAGGATGTGGAGAAAAAGGAACACCTCTACATTGCTGGTGGGAATGCAGACTAATACAACCTCTCTGGAAGACAGTGTGGCAATTTCTGAAGGAACAAGAAATTGACCTTCCATATGACCCAGCAATTCCACTATTGGGAATATACCCAGAGGAACTCAAATCATTCTGCAAAAAAGATACCTGCACACGTATGTTTGTTACAACTCTATTCACAATAGCAAAAACATGGAACCAGCCATGTTGTCCATCCAATCTGAACTGGATTAAAAAAAAAGTGGTACATATACACAATGGTATATTATACAGCCATAAAGAAGGACAAATATATGGACTTTGCAACAAATTGGATGGATTTGAAGTCGATCACACTCAGTGATTTATCACAGAAACAAAGAACTGAGCTCCATATGTTCTCACTCATAAGGTGACCTTGAACAATTATAATGCTGTGGGAAGGTGATTGGCAGTAGCGGAAAACTGTCAGGTGAAGGTGGAACTGGCAGTTGGGGGAAGCTGCTAGGGGAGGGAGGGGCATGCCTCATCAACAAGGGTACTTGCATGATCAATGTTTGTATACCTAACCCTGAATTGTACCCCACATCTTTATAATAATAAATTAATTAATTTTTTTAAGTGGCAAAAGATACAATTTCCAGTGTATTGCCAGTATTGAAATTTAAAAATAAAATTATTGCATCATTTTTTAAGCCTAATGGAATAGTGTTTTCATAGCCATAATAATTTGTTTTTAAAAATATATGAACAGGCCAGGCTTGGTGGCTCAGCCTATAATCCCAGTACTTTGGGAGGCCGAGGTGAATGGATTGTCTGAGCCTGCGTGTTGGAGACCAGTCTGGGCAACTTGGTGAGACCTCATCTCTATAATAAAAATAAAAATAAAATAGCTGAGCGTGGTAACACACACCTGTAGTTCCAGCTACTTGGAAGGCTGAAGTGGAAGAAGCGCCAGAGCCCAGCAGATCAATACTGGGGTGGCCATGAGCATGCCACTGCACTCCAGCCTGGGTGACGAAGTGAGACTCCAACTCATAAAAAATATATATATATATATACGAACAAAACCTTCTTTAGTAGTGAGAAAGCTTACTTCATTTCTCTTTCTCCTTGAAGTTATTTCACTCACCTCATAAAAGTTTACCTTATCTTAATATGTTTTTATGAAAAAGCTCTATTGATCATCTATTCATTTTTTCTCTGATTATCTATTTCATTGTTTCTCTGCAACAAAATATTTATAAATTGAATTCTAACTCCTGTGAATAAAAGTCTCTTTATGCTAAAAATATTTTTCCCTCTGGGTTGAGTTATCACTACAATTTTTTGTACACAAAAGATTAAAATAACTTAAATATATCATGAATTTTATTGAACACTTATAAACAAACTTTTTAACACATTCTTTGACAGATGAAGTTTTCCTCATTTAGCTAATGTATCCATATATTACTATTATTTATTGCTTGAATGAGACCTTATCAATTCCATTTCTATTTTCACTTAAATGGATGTCAGCACTGAGAACATTTGCTCCACATAAGTAAATGAAAAAAGCTGTGTTATAGCAATATCACCCAATACTTTTATAAAATATTTTAGTAAAAAACACATAACATAAAATGTACCATCATAACCATTTTTAAGTGTACAGTATAGTAGTTGCATATTGCTGAGCAACAGATCTCTAGAACTTTTTCAACTTGCAAAACTGAAACTCTGTCCATGGAATAATCCTTCTTTCCCCTCCCTCCAACCCCTAAAACCACCTTTCCACTTTCCATTTCTGAGTTTGACTACTTTAGATGCCTAATATGCATGGAATCATGCATGTTTATCTTTTTGTGACTGACTTATTTCACTTAACATAATGTCCTCCAGGTTCATCCATTTTTTAGTATGTGACAATATCACCCAATTCTTTGGATTCTTTCTGAGTTATATGCCAAATATTACATAGAAACGTAACACAGAGATTATTTTAAAAATCTGTTAGCTAAAAACTTAATTAATTCCCTTTTCAATGTTTTTTATTTAAAAGATGCGGGGTACAATTCAGGATTAGGTAGATAAGTGATCATCATATAAATAAAGTTTGGGCCTCTCTTTGGCCCTCACTTCGGTCCTCACTTCACCTGGTTTGAGATCATGTCCCCTTGTTGATGTTATGTGCCTCCCCCTTCCTTCTCCACCCCCGGCAGCATCCCGTTACTGCTAACAAATAATTATTTTCAGCCGGGCTTTGAAAATAATTTGCTATCCACTCATTGAAGTCATTCACCTCCACAATGAGTGGAAAATAAACCAAAAAGGTAATACCAAGATTTGCCAAATCTATTAGTTTTGTTTTCATTTAGAAGCACTTTGTTTTGCTAACTCTTGATTGACTAGCAAGATAGAAATACTGTTAATTTTGATATACAATATTTTTGATAAAGTGATTTTATCTCATCACATACTTTACATATTTTTGCCAAACCTTGGAGCTGAAATATAGCTTATTCAGTTTATCGAAAACATCCTGTTGATCACATATGCTAATTAGTAAAGCCAATACTCATTGTCAAACAAATCATCTAGGTCAGATTCACTTTCTGATCTCATTTTTAACTCAAATAAATGTATTAAAATATATATTTTAAGTTTTTTAAATTAAGAAATAAATTATCAAGTGCATCTCATAATTTCAATTATTAAAAGCAGTGGAGATTAAAATGATGTCTAAATAATAGAATTGGCTTATCCATTTTAATAAGTCGTAAAACCAAGAATAAGTCTATACGGCTTTTCTTATTACTTGTTCATAATAATAAAGCATAATGTACAGCTAAAATAAATATTGTCAATGAGAGTATGATAAAAGATACAGCACTGCTTCAGTAAATATATCTATGAATATTGAACTTTGGTTTTCAGCCTTTAGGAATAACTGGAGAAGAATCATATATAAAAATTTTGGAATAACTCTAACCAGTTCTTTGGAAATCATAATCAAAATGTTTTCTACATATTTAGTGAAGAATAAAAGTATATGCTATTTAAAAATTAATCAGTCCAGAAGCTAAAACATAATTTTATTTTGTTTATAAGAGATAGAAATAAAGTCAGGAATTGAAGTATTTGTATACTTCACAATACAATATGATAAAATACATGTATCAGACAAGTTAGGCTAGGACATACTATATGACTTAAAGGTTGGCTGGGTGCAGTGGCTCACACTTATAATCCCAGCACTTTGGGAGCCTAGGTCACATAGTGAGACCCCATCGCTACAAAAAATAAAAAAAATTATCTGGACATGGTGGCGCATGCCTCCCATGTAGTTCCCACTACTCAGAAGTCTGAAGCAAGAGGATTGCCAGAGTCCAAGAGGTCAAGGCTGCAGTGAGCTGTGATGGTGCCACTACACTCCAGCCTACTAAAAATAAAACAAAGGTGTGTGACTTAAAACAACAAAAGCTCATTTCTAACCTAAGCTATATTTCCACTGTGGCTGGCAGAACAGGATCAGCCCCTCATAACCACTCAGGGGCCCAGGCTGACAGAGCAATAACTCTCTGCGTCAGAAGAGAATGAGAACTCTGGAGTTTCATAAGGGTAATTAACCACCCTAACCAGAAGATGACACCACTTCTGCTTATAACTCATTGAAACAGTCACATGACCTTAACTAATCTCAAGCTTGCCATGAAATACAGTGATTATCACAATACAATTTAACCTTTGTTGAACAACGCATACCAAATCTAAAATAAAATTATGTACAACTTTTTTTGCAGGTTATTCCAGTGTAAAGGAAAAATATAAAAGTCAGTGAAAAAAGTCTGTATTATATTTATAATTATGTGTCACTAAACCACTATTTCAGCCCAATGTTGCTTTTCTTTCCAGAAAATGACACATTCTATGGATAAGTATCGAGAACAGCTTAAAACAATTGCTTATGTTTAAATACATGAAAAAATATTAGGGTTCAATATTTTCCTCAATGCTGGCTTTGCTTTGCTCTCACCAGACTCTGCTTCAATAACAAACCACTTTCCAACAAAGGATGGAAAAAACATGATTAAAGGAAAACCACTATCACTCTCACCACTAACACTCACACAGTATATCTGATTACAGAAAATCACAACAAATAGCCAATTATCATATTTCTAACAGCAGAAGTTCACCCTTAACTGGAAAAAATGAGGGGTGACCCAAAAATGGAATTTATTTATTAAAAATTGTGTATTTATTCTAACATGTTTAAACTCCAGTCACTTTCAACATACTCTCCATTTAATGCAATACACCTATTGAGATGTTTTTCCTACGGCTCAAAACAGTTTTTTGAATTTGTTCATTTTTATGCCTTTTAGTGCCTCTGCCCTTTTATTGTTTCACCTCTTCTACATGGGCAAAATTTTTCCCTTTGAGAATTTTTTTTTTAATCCCGGAAATAAAAAAAATTGCTGGAGTTAAGTCGGGTGAATAGGAAGGGTGGGGCATGGGGATCATGCCATTTTTGGTCAAAAACGGTTGAACATTCAGCATGGTGTGGTCAGGTGCACTCATAAATCACCCATTATAAAATGGGTAAATGCGATGAAAGAATCTCAAAAAAAATATTTACTGAAGCCAAACACAGCCTCTCACAACAATGCTGTCTGGTACCCTGGTGCCAATGGGCTTCTAGAACACTTACCAAGAAGAAGCTTGTAGTACAAGGGGCCTGTCATCTGAAAAAAAATAATTCCAGGTTTTTTTTGGGTCCCCCTGGTATGTAAGATGGCAAGAGACATAAAGTCTAAGAAGGGCTTATGGTGCCTAGATTGATCATTAAAGGAAGCCTCCTCCAAAACATTTTGAATTGTCCTTTTGTTTGTCATCCTAGAAAGTTTTACACTGTGAGTAAGGGATATGCCTTTCTTTTTATAAAGTCTGAGAACTATTATAAATGCAGAAGTGAAGAAGTTATAAAAATGCTAAGCGTACTTCTGAAAATAGGAAATGTAAAAACTGAAAGTGCTAAGTATCTACCTGCCCCTTGGACTATGCCACACAATAAGAACTTAAAGTTGATGTGAGCTTTAATTCTTGCTCCGCCCAGTGGCAAGGAACATTTGCACAGAGAATGACGGATAAAGAAATCACTTAGAGTAGACGCTTTCCATTGTACCACAACTGACAGCAAGAAGTATTTTACATTATGACCCAATACACACATACATATTGCTTCATGAAACAATAATTACCCCTACTGCGTGTAATGCACTCTGATATTTCCTATCCTAATGACTTTCTTTTAATGCTGGTCTCAACCCACTAAATTGATTTTACAACCAACCAATGATTCATAGCCCACAATTTGAAAACAATGGACTATAGAAAATAGAAATATAAAAAGCAATATCTGATTATAAAGCAATTTCTGATTACAAGAAGTGTTCTTTAAAAAGCATTAACTTGGAGGTACAAGTGGGTAAACCAAGGTCTGATGAAGTCAATGTTCATAGGAGGTTAAATTTTGTTCTATTAATTTAGTTTTCCATCCCTAATATT
Source organism: Cephalopachus bancanus (assembly GCA_027257055.1). Lineage (NCBI taxonomy): Eukaryota > Metazoa > Chordata > Mammalia > Primates > Tarsiidae > Cephalopachus > Cephalopachus bancanus. Next base: position 389,475 of record JAPVLO010000541.1, on the reverse strand, counting down.
CTAACTTTCCTATTGGTCAGCAACAGTGTCTGGTTGGCCAATTTCATGCTGCTTCTAACCCTATGGTATGCTGAAAAATGTTCCCCGAAGATATCAGGCCCTAATCTCTGGAAGCTGTAAATAATCCCACATATCTTTTTAAAAGGGGCCTTTGCAGATATGATTAAATGAAGGATCTTGAGATGGAGAGGAGCATTTTGGATAATATAGGTGGGCATTAAATGCAATCACATGTGTCCTTCTAAGAAGGAGGCAGCAGAAGAGCTGACACACATGTGATAAAAGAGGCCAGGCTCAGTGGCTCGGCCTGTAATTCCAGCACTTTGGGAGGCTGAGGGGAGTGGATTGTCTTAGCCCATGGGTTCAAGACCAGCCCAAGCAACTTGGTGAGACCTTATCTCTACAATAAATCAAAAAAATTAGCCCAGCATGGTAGCTCGCGCCTGTAGTTCTGGCTACTTGGAAGGCTGAGGCGGCAGGATCGCCTGAGCCCAGCAGGTCGATGCTGGGGTGGCCATGAGCATGCCACAGCACTCCAGCCTGGGCAACAGAGTAAGACTCCAACTAAGAGAGAGAGAGAGAGAAGAAGGAAGGAAGGAAAGGAAGGAAGGAAGGAAGGAAGGAAGGAAGGAAGGAAGGAAGGAAGGAAGGAAGGAAGGAAGGAAGGAAGGGAGAAAGAAAAAAGTTTACATTTTGAATGTGTACATTTACTATCATTGAAGTCTGAAGTGATGTGGCCACAAGAATGAATGCCAGAAGCTGAAAGAGTCAAGAAACGGATTCTCCCCTAAAATCTCTGGAGCGAGCACAGCCCTGTCAACATCTTGATTTGACAGATGTTGGACTTGTGACTTCCAGAACTGTGGGAGAATAAATTTTTGTTGTGTGAAGCCACCAAGTTTGTGATATTTTTTTATAGCAGCCTCAGGAAACAAATATGAATCCCATGAACTTGACTTAATGAAAGTGTTAGGACAAAGTACCTAGAGCAGTGGTCCCCAACCTTTTTGGCATCAGGGACTGGATTGATGGAAGACAATTTTCCATGGATGGGGAAGAGGGCATGGTTTCAGGATAATTCAAGCACATAACATTTATTGTATACTTTATTTATATTACTATTACATTATAATATATAATGAAATAATTATACAACTCACCATTTTTTTTAAAAAAAAAAAGGTGCAGACAGAAATGGTAAATAAAATAATGGCTGGGCCATGCACAGACTAAAGTAAGTGTCAGATTTTGACTGAAAGCCTGCCACCAAATGCAGCTGTACAACTGAAGTACATCAACTCACTTGGCATTCATTGATAGGATTTTGATATGAGTCTGCAAGCAATTGACTTATTATGGTCTCTGTGCAGTCACACCTCACTGCTAATGTTAATCTGTATTTGAAGCCACCAACCAGTGCTAGCATCACCACCTCAGCTCCACTTCAGATCATCAAACATTAAATTCTCATAAAGAGCACACAACCTAGATCCTTCACATGTGCAGCTCACAATAGGACTCTCCTATGAGAATCTAATGTCACAGCTGATCTGACAGAAGACGGAGCTCCGGCAGTAATGTGAGTGATGGGAAGTAGCTGTAAATACAGATGAAGCTTCACTTGCTCACCCACCACTCACCTCCTGCTGCATGGTCCAGTTTCTAACAGGGTACTGACCAGTACTGGGTTGGGGACCCCTGCCCTAGAGTAAACAGCCACCTGTAACTCTTTATACCTTACAATGTTTCAAGAAAGATACATGGTAGCTTACAGTGATTCACAAAATATACTAGTAACACAAATAATAAATAGGTGTAAAGGGAAAAAACAAGGATGGATATACAAAAAGGAGCCAACAACAAGATTTATGCAACTATTCATATAATCGTTGTTGCCACAAGGAAACTTTAAGCTAGCAGCCAACATGCAAAGGAAGTCTTTTTTATATGATTCAGTTGCCATTAGGTAAAAACAAGCCCACTCCACAGAAACAAGCACAAAAGTCAAAATTTCCTCCAGGAGTTCCGCTACCCAGAACTTTTGTTTGGACTGTAGCTATGCATAGATACTCATTACCCTTGTGTAAATTTAACTGTGGTCACTAGACCCAAATGTATAAGGCTGTTTAACCATATCATAGATTGATTACATGTCAAACTTAACTTAATAAAAGCAAATTTTATAGCATAGATTGATAAGATATCTAAACTTAATAAAAGCAAAGTCTATAGGAGGGAAGAGGGAGTAAATAGAACACCTTCTAGGTATGCAGTTCACGGCAGATTTGCTTTAATTCCAGGGTCCATTTTAGAATACTCATGAAAGACTTTGAATGATGCTCAGAAAATAAATACTGTTTTCTCAACCAAACTATCAAACATTCAATAAGGCTGCATACAATGTGTATGGCTTGCTTGAAAGCAGATTTAGTATGGAGTGAATACATTGTTTCTACTATCTGCCCAGCGAGGTCTGGATAACTACTGACAGGTATATGTCCTACTCCTACTCCCTGAAGAAGTTTCTAGGCTTTTCCCTCAATGGGAAATGCCCCTAACCGAGCCAAGAAGTAGCAAGGCAGGCCTCCTGTAGGCGATGCTAATTAGAGGATGCTGTTAGAGGCGATGCTATTAGAGGACGAATAGATGGGAGCGCGAGGGAGGACTGTCACCGCAGGGGAGTCAGAAAGAACACAGGACACACACATTGCCATTGCTTCAGAGATTTTAGAGGCAGTTCTGCAATCATTTCTAACAAAATAAAGCTAGTGAACTCCGAAGGACCTTCCAACGGAACCATCTCTCCCTCACTCTCACCTATCACCTCCCCTATTTCTACCAAAAAAAAAAAAAGGCTCTAGCCTCACTGCGCAGGCGCCTGCTGTACTTCGGAGGCCTCCAGCAGAAAGCGCTAGTAATTCCGAGGCGATCACTACTCTAGCCTCCAGGCTTCCGTTTCTCTACTGCTCCAGCGGGAACTTGGAGACGGGCGGGGGCGGGTCTTCCGGGACGAGGGCGCGCGGATGAGGAAGGTCAGGTCCAGGTAAGGTTGTCCGTGACTATCCTGGCGTCTGCAGCGAGATAGGGGCGGTGGCTGTAGTGGTCTAATGGGGTCTCCAGCCTTGTAGAGTCGCCAAGAGTAGGCCGATTTCATTTCATTAGTGACCGGCTCGGGGTTTCACGTGTTGACACGGACACCTCGGCCTTTTCCTGCGTCGTTGGGGAATTGACCAACGAAGGGTGCCGGCGCTTGGGCATTTCCTCTCGGCCTCCTTCACTCTCTTCCAGACCAGTTAGCAGTACAAGGCCCAGTTTCTCAGTTCACCAGACGGCCTTCTGCCCCGTGGCCTTGTGTGGGGGATGCAGGTTAATTTTGTTACCGGCTTAAGAAAAATAACAATAAAGAGATATTTAAGGAAGGTATTCGCGTGATGCGCTCCCGACTCTAACGTCGGTGGACTGAACACTGCAGCTCTCATCGAGCAAGTGTGGTCGAGTCAGGTGAAGGGGGCTGAAGATTTGTTCTTCTAAACCTGATAAAGCTAACGCACATTCACTGCCGTTCATGCCTCGGCAACTCGGTAAAACAGTCGATACCGGACTTTAACAACAATAAACATTCTGTTTAGATTGCTTTTATGTTTCTGTTGTTTCTACGACAACCCGTGTGTGTACAGTGTGTGAGCTCCTGAGTCCTTTAGGTTATTAGGGCAGGCGCAGTGCCATGACTTTGCCTATTAGGCCCAAAACGCAGGTAGGATGACTGGCCTTGTGTAGTAGATTAGAGACCCCGGCAGAGAATGAGTACCATTACAAAATGCCCACGCGCCGGCATCCTTCGTTGGTCAATTCCCCAACGACGCAGGAAAAGGCCGGGGTGTCCGTGTCCACACGTGAAACCCCATTAAAAGACAGAGGCAGGATTCCAACTGCTCTTATGCTCTGAGGTCTCTGCTAACCAGTAGTTTTGAGAAACTGGGGAAAGCTCTCTCCCCAACAGAATTTACACACACACAAGAGATGCGCGTTTCTGCATGCAGATTTACAGTTTCACGGGCTTCAAAACGCTGAAGCATGTCCTGAGTAAGAACTCCTGCACTTTCTCTTCACCTTTCAAAGAGAAAAGGCAAACCTAATCCAAAACCAATTATTGAAATAAGCCTGACCTTTTAATGCATTAGACCTATGAAAAAGGTCATAGGAACTTGTCCTTTTATGTCTAAGTAAAAATACAGGAATTTTCTTCTCATGAGCTTAATTTGTTTTACTCAGCTTATTTGAGTAATTTTTTGCTTAGCATTTTTGACTCCAGCTAATTTTTCTTTAGTTCATATTTAAAGAAAGGTGACATTTTAAAGTGACTGTTTTGTACTCTGTAGAATGGTTTCGTGTGAATCAAATTGAATTGACATGTAAACTATTTGCCTCCTACTTTGATGTCATTAACAAGGTCATCATATTCTTCAGTCTGTCTTTTAAGATGAAATTGAAAGATTCTGTAAGGAAGTATATCAGGGTTCTGAAAAGTCCTAAGTAAGGCTTTTGAATTTTTTTTAACTAGCAAAAAGTTGCAATTTGTTGGTCTTAGGAACAATACTTGTAGACAGCAAACCCTTTTAGCCTATGTAAAGAAAAAGGAAACCTCCTATGTCGTTTTTCATGAGAGACATATGTGTCTGCTCTGGAAAGAAACTACAAAGTGGTGTTGTTGGTAATTATTATAACCTTTTTCAGTTTCCTCCTGCTTAGCAAGTGTGTCCTTGTTTCTAGTAAGGGATTCAGATTTGAAAATTTACTCCCTTTCTCTAGCCTAAAATTTTTAGGACTTGGATTTTGTGATATAACCATATTTCAATAGAGTCTAATGTGACCTTATTGCTTATGAGTTATGTATCCCAGTAATTCGCTACATTCCAAAAACGGGCATGGAACTAACTTAGCATCATTTGATTGCTTCAGTGACTACTATCCTGGAGAGTGTATTGCTCCTCCTCGCTATCTGTCAGGTGCAAGATGCTGGTATCCTCCCCTGTGTTTCTCTGGCTGTTAGTCTTTATAAATGAGGAAGACGTTCCAGGGAGATACAGGTTTAACTATATGGAGTATGTATTTTTTTTTTACGTGATTAAATGAGAACAAGGAATAAACAAGTATGTCCGTATAAAACATATGAACACCAGACTTACAAATAGGTTTAGGTTTTTTCTTTTTCTTTTTTTTTTTTTTCCTTTTTTGCGTTGGAGTCTCACTCCATCGCCCAGGCTGGAGTGCAGTGGCATGCTCATGGCCACCCCCGCGTCGACCTGCTGGGCTCTGGCGATCCTTCCGCCTCAGCCTTCCGCCTCAGCCTTCCAAGTAGCTGGAACTACAGGCACACACTATCGCACCCAGCTAATTTTTTTTTTTTTTTTGATTTATTGTAGAGATGAGGTCTCATCAAGTTGCCCAGGCCGGTCTCGAACCCGCATCCTCAGGCAATCCACTCACCTCAGCCTCCCAAAGTGTTGGGATTACAGGCTGAGCCACCGAGCCCGGCCGGTTTTTTCTTTTTCTTTTCTTTTTTTTTTTATGGTTATCATTTACTGATTGCCACTGCCTCCCTTCTCACACTAGTCCTAAAAGCTTTGTTTTCAGAAAAGGAAATTCAGAATTAGGTCAAGTTCACAGTAATCGAGGTAATAAGTGGCAGAGTCAGTAGTCAAGCCTAGGTCTCATGACTTTATGTTTGCTCTCCATTTAAAAATAAAGTGATTTGAAATTCAGAATAGCTTTTCTGAAAACAGTGTAACAAAATGGCAGTCCTCAGACCAGCTTACAAATAACTATCTGGGGAAATACTGTGCAACTGCAATAGAAATCTATTCTGATGCCATAATGATAACTAAGCAAAATAGCAAAGTTGATGATGAAGAAACCATTTGTTGTTGTTTTGTAATCTGACGTTTGGTAAAAGATAACTTTTAAGGGGGAAGGAAGAGAAAAGTTAAAGCATGCAAAGAAGCTTTTTGCAGCTTCTAGAAGCAACTTCTAGATATTTGCTAGCCTTTTAGAGGTTTATAGCACTTATTTGTTTATACATTAAACTGTCAGTGAATTTTTTTTCTCATTGATGAAAATATAACCCTAGTCCTAACGACTTCACCCCTAATCTATCTGCATCCACCTAATGGAGCAAGAATTGTGAGAAAAGTGAATCTGGAAACTCAGGGCTGAGTGGACAAAGAAAAGGGAAGAACGGGGCTTGTAGGTGATCCCAAAATGGGGAGGCGGGAGGGTTGGGCCTGTGATCTAACAGGTCTCCTATTTTTGGCCTTCAGGTGGCACTGTTGGCCCAAGATTGCTTGGTTTATGTTTGGAATAATAAAAGGTTGACATTCTGTGGTTGGTCTGAGATTAGCCTCTGCTCTTTTAATGAATCTTGAAGTGGGCAATAGAAAACTTGCTTAATTTAAACACTGACTTTGTTCGCTTGCAGGAGCTATTTTGAAATTCATTTGGCACCATTCTTGTTTAGGAGGTTTTTTTGGTTGCATTCCTCCCATTGGTTTTTCAAAGTTGGTTTCTTTTTCCCTGTTTGGACATCAGCTCCTTTTCATCCCAGCTGAACTGTTCCCAAGGATAGGATGTGAGTCAGTAGAGAGTCTCATCTCACTACTAACATTTCCAATAAAATGATTCTGCCAACAGAACACCTACATCTGATCTAGCATGGGATGAGATAGTTATTCTACCAGCAACATTCTTGATTTTTATGTATCACCTATGTGGTTTTTTTTTAATGTCTATTAGCTATGATTTGTGCATATCATGTCATTCTTTTATCTATTTCAACATGGTGTGCCTCTGAAGAAGTTACTGTTTTCAGCTGATAAGGACTTAATACGTTTGCATTAAGACAGAATATATAAGATGGAAGATAAGACAAGTAACCTCACAATTCATAAGTGCCTTCTATTTAGAAATAAGATGAATCTTTTGAGCTGTTGAGTTTATTTCTATAGGACTGCTGTCTGTTTGTTTTTCCCAAATGACTCTCAGTCTCTAGGCAGAATTCAGTTCAGTAACCTAGAGGCCGGATGACCTCATAACTCATTAGCAGCTCTCAGAGCCATCTGGAGCCCTTGAAGAGAGCAGTGTTCAAAGGACTGATAATAAAGACAACAGCATAATTATTTCTCTGCCATGATTACACCTTTAGATGGCAAGCAGTCAGCATATTAATTTGCAGATTGCTTAGGTGGTTGTTTTCTGAAGGTATAATAATGCTGGAGTAGGATAACTTGTTTCCCTGTCCTCTTCATCCAGTCTACAAATCAGTAAACTGGCTCTCAGTAAATAACCTAGTGAATCACAAAGTAGCTCGTTGTAAAAAGGACAGTACTGCAAGGAAGTAATATTATGTAAACACAAATGCAAAAGTTACCAATGCAAAGCATGGGAGGGAAATAGCCATTTGGACTGCGGGCTTTTCTCAACTCCAAGATATATTCTGCCAGTAATGTGCATGGATCTATGTGTGGCTTGCTGTTTTCATTTTTTAAAGTGGTCATGGATAATCTTGGACTTTCTTATTACTAACCTATCTTCCTTCTCATTTTATCTTCTCATTTTCTGTAGTGACCACTCTTCCTTGCTGCTCAGAAATGTCTTCCCTTTCAGAATATGCCTTGCGCATGTCTCGTCTGAGTGCCCGGCTATTTGGTGAAGTCGCCAGGCCTACTGATTCCAAGTCCATGAAAGTGGTGAAACTGTTCAGTGAACAGCCTTTGGCCAAACGGAGGGAGACTTATGACTGGTACCCAAATCACAACACTTACTTTGCACTCATGGGGACACTCCGTTTTCTTGGTCTCTACAGGTAATGACAAAAAACACAAAGACCTGTGTGCTAATTTTCTTTTTTACATCAGAGTCACACTCTGTCGCCCAAGCTGGAGTGCAATGGCACGCTAACAGCCACCACAGCCTCAACCTGCTGGGCTCAGGCATTCCTTCTGCCTTAGCCTTCCAAGTAGCTGGAACTACAGGCATGCGCCACCACTCCCAGCTAATTTTTCTTGATTTATTATAGAGATGAAGTCTCACCAAGTTGCCCAGGCTGGTCTCTAACCTGTGGGCTCAGGCAATCCTCTCACCTCATCTTCCCAAACTACGGGGATTATAGGCGTTGTCTATGGCCATACCACCCTGAACATGCCTGATCTCGTCTAATCTCAGAAGCTAAGCAGGGTCAGGCCTGGTTAGTACTTGGACGGGAGATAATTTTTTAAAAAATAAGAGAAGACAAAAGTTAACCTTCTGTTCTTAAAATTTTGTTATTCTTATAATAGAGCCCAGATAATTCAAAAGGCACAGGTTGCAGAGGAAAGGTTTCTTGCAAAATACTCATAATGGAGAAACCGAGAAAAAAGGAAACTCATGCATGTTGGAAGACATGTTGTAATTATATCTAAAACGTGACAAGTGTTAAATAAACACTGAGTTGTAGAGAGATGTTTATAATGCATTAATCTAACAGCACTCAAAAGGACAGAGAGGAAGTCTAAATGCTGAGGAAGAAAACCGGGAACACTGAGACTCTTGTTACAGATGGACAGAGTTCCCACCCTGCACCTGATCTGCCTCTTAGCAGATGTGTGGGAGCCTTCCTTCCTTTCTGGTGGCAGTTATGTTGACATTCTTATTTCCTCCCACTCTCTTTGGCATTTTTATTTTATACCCTTTCTAATACATTAATTTGGTCTAAACTGTAGTTTTTCTTAAGGGTGATTTATAAATTATGCAGGCTGTTAACACACCATGCACTTGCATGTTTGTGTATATCTAGAGTGTAGGTGTTTAGGACTATATACCTCTCTAGAAAAAAGATCAAATATAAATTTGATCATTTATTTAACTTTTTTTAAGACACGCTCTTTGTTACCCAGGCTGGAGTGCAGTGGTATGACCGTGGCTTACTGTAACTGCAAACTCCTGGACAAGCGATCCTCCTGCCTCAGTCTCCTGAGTAACTTGGACTACAGGCACATGCTATCACATTGGCTTTTTTTTTTTTTTGTAGAGATAGTGCCTTGCTATGTTGCTGAGGCTGGTCTCAAACTTCTAGCCTCAAACAGTTCTCTCCCTTCAGCCTCCCAGACTGCTGGGATTACAGGCATGAGCCATGGTACCTGGCCACTTTTTTTTTTTATTTTTTTTTTTATTTATTTATTTTTTTTAGTCGGAGTCTCACACTGTCACCCAGGCTGGAGTGCAGTGGCATGCTCACAGCCACCGCAGCGTCAACTTGCTGAGCTTAGGCAGTCCTTCCACCTCAGCCTTCCAGGTAACCAGAACTACAGGCGCACACTCGCACACCCGCCTATTTTTTCTACTTATTGTAGAGGTGAGATCTTGCCAAGTTGCCCAGGCTGTTCTCAAACCCATGGGCTCAGGCAGTCCTCTCACCTCAACCTCCCAAAGTGATGGGATTACAGGCTTGAGCCACCGCATCCAGACCACATTTTTTTAAATTACCAAACTAATACATGCTCATTACAAAAGAATGCAAACAGCACATAATTATATAAAGTTAAAATACCTACCATCTTTTACAAATGTTAGCATATTTTAATTGGACATGTCTTTAGTCAACAATATAAAAACTATGTGGGAACATTCTTTCTAATATAAAATTAATAGTACAGCATGATACTCATTTCAGATAGCTAAAGCTGGTACATACATTTATCCAACAGATATTTCTTAAGTTTCTTCCATGTGCAGGCACTTAAGATGGTACTAGGGGAACAGCAATGAACAAAATATATTCGATTTGCTTAGTTAATATGTTATTAGAGGTTATAACCCATGACATATTTTAGATGTTTGGGATTGCTTTGGGACTGTCTTTCTTGTCATTAGTCTGGGCTCAGAAAATAAAAACTAATTTTATTATGACCCAAAATAAAATAATGGAAGGTAGATCCCCTGAGTAGAAGATGATAGCCCATAACAGAATCACACACAGCTGTTTTATCTGTTTTCTACTGCTTTCCATTTGTTTGAAAAATAAACACTTGACTGTCTTTGGGGACCAGGAAAAAAGTACTTAAAATTTAGTTATCCATGGAAAGCAAAATTATGTTCATGTAGTCACTAGTTATGGTAAATGGCATCTGTAATGCTAGGCCTCCTGTGGCATGAAGCAGGATGAAACTTGACCGTCTCCAGTAAAGAAAATATTATTCAAAGACCTGAAAAAGAGGGAGGAAGCACAGGTTCTCAGAAACAATTGATTCATTCAGTTAACTGGGTACTTAGGTTGTATCATCAATAGACAAAGCCCCGTGCTTCTGTGGAGCTGTCTTTCTGTCTGAGGGTTTAGGGGAATATGTGGGGGAGACATGGGGAGAAGAAGGGAAAAAAACAAGTAAATTATTTGATGTGTTACAAAGTTGGATGTGCTATGGGAAAAAATAATAGAACTGGCTGAGCTGGATCCAGAGTGCTGACAGGGCCTGCAGTGGGTGGGAAGAGGCTGGGTCACAGGATTAAACAAGAGGTCGAGGTCAGCCTCATCAAGGAAATGAGGGTTAAGCAGAGGCTTGAAGGCACATGAGCGTGCAAGGCAGAGGGGCAGGAGCAGAGCAGAGCCTGGAGGTAGGGTGTGCCTGGTCCATTCCAGGAGGAGCGCAGGCTGCAGGGAGAGTGGTAGGACAGATCAGGTGGGGCTGTGGTGCCATAGGAATGGCAGTGGCTTTTGCTCTGGGTGAAATGGAGAGCCATTTGCAGTGTTGTGAAGAGAGGAGTGATGTGATCCAACATGTATTTTAGAGGAATTACTCTAGCTGCACTGTTGAGAATCATTTGGGAGTATTTGTAGCTAATCTCAAAGAAGTCTGCTGTATACTGTCCATCAGAATCATGGAATGAAACATCATACTCTTTAAAACCAATCTCTTTGAAAACAGCCTAGAGAGTTAAAAATTGGGCTCAGCAAACCCCTCTCTCACTTTTTTTGTTTTTAGAGACAATGTCTTGCTCTGTTGCCCAGCTCTCTGTAGCCTCAAACTCCTGGGTTCAAGCAATCCTCCTACCTCACCCTCCCTAGTATTCTGGGACTACGGGCTGGGACCACAGGCGTGAGCCACCTCACCCAGTCACCCCTCCCTTACATTAAATCATACACCATTATTAGCCATGCTTTACAGATGAGAAAGCAAAGATGCGAAAAGGTAAGGTCACTTATTCAAGGTGACAGAGCTAGTACATGGTGGAGGTGTGATTTGAACCCAGGTTCAGATGGATTCCAGAGCTTACGTGCTTAAACACTGCCATTCTTTAGGTATTTGGTCTTAAAATATAGGCATTTTTACGTCGTATGGGCAGTCTTTGACTTCTGCACTGTCCACATACTTACGTAGTCCTGGCTGCCTTGATTCCTATAGTGTCTGTCTTCGGACTTGGCCTTCTACCTGAGTCCTTCACCTGCAGCCTTTTTGTATGGGTTACCTGCTGCAGCTTCCTCCATACCACTCCTCATTCCTAGGAGATGCTAATTCCTGGAGCAGGCAGGGTCTTTGTGCGGCTGTTGAAGCTTGTACCCACTTCCTGCTCCTCTGTGTGTAGTCTTAAGTGTTGCAGGGAAATCTGGGGTCAATATTAATGTTGCATCATACTTAGGTTTCATGGGCTGGCCTGGGAATTTAAATGCATCTGTGACATTGTTTCTGTTGGGGGAAACAGAAATCAGTTTTTGGGACACACCTCGTCTGTGTTGGGGACCCCTGTACTTTCTGTTCACCAAGTTGAGCACAGTCTGTAAAGTCAAGGAATGATGGACAGAATGACCTAAGAGAACAGTGCTAGATGTTGTACTTTTCCAGTCTGGTAAAAATCACTGGTTAATGATTTTTTCTTTCATCAGAGATGAGCATCAGGATTTTAAGGATGAGCAAATGCGTCTAAAGAAACTCCGTGGAAAGGGGAAACCAAGGAAAGGAGAAGGGAAAAGAGCAGCAAAAAAGAAATAGTGCTGGCCCATCAAGAGCGAAGATGTCTTCAGTGGTGACAGAAGGAAGCATATTCGTTGTCTTTCCACGTAATGGAGGAATGTGTTTTCCTAAATGAAGGTTATTTGAAGCACACCACCATCTCCGTGTTCAAGACTAATCCAGTTAAATTGTGACTGGCCTCTTGAACATAGTCTAACTACACAAAATTATTTTGGCCTTAGCTTTGTAACCGGAGGCTTACCTGGCTCTCTGATGAAATGAATACATAAATTATTGTTTAAATGACTTGTGGGGGGGGTGGGATGGTGGGGGAGTGGAGAGGAAACCTAACTAAGAAAGTATCCTGTAGTTTCCTTATTATTCCCTTCTTGCTTCCCCCCTAGACTTCTCTCATCTCTCAGGCCCTTCAGCCACTGTCTCCACCACCAAGCTCACAAATTTTCTGTGCCTCTCCACATGCTCCTTTAAGAAGTCTATAAGATCTATTTGTGGGATAAAAGGCTGTACCTGAAAGAGAGCATTGAATACCTACTGTACAAAGTCCTGGGGCCCTGGTAATAAAGCAAAAGGAACAATCCCTACATGTAACTTTCAGTCTTGTAGGAGAGACTACTATTATATAGTTACATACAATTGCATTAAATGTTACCAAGGAAGAAGCCACATACAAGAGTGTAGGTGGATGGATAGATGGATCTAAAGAGCCAGAGGCTCAAATCTCATTAGAGTTTAAAGAAGGCCTCCATAAAGAAATATTTAAGCTGAACCCTGAAGGATAAATAAAAGTCAAGAAAAATGGTGAGAGAGGTGCTTTAGGCAGAGGATGCTATTTGCCCAACCCTAGGGTAAGACGAAATTGTCCTGTACAAAGAACTGAAAAAAGACCAGTGATTAATTCATGATTGGCCATAAAAAAATAGATACTAGGTCTTTAAGGGCTTCACAAGTTCTGTGAAAAGTTTGAACATAACCAGAGGTCAGCGTGTATATGGTGTTTTTTCTGAGAGGTGACTTGTGTAGATCTGAGTAGCTAGCTGCTGATTTTATCATATTCTAGTAGTGAGTTTCCAAAGAGCTTGTAAGACTTCTCTGATTATTTTTTTCAAGAGTTGTTCTGAATCTTTAGCATGGCCCAGTAAATGCTTTAAGTACTTTTTTTATTATTGTGATTTAAAAAAAGCAAAAATTGCAGTCAATCATTTTTAAGTGTACAGTCGTATTAGCTCTGTGCTAATTGTGCTAAGGTACTTTTTTAAAAAATTTTATTCATAAAGTACTTTTTAAAATGTATTTTATTATACAGATGTGAGGTACAAGTGAGGATTAACTTCATAAGTAGACTGCATGCAGGTGAAGTTTGGACTTCTAACTGGCCCTCACTTCCCCCAGTACCTTTCATGTTGTTACATGCCCCCCAACATCCTGCCTCTCTCCCTCCCTTCGCCTCCCCCCCCACCCCCAGCAGTACCCAGCAACTGCCAGTCTCTCTCTTGTGCTAATGTGATTAATGTTTAAGGCCCACTTATGAGTCAGAACATGGGGTATTGGGTTGTTTCTCTGATAGTTCACTTAGTATGATGGTCTCTAACTCCATCCAATTTGCTGCAAAGTCCATGATTGTGTTCCTTGTGGCTGCATCTGAAGTGCTTTTTCACCCTGGTTTCTGCCTCCCTCAGGTGAAAAGAGCACAGTGCATGGGCAGGAGTATGTGTAGCCACTACTCCAGCTGTCATTTCATCTTTCTGCAACACTGAATGATTCCTGAACTAGAAAGAATCCCAGTACATATGTTTAGACAAATGATATTTTTAAAGATATGTAATCCAGATGGTATGGCTAGGGCCTATTTTATAGCTTGTAAAAAAAAAAAAGACTAAAATTGGGTGGTTTGTATCTGATAGAAGTGAATTCCGGCAGAAGGCTGAGAATCCATTCACTGAGAACTCTTCACTGAGCACCTGCCATATGTCTGCACATGATAGTTGTAGAGGATACAGAGACAAATCGACTTAGCCCCTAAGACTTTGTGAATGAGCATGTGTGTGTTATAAAGTGTTGGCAGGATCTCAGAAATTGGCTTAGAAAAGTGCAGATGCACTGTTATCCTTACACCAGTGCAGCTGAGCCACGTGTAGGTGGGTGATTACCCCAGGATACTGGGCTGAGAAACAGACTCTCAGCCTGAACCCAGTGTAGCTAAGTGAATTTTCTGAATTATGTGATCTCCAACTTTCCGAGAAGGCCAGAATGTAAGAGGAACTTAGGAGAATTAGCATGATATTTTAAAGAATAACCACATTAAATACTAACAGCAGCCTGAGTCAGAAAACAAAGAGTCAGTATATTGGTTAACTGGCAGAAGAACTTCAGTGAGATCCTGGCCCCTGAGCCAGCAACAATGGTGGATGGGGAATTTTGTAGGTAACACAGTAGTAAATTAATATGCCATTAGTCCAGGTGAAAATCAGAAATTAAAACTGAAATATATTTGTACACAGGATGTACATTCAGGCCAGGCATAGTGGGTTCATGCTTGTAATCCCAGCACTTTGGGAAGCCGAGGTGAGAGGATTGCCTGAGCCCAGGGGTGGGTGACCAGTCTGGGCAAGTTGGCAAGACTTTGTCTCTGTAGTAAATCAAAAATTAGCTGGGTGTGGTGATACACCTGTAGTTCCAGCTACTTGCAAGGCTGAGACGGAAGGATTGCTTGAGTCCAACAGGTCGAGGTTGCAGTGGCCATGAGCGTGCCAATGCACTCCAGCCTGGGCAACAAACTGAGACTGTGACTCAAAAAAGATGTACATTCGAACCAATTGATAGAGCAAACTGTGTGACTCAAACAACCTGAACTGAACTGTGATGGACCAGCTGAAAAGTAGAGTATAAGGAGAGTTAGCCGGGCTTGGTGGCTCACCCTGTAATCCCACGCCTTTGGGAGGTTGAGGCGAGTGGATTGCCTGAGCCCACCTGGGCAACTTGGCGAGACCTTATCTCTACAATAAATCAAAAGTCAGCCGGGCGTGGTATTGCGCGCCTGTAATTCCGGCTACTTGGAAGGCTGAGGCGGAAGGATCACCGGAGCCCAGCAGGTCAAGGCTGCAGTGGCCGGGAGCGGCCATTGCACTCCAGTCTGGGTGACAGTGAGACTCCAACTCAAAAAAAAAAAAAAGAACTCTTGACACCTTGGAAGTCAACGAATTTCAGGACCAGTGTCCAAGAGTTAAGATGAGGACTAAGTCTAATTAGAAAAAAAATCACTATCTATACGTTTAGACTAACCAGATTGTGTAATTGGATTTCTCTGGTCAAAACCTAAACTATTGGTGCTTTCCCTCTAATGTTTGAAGTTTAGTGTGCATGGATAATTTTTGCCTTGATCTCAATATGGCATAGTAAAAAGAGGCTGTTGGATTCAAAAGTACTGGATTTGTGACATCATTTATTACTGGCCACATAACCTGAAGTCGCCTTCTCTGAACCTCTTTCCTCTATAAAGTCATAATAATACATCATCGGATTAGTTAAGATATTTGCGAAAAGCACTACATAAATTATAAAAGGTTAAACATTTTTATATATGGTGCTTTGTGTGACTAGTAGGAATTGCTACATCTTACTAGCAGATTTTTCTAAGACAATGTTGACAAATATCTGCTAAAAAATATAAAGTTCACATTTGCATACAATGTGATAGGTTCAGGAAGAGGAGATAGGTGGGAAATGCCTCTTATTAAATATGTAGTTATGTATTTATTTTGTTATTTATCCAGCAATTTATTTTGTTAAAAGCATTATATCTGTATTTCAAAATAAAGCATTATGTATAAACATAATAATGCTTTTATTTATGAAGCATCTTCCAAGAAAGAATATCAAAATTTGAAATTCTACCCACTTCACTCTGTCCCTTTTTCCTCCTCCAAAGCTCCCATGTGCTAGTTTAGAGATTTAGGGCAGAAAACAAACTTCAAGAGCAATAGATAGGAGGAAATGTCTTTTAACCTGCCAACCCTGTTTTCATAGCTTTTAAGTACTCAAGAAAATTTCAGAAGAAAGTATTTCTTTACAAAAAAAAAACTGAGACCAGGCTCGGTGGCTCAGCATGTAACCCTAGCACTTTGGGAGGCAAAGGCAAGTGGATTGCCTGAGCCCGCAGGTTTGAGACCAGCCCAGGCAACTTGATAAGACCTGGTCTCTACAATAAATAAAAAATTAGCCAGGTGTGGTAGTGCACGCCTGTAGTTCCAGCTATTTGGAAGGCTGAGGCAGAAGGATCGCCAGAGCCCAGCAGGTCGACGCTGGGGTGGCCGAGAGTGTGGCCTGGGTGACAAGAGTGAAACTCCAACTTCCAAAAAAAAAAACTGGGATCAGCAAAACAGTAATACATTCAAGAAGACAGAACAAACAACCTATCCTGGATGTTGAAATAATGGGGGGGGAGTGAAACATTTATGGTAAACTTAAAGTGAAATGTATTTAAATGACATAAAGGCAGCAGTATGGAGAGAGGGGTCATGAAACTACCCAGATGCTATTTTCTAACTTAATTGGCAGTCTGGCAGTATTACAGGTTCGTATTAAAGTAGAAACTAGAGTTAATAACAGGTAGATCCTAAGATCTTTTTTATTCTACTTAGATGTGTGTATTCTGAAAGGGCAGGTTCGATTCTGGAGAGCTCTCTGTGCATCTGGTGCCAAAGGCTAAGCTCCTCCTAAGATTGTCTCAGTACAACTATCAATCCTCTTCCCTTCCCAAAAAGCTACAAAATTATTGATTGAACCATTGAGTTTAACATAAAAATCAGCATTCAGAACCAAAATTGAAAGTCTTGGAGAGGATACCAGTTAATCTAAAAAGAGCTCCAGTCTGTATCTACAGGGAAACGGCCAGTGCATTAAACACCAAACTAGTGAGACAGGAGATAGCTAGAGAAAGGCTAGGCAGGCAGACAGACGGCGGATCCTCTGGTGACTCAGCCTGTAATCCCGCGCCTTTGGGAGGCTGAGGTGAGTGGATTGCCTGAGCCCGCGGGTTCGAGACCTGCCTGGGCAGCGAGACCTCATCTCTACAATAAATCAAAAAATCAGCCGGGTGTGGTAGCATGCGCCTGTAATTCCGGCTACTCAGAAGGCTGAGGCAGAAGGATCGCCGGAGCCCAGCAGGCTGAGGCTGCGGTGCCCGGGAGCAGCCACTGCACTCTAGTCTGGGCGACAGAGTGAGACTCCAACTCAAAAAAAAAAAAAAAAAAAACAATGTAGCAAACTCCTGCAGGCCTCTCAGGCTCAGCATTGGTAAATAAGCTCCCTGTGAGTCTCTGAAGCTAGAACTTAAGTACTCATTGCTGGGATCAAAAAGCAACCAATCAACTCACCATTAGGCCTCTACCCCCTACCAATTGGTCCTTAATACTAACCAATCAGAACAACAACTGCTCACAGCTAGTGCTAGCCTGTCAGGTCAGTCTTAGGGCTATATAAGCACCAGGTTTTCTGCCCCACACAGGCAGCCCCTTTGGGTGCCCTCTCACTGTGGGCACTTCTCTGTCCTCTCAATAAATCCTGCTTTCTCACTTTCCCGCTGTCTGTGTCCCTCATTCTTCCTGGGCATGAGACAAGAACCTCCACCCTGAAGAGCTGCGACCCAAAGAGCTGCAGAAGATCCTCGGAGCTGAGGAGCCATGCACCCCAGAGGCTGACTTGCTAGCCTCTGGAACCAGCTGAACCAGGAAAGCTGCTGGAAGAAGGCGAGACTCCAAAGCTGAGACACCCAGGGGACTAAGCTTGCCAGCCCACCAAATCGCAACACCCTTGGGGCTTGGCTTGCCAGCCTTCTAGAGCTGACACTTCCAGGACTAGGCTTACCAGTCCCTCGACGACCCTTTCTGGAGCTTTGCTGGCCGACCCATTGAGCTGACACTCTCAAGCCCAGGCTGACCTGAAAAATCCGCATCACTAGTAACAAGTTAATATAAATATTGAATAAAGGAGTAGAATAGGAAAGATCAACATTTGCATCAGGAATGACTTCCTAAGCAGTGAAAGCAATAGATGCAGGTAATGTCAACATATATGGACCATGGTGGGCGCTGTGCTTTGTAGGCTACGTCTTATTTGACCCCCTATATGATAAGTATCCCCATTTTACAGAGGGGGAGGTTGAGGGCCAAAGTCACACAGCTATACATATCTAGACAGGTTTTAAATTCAAACCAGGCCAGGCATGGTGACTCATGCCTGTAATCCCAGCA
This sequence comes from Cephalopachus bancanus, assembly GCA_027257055.1. Lineage (NCBI taxonomy): Eukaryota > Metazoa > Chordata > Mammalia > Primates > Tarsiidae > Cephalopachus > Cephalopachus bancanus. The sequence continues at coordinate 371,231 of JAPVLO010000541.1, read as the reverse complement.
TTTAGGGAGGCCCAGGTGAGAGGATTGCCTGAACCCGGGAATTCAAGAACACCTGGGCAACATGGCAAAACCTGGTCACTATAAAAAATAAAATAAAATAATTAGCTGGTGGTGCACATCTACAGTCGCAAACTACTTGGGAGGCTGAGGCGGAAGGATTGCCTGAGCCCAGGAGGCTGCATTGCAGCCTAAGTGATAGACTCCATCTCATTCACAAATACAAACAAACTTCAAAGTCTGTACCTTTTCTTTATTTTTCATCCCTGGTGGTAGGTGGCAAAGCCCATACGTTTCATCACATTCTTGCCTGTAGGAGTGTCACAAGCCAAGAGAAGGAGGTAAAGCAAACAGCATGTGCAAAGACCCAGGTGCAACCGTTAAAAACTCTGTTTTGAGCCGGGCTCGGTGGCTCAGCCTGTAATCCCGCGCCTTTGGGAGGCTGAGGTGAGTAGACTGCCTGAGCCCGCAGGTTCGAGACCCGCCTGGGCAGGCGAGACCTCATCTCTACAATCAAATCAAAAAAAAAAATTAGCCGGGCATGGTAGTGCGCGCCTGTGATTCTGGCTACTTGGAAGGCTGAGGCGGAAGGATCGCCGGAGCCCAGCAGGCCGAGGCTGCGGTGGCCGGGAGCGGCTGCTGCACTCCAGTCTGGGCAACCGGGTGAGGCTCCAACTCAAAAAAAAAAACCTCTGGTTAGTGAGAGCTCTAGTGGGCGTGGCCTGGCAACCTCAGAGTCATGAACCAATACAGCCCTCAGATTCCCAGTGTCCTTTCATGATCTGGTGATGTAGCCCTGATCTCTCTGGAGTGTTAACAGTAACTGTCATTTGTTAAGTGCTTTTCCCACTCTGCTTCACTCACCATAACTTATATCCATCCCTACAACAGCTCTATGAGGTGAGTATTATTTTCCCGTACATGACTTAAGTTTAGAGCTGTGGTTCTCAACTCAGGCTATGCATTAGAATCACTGGTGGAAGTTAGAGGATCCCTGTCCCTTGTCTCACTCCAGACCCATCAGAGTTGGAGGAGGGGGAAAGAAAAAAACTCCTTACAGGGCCCTACTATGCAACCAAGGTTAAGAAATATTGGTCTAAAGCAGTATTTCTCAAACTTATGTATTCATCAGTGTCACCTTGAGGGCTTGCTAAACACAGATGGCTGGGCCCCACCCCCAGAGTTTCTTACTCAAGAAGTCTCTGGTGAGGTTCAAGAACTTGCATTTGTAATTGGTAATCGTGCTGCTGATGCTACTGGTCAAGGGACCATGCTCTGAGAGCGATGGTTTAGAGTAACTTGGCCAAAGTCCTTCAGTTAGTAAGTTATTGTGGCCCCTAACTCTCTGGTGAAATTTCTTAGCCAACCTGGAGCCTTGTCCTAATGCTGAAGGAGCAAGACATTAGAACTTGACAGCTTTAAAAAAAGAAAAAACCAAGATGTCACACCTAAGGAGAAAGTTTTAGTTAACATTGAAAAGCTCATGAAACTATTGAATGTTATAAAAGAGTTTAATAAATGAAGAAATATGCCATATATATCAAGGGCAAGACGAAATATAAAGAAAGATGTGTCTTGGACCCCGGAGCAAGCGCCCACTAGGGCTGCAAAAGCTACCTTCCTGTTGGGGACACAAGTTGGCCTCGATCTGCTTCTGAACCATCATAGCCAAAGCTGTTGCCAATGCCATTAGTACAAGCCTTGAGTCAAAAGGAATGGGTACAATAATTCAAGATGGAAAAGATGGTGTGACCACTACAAGTGATGATGCCACCATTCTGAAACCAATGCAAGTGTCATATTCAGTAGCAGAATGCTGATGGAGCTGTCAAGTTTTAAGATATAGAAGCAGGAGATGGCATCACGACTGTGGGCATTGTTGCTGGCTCTTTCATAGATTCCTGTACCTTCTTCAGAAGGGTTCATCCAACTGTCATTTTCGAGTCATCCCAGAAGTCCTTAGAAAAGAGTATTGAGGCCGGGCTCAGTGGCTCAGCCTGTAATCCCAGCACTTTGGGAGGCTGAGGCGAGTAGATGGCCTGAGCCCACGAGTTCGAGGCCAGCCCAGGCAACTGACGAGACCTCGTCTCTACAGGAAAGTAAAAAATTAGCCAGGCATGGTAGCATGCACCTGTAGTTCCAGCTACTTGGAAGGCTGAGGCAGAAGAATCACTGAAGTCCAGCAGGTCAATGCTGGGGTGTCTGTGAGTAGCCTGGGCTACAGAGTGAGACTCCAGCTTAAAAAAAAAAAAATGTATTGAGACCTTGATTAACATATCTCAACCTGTGGAACTGAGTGACAGAGAAACTTGGTTAAATAGTACAACCACTTAATTGAACTCAAAGGTTCTCTCTCAATATTCAATTCTGCTTTTTCTAATTAGTAAAATGCAGTGATGAAGGTGACGCAGCCACAGCTACTAACATAAATCATAGAGATATTTAAAATACAGTCATGTATAATGTTTCAGTCAACAGTGGACTACAGATATGACAGCGGTCCCAAAAGATTATAATACCATATTTGTACTATACTTTTTATATGTTTAGATACACAAATACTTTTTTATTCTTCTTTTTTTTTAGTTGGAGTCTCACTCTGTCGCCCAGGCTGGAGTGCAGTGGCACGCACATAGCCACCGCAGCCTCAACCTGCTGGGCTCAGTAGATCCTTCAGCCTCAGCCTTCCAAGTAACTGGAACTACAGGCACACACCACCACACCCAGCTAATTTTTTGATTTATTATAGAGATGAGGTCTCACCAAGTTACCCATGCTGGTCTGGAACCCATGGGCTCAGGCAATCCTCTCACCTGGGCCTCCCGAAGAACTGGGATTATAGGTGTGAGCCACCACGCTCAGCCACAAAGACTTCTTATTGTGTTACAATTGTCTACAGTATTCAGAACAAACAACTGTACATGTTTGTAGCCTATCTGTGTTTGTATAAGTACATTCTATGATGTTTGCACAATAACAAAATTGCCCAGTGATGAATTTCTTAGAACATATCTTCATTGTTCAGTGACACATGACTGTAGTTAAGACATTTGGCAGAACAATTGATGACTGTGAGATGGTGAAAGGGCTGTTTCTCACCCAAAAGGTGGCAAATTCTGGCATAACCAGATTTGAAAAGGCTAAGTTTGGACACATTCAGTTTTAATTATCTGCTCCCAAAACATATGAATAACCAAATAGTAGTTTCTGACAATGTCCAGATGGACCAAGTGCTATAAAAGAGAGAGCCTATGTTCTAAGTTTAGTGCAGCCCATTTTTCAAAATGAGATAAATGTCCTTCTCACACAGAAAAGCACAAAAAGATACTCCTAGTGATTTTGCATTACATATCCTGAACAAAATGATGATCATGGTGCTTAAAGAAAGAGAAGATGTTAAATTCATTTCTAAGACATTTGGAATCAAGCCAGTTGCTCGTAGTTACTGATCCATGCTGACATGCTGAAGAGTTCAACTTAAATGGTTCTGGCAAACCTCTGGAGATTACAGGCTGTACAAACCCTGGAAAAATAGTTACAATTGTTATCTGCAGCTCTATCACATTGGGGATTGTAGAACTGAGCCCTCCATTCATGATGCCAAATGTGTTCTTTGCTTGTGGTGAAGAGAGCTCTCACTACAAGAGTTGATGCTCTGGAAAAGTTGGGCCTGCAATTAACTGAGTATCTGTGAACACTGAGTGGTGTGGATTCCTACTGTGTTCATGTTTTGTAGATGACATGGAGGACCTTCCAGCTACTCTAGCTGAAAATGCTGACCTGAATCCCGCCTCTACAGTAGCAGAACTAAGAAGTTCACATGCCTAGCAAGAAAAAAACTACAGGCATTAATGTCCAAAGGGCGATGTCTTCATTTTGGAGAAACTGGGTTGTCCAGCTTTTGTCTGTGCTCTGACTCTAGCAGATGAAAGTGTCTAGAGAATTCAGAAAATTGATGTTGTGATAAATAATCAGTAACCTGGATAACGCTAACTGGTCCTATTACAGCTACTAAGTGGAAGAATATCACCTTGGTGTTGTTTGTTGTTTGGAAGATTGTTTCCTCTTTGAATTACTGGACTTGGTCTTCCAGTTGGCATTTGCTTGAAATTGAATTGACACAATTTAGTAAAGATATTAAGTATTTGTCTCCTTAAAAAGGTATTTACATTTAACTTATATGATTTATTTTATGATTTGTATCGAAATTTCAATAGACATTTTTGGTGTGAAACAAGGATTCACATTTTCAAAATCCACTTGAAAGAATAAATAGGAGAAAACCCAAGAGAAATTCTGAAATTCAAGAGTGATGCGGAGACCCACATCAAATTTTGAAACATTATATAATTAAAATTGATTGGCCAGATGTGGTAGCTCATGCCTGTAATCCCAGCACTTTGGGAAGTGGAGGCAAGAGGATTGCTTGAGCTCACAGGTTTGAGACCAGCATGGGCAACTTGGTGAGACCTCATCTCTACAGTAAATCAAAAACTTAGCCAGGTCTGGTGATGTGAGCCTGACGTTCCAGCTACTTGGAAGACTGAAGCAGAAATATTGCCTGAGCCCAGCGGGTCAAATGCAATGTTCATGAGTGTGCCACTGCACTCTAGCCTGGATGACAGAGTGAGACTCCAACTCAAAAATAAAAGAAAATAGATTAATGTCTGGATGCAATGGCTCACCTGTAATCCCAGCATTTTGGGAGGCCAGACTGGAAGGATTGCTTGAGCCCAGGAGTTCAAGACCAGCCTAGGCAACATAGCAAGACCTCATTTCTACAAAAAAAAAATATCAAAAAAAAAAATTGGGGCATGGTGGCACACACCCATAGTCTCAGCTACTTGGGAGGCTGGGGAGAGAGAATTGCTTAAGCCCAGGAGTTTGAGGCTGAGGTGAACCAAGATTATGCCACTGCACTCCAGCCTAGGTGACAGAGTAAGACTCTGACTCAAAAAAATTAATTATTAAAATATTGATATTGGTTGTCTTAGATATCTGTACACTCATGTTCATAATGGCATTATTCAGACAAAAGATCTGCTTCTGAACAGAAAGGTGAAGACAATGAGTTAGGTGGCCATTGTTGCACTTCCTTCCATTGTTGCAAGCCCTCTTCCCCCCCCCCAGTTGAAGTGACTTCAGAAAGAAAAAGAATTGAAGAAAAGTGAACAGAGTCTAAGAGACTTGTGGGGCACCATCAAGAAGACCAACATACACATTATAGGAGTTCCAAAAGGAGAAGAAAGAGAGAGGGACAGAAAGAATATTCAAATAAATGACTGAAAACCCAAAGTTGATGAAAGACATGAATATAAACATTCAAGAAGCTCAATGAACTCTGAGTAACATGAACTCAAAGAGACCCACACAAAGACAAATTATAATCAAATTTTCAAAAACCAAAGACAAAGTATCATGAAATCAGTAAGAGAGAAGCAACTAATCACACACATGGGATTCATAATAAGATAATGAGATTTCTTTTTTTTTTTTTTAATGATAAGCAGATTTCTTATCAGAAGCTTTTGAAGCCAGAAGGTAGTAGGCTGACATATTCAATATCTGGCAAAACTGTCCTCCAAAGGTGAGGGAGATATTAACAAAAGTAATTCCTACATAAACAAAAGTAATTATCAGTTTAAATTTTATAATTTATGGGAGGCAGAGGCAAGAGGATGGCCTACGCCCAGAGGTTTAGGAGTTGCCTAAGCCTGGGCAACTTGGCAAGATCTCATCTCTACAATAAATAAAAATAGTTGGGTGTGATAGACTACACCTTTAGTTCCAGCTACTTGGGAGGCTGAGGTGGAAGGATCACCTGAACCCCGCACGTTGGGACTGCAGTGGCTGTGAGCATGCCACTGCACTCCAGCCTGGGCAACAGAATGAGACTCCAACTCAAAAAATAAAATGAAATAAACTCTAAATTTTTTTTCTACACAATTTAAGAGACTGATGCATTTTTTTAAAATTATTTGCTTATAGTTTTGGACACACAATGCATAAAAATGTAATTTATTAATATCAACAACCAAAAGTGGTAGGGATAGAGCTATAAAGAACCAGAGATTTTGTATATTATTAAAGCTAAGCAGGTATAATTTCAAATTAGAGTGCTATATTTTGGGGATGTTAAATGTAATTTCCATGGTAACCACAAAGAAAATAGCTGTAGAAGATACACAAAAGGAAATGAGAAAGGAATTTAAAAACTTCACTACAAAAAAAGTAACTAAACATAAAGAATAGGAACGTAGAAAATTAGTAACTAAAAAGCTGTAAGTCATGTCGAAAACAAGTAGGAAAATAACACAAGTAAGTTTTTACTTACCAGTAATTATTTTAAGTATAAATGGATTAACCTCTCTGATCAAAAGACAGAGATTAACAGAATGAATTTTTAAAACATATGATCCAACTAAATGCTATTTACAACAGACTTACCTTAGATCCAAGATACAAATAGATTGATAGTGAAAGGATGGAAAAAGATATTCCATGCAAATATTAACCATAAGAGGATGTCTTTATTGCCTAGAACCTACCTCATAGTTGTGATCACTAAATTTTTGTGGAATGAATGAAAAATCTAAACTCACTTGGATGAAGAATAAATGAAGTACATTTTTCTCACTACATTAGAAAAGAAAGAATAAAAGGAAAAGAGAAAGGAAGAAAGAAAGGAATGGAGGGAAGAAGAAAAAGAAAGATAGATGAATGATAATTTTTTTTTTTTTGAGTTGGAGTCTCACTCCATTGCCCTGACTGGAGTGCAGTGGCACGCTCCCGGCCACCACAGCCTCAACCTGCTGGGCTCCAGCGATCCTTCCACCTCAGCCTTCCAAGTTGCCAGATCTGCAGCATGTGCTACCACATCTGGCTAATTTTTTATTTATTGTAGAGACGAGGTCTCGCCAAGTTGCCTGGGCAGGTCTTGAACCTGCGGGCTCAGGCAATCCACTTGCCTCAGCCTCCCAAAGCGCTGGAATTACAGGCTGAGTCACCGAGCCCGGCCAATAATGCATTTTAATTGACAATAGATTTGGCAAAACTGGAAAATTGTTGGTGGCAGTGTATTTATTTTAAATTTATAGAACAATAATCTGGCAACCTGTATACCGAGCTATTAATAACATCCATGCCAGGCCGGGTGCAGTGGCTGAAGCCTTTAATCCCAGCACTTTGGGAGGCCGAGGCGAGAGGATTGCCTGAGCCCAGGGGTTCGAGACCAGCCTGGGCAACTTGGCAAAACCTCGTCTCTACAATAAATTCCAAGTAGTTCCAGCTACTTGGAAGGCTGAGGCCGAAGGATTGCCTGAGCCCAGCAGGTAGAGGCTGCAGTGGCTGTGAGCGTGCCACTGTACTCTAGCCTGGGCAGCAGAGTGAGACTTCAACTCAAAAAAAAAAATTAAAAATAGAAATAACATCCATGTCCTTTAATTACAACTTAGTCCCAGACCCTGGTTTTCAAATACTATTCTCCAGCAAAAGAAATTGTGGATACTTGGAGAAACAATGGATTCCAGAGATGGGACAAGTAAGATACAAGTTATGCCAAAAAGTAACAAAGTGCCCACCCAAAAGAGGATGGGAGTTTGTTGAAAAGGCCAGAGCACCAACCTGAAAGAACCCCCAATGGCCACGGCTGAAACAATTTGAGCAACAAAAGAAGTAAGAATAGTGCTGGATTAAGCATAGTACTGTATTAAATAGTAGTGGATTAAAACCCAATAGTTAACTATCTTTGCGCTTACACTGTACAAACATATAAATTGAAGAGAAGAGACAACCTTACAGAAGATCCAATTTTACAATGTAAGGAATGAGGAAGATCACCATTAGAACACTTCAGTAATAGCTGCAAGCAATATTTACTGATGGATGCTAAAATTGGTGATCAAAGGTCTAAGAAGAAATAGGATATTTGTATGGTCTCAAAGTATCTCCCCCCCCCCAAATATTATTGACAAAGAGAAAAGTAGGAAATTTATGGCGGGAAAACTTAGCAGACAGCAACTTCAGCAAGCAATCCAGGTTAACGCCAATAATATGACATACTGACATTACGTACGCCCTGGTATTATGCACTGAGTAGGTCATACCTCCTCTGGAATGCTTCCCAACAATGCAGTCCCTCAATCTATCTAGTCATGAGGAAACATCAGAGAAACCTAAATTAAGGGCCACCCAACAAAATAACTGGCTGGTATTCTTAAAAATCTCAAAGTCATAAAAGACAAAGATAAAAAGACTAAAGAACTGTCACTTAATTGCAACTAAGATGTGACAACTGAATACAATGAGGGATTTGGGACCGACTTCTAGGGCATGAAAAGGTCATCAGTGGGGAGGGGGAACCAGAATGATGAACTCTACAGAAAGTCTAGATGAGTTGATAGTACTGCACCAATGTTAGTTTCTTAGTTTTGATCATTGTTACATCGTGCACGTTAACAGTAAGGTCAATTTGGATGAACAGTATACAGAAATTCTCTGTACTATTTTTGCAACTTTTCTGTAAGTCTAAAACTCTCTTAAAATAAGAAATTTTAAAATTATGTTTTCAAAAAGTTTTTTAAAGTATATGTTTAAGAATATCTTAAGACAACATAAAACAAAACAGAATAGATGGGTTCATGTGCAGAATGCTCTCAACTATAAAATGAAAAATCCAAAGGAATAAAAAGACTGGAGGAACTATGCCCAAATATTAACATTCATTGCTTATGAGAGATGAGACTGTGGTTGGTTTTCCTTTCTGAATTTTCCTTCACGAACGTTTACCATTTCATAATAAGGTATATTTCTAAAATTAAAAAAAAAAAAAAAAAGCATGCTAAAGAGCTAAAGAAAAAAAAGCAGCGGGTGGGGACATTCCAGGCTGAGGACATAACATGAGCAGAGACAGATGCAACAAAGGACCATAGCTTTGTCCTAAAAAGAATACAATGTTGGCTATAGCTGGAGCATAAGTTGCATATAGGGGACAGTGAGAGAGAGAGATATCAGGCTGGTGAGATAGGGCCCAGTGGGCCATTATAAGAAGTGGAGGCATTATCTGAAGACAAAGGGGAACTATTTTTTAAAAACATACTTTTTATTTTAAAATTGTGGGGTACAGTTAAGGGTTAGGTATACAAATATGCATCATTCAGGCACCCTTGTTGATAAGGGGTGTCCCCCCATCCCCAGACAGATATTGACTACCGTTAATCCCACCTCCCAAGTCAAGCTCGGTGGCTCAGCCTGTAATCCTGCGCTTTGGGAGGCTGAGGTGAGTGGATTGCCTGAGCCTATGGGTTCAAGACCCGCCTGGACAACTTGGCGAGACCTCATCTCTACAATAAATCAAAAAATTAGCCGGTCGTGGTAGAGCACACCTGTAGTTCCAGCTACTCGGAAGGCTGAGGTGGAAGGATCACCAGAGCCCAGCAGGTGGAGGCTGTAGTGGCCGGGAGCGTGCCACTGCCCTCCAGCCTGGGCGACAGAGTGAGACTCCAACTCAAAAAAAAAAAAAAAAAACCCTACCTCCCTTCCCCTCGCTGCCCGCCCCCATAGTTTTCCACCACTGTCAATCCTTTTTTTATAGTATTATAATAGATGTTCAAGGTCCACTTATGAGTGAGAACATGTGACACTCAGATCTTTGTTTCTGTGAGAGGTCACTCAGTATTATAGACTCTAGTTCCATCCAGGTTGCTGCGAAATTCGTGATTTTGTTCTTTTTTATGGCTGCGCAGTATTCCATCATGTATATGTACCACATTTTTTCAATCCAGTCCTCTTTTGATGGACAGCATGGTTGGTTCCATGATCTTGCTATTGTGAACAATGCTGTGATAAACATTCGTATGCAGGTATCTTTTTGATAGAGTGATTTGAGTTCTTCGGGGTATATTTCCAGTAGGGGGATTGAGGGGTCATATGGGAGGTCGATATTTAGAGCTTTTAGGAGTCGCCACACCGCTTTCCACAGAGGTTGCACTAGTTTACACTCCCACCAACAGTGTAGAAGTGTCCCCTTTTTTAAAAGGACACAGCAGGATGATGATGTGATTGAGCCATAGGTTACAGAGCTCCTTCAGGCAGCCATGTGGAGGATGGATTAGAAGGGACTAAGAAAGGTGGAGGGGAGATGAGTTTGGAGGACGCTAGGGTGGTCCATGTGACAAATACGGAAAGGTTGATTTGAGCAGGGACAGTGGGATAATTTTAAAAAATCCTTTTAGGTTGGACCCAGGAAGAGGAGGATCAGCAAGGGCTCCAATTCACCCCCACACCAGTCAGCTTCATTTATGTTTCCAGGACAAATGGCTCGTATCTGACTCCTAGTAGGCTGTTGCTCTCAGGGCTTTAAAGAACACGGAGTTTAATCTCTTTTCTGGTTCAGATGAAGCCAGCAGTAGCCATCTAGTGCCTGCTAGCACAGGGAAGCATCTAAGTAAGTACACAGAGCCAGTGTCCAGAGACCCAGCAGCTTTGGAGATGAGTCTGCAGGTCTAACAACTTACACGTTAGCAAAAGAGTCAGGCTAGCTGGCCAGTCTTTTGCTCCCTAGCCCAATCACACTGACAGAACCAAACTTTCTACAAGTTGGAGAGTGGGAAGGAAGGAGATTCTGGAGCAACGGAGTGTGAGTGACCCAGGTAGTGTCCTAGATTACCATACCATGATATGAGAAGAAAATGGTAGAATTTCTATTAATACTTATTTAATGTCATCCTTTCTAAATTTCCACTTCTAACATATATATAAGAACATAATAGTCCATGAATATAATTTATAAATAAGTATAAATAAATAAATATTTGTGCAAGTTCAAAACTGTCTTATTTGTAGGGTTATCATATTTGTCAGCGTTCTCCAGAGAAACAGAACCAAGAGCATGTATATGTGGAAATGTATTATAAGAAATTGAACTGGGCGTATTGGCTCACGCCTGTAATTCCAGCACTTTGGGAGGCAGAAACCAGAGAAATGCCTGAGCCCATGGGTTCGAGACCAGCCTGGGCAACTTGGTCAGACCTTATTTCTTCAGTAAATCAAAAAATTATCTGGGCGTGGTGGCGCATGCCTGTGGTTCCAGTTACTTGGAAGGTTGAGGCGGAAGGATCACCTGAGCCCAGCAGGTCGAGGCTGCGGTAGCCATGAGCATGCCACTGCACTCCAGCCTGGCCAACAGAGTGAGACTTCTATGCAAAAATAAAAATAAGGCCAGGCGCAGTGGCTCAAGCCTGTAATGCCAGCACTTTGGGAGGCCGAGATGAGAGGACTTGCCTGAGTCCAGGAGTTCAAGACCAGCCTGGACAACTTGGTGAGACCTTGTCTCTACAATAAATCAAAAAAATTAGACAGGCGTGGTGGCACACACCTGTAGTTCCAACTTCTTGAAAGGCTGAAGCAGAAGAATCGCCTGAGCCCAGCAGGCTGAGGCCACAGTGGCCATGAGCGTGCCACTGCACTCCAGCCTGGGCAACAGAGTGAGACTCCAACTCAAAAATAAATAAATAAAAATAAACACAAATAAGTTGACTCACACAATGATGGAGGCTGAGAAGTCCCATGATCTGCTGTCTGCAAGCTAGAGACCCAGAAAAGCCAGTGGTAAAATTCAGTCGGACGGCCAGGCGCTGTGGCTCACGCCAATAATCCCAGCACTTTGGGAGGCCGAGGTGAGAGGATTGCCTGAGCCCACAGGTTCGAGACCAGCCTGACCAACTTGACGAGCCCTCACCTCTACAACAAATCAAAAAATTTGCTGGGCTTCATGGCAGGTGCCTGTAATTACAGCTACTTGGAAGACAGGTGGAAGGATCACTTAAGCCCAGCAGGTTGAGGCTGCGGTGGCTGTAAGCGTGCCACTGCACTCCAGTCTGGGCAACAGAGTGAGACTCCAACTCAAAAAATAAAAATAATTTAGTCAGAGCCAGAAGGCCTGAGAACCAGGGAAGTCAAATGTGTAAATCCCAGTCTGAGGACAGAAGAAGATGTACCAACTCAAGCAGTCGGTCAAAAAAAAAATAGCCAAATTTATCCTCCCTCTAGCTTTTGTTCTAGTTAAGCCCTCAAAAAATGGGATGGTGTCCACCCACTTGGGGAGCATCATCTGCTTTATGCAGTCCACCAATCTACATGCTATTCTTATCCAGAAACACGCTTACACACACACCCAGAAATCATGTTTAGCTAAATATCTGGGAACCTTGTGACCCAGTCGAGTTGACACAGAAAATTAAGCAGAACAAGTGTACGTGCTAAAAACTTTGCCCATTGCTGGGCGCAGTGGCTCAAACCTGTAATCCCAGCACTTTGGGAGGCCGAGGCGAGAGGATTGCCTGAGCCCAGGGGTTCGAGACCAGCCTGGGCAACTTGGTGAAACCTCATCTCTACAATAAATTTAAAAATTAGCCAGGTGTGGTGGCATGTGTCTGTAGTTCCAACTACTTGGAAGGCTGAAGCAGAAGGATCGCCCGAGCCCAGCAGGTCAAGGCTGCAGTGACCATGAGCATGCCACTGCACTTCAGCCTGAGCAACAGAGTGAGACTCCACTAAAAAAAAAAAAGCAAAAAAAAAAAAAACTTTGGCCATCAGTGTCCAAAAGAAGGAAAAACACACAGAAGAGCAGCATGGTGGAGCGTGGAGTTTGGTTAGACCCTCTGGCAAGGCACAGCTGGGTTTGGGATTGATCACTCCCATGGTTGGAAAGGGTGCACCTGGGGAACAAGACCCTCAGCCTGCGGGGCTCTGAGGGTGCTGTGACCCACAAAGCACCTCAGGCCAGCCCATGCAACCTCTCTCAGGAATGCTGATCATAGGCAACTAGCAGAACATGTTCTGGGAAGCAGCAGCACAGAAGGCAGAGCAGGAGAGCATGGTATAGGCAGCAAAGGAGGCGAGAGTGTGACTGAAATTAGGAGTTAAAGAAAGAGGTGCAAGAGATTGGATCAAGTTCAGAGTCAGGGAACATAAGGGAAAACCAGAGAGGACAGAACGAAACAAAAAGCCAAGTGGGTAAAGCTTGATCAGAGGGAAAGAAGCTAGTCCAAAGGTCATGAAATTGGCCCCCTGAATATGATTTGTCTGACCTACATGATATTTTTAGAAACATTGGATTAGATATCAACATTTTACAATTACATAAAGGGTCTAACCCTTTATACCAGAGGGTCTAACCAGATATACAGCTTCTCTTTGAAAAAAGCAAACACCATGGGAACATTGGGTTGATACGGCTGCCCCCTGGGGAAGATTTGAGTTTCCAGTCCCTCCAGAACAGAGACGCCAATGATTGTGTCTGCTTACTACTGAGCTGTTTCCCTGCCTGCTTCTCTCATTTCTGTCACCTGCCTGGCTTTCTCTACCCTCATTGGTCTTTACACTGATCTTCAGATCTCACTGAAGCAACCAAGTCCATGCGATGGCCCGGATCTGGGGTGACTCTAGGCCGGGTGCTCTGTGCCCCTGGCCTGCTTGGTGTCAAAGTAGCAGTGCCCCTTGTGAGCCCTCAAAGCCACCAGAGCACCCACGTTCCAATGACTGTTTCCACAATCCCTACTGTCAGAAAGTGAAAAAAGATAGGAAATTGTGGTTCTGAGGAAGAAAATAGGCGGCCTTTCAGGGTTTCTGATGTCTCTATCGTTAATGGATCTCCTCTGAGCAGTGAGACATCTGGCTTCCTCCTCCTCCTCTTCTTTTTCCTTTTTCTTTCTTCTTTCTCCCACCCCTTCTTCCCCTCCTCCTCTTACTTCTCCTCCCCCTCCTCTTCTTTCTCTTATTCTTTTTCTGCTTCTTATTCTTTTTTTTTAAATCCGAGTTTTGTTCTTTGCCCAGGCTGAAGTGCAGTGGCATACTCACAGCCACAGCAGTCTCAATCCACTGGGCTCAGACTATCCTTCCACCTCAACCTTCCAAGTAGCTGGAACTACAGGTATGCACTACCACACCCAGGTAATTTTTTTAATCTATTATAGAGACAAGGTCTTGCCAAGTTGCCCAGGCTGGTCTCAAACCCTGGGTTTAGGCAATCCTCTCACCTCCTCCTCCCAAAGTGCTGGCATTACAGGCGTGAGCCACTGCAACTGACCTGGCTTACTCTTCTTTGTTCCCCAGTATCTTGTGACCATGGGACAAAAAAAAAAATTGGAGCAATAATTCCAGTGGGTTTTTTGCATGGATGAAATGGACACATTTGTGAGGGATGGAGGCAGAGGTAAGAGGAAAAAAAGAATTTGCATTTCAGAAGAGATGTTTGTCAGGGAACACAAACTTCTTGACTTTCTGTCTTTGGTGGAAATGTACATCTTACCTGCTCTGGCAGCAAGTACAAGTAGGTATTGCTAACTGTGGGGCACAAGCTCCTACCAGGAATTACAGCATCAATAGAACAGACCCAGACAGGTGGACAGCCAACCAGGGCAACTGGTCTGACAGGCAGTGTTGGGGCTGGGCCACTCTGGGTCTCCAGCCAAGGAAAAACTGGAAGGGGCAGAGCTCAGGGACAACCAGGTCCCCGGACAGAGTATAAATCCCACACAGGGAGGCAGGTCACCAGCAGCAGTGTCCCCCTGAGAGTTAAGAGGTGGCATCGCTGGCAGCATTTGGTTGGGAGTCCCCAGATGAAAAGAGGCAGAGGGAAACAGCCCTCTGTGCTCTCCGTAGTTTGTTCACAGCCAGCTAAATTCTGGGTGGAGAGATTAGGTTAAGTGGAACTGAAAAACAAAGTCATTACTGTGTGAAAATAAGTAATGGACATAACGTGTTAGGATTTAAGTCAAGGGAAAGTAAAGATTAATTCACACAAATCTGATTTATACACAGCCTTTTTGAAATATACCTATTATGTAAAAATTGAGGTTTTTCTGTTTTGTGTTTTCTACTTTTACTTTGTTTGGTTTTTTTTGTTTTGTTTTGTTTGAGTTGGAGTCTCACTCTGTTGCCCAGACTGTAGTGCAGTGGCCACTCCTGGCCACCGCAGCCTCGACCTTCTGGGCTCCGGCGATCCTTCCGCCTCAGCCTTCCGAGTAGCCGGAATTACAGGTATGCACTAGCACGCCCAGCTAATTTTTTAATTTATTGTAGAGATGAGGTCTCGCTGCCCAGGCGGGTCTCGAACCCGCGGGCTCAGGCAACCCACTCACCTCAACCTCCCAAAGGCACGGGATTACAGGCTGAGCCACCGAGCCTGGCTTCTACTTTTACTTTGAATAATCCCTTCCCTTCCCTGCACTTAGCTCTTGGTGGGAGACTAGCAGACATAAAAACATCATCTTCTTCCTACTGTCACAAGACCTACACTGATTTTTTTCCCCCAAGTACCTTGTCAATTAGTGTAAACCCACTAGTGCTCAATGGGCTTGATCCACCTACTCAAAATCACCATCAGGGACATCTCTGAGTCAGCAGTCTGGGATGCAGCCCAGGAATCTGCATCCCCAACAAACTCTTACAGGTGCTGAACATACACTCAGACATGAGAATCCCTGTTTTAGGAAATTTGGTGGAAGCAATAATTGAAGAAGATAAATCCTGGTTCCAAGGTGCTTACTGAGTGAGTCTCTTGCAGGATGCAGGTATCCCGATGACCCGGGCTCTTCCCTTGTGCTTGGGAACATATTGCGTGTCTTGAATTGATTTTGCATTCTTTTGGATTTTACATTTTTGCATTCTGCATCACCTGGTCTCCTTCAGTCTCTGATTTTATCGTTCTCTCCAACAAGTTCATGCATCTGTCCAGTTTATTCTTAGTGAGTTCTCAGTGTTAATAATTGTTTATAATTCTCGTATGATCTAGAATAAGCTCATCTTTGTGTAGGGAATGTTTGGGAATACAGAGGTGGTTAGGCTATCCCAATCCCTGGGTGCTAAAGTTTGGCTACGTGATCTACTCCAGACTATCTGTGTAAGTTGTAAACTTAATTAGGGAAAGGAAGGCATGGCTAGAATTATCCTTCTTGTGAAAAATAATCCCTTGATCTTTCCTCCTCTGTCATTAGTCTTATGAAGTCTCCCATTGCATTTCACAACCAGCATCAACAGCAGAGAAGATTAAAGTGAAGAAAAGCTCCGTGATCTCATTTTGAGATCACAGTGTGTCTCCAGCACCACAAGAGGCCCCCAGGTCTTCTCTGACGGCAGGTAACTGTTTGCACACCTCCAAACCCTCACTGGCGCCAGCTCCCTCAGGAAGGACAGGACCACTGGGGATGTATGGAAAACAGAAATCCAGGAAAAATCGTCCAGACTATCTGTTCAATTATGACCACCCAAAGATGTTGCTTACTGTCAAGTATTCTGCAGAGAACAAGTGCCACTTCTATTTTTTTTAAAGGTTATTTTGTAGAAAGACCAATGTCATTAGTTTCAAGTAAGGCATGCCAAGTGACAGCATGGCATTTTTCTCACTAAAATTAAATTATTTTCTCACTAAAAATTAAACACCTGAGAAAACATTATCAAAATAACTCAAAATGGTGATTTGGGTTATATTTTTCTAGTTATTATATTCTGAAAGAGTCCCAACAAACTTAAAACTTGAGAAAATCGACTGGATGCAGTGGTTCACACCTGTAATCACAGCACTTTGGGAGGCAGAGGCAAGAGGATTGCTTGAGCCCAGGGTTCAAGACCAGCCTAGGCAACTTAGCAAGACCTCGTCTCTACTATAAATCAAAAAATTAGCTGGGAGTGGTGGCACGTGCCTATGATTCCAGCTCCTTGAAAGGCTGAGACAGAAGGACTGCCTGAGGCCAGCAGGACGAGGCTACGGTGGCCATGAGCATGCCACGGCACTCCAGCCTGGGCACAGAGTAAGACTCCTCCAAAAAAAAGGGAAAAACTTGAGAAAATTTCATGTGTTCTGCTTTCCTTTCCACCTCCCACAGACCCATCCAACTAAGAGTTTTGCTGAGGTCCAGCTGTCTTGACACACAGGAGCTGGCCGGGCCTGTCAGAACCTTTCTCTCACCTTTCCTGTCGTGCTTGCTCCCATGTCACCTGGGCAGATGACCTCCAGGATGAGTCACTCTCTATTTACACCCCAGGCTGGTTCAGATAAAATGCAGAATCTACTTCTGAAACGCCACAGTCTGAAAAAAAGAGCTTTCAAATAATTTTATAAATCTGCTCGTGGCAAAAGACAAGTGTGTGCTCTCCATTTTGCTCCCAGGTTTATCCATGAGCAGCTCCAACTGAACTAGACAACATCTTTCGGTGCTTAGAGACTTTCTGCTGAAAGTGTGGTCCATGGATCTCCTGGGAGCTTACTAGAAATGAAGAATCGGGCAAGTGTCGTGGCTCACACCTGTAATCCCAGCACTTTGGGAGACCGAGGCAAGAGGATTGCCTGAGTCCAGGAGTTCAAGACAAGACTGGGCAACATGGCAAGACCTCATCTCTACAATAAAATTAAAAAATTAGTTAGACATGGTGGTGTGCACCTGTTGTCCCAGCTACTCAGAAGGCTAAAGCAGAAGGGTCATCCCAACACAGCAAATCAAGGCTGCAGTAGCCGTAATTATGCCACTACACTCCAGCCTGGGCAATAGAGTGAGACTCTGACTCAAAAAAAGGAAAAGAAAAAGAAAAAAGAAAAGAAGAATCTCTGGTCCACTCCCTCAGGCTTTCTGAGTCAGAATCTGCATGTCAGCAAGACCCCCGGATGGTTTATATACACAAAAAAGCCTGGGAAACACTGGCCTAGAATTTGTATTAACTTTCAGAGTTTATAGAGGTCACAGGTGTACCAGGGACCCAAACACAGTCTTTCTACCTTTACTTGTGCATTTCATTGTTCTCTTTGCCTGAAAATGTCTTCCATTATGTCTCATTAACCTGACAAACTCCTACTCATCCTTCAACGTCAAAGCCAGGGATCATATCCCTATTGAAACCTTCTTGATACCCTAGGTCAAATCTAACCATTCCTTCCTCTCTGTCCCATACTTTACACCTATATCCAGTATATATCAATATAATACCATCTTCATATCATATTATAACTGTATACTCACATATCTGTGTCCCACAGAAGTGTGAGTTACTGAAGGACAAAGAACATGGCTTATTTATCTATGTTCTCTGGCACCTAGCTAGCCCAGGACTTGGAACAGAGGTCCAATAAATGTTATGTAAAAACTTCCTTTTGATCTTTTCTTTCATTGTTTTAGTCACATAATAGTAAGCCTACGTTGCCTGAAGATTTTCACATTATAACCTTCTAGCCTTTAAACATTCTTATATTTTTAAATATGCTCATTTACAGCACTCATTCAAAAATACTTTCATTGGCCTGTAAACAATCTCTGAACATCCATTTCACTGAGATAATTCTTTCTGCACTCTTTTCTCTCGCACACACCCCTCTCTCAAAATATAACTGATCCATTGCAAATGAAAAGTCATCCTACTGGATAGAACAGGTATTTTTAGGGATGATGGTGGGTAACATATAATATTTATTATATTTTATAAATGATTACATATTATATTATATTTTATAAATGATTACATTTATTCCTTACAGTAAGTCTTGGTACCTCTGATAGTTTCCTGCAGGTGTATACTGATTTTACTAAATAAGCTGTGACTAAAAGTCAAGAAAATAGTAAATAGAAGAAAGTTAAGGAGGTAAGTAGTGATCCAAATATCACAATAAGCCAGGCTCAGTGGCTCAGCCTGTAATCCCGCGCCTTTGGGAGGCTGAGGGGAGTGGATTGCCTGAGCCTGTGGGTTCGAGACCTGCCTGGGCAACTTGGCGAGACCTCATCTCTACAATAAATCAAAAGTTAGCCGGCATGGTAGCGTGCACCTGTAGTTCCAGCTACTTGGAAGACTGAGGCAGAAGGATCATCGGAGCCCAGCAGGTCGAGGCTGCGGTGGCCGGGAGCGGCCACTGCACTCCAGTCTGGGCGACAGAGTGAGACTCCAACTCAAAAAAATAAATAAATAAATAACAAATATCACAATAATTAATAGCTGTATTCCCAAAATAAACACAACAGAAAACATGCAGTTAATTATGGGCCTTAGCAGAGTTGGCAGAGCCCCTCAGGTTAGTAATAATCTCTTGAGAGACTAGTCGTGTACCAGCCTGCATGAGGTAACATAGCCAGGGTGTTTACTGGAAACACACACAGGCTACTGTCACTGCTCTGTGCTGGCCATGTGTGGGATGCAGGACACACGGATGACTGCCACTGACCGGCAATGTGCAGAGGTGCAGGACACACAGGTGACTGTCACTGGCCGGCAATGTGCAGGGATGCAGGACACATGGGTGACTGTCACTAGCTAGCAATGTGCAGAGATGCAAGACACTTGGGTGACTATCACTGGCCAGCTATGTGCAGAGGTGCAGGACACATGCATGGTTGTCACTGCTCTCGCTGGCCAGCTATGCATAGCTGTAAACAATTCATGATCCATAAGACTCATCCAAATGGCCCACAAATTGGTCTTAGTCATTGTTCATCTGGTTCTGGCAGTGGTAATTAAGAAAAACTGTTTAGGTGAATGTTTGCTTTGTAAAGTGGCTCTTGCAATATTTATCAAGTTAAATATGAATATCCTTTGAGTCAGTAATTCCACATTTTTACCACAGAAATAGATACAAATGCACAAAAATGTTAACTGCAGTTTTTTATTTAAAAATGAAACAATCTACATGTTCATCAATAGGAAGATTACTAAATATTTTAGACAACACCCACACAACATTAACTTTAAAAAATAAAAAGAGGTATATCGAGTTGGGCCAGATAGCTCACACCTATAATCCCAGCACTTTGGGAGGCCAAGGCAAGAGGATTGCCTGAGTTCAGGGGGTTGAGACCAGCCTGAGCAACTTGATGAGACCTCGTCTCTACAGTAAATAAATTTTTTTAAAAAATTAGCCAACAGTGGTGGTGTGTGCCTGGAGTTCCAGCTACTTGGAAGGCTAAGGTGGAAGGATCGCCTGAGGCCAGCAGGTCAAAGCTGCGGTGGCCATGAGTGTGCCACTGCACTCCAGCCTGGGTAACAGAGTGAGACTTTTATTCAAAAAAAAGTATGTGTACTAACATGGGAAAATGTCAGTGACACAGCATTAAAAAACTCAAGCAGCAGAATATTCTATTGTAGTACTTTAGTATGAACCTAATAAAAGTTTTCTGTAAGAACATATATTTAAACACATACATATATGTATATTTGGATACCCACAGCAAAAATGTAAAAGTCTACTCACCAAACTGTTCACTATGATAAATCCAAGGAAAGGAATTAAAAGAATAAGAAATTACTTTGGACCAGGCACAGTGGCTTATGCCTGTAATCCCACCACTTTGGGAGGTTGAGGCAGGAGAACTGCTTGAGCCCAGGAGTTCAAAACCAGGCTGAGCAACATGGCAAGACCTCATCTCTACAATAAATCAAAAAATTGGCTGGGTGTAGTGGCACGTGCCTATAGTTTCAGTTACTTGGAAGGCTGAGGCAGAAGGATTGACTGAGCACAACAGGTCAAGGCTACGGTGACCATGATCATGTCACTACACTTCAGCCTGGGCAACAGAATGAGACTCTGACTCAAGTACAAAAAAAAAAATTGAGTGTGAGTTGCAGACATGATTCCCCTTTTACCTCTAAATAGTTCCACATGTATTCTCCAAGCACAAAGATGTTCTGTTATATAATCATAGTACAATTACCAAAATCAGGATAATCAAGACATTAACATTGATAAAATACTGTTAGCTAATCTACAAACCATATTTAAATTTCACCAATTGCCCTAATAAAAGAAAATCCCAGATAATAAGATGAATTGATAATAAATGGTCAGATTTCTTTGGTCTCTTTTAATTAAAACAGTTCCTTGTCTTTCCTTACTTTTTTTATTTTGGGGGGGGTTGGAGTCTCACTCTGTCACCCAGACGGGAGTGTAGTGGCCATTCCCGGCCACCGCAGCCTCAACCTGCTGGGCTCCGGCAATCCTTCCGCCTCAGCCTTCCCAGTAGCCGTAATTACAGGCGCGCGCTACCATGACCGGCTAATTTTTTTTTAATTTTATTGTAGAGATGAGGTCTTGCCTGCCCAGGCGGGTCTCGAACCCGTGGGCTCAAGCAATCCACTCACCTCAGCCTCCCAAAGGCACAGGATTACAGGCTGAGCCACCGAGCCTGGCTTCCCTTATTTTTTGTAACCTTAATATTTCTGGTGGACTCAGTCCAGTTATTTTGAAGAATGCTCCTCAGTTTGGGTATGTCTGATGTTTACCCATGATTCAAGTCAGGTTATCATTTCTGGCAGCAATATCACAGCAGTGATGTTGTGTTTCCAGTGATTCATATTAGGAGGCACATGACGTCCCATGACAGATGATATTAAATTCTGAACACTTGGTTAAGGTATCTGCCAAGCTCCGCCACTGTTAATTTACTACTTTTGCCTTTGAAATGGTGATTGTATAATTTCATCATTCCCTCTACATTAGTTGGGATTTTAGTATCAAGGAAAGCTTTCCCCTTCTCCCATTCATTCATTCATGTCCATGTTCACGCTGGATTCTACACTAGCATTGTTTATTTTAATGTGTTAATTGTCTCAGATTTGGCCAGCGAGAGCCCTTTTGATCTGATTCCTATATCCTTTTGACATGCTCCCTTTTACTCTGAGCACTTTCTTACTTTCTGACACAAAAATGCTTTCCCCAAACCCATTCTGTACTTTCTCAACCTCAACCTTGGAACCATCCATTCTCCAAGGAGACTTGCTCCTTTTTCATGAAGGGCACTTAGGAACCATGATCTGGAAGTTCACTGCTACTGGTTGTCATCACTTTTAGGCCTTCTTAGCAAACAGAGCTAGGAAATATGTACATATATGCATGTGTGTACCCCAACACACAGATCTAAATCTATTTCTATGTCTATCTAGCGAGCTAGCTAGCTAAATATGTAAAAAGTAACATACATTCATTCTTATACCTTCGATTCCAATCCAATACGGCAGGTTCACTTTGGTCTCACCTTTCCCTATTTATAACCAATAAACAGTGAGAAATGTGACTCCCATCAACAACTATGTAATTATTTTGTTGCTGAATCTTAGGATACACAGAAAGTAGCTTTAGAGTTGTTGTTTGGATTTTTTATAAGACATTCTGTTACATAAGACTCTTGCAATTTAAAAGTAAATTTTTAAAATAATAAAGACCCAGAATGGTGGCTCATGCCTGCAATCCCAGCACTTTGAGAGGCTGAGGTGGAAGGATTTCTTGAGGCCAGTCTAGGCAACATAGTGAAACCCCATCTCTAAAAACACAAATAAACAACTAAATACATGATGTTCACTTGATCCCTAGTTTTACTTCTCAGAATTTAGCCTGAGGGTAGAATGATATAGGTTTACAAAAAAATTTTTGTTTTGTTTTGTTTTTTGAGTTGGTGTCTCACTCCGTTGCCTAGGCTGGAGTGCAGTGGCACACATGCTGACGGCCACCCTACTGTTGACCTGCTGCGCTCAGGTAATCCTTCCGCCTCAGCCTTCCAAGTAGCTAGAACTATAGATGCGCATTACCACACTCAGCTAATTTTTTATTTATTGTAGAGACAAGGTCTCACCAAGTTGCCCAGGCTGGTCTTGAACCCACAGACTCAGGTAATCCACTCACCTCGGCCTCCCAAAGTGCTGGGATTACAGGTTGAGCTACCGAACCCGGCCTGTTTACAAAAATTTAATTATAAGAATGACCATCACATCACTGCTTATAACAATAACTTAGAAACTACTTAAATACTCAACAATTGGGCCAGGTGCAGTAGCTAATACCTGTAGTCCCAGCACTTTGGGAGACCCGGGCAGGAGGAATGCTTGAGCCCAGGAGTTTGAGACCAGCCTGGGCAACTTAGCAAGACCCCATCTCTACTAAAAAATGAAAAATTAGCCAGGCCTGGTGGTGTGCACCTGTAGTTCCCAGCTACTTAGGAGACTGAGGTGGAAAAATTGCCTGAGCCCAGGAGGTTGAGGCTGCAGTGAGCCATGATGGTGCCCCTGCACTCCAGCCTGGGCAACAGAGTGAGACCCTGACTCAAAAAAAAAAAACCCTTAAAAATGGGTAATTTGGGCCGGGCTCGGGTGGCTCACCCTGTAATCCCAGCACTTTGGGAGGCCGAGGTGAGTGGATTGCCTGAGTCCACGGGTTCAAGACCCACCTGGGAAACTTGGCAAGACCTCATCTTACAATAAATCAAAAATTAGCTGGGCGTAGTGGTACGCACCTGTAGTTCCAGCTACTTGGAAGGCTGAGGCGGAAGGATCGCCGGAGCCCAGCAGGTCGAGGCTGCGGTGGCCGGGAGCGGCCACTGCACTCTAGTCTGGGCGACGGAGTGAGACTCCAACTCAAGAAAAAAATAAAAAATAAAATGGGTAATTTGTTAAATTAGCTAACGTGTATCCATGTAATAGAAAACAAAGGTGGTAGAGTATAGTGGTTAAGATTTTCAATTCCAGCTTTACCAATCATGATGTGTGTAGCATTGGATAAGTACTTGCCTTCTGTGTGTTTCAGTGTCATTGTGTGTAACATGAAGCCAACAACATACCTTCTACATAGAATAGGCAAGAGGGTTACATGAGGCATATGTGTAAAGCACTTGGAACTGTGCCTGACATATAATAAGTACAAGTGTTGACTATTATTGTTAAAATTATTTTCCCAGCATTAAAAATGAGCATAGAAACAAAGCTTAATCTTGAAAAATACCAAAAAGTTAATAGTTACTCCGTGGTGATGACATGATGACTTATATAGTCTTCTTGCTTCTGTGGGTTTTCTAATTTTTCTATAATCAGCACACATGACTGGTTTAATTAAAATTATTTTAAAATAATAAATAAGTAAGTGCTGCTAGAGCAATTTTAAAAAGTAGATTTTTCCTTCCAAAGGGCCCAGATGTAAGAATTGAAGTCAATGTGTATGACTTCAAATTCAGTGACATTGACTTGGTCATTAATAGATTATAATTGCTTTACGTAATGATTTCCTTCTTAAACATAAATTTTTTGGCTGGGCATAGTGGCATGCGCCTATAGTTCCAGCTAGTTGGTAGGCTGAGGCAGAAGAATTGCCTGAGCCCAACAGGTTGAGGCTGCGGTGGCCGTGATCCTGCCACTGCATTCCAGCCTGGGCAACAGAGTAAGACTTCTACTCAAGCGCGCGCACACACACGTTTAGGAGACCTGTTTAAGACTATAATATGTGTTATCACTTTTCAATTTCACTCACCCAAAAAGTTGACTTTTCTTGACAGTTTTCCTGTAATTAGTCTATGTGCCACCAGGTGACAGTAGTGCCTAATTAACTTGATTAGTAAGGATTTTACTACAATGTATGTTTCTATTCTTTACAATGTTTTCATTCTATATTAAAATCTTTGAATTTAATTAAATATGATAGCAATTTCTTATACAGAGTCATGCATTGCTTAACAATGGGTATATGTTCTGAGAAATGTGTCATTAGGTGATTTCATCATTGTACAAACATCACAGAGTATAATTACATAAACCTAGATGGTACAGCTTGCTACATATCTATGCTGTGTAGTCTGGTCTGTAGCTCGTAGGCTACAAACCTGTGTGGCATGTTCCTGTACAGAATACTGTGGACAATTGTAACACAATGGTAAGTATTGTATATCTAAACGTACTTAAATATAGAAAAGGTGATGTGAGCCGGGCTCAGTGGCTCAGCCTATAATCCCGCACCTTTGGGAGGCTGAGATGAGTGGATTGCCTGAGCCCGCAGGTTCGAGACCCGCCTGGGCAACTTGGTGAGACCTCATCTCTACAATAAATCAAAAAATTAGCTGGGCATGGTAGCATGCACCTGTAGTTCCAGCTACGTGGAAGGCTGAGGCGGAAGGATCGCCAGAGCCCAGCAGGTCGAGGCTGCAGTGGCCAGGAGTGGCCACTGCACTCCAGTCTGGGTGACAGAGTGAGCCTCCAAATCAAAAATAAAAATAAAAATAAAATAATAAAAAAATAGGAAAAAATCTAAAAAAGAAAAACAACCAGTAAAGTCAGAGACAGCCTAGTCAATGAGAGTCTTTAAGGAATAACCTTAGTTTCTAATCAGCTAGAAAGTTCTGTACTACTTTCTATGACTCTCCTAAAATGTCATTTTCATATGGCTAAAGAGAAAGTGAGAAAAGCTATGTTTGTTGGATTTCTTCTAACAGCAGGATTTTTAAAATCCAAGTTTTAGAGCTGGGAAGGACCCTAGAGATTTAGCTAAAGCCTCCATATTAAGGCTAAAGGAAGTTGGCACATCAAGAGTTAGGTATTTTGCCCATGGCCCCTTGAAGATGCAGAACTAAACCCCAAGTTATGTAGAACCCTTGACACATGAGCTCAAACAGGATACACGTTAATTTGTGAAATCTGTGGTCACTTTATAAGGTTGAGTTTACAAAGTCAAGTTCTTTACAAACTGAGAAGTTCCTCTAAGTCACTCTGCTTGCAGTTCAGATAGGTTCAAGAATAAAACCTAGTCAGTAACTGTTAGACCAGAGATTAGTTAGGAGGACGTACATGATCATTTCAATTAAAAATCAAATGTGTTGCCGGGCTCGGTGGCTCAGCCTGTAATCCTGCGCTTTGGGAGGCCGAGGTGAGTAGATTGCCTGATCCCACGGGTTCGAGACTCACCTGGGCAACTTGGCGAGACCTCATCTCTACAATTAAAAAAAGAAAAAATCAGCCGGGCGTGGTAACACATGCCTGTAATTCCGGCTACTTGGAAGGCTGAGACGGAAGGATCGCTGGAGCCCAGCAGGTCGAGGCTGCGGTGGCCGGGAGCGGCCACTGCACTCCAGTCTGGGTGACAGAGTAAGACTCCAACTCAAAAAAAAAAAAAAAAAAAAAAAAGTCAAATGTGCTTACTAAATCAATAACCAATACAAGGAAAGAAAAATAAGCAGGTCTTCATCGTAGATAAAATTTTACAAAATGCAAATATCTGCCTTTCTCACACTGAATTTCAAATCATATGAATGCTTAATCTAATTCTGATATCCCTTATTTTATGTCAAAAGGCGAGCTTCCAGCTTCTTCTCCCTTAGATTTCACAACTACAAAACTCATCTTCTGTGCCTTGAGACTTGAGTTTTCCAAGCAACTACCTGCTTCTGGTTGTCACAGGAAAGCCAGTGAGAAACTCCCAGGCATTCCCTGTCAGCTTCCCTTTAGTTCTCAAATCCCTGCAGTTTCTCTCAGTTTCCTTTGAAAATGAGGACCTGCGCATTCTGCAGTCCCAGCTATTTTAAGTCATCATTCCCTGACTTCATGGTTGCTAAAAATTTCTTCCAGAAACTTAGAAAAAAGGAAAGAGTGGAAATCATAAAGAGGTCTCAAGTTTAATGTCAAAATATGTCTTTCTAGCCAGGCTCGGTGGCTCAGCCTATAATCCCGCGCCTTTGGGAGGCTGAGGTGAGTGGATTGACTGAGCCCGTGGGTTCAAGACCCATCTGGGCAGCAAGACTTCATCTCTACAATAAATCAAAAAATCAGCTGGGCGTGGTAGCGCACGCCTGTAGTTCCAACTACTTGGAAGGCTGAGGCGGAAGGATCGCCGGAGCCCAGCAGGTCGAGGCTGTGGTGGCCGAGAGCAGCCACTGCACTCCAGTCTGGGCGACAGAGTGAGACTCCAACTCAAAAATAAATAAATTAAAAAAATAAAAATAAAATAAAATAAATATATATATATCTTTCTGGTCAAAAACATAAAATAAAATCTGGAGGATTCTCCAGCAACCTCGACACTGTCATCCCAATTCTTCAGGATCAGCAATTCATCCACAGTAACAAGTGTTTCAAACGCTCTTACTAGAACTTGCAATCCAAATGGTTTTTGATGGAGGACAACTTGAACTTCTTGGTGAATCGTTACCTTTGCTTCCTTTGAGTTGATTGATATATTTCAGACTTGGGGGGGATGTTTGCATATGTGCTGCATTTTAAATGGTTTACATATATGCAACAAAAGAAAATAGAAGGAAAACGTTATTAAACCTTAGGATTGGAGATAACTTTCTAAGGTTAAAAATAATAAAAGAAAACAAAAGATTAAAAAGATTGGACTACATCAGATATTTGAATTTCTTTTATTTTTATTTTATTTTATGTTTTTGAGACAGGGTCTCACTCTGTCGCCCAGGCTAGACAGTCACAGCTCACTGCAGCCTCAACTTGCTGGGCTCAGGTGATCCTTCTGCCTCAGCCTAAGTATCTGGGACCACAGGCATGCACCACCATGCCCAGTGAATTTTTTTATTTTTATTTTTTTGTGGAAATGAGGTCTCACTATGTTGCCCAGGCTGGTCTCAAACTGCTGAGCTCAAGCACTCCTGCTTTGGCCTCCCAAAGTACTGAGATTACAGCTGTGAGCCACCATGCTCATGCCTGGCCAAATATTTGAATTTCTATGCATGAAAAAGATACATGGCTGGGCATGGTAAGACAAGGTCATGCCACTGCACTCCAGCCTGGGAATCAAAGTGAAATCAACAACAACAAAAAAATGCATATATATAAATATATAACCTACACACATATGTAGGTTTTAAATATAGACAAATGTTTGAGAGAAATATGAAAACAAACATGAACTAAGGACTAAATGAGTTCATACAAATGAGTAAAAATTTTAAAAACCCTAAATTCTCAGTAGATAATGGACAAAGAATATGAACAGACAATGCCTGTGCAATTGAATGATAAATAGTAAAATGACCCACTTCTCTAATAATCAAATAATTGAAAATTAAAACTGTAAATCTGCCTACCTATCAATGCAGCAAAGATGTTCAGTATTAAAATGTGAATACCCCAAACTGACAAAAGTGTAGCAAAATGGAGTTTTTCATATAGTGCTGGTAGTAGGAATAAAATTAATATAAGCTTTCTGAATGCAACTTCACATGTATTTAAAGAGATTTTAAAATGTTCTTTTTGACTCTGTAATTTTAGTTTTAGAAATCTATACTAAAGAAGTGACTCGATGATCTCTGAGGGGGTGGAGGGAAAAAAAAAGTAGTGACCCAAAATATGCACAAATATTTTGATATTAAGATGATCAAGGCAACATTTTTTTTATGTAAGTGAAAAATTAGGCATTAACTTACCTAACAATAGGGATCTGTTTAGGCAAATTTCATAAATAAAACATTAGCTATTTGAAATTATGGCTATAAAAAATTTTTAAATAAGAAAAATGTCTAGCTTATAATGTTAAGTGTACATAACGAGGCATAACTGTTTTTTTTTTTAATACATGGGAAAAAGAGCTGGAAGGGAATATTTTCAAAGGTTAATGGTGGTTATAACTGGGAGTGGGATTTCAGTTCATTTTACTTCTGCTTCCTTATACTTTTATGCACTTTTAAAGCTTTTTATATTCAGTAAGTATTACTTTTCTAATTAGGAAAAAAGAAGGAGAAAAGCCAAAGAACAAGATAAGAATTAATGAAATTACTGTGATTTCCCCATCTGAAAAAAAAAATGTTCTTCTTAAGACCCTACAGAGCCTCCAGGTAATCCTCCTTGGCCTGATGTTTACAGAGAGGAGTTGAATTATTGCAATACTAATGTGGTCAATTGAGAAATGCCCCAGTTCCTGCCACATGACTTTATGGGATGCTGAGTTCTCTGCAATAACATGCATAATAATCTTTTTAGCAATCCCTGCAATTAGGGGGTTGCCAAACTGGAATTGTTGCTTTATTTGAGACAAGCACACACACATATGCACGCACACATAATACGAGAAATGCAGAACCAACTACCCCCTTTGAAGAAAAACAATGTAATTAGCTCTCCTTCAGATGGGAAGATATTCTTCAACAACTTAAATATAAAGAGATTTTTTTCTTATTTTTCTTTCAAAAAACACAGATCACCAATTTCCACCACATATTAGTCAGAGGTTAGGTACCTGATACCATTTCTCAGTGACATCATAGTGCTTTGGAGCTTAGGACAACAAACTAAATTGGTGACTTGGAGGACATAGAGACCCACTCAGTTTTGGAGTTGAGTAAGCAATGAAGGAAGTTCTCAAGTTGCACCGTGAGAACCAATTTTCTCAAGCAGAACTTAATTACAACTGCACAATTGTCAAAACATTTATGGACAATGTTAACCTTACACCCACTGCCAGGTTTCTGCTAAGCTGATTTCCTTTAAGGGAATTGTTCCCATCCAACGTGCACGTGCGTGTGTGTGTGTGTGTGTGTGTGTGTGTGTGAAGGAAAGAAAGTGTGTGTGAGAGAGAGAGACAAAGAGAGAGAGAAAGAGAGATGGAATTGCTCTTGTTTCTGTTCAATATCAACAATGAGCCTCCCTGTCTTGCTTATAAGGCCAAATAGTTTCTCTCTGCTGTCAAGAATTCAAGTGGAATAATATATTAGCAACTAGTTTTAGTCTAATTCTTGCTTTAAGAATAAGAAAACCACTTTTTCCAAAGTTATACAACAAATAACTAGGTAGTGATTTTATTAAAACCCAGTTGTACTCCATTATTCCATTGCCTTAACAGTGTGGTAGCCTTGGTTGCTATTCCTAAAGAGAAATTAAATATGAATATTTAGATTGTGTCTTTGAATGCAAAGAAAAACTAAAATTAAGGCAATAAACCAATAATTCTATAAAGGAAAAAATTGCCATTTGTGATGTGAAGGAGTTTCATTGGTCTGGGATGACCACTTTGGTGCTGATTCTGAGACAGTTCCTGCACCAAGGATTGCTGCCCATGCAAAAGAGACAGTCATACCCAGGCAGGGACAGGAAAGAAAGGAAGCCAGAGAAGATAGATACAAGTATCAAAGGCAATCAAATGATTTGGGGTCTCCTTTCCCCAGTGATTGTTATTGGTGGCTTTGTCGAAAATGAGTTGGTTGAGAGATTGTGTTTCTGCTTCCGGAATCTCTGTCCTGTCCCATGGGTCTATGTGTCTATTCTTGTACCAATACCAGGCTGTTTTAGTTACTGTAGCCTTGTAATAAAGTTTAAAGTCCAGAAGTGTAATACCTCCCACTTTGCTCCTTTTGCTGAGGATTGTTTTGGCTATTCGTGCTCTTTTTGGTTTTCATATGAATTTCTGTATTGTCATTCCCAGATTCAAGAAAAATGATGCTGGTAATTTGATGGATATTGCATTGAATCTGTTGATTGCCTTGTGTAGGATGGACCATATTTAGCAAATGGTACTGGAAAAACTGGTTGACCATAGGCAGAAGAATGAAACTGGACTCCTATCACCATATATAATAATCAACCCTAGCCATTGCCAGACCATTGCGGCCATTGCCTTGCTAAGCTATGGCGTGGCCATGTGTTCTATGAGCTATGACGAGGCCATGTTTTCTTGAGCTTTGCCACCTCCCCTCCCCACTTAGGGAGGTGAATCCCCTCTTTCTCTCTCTCTCTCCAATTTACTTTCTAAATAAACTATATTTTCTAATCTAAAAAAAAAAATCCTAAATGGATCAAAGACCTAAACATAAAACCTCAAAATATAAGAATCCTAGAAGGAAACATTGGAAACACCCTTATGCACATCAGAGTAGACAATGAATTCTTGACCAAGTCCCTGAAAGTGAATGCCGTAAAAGCTAAGATAGACAAGTGGGACCTCATCAAACTGAAAAGCTTTTGCACAGTAAAAGAAACCATCAAGAAAGTAAAGAGACAACCCACAGAATGGGAAAAAATATTTCCTAATTATGTATCTGACAAAGTTCTAACATCCAGGATCTACAAAGAAATCAAATGAGCTAAAAGAAAAAAAAAACCCTATTAGAAACAAAGATCTGAGTATCACATGTTCTCACTCATATAGTGGACCTTGATCTTCCAACGTATTACCATAAGAAAATGACTGACAGTGGTGGGAAACTATGTGGGGGGAGGAGAAGGGAGATGGGATTAATGGTAGTAAATATCTGTCGGGGACAGGGAGACCCCTCTTTTCAACAAGGGTGCCTGAACGAAGCATATTTGTATACCGAACCCTTAACTGTACCCCACAATATCATAATAAAAAATATTGATTATAAAAAAAAAGTGGGCGGAGGACATGAATAGATACTTTTAAAAGAAGATATACAAGCAGTCAACAGATGTGAAAAAATGCTCAACCTCACTAATCATCAGAGAAATGCAAATGAAAACCACAATGAGATACTACCTAATTCCAGTAAGGATGACCATCATTAGTAAAACAAAAAACAACAGTTGTGGGCACAGAGAAAAGAGAACACTTCTATACTGTTGGTGGGAATGCAAGCTAGTTCAACCTCTATGGAAAACAATGTGGCAATTCCTAAAATAACTAAAAATTGGCCTTCCGTGTGATCCAGCAATCCCTCACTTGGGAATATACCTGGAGGAACATAAATCATTCTACCAAAAGACACCTGCACACTAATGTTTATAGCTGCACTATTCACAATAGCAAAAACATGGAACCAACACTACTGCCCAACAAAAGTGGACTGGATAAAGAAAATGTGATACATACACATGATGGAGTATTACACAGCCATAAAGAACAAAATCATGGACTTTGCAGCAAATTGGATGGGAACTGAATACCACATGTTCTTACTCATAATAGGACCTGAACATTAACTACAACGGCACATGGGAGGGATCGGTAATTGCTGGGCACTGTCAGGGAAGGGAGGGAGAAAGGTGGGCACATAACACACAAAAGGTAGCAGGTCCCAAATCAGTTGGAGGCCCAGATGTCACCTGATGCGGCCTACTTGTGTAATTAATCCTTACTTGTATCCCACATCTCCACAATAAATAAAATTTTTAAAAACGATGAGGGGGAATGGATCCGAGTGCAAGAAGTGGCATAGACAGGGGTAAAACAGTCTGCTTCAGCCCTATGCGTTATTTGGAAATAGGGTTGTGAACCTTTGGAAGAAGCATGGGAGGAAAGTGAATAAGCACCAGTTGGCCTTTTCAACCTAACACACACACACACACACACACACACACACACACACACACACACACACACACACAGGCACATACACCCCAGGGCACCTTGTATATCCTCTGCTTTAGAACAATGCTGAAACACAAACACACCTGCTGGCCTCTTTTCTTTTGAAGGGCACATTCCTTCCACCTTACTGCTTTGACCTGGGTAATTTTTACATATCCTTAAATCCTTCATTCAAGCAACAGTCCCTCCAAGACACTTTCTCTGAGTTTTACCATTCCCTCTGCTCTTCCCCAGACCGGATTACATACACCATCTCTGTGTTCTCACAACAACTTAGACATACCCTACCAAAGTGCCTTTTGACAACTGTCACCTCATTGGTTGGTCTCCGATAAAGTGACCATGAGATTCAGAGAGGCAGGGACCTTGTCTTCCCTCTTTATATGTCAGTATAGAACACCAAACCTGTCACATTTTATTGATTTATTTGCTTGTTTATTTATTTATTTTGAGTAGGAGTCAAGGTCTCACTCTGTCTTCCAGGCTGGAGTGCAGTGGCATGCTACAGCCACTGCACCCTCGACCTGCTGGGTTCAGGTGATCCTTCCGCCTCAGCCTTCCAAACAGCTGGAACCACAGGCGTGCACTCCCATGCCTGACTAATATTTTTTTGTAATTATTGTAGAGATGAGGTCTCACCAAGTTGCCCAGGCTGGTCTCAAACCCATGGCTTAGGCAATCCTCTCACCTCACCTCCCAAAGTGCTGGGATTATAGGCGTGAGCCACTGCGTCGGCTGAAAGATTCATCTGCGTCGGCTGAAAGATTCATACACTTTGAGGAGTTATTTAAGGATTCATTATTATTATTAATTTTCTCTGGAAACCAATTCTCCATATGCAATGTACAAGTACAGCTTAGTCAAGTTTCTATGTGAGTGTAATTCACAAATTCAAAACTAGCAGAATTTAATTAAATGAGGTTTGATGGTGATTGTCTTTATTCTACTACATGAATATAATGCCAGTCTTTTTAGGTAGGGCTGAGAACGAGTAATAGTCAGCCTCAGGCAATTTATCTGTGCTCTCTCTCTGTTAGGATCTCTTATACAATTTAGCCTATCTAAGAAAACCCAAGTCATAGAAAGTGCTTCTCAGGTCTATGATGAATTAAAGTAAGACAGTGCTGAGGAATAGCATGTATTTATATATATATATACACACTGATCTGACATTCACACATTATGCTCAATATAATTTCTTCAGAGAAGCTTTCAGAGTGTCAAGTTCCCGTAATAATACACATGGCAAGATGCAGTGGCTCATGCCTGTTATTCTAGCACTTTGGAAGGCTAAAGTTGAAGAATCACTTGAGCCCAGAAGTTGGAGACCAACCTGGGCAACATAGTGAGACCTTGTCTCTCCAAAAAGTCAAAACATTTGCCAGGTGTGGTGGTGCGTGCCTATAGTCCCAGCTACTTGGGAGACTGAGGCAGGAGGATCTCCTGAACCCCAAAGGTCGAGGCTGTGGTGAATTGGGTTTGTGTCACTGCACTCCAGCCTAAGTGACAGAGTAAGACCCTAACTCAACAACAAAAATAGAACACAAGATTCATGTGTATCTTGTGTTTGTATCCTGCCTGCTGCTATATCTCCTGGGCCTGGCACAGTACTAGCACAGAGTAGATGCTTAGTGATCATGTGTTGAATGAATGGATTCATTTACTTAATAAATAATATGTACCAGGTGCAGTGGCTCATGCCTGTAATCCCAGCAACTTGGGAGGTGGAGGCGAGAGGATTGCTTGAGTTCAGGGGTTCAAGACCAACCTGTGCAACTTGGTAAGACCTTGTCTCTACTATAATTTTAAAAAAATTAGTTGGTGATTTCAGTTACTTGGAAGACTGAGGCAGAAGGATCGCCTGAGCCCAGCAGGTCGAGGCTGCAATGGCTGTGCATTCCAGCCCAGGCAACAGAGTGAGACACGAACTCCAAAAAAAAAAAAAAAAAGTATATGAATTTTTCATATGTATTATTTCATTTGAAAACAAGACTGTAAATACTGCCACCCTGGGATGATCTGTGGTCCTCTCTCAACTGAGCACCTTGGCCATCACTCGGGCAAGGATACTCCAGGTGATGATCCATGTATTGACTCCACCTTCACACCATACCCAGGGACCCATGTGTTCTGGTTTGGAGCAGTACATCTTTTTTTTTTAACATGTGTTTTTTTTTTTTGAGTCAGAGTCTCACTCAGTTGCCCAGGCTGGAGTGCAATGGCTCCCTCACAGCCACCACAGCCTCAACTTGCTGGGCTCAGGCAATCCTTCTACCTCAGCCTTCCAAATAGCTGGAACTACAGTTGTGCACCACCAAGTCTGGCTAATTTGTTGATTTACTGTAGAGACAATGTCTCACCAAGTTGCCCAGGCTGGTCTCGAACCCCTAAACCCCTGGGCTCAGGCAATCCTCTTGCCTCCGCCTCCCAAATTGCTGGTATTACAGGGAGCCACCACACCCAGCCGAAACAGTACATCTTTTTTTTTAATGTAGACTTCTGCCTTTTAAGAACAGAGCTAAAGAATCTTAATTTGCCACTTCTTTTCTCTCACCATGTTTCAAATCTTTAGAGAAGATGCCTCTTCATTATAAATGTAGCAAAATGTTTAAATAGAATTTTCAGCTGAAACCCAAGGCAATAGATATTAGATTAGCAAAGTAAGTTTTGAGACTAAAGGAAATTTTAAGTCGATATCTGAAAACTGGTAGCATGCCTCTTAAAAACCCTTTAACTATATTGAGAGTATAAAGGGAGCAAACTGTGAAATCATATTAAAAAAATAAATAAATGAGGAGAATTTGTGGCAAAATGTACTTGCAGAAAACTGTTCTGCGATTGTCTCTCCCCTGACCTTTAGGGAGTAGTGGAGGGTCCTTTTCCATTTATAGCAAGTGGTGCCTTACTCCCACCTGGAAAATTCTGAAACCAGAAAGGGTTGGCATAAGATCCAGAAACAGAATCAAGACAATAGAGTGAAGGTGAGGTAGCCTGCACTCCTGTGGTGTAGCACAGCAAAGGATGTTTGAGCATTTTTAAGCCTACTGTTGTTCTTTCAGTCCAGAGCCAACCTGAAGCCACCCCAGGGAAGTGCCAGAGGACATGCTTCATTAACGGCATCACGATATGTGGGGACTGTGTAGAGAAGGAATATCCTAACAGAAACACATGCCTTGAGTATGGTTCCTTCCTGCTGAACTTCACAGGCTGTGCTGTGTGCAGTAAGCAGGACTTCATACTGATCACAAACAAGTTCCTGAAAGAAGAAGATGGAGAAGAAATAGTCACCTGTGATCATCTGTGTAAGAACTGCCATCACGTAATAGCCAGGCCAGGCATGAGTCTGCGGCCTAACAGGAATTGTTTTAGCCAACACATCACCTGATATTGTTCTTCACCACACATACCATGTTGTAGCTCATTTCCACTATGTATTATCAATACGAGCAGTATTCACTATTATAGGAGGCTTTGTCCACTGATTCCCCTTATTTTCAGGTTACACTCTTCACTCAACCTGAGCTAAAAACTCATTTCACAATTAATGTGTTGGAGTACACCTGAAATTTTTCCCTCAACATTTTCTCGGACTATCAGGAAAGCCTCACAATATTTTGACTACCTGGAAACATATACTATATGAAATACCATGTCAATCATTGTTCTACTAAAACACTTCGAGAATTAATCAACATCTATATCATAATATCCCTATGAAGTTTATAGCATTAACCTTTTAAGTTAAAGGTTGAAAGTTTTAACCTTTCCATAGTGAAATGGCCCAACTAGATACATCAACATGACTTATTACTATTATTTCTATGATCTTGGCACTTTTTATTATATTTCAACTAAAAATTTCAAAATTTATTTATCCTGAGCCCAAACCCAAAAAACGTTTAAATACAAAAACATGAAACCCCTTGAAAATGAAAATCTATTTGCCTCTTTCATTACTCCAACAATAATAGGATTACCAGTAATAGTCCTAATTATTCTATTCCCAAATATACCATTTCCCACCTCAAATCTCCTAGTTAACAACCGACTCATATTATGGATGAATTTCAGGAGTATACCAATCTGTGTCTGTTATGTGGCAAAGCCGAAGATACTATCAGTATTCTCCCTGATGACCCCTGACAAATGACTGTTATTCTAAGGATGCTTCTTCCATTCTGTTGTAAATGTGTTGGGTTGGATTACAATACAGCAAGCCCCATGATTTGCCTTACTTAGTTTATATTGAAAATACTTCACATGTTAAAAAAAAATTCCTGCTGGGTGTGGTGGTTTAAGCCTGTAATCCCAGCACTTTGGGAGGCCAAGGTGAGTGGATTGCCTGAGCCCATGGGTTCAGGAACAGCCTGGGCAACTTGGCGAGACCTCGTCTCTACAATAAATCAAAAAATTAGTGGGCGTGGTAGTGCATGCCTGTAGCTCCAGCTACTTGGAAAGATCGCCTGAGCCCAGCAGGTTGACACTGGGGTGGTCGTGAGCATGCCACTGCACTCCAGCCTGGGCAACGGAATGATACTCCAACTCAAAAACAAAACAAAAAAAAAAGCCCACCCCAAAGGACCCTATGAAGGAATGGAGGGACATCAGAAGACAAGAGTCTATGTGAGCCAGGAGCATGTAATCCCAGTAGTTTGGGAGGTGAAGGTGAGAGGATTGCCTGAGCTCAGGGGTTTGAGACCAGCCTGAACAACATGGCTAGACACTGTCTCTACAATAAATAAAAACTGAGCCAGGTGTGCTGGTACATACCTGTGGTTCCAGCTACTTTGAAGGTTAAGGCGGAAGGATGGCCTGAGCCCAGCAGGTCGAGGCTGCAGTGGCCATGGTGGTGCCACTGCACTCCAGCCTGTGCAGCAGAGTGACACTCCAACTCAAAAAAAGAAAAAGAAAAAAGAGAGTCTATGTGGAACAAATGGCTGACAAGTCAGAAAGAGAACTGACCAACCTGTGGAAACACTTTCGCCCTCATCACAAGAAATGCAGCCAAATGTTCCGAGGAGAAGCCTCTGGAGGACCCAGCCAAGAAGAGTCTTGAGAGAATAAGTCAGCTTTAGACACTTTCCAAACCCAAAGTTGTAATGTCATCTTCCAAGTATTCCAATAAAAAGAACTTTCCTGCAGTACCATGCCAAGCCCTCTTGAGTCTGAAGCCACAAGAAAAATCTGTGTCCCTAAATATACACTCATCAAAATATCCTCCATATCATGAACCACATGGAAAAGTGAATAAAGGGTCTACAACCATAAACCATTGTAAAACCTCATAAACGTGCATATAGGAACCCCCAAGTCCTGGCAGCCCAACAACCTGGGCTATTTAGAAACCTGTTTCCATTGTACAATAACTCGAGGTATTAAAACAAATAAGAAATAACAGTTTTTATTTACATTTTTTTGTATTTTGTTGATCCTGGATTTTTTTGCATTTAGATTTTTTAAAATATTGCATTAACTTTGGGAGGCTGAGGTGAGAAGATTGCTGAGCCCACAAGTTCGAGACTAGCTAGGGCAACTTGGTGAGACCTCAGCTCTAAAAGCGAAAAGAAAAAAAAATTGCATTAATATTTATCATGATTCCTGAGTCCCCTTAAGTTTTGCATGTGAGGTGAGCACCTTACTCCTGGCCTGCTTTCCTGTTGCTCTTCTTTTTCCTATACCATCTTCAAGCTCAGAGAACCCAGAAAGCTTGGTTAGCGAAGAGCAGAGTGGAATCTCAAATAGTCAAACTCATACAAGTAGGGAGTAGAATGGTGGTTGCCAATGGCCTGGGGAGGGGAAGTAGGGAGACATTGGTCAAGGCATGCAAAGTTTCAGTTAAGAAGGATGAATAAGTTCAAGAGGCCTGAAGCATTGCAACGCGACTATAGTTAACAGTATGGTTATTGTATACTCGACGTTTGCTAGAAGGGTAGATCTTAAGTGTTTTTATCCCCCCCACACATAGTAGTAACTATGTGAGGCAACAAACATGCTAATCAACTTTATTGTGGCAATTATTTCACAATGCATATGTATATCAAAATGTCAGGTTGTACAATGCTGTGTGTGGAAACTTGTAAAAAAAGTCACGGTGTATACCTCAAATATATACAATTTTTGTCAATTATACATCAATAAAGATTGGGGAGCTTGAAGGAAAGCCACAGTAACTTCATTGATTTGATGGACAAAGACACACTATAATTAAGTTTTGTATAAGCAGAAAAGTACTATAGAATGTTGACAGTGATCATCCTCACCACACTGTCCTTGCTGTTCTATCTCTGCAGGCCAAGTCTCAGGACAGTGGTGCTGGTTATTCTGCACTCCAAGGTGTGCTCTTCACATTGTATTTTTGTGAATGAAGGTCCCTGGAATTGGGCAGCCAAAGATGGCGGTCCTTCCAAAACTTTATTTCAAGGATAATTCATAAAACTTAAAAGCTTCCTGTGTCTTTAAGAACATTGCAAAATATGCAGGCCTGTACTTCTTAGGAACATAAACTTAGAGTTCTTTTCGATCCTTGCTATCCCCAGCAAAAAACTTATAAAATCTAGGGAATGGACCTAAGGAAATTCTTATGGTCCAAGATGATGGTGCAAAATTTAAGGAGGCTCATGAAGAGGGAAAGGTAATGAAAAGAGAGGTGTAGGGCGCAGTGGCTCATGCCTGTAATCCCAGCACTTTGGGAGGCAAGGATCGTCTGAGTCCAGGAGTTTGAGACCAGCCCAGGCAACTTGTCTCTACAATAAATCAAAAAAATTAGCTGGACGTGGTGGTGCACACCTGTGGTTTCAGCTACTTGGAAGGCTGAGGCAGGAGGATCACCAGAGTCCAGCAGGTCAAGGCTACAGTGGCCGTGAGCATGCTACTGCACTCCAGCCTGGGTGACAGAGTGAGACTCTGACTCACAAGAAAAAAGAAAGAAAGAAAAGAGAGGTAATACTGAGCAGGTGAGAAACAGTAGTTAACATGAAGCACTCGGATTGGGCCTTCTCTTGTAAACATTCTTTAGTCTATGTAGAACTTGCCCATCCCGTGAACTGTGTAAGTAGTACTGCTGCACAGTACCTGTAAAGCTGGCTGCCACAGCATGTGGGTATGACCTGCTCAAGGGTAATGGCCAACCCAGACGGCATATTGATAGGGTCTGGAATGTTTAGTATTGTCCTCATTAGACCTTCTCTTCTCTCACAAAGGTACAATTGTCCAGAAATAAAAGATAGGGCCCAAGAAAAAACTTCAGTCAAATTTCTGATGGAAACTGGGTGCAGTGGCTCATGCTTATAATTCCAGCACTTTGGGAGGTGGAAGCGAGAGGATTGCTTGAGTCCAGGGCTTCAAGACCAGCCTGGGCAACATGACGAGACCTCATCTCTACAACAAATCAAAAAATTAGCCAGGTATGGTGGCACATGCCTGTAGTTCCAGCTACTTGGAAGGCTGAGGCAAAAGGATCACCTGAGTCCAGCAGGTCGAGGCTGCAGTGGCTGTGAGTGTGCCACTACACTCCAGCCTGGGTGACAGAGTGAGATTCCAACTCAAGAAACAACAAAAACAAAAATTTCTCATGGGTCGGCATCACGGAACCTTGCCTTACATGGAAATAGTCAGTCTTGCTCAGTTCATCACAGTAAGCCCACACAATGGCATATCTGGCACACACACAAAAAAATGTTAAAATAATCATTAGTCTTGAATGACAAATAAAAATAAATCATAATACTTTTATCAGGCTGCTAATGAGTTTCTTTTTGTGGTGACAAAAATGTTCTAAAATTAGGTGGTGGCGATGGTTGCACAACTCTGTGAACATACTAGAAAACACTGAATTGTGCATTTTTTTAACAGTACTTTGAGTTGCTGTGTAAAGAACTGTACATTTGAAATGGGTGAATTTTATGGTATGTGGATTACATCTCAGTAAGGCTATTTTATTTTATTTTATTTTGAGTTGGAATCTCTCTCCGTCACCCAGGTTGAAGTACAGTGGCACATTCACAGTCACCCTAGCGTCTACCTGCTGGGCTCCCACAATCCTTTCGCCTCAGCCTTCCAAGCAGTTGGAAACACAGGCACACACTACCATGCCAGGCTAATTTTTTGATTTATTGTAGAGTCGCAGTCTTGCCAAGTTGCCTGAGTTAGTCTCAAACCTGCGGACTCAGGCAATCCACTCACCTCGGCCTTCCAAAGTGCTGGGATTACAGGCTGACCCACAAAGCCCGGCCAAGGCTTTTTTAAAAAACTATCTGCATACTTAAAAAAAATTATCAGGGTAGTAGGACTATGAATGTTCATTGACCTCTCCACTCCCACAAGCTTATCACCCCCCAAAAAGTGGTTTGTTGAACCTTGGGTATAAAGGGAACATGAGAAAATGCTGTGGCCACACTGAAAGGAATAACAAGTCAATAAGAAGGAGCAAGTCTTTTAAATCCAGGTTGCTTACTGGCAGAGCCAAACAGGGAGCCAGCTGGCAAAGGACAAATGTGATTTACCAGGACCTAGCCCCCCATCACACAGCTGAGAAAAGAAGGGTGGATTTTGAACTACAAGACAGTAACTTAAAAATCATCACAGATGTCCTTCAGCAAAAAGAAGGGTAACATCAGGGGGAAATCATGTAAGCAATAAATAATGAAAACTTCAGAAGCTAATAAAAAATTCCTTGAAAGTTAGTATATTTAAATAATGACGAATTAGTCAGGCGTAGTGGCTTATTCCTGTACTCTTAGCACTTTGGGAAGCGAAGGCAAGAGGATTTGATTGCCTGAGTCCGCGGGTTCAAGACCAGCCTGGGCAACGTGGCAAGACCTAGTCTCTACAATAAATCAAAAAATTAGCTGGGCATGGTGATGCAAGCCTGTAGTTCCAGCTACTTGGAAGGCTGAGGCAGAAGGATCACCTGAGCCCAGCAGGTCGAGGCTGTGATGGCTGAGAGCATGCCACTGCATTCCAGCCTGAGTGACAGGGCTGAGACTCAGACTCAAAAAAAAAATCGATAATGGTGCTAATACAAAATTCCAGGCTAAGACTTAGACACTTGGACTTTAGGCCCCCTGCCCTCAGAAAACTCAAGCAACTCAAACCCAAAAGCAACTAACTAAAGCTGAGAAAGGAGAAAAATTAATTGGAAATAGACTGGATATTTTATCTACTCAGATGAGTTTTGGACACATTCAGACAGCTGTGGACACATTCAGTCACTTGCCTATGGAGTTCATAGCCTCTATAATATTGACGTTTGATAATAGGCAAATATACCCCAAAACTCCTTTTTGGAGAAAACTTGCATCCTTTGTTTATGACTGTGAGATAAATTTTCTACCTTGTCTTCTCTGGAACCTGAAAACCACCTCTTTGAAACAAACTTTGGAGCAATGACTCGTAAGTAAAAGGGAAAAAAGCTATTTAGAAACACACTTGCAAACTGACAATAAGATTAGTTAAAAAAAAGTTTTGGTCATCTCTGCAAGTACCTTAACTGTCACAATTACAACTACAATTACAATTTGGATCCAGCTATTATTATTATTTTTTTTTTTTGAGTTAGAGTCTCACTGTGGAGTCAAGGCTAGAGTGTAATGACACAATCACGGTCACTGCAGCCTCGACCTGCTAGGCTTAAGCAATCCTTCCACCTCAGCCTTTCATGTAGCTGTAACTACAGGAGTGTGCTACCACGCCCAGCTAATTTTTTTGATTGTAGAGATGAGGTCTCACCAAGTTGCCCAGACTGGTCTCAAACCCATGGGCTCAGGCAATCCTCCTGCCTCTCTCTCAAAGCACTGAGATTACAAGCGTGAGCCATTGCACCCGGCCTTTTTTTCTTTTTTTAAAGAGACAGGGTCTCACTCTGTCACCCAGGCTTGAGTGCCATGGTGCAATCATAGCTCACTGCAGCCTTGACCTCCTGGATTAAAGCAATCCTCCTGCCTCAGCCTTCCAAGTAGCTGGGACTACAGGTATGCACCACATACATGCTCAGTGAATTTTTAAATTTTTTTTTGTAGAGACAGGCTCTCGCTATATTGCCTAGGATGGTCTGGAACTCCTGACCTCAAGTAGTCCTCCTACCTCAGCCTCCAAATCTGCTGGGATTATAAGTGTGAGCCGCTGCAGCTATTCTTTCATAAACTAGTGAGTTTCATATTATTGTACTTGACCTAAGGTTAAAATTTTAGGATAAAAGACATAAGATCTCTGCTTTCATCTGTCTGTCTACATATATGTATGTTATATATGTGCTTTTTGTCTCCAGGTAGTACTGTCAAAATTAATTTGTAAAACAGCTCTATTTAATTAGCTTTTAGTCAGGCTCGGTGGCTCAGCCTGTAATCCCAGCACTTTGGTA
Source organism: Cephalopachus bancanus (assembly GCA_027257055.1). Classification (NCBI taxonomy): domain Eukaryota; kingdom Metazoa; phylum Chordata; class Mammalia; order Primates; family Tarsiidae; genus Cephalopachus; species Cephalopachus bancanus. The sequence goes on along the minus strand of JAPVLO010000541.1, from coordinate 328,824 downwards.
GGCTGAGGTGAGTGAATTGCCTGAGCCCACGGGTTCAAGACCTGCCTGGGCAACTTGGCGAGACCTCATCTCTACAATAAAATCAAAAATTAGCTGGATGTGGTAGCGCACGCCTGTGCTCCAGCTACTTGGAAGGCTGAGGCGGAAGGATTGCTAGAATCCAACAGGTCGAGGCTATGGTGGCCGGGAGCATGCCACTGCACTCCAGTCTGGGTGACTGAGTGAGACTCCAACTCAAAAAAAAAAAAATTAGCTTTTAAAAATAATAATAAGTGGCTGGGTACAGTGGCTCACACCTGTAATCTCAGCACTTTAGGAGGCAGAGGCGAGAGGAATGCCTGAGTCCAGGGGCTTGAGACCAGCCTGGGCAACATGACCAGGGCTCATCTCTAAAAAAAAATTTTTTAAATTAGCTGGGTATGTTACTTGGAAGGCTGAGGTGGAAGAATTGCCTTAGTCTATCAGGTCGAGGCTGCATTCCTAAAACTCCCCCCAAAATAGCAACCGAGCCAGGCATGGTGGCTCATGCCTGTAATGCCAGCATTTTGGGAGGCTGAGGTGAGAGGATTGCCTGAGTCTAGGGGCTCAAGACCAGCCGGGGAACTTGGTGAGACTGCATCTGTGCAAATAAAATTTAAAAAGTAGGCCGGGCACGGTGACTCACATCTATAATTCTAGCACTTCGGGAAGCCAGGATGAGAGGATTACCTGAGCCCACGGGTTCGAGAACTGACTAGGCAACTTGACAAGACCTCATCTCTACAATAAATCAAAAATTTAGCCAGGCATGATGGCACATGCCTGTAATTCCAACTACTTGAAAGGCGGAGGTGGAAAGATCGCCTGAACCCAGCAGGTCGAGGCTGCAGTGGTTGTGAGCATGCCACTGCACTCCAGTCTGGGTGACTTTTTTAAAAAAAAGGGAGCCAGGTGTGGATTCATATGCCTATGGTTCCAGCTACTTGGAAGGCTGAGGTGGAAAGATTGCCTGAGCCCAGCAACTCAAGGCTGTGGTGGCCATAAGTATGCCACTGCACTCTAGCCTGGGCAACAGAGTGAGACTCTGACTTAAAAAAATAGAAAATGACCCAAATGCTATTCAAGTTCATATGACTTTGGTAGTTTTTGGTAAATAAAAATATTGTTGGTTTAGGAAAAAAATTTTTCAACACCAAACATGTTTTCAGAGTAGTCAGCGTTAAATATACAGACATACAACTTCTTCTTCTGCCTAGGTTTACCAGTAAAATAAACTTGTGTTATCTTTATGTTACTATACTTGTCAGCAAGAAATATTACAAGATGATGTTAGTTGTTTATTATTTCTTAAAATTTTCATGGTCAATCCAAATATAATAATAAACATGAGTAAATTAAATAAATGTAAAATAAAAGTTTATAAATAAACTTTGTAAAAATAGCTTCATAAATCTCTTCAATAACTTATACCTTAAAGTTATAAGTTAAGATAAATGATGAATATTTAGATTATTTCTAAATATGATAAAATATTGAGACATTAATTGCTGAATATGCCACTATGGCATATTGACTATTTTGAGTTAAAGGTGCTTAAAAAATAGCAGATGCCAAAAACAAAACAAAACAACAACAAAATTTGAATTTCTTCATCTTTTTCTTACAGCAGGAGATAAAATCCCCTGTGAAAGATGTCTTTCATATATCAGAAGGAAAGTAACATTCTTATCATCAAGGATTGAAAGTTGAGGCTGAAGAAAATTGGTATAATTAAACCTTGTGGCCAGGCACGGTGGTTCACACCTATAATCCAAGTACTTTGGGAGGCGGAGATGAGAGGATTGCCTGAGCCCACAGGTTCAAGACCAGCCTGGGCAACCGGGCGAGACCTCATCTCTACAGTAAATCAAAAACTTAGCAGCTTGGGCAACAGAGTGAGACTCCAACTCAAAAACAGATAGAGAGAGAGAGAACCTTGCTAGGCCAGGCGCAGTGGCTCATGCCTGTAACCCCAGCACTTTGGGAGGTGTTGGTGAGAGGATTGCCTGAGCCCAGGGGCTTGAGACCAGCCTGGGCAACTTGGTGAGACCTCCTATATACAATAAATCAAAAAATTAGTGGGCGTGGTGATATGCAGCTGTGATTCCAGGTACTTGGAAGGCTGAGGCAGAAGAATCTCCTGAGCCCAGCAGGTCAAGACTGTGGTGGCGATAAGCATGCCACTGCATTCCAGCATGGACAACAGAGTAAGACTCTGACTCAAAATGAAAATAAAGAAATTTCCAGGCACTGTGGCTCACACCTGTAATTCCAGCACTTTGGAAGATCAAGACAAGAGGATTGCCTGAATCCAGGGGTTCGAGACCAGCCTGGCCAACTTGGTAAGACCTCATCTCTACAATAAATCAAAAAATTAGCCGGTCACGGTGGTTCACGCCTATTGTTCCGGCTACTCCAGCAGGTTAAGGCTGCATTGGCTGTGAGCATGCCATGGCACTGCAGCCTGGGTGACAGAGAGAGACTCCTATCCAAAATAATAATAATAGAGTATCACATATTCTCACTCATATAGCGGACCTTGAACATCCACCTTAATACTATAAAAAAAAAAGACTGACAGTGGTGGGAAACTACGGGGGGGATGGGAAGGGAGGTGGGATTAACAGTAGTTGATATCTGTCTGGGGATGGGGAGACACCCCTTATCAACAAGGGTGCTTGAATGAAGCATATTTGTATACCTAACCCTAAACTGTACCCCACAATATCAAAATAAAAAATATTGATATAAGCCGGGCTCGATGGCTGAGCCTGTAATCCCGCGCATTTGGGAGGCTGAGGTGAGTGGATTGCCTGAGCCCGCGGGTTCGAGACCCGCCTGGGCAACTTGGCGAGACCTCATCTCTACAATAAATAAAAAAATCAGCCAGGCGAGGTAGCGCACGCCTGTAGTTCCAGTTCCTTGGAAGGCTGAGGCAGAAGGATCGCTGGAGCCCAGCAGGTCGAGGCTGCGGTGACCGGGAGCGGCCACTGCACTCCAGTCTGGGCGACAGTGAGACTCCAACTCAAAAAAAAAAAAAAAATTGATATAAAAAAAAAGTACCTTATGATGAAATTAAAGTTATTTTAAAAAGTGAAAAATAATAATAATAATAAAGTAATAAAAATAAACCTCATTAAATTAATCCTTATCTTCCTGGTTATGTCTTTACGAAATTAACAATCCTAGGACAAACCTTTTTTTTTTAAACATTTGCATGATTTATTACTCTTTGTTCAATTCAACTCTGCATTTTTAGGTCTTTATTTTCTTACCAGGGTTCCTGTATCAATAAAACTTGTACTAAATACTTCATATGCTTTCCTTGTGTTCATCTGTCTATGTCAAATTGATTCTCAGACCCAATAAAAATCCTAAGATAATAGAGGTAAAATTTCATCTTCCATACAGTTTCATATTAAATTACTAAAGATGGCCGGACATAGTAGCTCATGCCTGTAATCCCAGCACTTTGGGAGGCAGAGATGAGAGGATTGCCTGAGCCTGCGGGTTTGAGACCAGCCTGGGCAACTAGGTGAGACATCATCTCTATAATAAATCAAAAATTAGTCAGGCTTGGTGGGGCGTACCTGTAGCTCCAGCTACTTGGAAGGCTGAGGCGGAAGGATCGCCTGAGCCCAGCAGGACGAGGCTGCAGTGCCCATGAGTGTGCCGCTGCACTCCAGCCTAGACGACAGAGTGAAACTTCAACTCAAAAAAATAAAATTAAATTAAAATAAATTACTAAAGATATCGTGATAGCCGGGCTCAGTGGCTCAGCCTGTAATCCCACGCCTTTGGGAGGCTGAGGTGAGTGGATTGCCTGAGCCCGCGGGTTCGAGACCCGCCTGGGCAGCGAGACCTCATCTCTATAATAAATCAAAAAAATCAGCCGGGCTTGGTAGCGCATGCCTGTAATTCCGGCTACTTGGAAGGCTGAAGCAGAAGGATCGCCAGAGCCCAGCAGGTAGAGGCTGCGGTGGCCGGGAGCGGCCACTGCACTGCAGTCTGGGCGTCAGAGTGAGACTCCAACTCAAAAAAAAAAAAAAAAAGATATCTTGATCTGCTAATATGTTCTTTTTGCAACAGTGAATTTGTACCAAGAGGAAGTCTATGCCTACAAACGTACAAGACTTACTAGTCTGCTCATAAAGAATGCAAATGTAGCCGGGCTCAGTGGCTCAGCCTGTAATCCCGCGCCTTTGGGAGGCTGAGGTGAGTGGATTGCCTGAGCCTGCGTGTTCGAGACCCTTCTGGGCAACTTGGTGAGACCTCATCTCTACAATAAATCAAAAAAATTAGCCAGGCGTGGTAGCGTGCGCCTGTAGTTCCAGCTCCTTGGAAGGCTGAGGCAGAAAGATCACCAGAGCCCAGCAGGTCGAGGCTGCGGTGGCTGGGAGCAGCCACTGCACTCCAGTCTGGGCGACAGTGAGACACCAACTCAAAAAAAAAAAAAAAGAATGCAAATGTGGCAGAGAGTTGACAATTGTACACTTCAATATATGTAATTAATACTAATAAAAATTATCAAAATGATGGGAAACAACTATAAATAAAAAGTATGCGGCCTGGTGCAGTGGCTCACGTCTATAATCCCAGTACTTTGGAAGGTCGAGGTGAGAGGATTGCCTGAGGCCACGGTTTTGAGATCAATCTGGGCAACTTAGTGAGAACTTGTCTCTACAATAAATCAAAAAGTTAGTCAGGCATGGTGGTACGTGCCTGTAGTTCCAGCTACTTGGAAGTCTGAGGCAGAAGGATCACCTGAGCCCAGTAGGTTGAGACTGTAGTGACCGTGAACTTGCCACTGAACTCCAGCCTGGGCGACAGAGTGAGAGTCCAACTCAAAAAAACCCCAGAAAAAACAAAGAAAATACAATGTGCTTTTAATAAGGAAAAGTATACAAGGTATGAAGAATGTGTTTTTGTTGAATGGAAAAGGAAATATTTTGTCCTAAAATAAGATGACTGGTTATTCCAGAAGAAGAAAGAGGAAAAAATAGGACAAAATCTAAATGGACATAGAAAGTAAAAAGAAAGAGAATGTAAGAGAGAATCTTATGTTGTTAAGTTGGATACAATTGGAAAAAAAATTATCATAAGGGTTTTTATGTTGTTGGGTTTTTTTTTGAGTTGGAATCTCACTCTGTCCCCAGGCTGGAGTACAGTGGCACGCTCAAGGCCACCTCAGCGTCGACCTGCTGGGCTCCGGTGAGCCTTCTGCCTCAACCTTCCAAGTAGCCGGAATTACAGGAGTGTGCTACCACACCTGGCTAATTTTTTATTTATTGTAAAGATGAGGTCTCACCAAGTTGCCCGGGCTGGTCTTGAACTCACGGGCTCAGGCAATTCACTCGCCTCGTCCTCCCAAAGTAAGCCACTGAGCCTGGTCAGGGTTTTTTTTAAATGAGCCCTAATATCAAAAGTAAACTGATACAAAACTAGGATTTTGCCTTCTGTTTGTTTAAATGACAAAATTTTCTTAGATTATTATTTTGTTTGTTTTTGGTTTTGAGTCAGTCTTATGCTGTTTCCCAGGCTGGAGTGCAGTGGCACGATCATAACTCACCGCAGCCTTGACCACTTGGGCTCACCCAACCCTTCTGCCTCAGCCTCCCCAGTAGCTGAGACCACAGGAACACACCACTTTGTCCCACTAATTGTTCTTCTTTTTTTTTTTTTTTAATTTGAGGTACAGTCTCACTCAACACCCAAGCTGGAGTATAGTGGCAAGAACACAACTCACCGCAGCTTTGACCTCCTGAGCTTAAGCAATCCTTCTGCCTCAGCCTCCCAAGTAACTAGGACTACGAGTGGACAGGTAATTTTTTTTTTTTTTTTTTGGTAAACATGAGGTCTCACTTATTGCTCAGGCTGGTTTCAAACTCCTGTGGGAATCCTCCTACCTCAGTGTCCCAAAGAGCTAGAATTTGAGATGTGAGCCACCATGTCTGATCTTTTTCTAATTTTTGTGGAGACAAGGTCTCACTGTGTTGCCCAGGCTGGTCTCAAATTCCTGGGCTCAAGGGATTCTCCCACCTTGGATTCCCAAAGTGCTGAGATTACAGGCTCCCAAAGTGCTGAGCCATTGTGCCTGGTTGGTTTGTTCTGGATAAGAGATTAGGAAAGTGTTGTCGATTTTACCTTTAAAGTAATTTGCCTAGAAGCAAAGATTCTGTGTATTATCAAAATAATTTTCTGTACTTCATGTCATCTTTACCAGGTCTTTATTTTTATTTTATTTTATTTTTTTTCCTTGAGTGGGAGTCTTACTCTGTAGCCCAGGCTGGAGTGCAGTGGCATGCTCATGGCCACTGCAGCCTCAACCTGATGGGCTCAGGCAATCCTTCTGCCTCAGCCTTCCAAGTCATCTTTACCAGGTCTTTAATAATTTAAGAAAATTGAGTCAGCCGGGCACAGTGGCTCATGCCTGTAATCCCAGTACTTTGGGAATTGGAGGCTAGAATGAATTCACAGGTTTGAGACCTAACTGGATAATTTGGCGAGCCCTCATCTCTACAATCAATCAATCAGTCAATCAATAAGCGAGGCCTGGTGTCACACATCTAGAGTTCCAGCTTCTTGGAAGGCTGAGGTGGAAGAATCACCTGAGCCCAGTAGGTTGAGACTGTGGTGGCTGTGAGCGAGAGTGCCACTGCACTCCAGCCTGGGAGACAGAGAGATTCCGACTCAAAAATAAATAAATAAATAAATAAAATTGAGTTTTCTCTGTTTAAAAAAGCTAAATTTTTGTGTGTGTTTTTTGACAACTATGAAATTTTCTATACTTTCGAAGTTTTTTAATTGCCACACTGGCTAAATGAATAACTAAGCATTGTTTCACAATTGACTTGTGATTCTATTTAACCAAATGTTTTAAACCTTTTAACATTTTTGGCGAACTTCCCCAAATAAAATTCTACATAAAGTCTTTTTCACCTCAAACTAATTTTAGGATTTTCCAGATAGCCCCCTGGAAAGTCTGAAAACTTTGTTCTCTCTTTGTGAAAAAACAGAGAGATTAAACTAATTAGACTTTGTTGATATGTTAAATTATGAAGGAAACTGTCAAGTAAAAGTAATGCAAACCTTTTTTAGATTATATTTCTATGGGTATATGTTAATAATATGTGTTCCAGCTGGGTTTGGTGGCTCAGCCTGTAATCCCAGCACTTTGGGAGGCCGAAGCAAGTGTATTGCCAGAGCCTGAGGGTTCAGGACCAGCCTGGGCAACTTGGTGAGACCTTGTCTGTACAATAAGTAAAAAATTAGCAGGGCATGGTAGCACATGTCTGTTGTTCCGGCTACTTGGAAGGCTTAGGTGGAAGGATCTCAGGAGCCCAGCAGGTTGACACTGGGGTGGCCGTAAGTGTGCCACAGCACTCCAACCTAGGCGACGGAGTGAAACTCCAAATCAAAAAAATAAAATAATATGTGTTCCACAAAATTTCATCAATGTCCTTACTGTCATATAATCAGTTATAATACTAGTTATTAGCTTAAAATGTACATCACAGAAGTAACCAAATCTTCTCACCAATTGCATTAAAAAAATTATCATGAACATTTTATTCCTTTTTTCATCCAAGATTGTTATAGTTTTACTCTGATGCTTTCCTGAACGCTTTTGCAAGCAGCAAAGATACAAGAGTAAAAGATTCGTGGAAAAGACTCTGACAAGTACTGGTCTCTAATAACTTAGAACTGGAGTTGTTCCTATCATGATAGCCTTACAAATGAAGATGGATGACTTGATACAAACTTCAGAGAAATCACTACAACTCATCTATGGACAACTTTAATGCCTAGTAGCTATGTGGGTCATGCAGAAAGTTCACAAGGACACATGATGAAATCACCAGACACATTCAAACTACAAACCAGGAAAATTCATTAGATTGAAAGTGTCACATTGAAAAAAAATGCAGATTCTATGTCAATAAGTCAGGAACTGTACCTCAAAATCTTAGAAAGCTAAAGGATCAGGTTCAGGTTTTTTACCAGAATGAGAAAGCACAATCAATGGATCTATTTAGTTGATTAAATCTTGGTTCTTGGGGCCCTTGGTTGTGGGATACTTTTTCAAATCCTTGCCATTAGCTTCTTATTTGTCATATTGATAATCTCCTTTGTGTGTCATATTCTCTCAGGTCTTAATTGCTTGTCAGCAGTCACTAACTTGATATGTGATCCTGTGAAGATTTAACAGTAAGAACTACAGAAATAGCTGGGCTCGGTGGCTCAGCCTGTAATCCCGCGCCTTTGGGAGGCTGAGGTGAGTGGATTGCCTGAGCCCACGGGTTCAAGAACCGCCTGGGCAACTTGGCGAGACCTCATCTCTACAATAAATCAAAAAATTAGCCGGGTGTGGTAGCGCACACCTGTAGTTCCAGTTACTTGGAAGGCTGAGGCGAAGGATCACCGGAGCCCAGCAGGTTGAGGCTGCAGTGGCCGGGAGCAGCCACCGCACTCCAGTCTGGGCGACAGAGTGAGACTCCAACTCAAAAAAAAACCAAAAAAAAAAAACAACTACAGAAATAAGCATCATTGGAAGAACCTAATACTAAGAGTCCAGTTTGCAATACATGGATATCTATGGAAAAGAAAACATGTGATGACTAACAGTAACACTAAAGGTCAGTCATATTATCAGTTCAACTGAGAGAATGACCAAAAGGAATTGCTAAAGAAATATAAAAATGTCCGGGCTCGGTGGCTCAGCCTGTAATCCCGACCTTTGGGAGGCTGAGGTGAGTGGATTATCCTGAGCCCGTGGGTTCGAGACCCGCCTGGGCAACTTGGTGAGACCTCATCTCTACAATAAATCAAAAAAAAATTAGCCAGGCATGGTAGCGCGCACCTGTAGTTCCAGCTCCTTGGAAGGCTGAGGCGGAAAGATCGCCAAAGCCCAGCAGGTCGAGGCTGCGGTGGCCGGGAGCAGCCACTGCACTCCAGTCTGGGTGACAGAGTGAGACTCCAACTCAAAAAAAAAAAAAGAAATATAAAAATGGAGGCCACAGTTTAGATATATCCCGAGGACAGTCGCCCATAACCATGTAGCCAAAACTTCATGTCATTCTCCTTTCCCCAAAACATTAGTTCTAATTATAAACACAAATTAGCCGGGCATGACGGTGCGTGCCTGTAGTTCCAGCTACTTGGAAGGCTGAGGCAGAAGGATCACCTGAGCCCAGCAGATGGAGGCTACAGTGACCATGAGCATGCCACTGCATGCTCCAGCCTGGGAGACAGAGTAAGACTCCAACTCCAAAAAAAAAAAAAAAAAAAAGGCTGGGCTTGGCTCGCCTGTAATCCAGCACTTTGGGAGGCCAAGGTGAGTAGATTGCCTGAGTCCATGGGTTCGAGACTAGCTGGGGCAACTTGGCGAGATCTCATCTCATCAATAAAAAAACAAAACAAACAAACGAAAACACAGAACATGAGCTTATGTCCTTGCCAGCATAATTCAACGAAGTTAAATCAATCAACTATAGACAAATCAGTTTAAACAGCTCTATGTGTCCTCAAAATAGTGTCAATGGATAACAAAAATATCATTTAAAAAGGTCAAAATATTTTCTCCTTTATGCTTTATAAACTGTGCTGTAACTGTTATGAGCAGGGCTTCTTACCACAGAGTTTGAGGTCTCCCAGTTTGCAAACTGCTCTTTGGTATGCACAATAAACTTTTTAAAAATTTTAAATTTGTTAATAGTTTTAATTGTTGGCTGGGTGCAGTGGCTCACGCCTATAATTCTAGCACTTTGGGAGGCCTAGGTGAAAGGATTGCCTGAGCCCACGGGTTCGAGATCAGCCTGGGCAACTTGGTGAGACCTCATCTCTACAATAAATAAAAAAATTAGCTGGGCATGGTGGCATAAACCTGTAGTTCCAGCTACTTGGAAGGCTCAGGTGGAAGGATCGCATGAGTCCAGCAAGTCGAGGTTGCAGCGGCCTGGAGCCACTGTACTCCAGGCTGGGTAACATAGTGAGACTCTAACTCCAAAAAATAAAAATAAAAAATAATTTTAATTTATTAATAAAAACACTATATATATGTATATATATATATATACATATATATATATACATATATATATATTTGGGGGAAATAGCTAAAGCATCATTTAAATATATATTTTTAGTTTCATTTGAAAAATTTAAAAAAAAAGAAAATTTGCTAAGTGTTATTTCAAAAGTACCAGAATAAAATAATAAACCTAGAAAGAGAGGGTGAGAAATACTAAAGATAAGTGCAGAAATCAATAAAAGGAAGAATGAATAAAATCAAATGCTGGGAAGTTTTTTTGTTTGTTTGTTTGTTTGTTTTAAGCTACTAAAGGAGAAATAACTTCCATATAAAAAGAGAAAACTAACATAAAAGATAGCAGACACAAACAATATTAGAAATGGAAAAGGAGATATTTCTACATACATGGGACAAAATCTTTTAATTATAAGATAATTCTGTAACATTGTCATGCTAACATATATGAAAATTTAGATTTAAAACTTTTTTTGCAAAAACATATATATTACAAAAATTGACTCAGGAAGACATAGGTAATTATTCTTCATCAACAGACACCAAAAGCACAGAAAGTTTTACCTAACTGCCAGGGAATCTCTATCTTATACAAACGGTTTCAGAGAGCTTTATGAATGAAAAAACCTGGACTCAGAGAATGCATTGTATCAGACCTGGACTACTTACCTATCCCCAAATATCTTGTGGCTGGAGATATGCAATCCTCTGTTTAACTACCACATTGATTCTTTTTGATTACTTGCAGCTGAAAATGTTCCTGATTATGAATTTTATCAGAAATGAGAATCTGCAAGCAAAAAAGAAACATGGAGAATTAGCTAAAAGGAAGTAGGCCAGAGAGTACCATGAATCAATCATTTAAGGCTAAAAAGCTGGTGAAATTTGATGTGTGGTGATGAAATATTTGGACAGACTGTCACCTACCATACTATGAATTAAGGACTTTCAGCTGTGTGTGGTGGCTTACGCCTCTAATCCTGTTACGGTCCGAGTAACGCTCAGCAGCTACCCTTGATACCAATAAATCAAAGGGGCAGGGAAGTGGTAGAAAGAAGTTGATTTCTGAGTTCAAATCCAGGGAGCAAAGCCAGACTCGAGGTCTTTCTAAAATGGTTCTGCTCACCCTCCAGGCTTTTACAGTCACTTTTATAAGTCCAGATTTGTTAGTACCTACACATTAGCCATGTGACCAGCAGAGCATTGTATAGAACTTGAGTTTCAGCCACATTTATTGATAGTGATATTTTTCGGTCCAGACTTCCTGGTGCCAGGTATCAGAGGTATCTTATAGCTTTTATCAGTAGGGCTTAGCAGAAGCATTAATCAAGCTTGCCGTAGAGTAAAGGGAGTTTACAAAGCCTAAGACATCATGTGTTATGCAAAAGTTATACAAATCACAAAACTTATGATTATGTTGATAGAAAAGTTACACAAATCACAAGACTTAACGATTATACTGATACTATATTATTCAAACTTATAGCCACTAAAAAAAAAGGGAGTACATGGGGATTTGCATCTTTCAGTTGGTTGTGCATAGTCCATAGGGAAGTAATAGATCCCCTGAAGCTACTTACTGGGAATGCATTGGAGATAAGGAGGCTCTCAATGATGTGCTCAGGAATATGCAGGAGACCTTGAACCTTGTTATGCCCTTCTCTAGGGGCTGTGACAATATGGACGGACATTAGTAGGTCTCTGTATCAATCCGAGCACTTTGGGAGGCCAGGTAGGAGGACTGCTTGAGAAGTTCAAAACCAGCCTAGGCAACATAGCAAGACCCTGTCTCTACAATAAAAAGTAGCTGGGAGTGGTGGCACATGCCTGTACTCCTAGCTACTTGGGAGGCTGAGGTGAGAAGCTTGTCTGAGCCCAGGAGGTCAAGGCTACAGTGAGCTGTGATTGTGTCACTGCACTCTGCACTCCAGCCTGAGCAACAGAGTCAGACACTGCCCCCACACCCTCCAAAAAAGAAGGACTCTCTCTGCAGAGAGGCTGCAGTCTTGAGGTGGAGAGAAATGTGATACTCAAAAAGTCTAATGTTTCCACATCTCATCCTGAGGTCCAGCCAGTGGAACTATGAAGCAGCAGGGCTGGTGAGATGGATGCCTGGAAGCCCAGAACTTTATCCAGTACCTTCACTGTAAGAATTATTTGCCGGGCGTGGGAGCGTGTGCCTGTAATTCTGGCTACTCGGAAGGCTGAGGCGGAAGGATTGCCGGAGCCCAGTGGGTTGAGGCTGCAGTGGCCGCTCCCGGCCACTGCACTCCAGTCTTCACTCCAACTCAAAAAAAGAATTATTTGCCAGCTGGGCTCGGTGGCTCAGCCTATAATCCCACACTTTGGGAGGCTGAGATGAGTGGATTGCCTGAGCCTGCGGGTTCGAGACCCACCTGGGCAATTTGACGAGACCTCATCTCTACAATAAATCAAAAATTAGCCGGGCGTGGTAGCGCATGCCTGTAATTCCGGCTACTTGGAAGGCTGAGGCAGAAGGATCGCTGGAGCCCAGCAGGTTGAGGCTGCGGTTGCTGAGAGTGGCCACTGCACTCCAGTCTGGGTGACAGAGTGAGACTCCAACTTAAAAAAAAAAAAAAAAGAATTATTTGCCAGCTGGGCATGGTGGCTCACTCCTATAATCCCTGCACTTTGGGAGGCCGAGGTGAGAGGATAGCCTGAGCCCATGGGTTTGAGACCAGCCTGGGCAACTTGGTGAGACTGCATCTCTATAATAAATCAAGAAAAATTAGCCAGGCATGATGGCGCATGCTTGTAGTTTCAATTACTTGGAAGGCTGAGGCAGAAGGATCACCGGAGCCCAGCAGGTCAAGGCTGTGGTGGCCATGAGCGTGCTACTGCACTTCAGCCTGGGCAACAGAGTGAGACTCCGACTCAGAAAAAAAAAATTCATTGCCAGGCATGCAATATCAATTGAAGAAGAGTGGGATTAAGGGTGTTGGTATCCTGACTAGTATTAAGAATACCTCAAGTCAGTGGCCATTAAATTCTGGAAGTGGGGGAAATGGCAGAGCACTAAGTCCAGCCTAAGAGTCAAAAATTGTCAAGCTCAAATACTACCTAGAAAAAAATCTTGGCTGTGGTAACTTGCATGTACAGCTAATTGAAAATAGATCAGCGGGGTTCGGTGGCTTAGCCTGTAATCCCGCGCCTTTGGGAGGCTGAGGTGAGTGGATTGCCTGAGCCCGCAGGTTCGAGACCCGCCTGGGCAACTTGGCGAGACCTCATCTCTACAATAAGTTAAAAAATCAGCTGGGCATGGTAGCACGCGCCTGTAATTCCAGTAACTTGGGAGGCTGAGGCGGAAGGATCGCCGGAGCCCAGCAGGTCGAGGCTGTGGTGGCCGGGAGCAGCCACTGCACTCCAGTCTGGACGACAGCGTGAGACGCCTACTCCAAAAAAAAAAAGAAAATAGATAAAAAACTAGGTTTAAGAGAGAACTGATTGACCAGATGTGGTGGTATGTGCCTATAGTTCTAGCTACTTGGAAGGCTGGTGCAGGAAGATCGTCTGAGTTCAGGAGGTTGAGGCTTCAGTGAGCCATGATTGCACTTCATTCCAGCCTGGGTGACAAAGACCCTGTCTCTAAGAGGAGAGAGAGAGAGAGAGAGAGAGGAGAGAGGGAAGGAGGGAACTATATTGATTTAAAAACAAAACAAACAAAAATCTGATAACTGTTTGTGGCTACCGAACCCTCATAAATCTCTTGGCCCCCAAATAGTAGAAGGAGAAGGACTTAACCTCCAACATGATGGAAGGATAATGGGAACAGAGAAAAGACTGAAGCTTCCAGATTGGTTAATGGAGGAATTTATTTCACGACGATTGCAGAGTCCTCACTGTTCCATTTCAGTAGGATTTAGTAACCGTACAGCAAGATTTGATAATTTATTAAGATTAGTAACTATTGCAATTTCCTGTTCTTCCCATTCTTTGAGTAGTAGTTTTTTTGTTTTGGTTTGTTGCCCAGGCTAGTATTGAACTCCTGGCCTCAAGGGATTCTTCTATCTCAAGCCTCTCAAGTAGCTGAGATTACAGATGGGAACTACTGTACCCAGCTTTGAGCAGCTTTTATTGCAGTTGTCTTTGTCTTTTCTACCACTGTATATTAGGTGCCCTAGGAACTAGCAATCTGTCTTTAAAGCCTATGGGTTGTAGGGTTACAAGATGTCAAGTTCACACCTAATGGAGAGGATGACATTCCATCCAGAGATCCCAGATGTCAAGCTGGAGATGGTCCATGGAGGAGACATTTTGATTGAATCACTAAAGAAAGAAGTGTGTACAGAAAGATGTGAGGTAGCTATTAAAGGCAGTCTGACACAACCTCAATCTTTAGCTCCTTTGTCTCTTGCCTGCCAAACTATAGAGGCTACAAAACTATTTCAAGTATTAAAAATAAAACTGTAAGCAAAATCAATTTAACAGTGTTTGAGAAAAAAACAAACCATGAATTGGGTAGCAATCAAAACTGGAAGAGATTCAGAGCGCTCCACTCCCACAGTTTGAGCAGTGAGCTTTTAGTCTGAATGCAGAAGTAAAGAAATCACTTGACTGGCTATAGCTAGGTGATTGCTTTATTGAGTATGGTCCAATGGGAGGTTCCTAGTTACATAACCAGTTGGCTGGTTGGCTGGTTGTGACTGGCTGGGGCTCAGTTTTTTGTTTTTTTTCCCACGCCAGTACAAGAAATGTCTCCAAATTAAGTTTCAGTTCACTTAATAAGGGCTCACAGTACAAAGATAACCTCAAACTAATGTCCTCCTTCTTCTTTTCTTTTCTTTTTTTTTTAAAGTTTTTTTTTTTTTTTGAATTGGAGTCTCACTCTGTCACCCAGACTGGCGTGCAATGGCCGCTCCCGGCCACCGTAGCCTCGACCTGCTGGGCTCCGGCGATCCTTCCGCCTCGGCCTTCCAAGTAGCTGTAACTGCAGGAGCGCGCTACCACGCCCGGCTCATTTTGATTTATTGTAGAGATGAGGTCTCACCAAGTTGCCCAGGCAGGTCTCTAACCTGCGGACTCAGGCAACCCACTCACCTCAGCCTCCCAAAGGCGCGGGATTACAGGCTGAGCCACTGAGCCTGGCTCTTATTTTCTTTTACACAAGTTTTCCTTGATGTCACAGGTGGCCATGTAACAAAAATTTTTCTGAGGCATAAGTAGATATCTGCTGGCGACTTCAGAAACATTTTTTTTGCTTTTTTGATGCACATGTTCTGTACCTCTTTCTTCCAGCCTAGAACATAGACTTGAAGCTGAAGGTTGAGCAGTCATCTTTAACCATGAAGTCAGAACACTAGCAGTGGTGGGAAAAGAAGAGAGAGAAGGAAACATGTGACAGAGACAGACAGAGAGAGGGGAAAAGAGAGAGAGAAACAGAAAGAGAAAGAGCACGTATCAGGTCTGAGTCTTAGATGACATTAATCTCAAATGGCATTATTAGGTAACTGTACTAGCTTCAGACAATTTATTTGTGAATTTGTTATATACAAAGCAATAACAATAATGATGACTATATGTTTAAACCTAGTATGTTTATATGTTCAACACTAATAATCAGGGAAACGTAAATGAAAATAATGAGATATCCTTTTATACTTCTCAGATGGGCAGAAATTGGAAAGGCTGACCATATCCAGCGTTGGCAAGGAAGTGAAGAACCAAAGATATTCATACATTGCTGGTGGAAGGGAAACTGGCGCAACCACTTTGGAGAGAAATTTGGGAAAAGCCAATATAGCTGAAGGTGGGCATAACAGTTCCACTTTTAGATACAAACCCTACAGTCCTATTATTTGATACATGGTCAGTCTGTGGAGGCCAAGAATCCCCTGTACTTATGTAAAAAGTGATAGAAACAAGCATGTTAGTTGCAGGATTGCTTGTAATAGAATTAAAAAGGGAGAGAAGAGACTTAAATCAACGACAAGATAAATTGATAAATGTTACTATACTCATTAAATGTTATTATATGCAATTAAAGTAATAAGTACATTATGAAACCATTTACATAAACTTTTAAAACTTGCGAAGTCAATCTATATCTTGTTATGGCTATTTAAACACATGAAGGGTAAATATAAAAATGCACAGGAATGATAACCATGAAATTCAGGACAGTAGAGAAGGAGGGGTAATGGCATAAGGGTTTCAACCATGTCTTTTACCTTTTTAAAACATGTAAATCTGAGACAAATAGGTAAAATGGTAATTATTGATATTGATTGGTTGTGGGTGCCCTGGTGATTGGTTATTCTCCCTATTTTTCTCTGTGATGATAATATTTCACAGTTTTTAAAGGGACATAAAAGAAAAGAAAGAAAATTCAAGGCAAATACTAGAACACAAGCAAGGTATTCTAAAAAAGAAAAATAAACACAGAGAGCTTATCAGATGGAGCAAAACATACTGATTAGGAAAATGTCAATCATAGGCTTCAGATGTTGCTGCTTCAAGTTCTGTAAGTACTGCAAACCACTGTCTGCCTTCCAATTCATTAACCCTATCTGCTTCTGTGATTTGCTAGATCAGAGAGAATAAAGGTCTTTTGATGCTAAGCTTATTTGAGCCTCAGAGTACTTGAGGCATGAACATGCTTAAGGGAAGTTTTTAGATGAACTTTGTTGATCAACAAACTTGGTAATAATGAACATTTATTTTGCACTTAATATGTTCCAGACACCATGCTAAGAACTTTGTACAGATTATCTCATTTCACCTTTACAACAGCCCCATGTGGTAGGTAGTATTATTATCCCTATTTTACAAATGAGGAAACTAAGGCTAGATACAGGTTGGTAAATAGGGAAACTCTATGCAGCCTGAGCAGCTTACTTTCAGAGGCCTCATTTTTTTTTGAGTCGGAGTCTCACTCGCCCAGGCTGGAGTGCAGTGGCATGCTCACAGCCACCACAGCCTCGACCTACTGGGTTCAGGAGATTCTTCCACCTCAGCCTTCCAAGTAGCTGGAACTATAGGCATGCACTACCATGCCCAGCTTATTTTTTGATTTACTGTAGAGATGAGGTCTCACCAAGTTGCCCAGGCTGGTCTCGAACCCCTGAGCTCAGGCAGTTCACTCACCTCAGCCTCCCAAAGTGCTAGGACTACAGGCTGGAGCCACCACACCTGGCCAGAGGCCTCATTCTTAACTGCCTTGCATGTGCCAAGCAGGTCAGGTGCTGACTTGAGAGAGGTGCAAGCAAAAAATGATGTTATTAACTTGTCCAGTTCTAATTATCAGAGTCCTACTTGCTTAATGGAATAGTTATTAACTTAAAAAATCCCCCCCCTACGAGCCGGGCTCGGTGGCTCAGCCTGTAATCCCACGCCTTTGGGAGGCTGAGGTGAGTGGATTACCTGAGCCCGTGGGTTCAAGACCCGCCTGAGCAACTTGGGGAGACCTCATCTCTACAATAAATCAAAAATCAGCCGGGCGTGTGGTAGCGCATGCCTGTAGTTCCAGCTACTTGGAAGGCTAAGGCGGAAGGATTGCCGGAGCCCAGCAGGTCGAGGCTGCGGTGGCCGGGAGTGGCCACTGCACTCCAGTCTGGGCAACAGAGTGAGACTCCAACTCAAAAAAAAAAAAAAAAAAATCCCCCCCACCAACATTTTTTAGTCTTATTGTGGATTCAGGGATCTAAGATACTTTTTAAAATGTGATGCTGGGGGGATGGGATTGGCAGTTGAGGGAAACTGCTAGGGGAGGGAAGGGCACACCTCATCAACAAGGGAACCTGCATAATTAATGTTTGTATAACTAATCCTGAATTGTACCCCACATCTTTAAAATACAAAAAAATAAAAAATAAAAAAAGAGAGAAAAACAAACAAACATGCTGCTTAGGCTGGGCATGGTGGCTCACGCCTATAATCCCAGCATTTTGGGAGGCTGAGGTGAGAGAACTGCCTAAGCTCACTGGTTCAAGACCAGCCTGGGCAACTTGGTGAGACCTCATCTCAACAATAAATTGAAAAAAAATTAGCCGGGCATGGTGGCTTGCACCTGTAGTTCCATCTACTTGGAAGGCTGAGGCAGAGGATCACCTGAGCCCAGTAGGTCGAGGCTGCAGTGGGCATGAGCATGCCACTGCACTCTAGTCTGGGTAACAGACTGAGACTCCAACTCAAAAAAAAAAAAAAAAACCCAAAACATGATGTTTACATAGAGTGTGAAATTGGGGCTGGGTATGGTGGCTCATGCATGTAATCCCAGCACTTTGGGAGTCCAAAACAAAATTGCTTGAGGCCAGAATTTTAAAAAAAGAAAAAAATTGCCAGACATGGTGGCATGCAGCTGTTGTCCCAGGAACTTTGTAAGTTGAGGTGGGAGGATCACTTGAGCCCAGGAGTTTGAGGTCACCGTGACCTATGATCACACCACTGCCCTCCAGCCTGGGTGACAGAGCAAGACCCTGTCTCTAAAATAAATTTTTAAAAAAATGTGGTGAAGGTCTGGCTCGGTAGCTCAGCCTATAATCCCAGCACTTTGGGAGGCCGAAGTAAGTGGACTGCCTGAGCCCGAGGGTTTGAGACCAGCCTGGGCAACTTGGTGACAATAAATAAAAAATCAGCCAGGCGTGGTGGCACATGCCTGTAGTTCCAGCTATTTGGAAGGCTGAGGCAGAAGGATTGCCAAAGCCCAGCAGGTCGATGCTGGGAACTGTGAGCATGCCACTGCACTCCAGCCTGGGCGACAGAGTGAGACTCCAACTCAAACCCCCCCCAAAAACAGATCTTCCAAAAGGATATCCAAATGGCTGACAGACATGTGAAAAGGTATTCTCAACCTCACTGGTAATCAGGAAAACTAAAACCACCATGATAATAATGAAAATGTTTAAATGGTCCATTGCCTTGCTAGATTCTGGTGTGGCCATGTGCTCCTTGAGCTATGGCTGTCACCATGCTTCCTGTCTTTGACCCCCTCCCCCACCTTGGGGAGGTGAACTCTCTCTCTCTAATTTACTTTTAAATAAACTATATTTTCTAATCTAAAAAAAGAAAATGTTAACAGGGTTCAGTTCAGTTGATGAAACTGAAAACTCCGCTGTACTGGTGGTGGCATTGTAAATTGGCAAATAATTTTCTTTTTTTTTTGAGTCAGAGTCTCACTCTGTTACCCAGGCTAGAGTGCAGAGGCACACTCATGGCCACTGCAGCCTCCACCTGTTGAACTCAGGCTATCGTTCCACATCATACTTCCAAGTAGCTGGAACTACAGGTACGCTCTACCACGCCTAGCTAATTTTTTGATTTATTGTAGAGAAGAGGTCTTGCCAAGTTGCCCAGGGTGGTTTCGAATCCTTAAACTCAGACAATCCTCTAATCTCGGCCTCCCAAAGTGCTGGGATTATAGGCGTGAGCCACTGCACCTGGCTGGTAAATAGTTTTCGAAAATAACTTGGTGTTATTTACCAAGTACAAACATAATCATATGATGCCAAAATTAATACTCATAGGTACATACTATATACACAGAGCACGAGAACATTAATTGTAACATTTAATAGCCAAGAACTGGAAATATTCCCAAAGTCTATTGTCAGCAAAAAGTTTGTTTTTGATTCAGAATACATCAATAGTGGGATATTCATGTAGCGCCGTAGTGAAAATGAACTATAGGTACATGCAAGAATAGAAATGAGTTACACAAATGATATTGAGCAAAATCCAGATACAAAAGAATACATACTCTTACTTATTTACATAATGTAATAGACAGGTAGATAGATAGATATACATACGTAAATAGATGATAGATCCAGTCCACAGGGTTAGAAGTCAGGAACTGTATGACTTTTTAGGAGGCAGAGGGGTCATGTGGGAGGCTTTCAGGGAGCTACTTTTCTGTTGTGGCTTTATTTCTGGCTGAGGAGCGATCAGTCAGCAGAGATAGCTGCGTGAATAGGGACAACGGCTTGCAAGAGGAGTAGGAGGGAGAACCTTTCATGACCCACATCAGAGGTGGCCTTGTATAAGTCCAAAGTTTTAAAATATACAAAGTACTGCCATAGTATTTAGCAATGCATATGCAGCAAGAGAACAAGTACACAAAAATGAACTTCACTTAATTAAACTGTCCACTCTCCCTCAGGTGATAGATTACAATAGGAAATGATAATCCTCGCCAGCTTCTATTTCTCTACTTGGACCTTCTCTTTTGCTCCCTATCCAACTAGACAAGGTTTCTGGCCCCTCCAAATCTGAGAAAAGAGAGAAGAGAAAAGTAGTGAGAGACAAGCAATATCTAGTACTGCCATTAGCATCTTAATTTATAATAACCGAGTTTGGATTAGTAGTAACTGGGTCTCAACAGCATACAAAAACGTTTTTTCTGTAAACTGCATTCTCTCCCTGCTCCTTTGTGCTATATTGCCATGCAATATATAGTGTATGTGCATCAAGGCAGATTTATAATTACTGCTTTATAATTACTGCTGTAGTTTAAATCAGATAGGAGAAATAAACAAAAATAGAAATAAACAAAAATGCATTTACATTGTATTTTCTATTTACCTATGTGATTAACATTATTGGTACTCTGTAATTTTTCATGTGGATTTGAGTTCCTGTCTGATGCCCTTTTAGTTCAGCCTGAAAGACTCCCTTTAGTATTTTTTAATAGGGCAGGCCTGCCACCAACAGGTTTTCCCAATTTTTGTTTATATAGAAAGTCTTATATCTTCACTTCAGATAGATTTTGGGATATAGAATTCTTGGGAGACTGCATTTTTCTTTTTCTTTTTTTAATAGAGATGAGGTATCATTATGTTGCCCATGCTGTAGTGCAGGATTGATTCATAGGTGCAGTCGTACTGCACTACAGTCTTGAACACCTGGGCTTAAGTGACCCTGCTGCCTCAGTCTCCCAAGTAGCTGGAAGTTGAGGCATGTGCAATCACACTTGGCTCGACTGTATTTTTCTTTCAGCATTTTGAATATGTGATTCCAAAGTCTCCATGACTTCTGATAAAAAATGAGATTACATTTTGTTGAGGATTCCTTGTAGGGAATGAGCCACTTCTCTCTACTGCTTTCAAGGTTATGTATTTGTCTTTGTCTTTTGAGTTTAATTATGATGTGTCTTGGCTTGACTCTCTTAGTTTATCCTACTTGGAGTTCATTGAGCTTCCTGAATGTGTAAATTAATATTTTTCATGAAATTGGACATTTTTTGACCATTATATCTTCAAATATTCTGCCCTTTTTCTTTTCTTTCTTAACCTCCCTTTATGTATGTGTGGGTACACTTGATGATGTCCCACAGATCTCTGTCCATTTTTCTTCACTCTCTTTCCTTCTGTTTTTCATGCTGGATAATCTTAATTGAGCTATCTTCAACATTCACTGATTCTTTCTTCTATCTTCTCAAATGTTGAACTATTGAACACTTCAAGTGAAATTTTCATTTCAGTTGGCATATATTGCAACTCCAGCATTTCTAGTTTTTTTTTTTTTTTTGATTTGGAGTTTCACTCTGTCACCCACACTGGAGTGCAGTGGCACACTGACAGCCACCACAGCATCAACCCACTGGGCTTCCTTTATGTAATCCCAGCGATCCTTCTGCCTCAGCCTGCCAAGTAGCCGGAACTACAGGCACATGCTACCATGCCCAGCTAATTTTTGATTTATTATAGAGGCGAGGTCTCACCAAGTTGTGTGGGTACACTTGATGATGTCCCACAGTCCCACAGGCTGGTCTTAGTTCTTTTTTTTTTTCTATCACTTTATTGATATTCTGTATTTGGTGAAATGGTATTCTTATTTTTCCTCTAAGATCTTCTTCCTCTTCTTCTTCTTCTTTTTTTTGAGTTGGAGTCTCACTCTGTTGCCCAGACTGGAGTACAGTGGAACACTCCTGGTCACCGCAGCCTTGACCTGCTGGGCTCCAGCGATCCTTCCGCCTAGCCTTCCAAAGAGCTGGAACTACAGGCGTGCACTACCAAGCCTGGCTAATTCTTGATTTATTGTAGAGACGAGGTCTTGCCAAGTTGCCCAAGCGGTCTCGACACTTGGGCTCAGGCAGTCCACTCGCTGGGCTTCCCAAAGTGCTGGGATTACGGGCTGAGCCACTGAGCCCTGCCCGAATCAGCTCCTTTAATATGCTCAGAGAACTAAAGGAAATCTTGACTAAAAAAGCTAGAGAGGCCGGGAACTGTGACTCGTGCCTGTAATCCTAGCACTTTTGGATGCTGAAGTAGGAGGATCACTTGAGCTCAGGAGTTTGAGACCAGCCTAGGCAAAAAGGTGAGACCTTGTCTCTAAAAAAATAAAAAATTAAAAAAATTTAAAAATTGGCTGGACTCAGTGGCTCAGCCTGTAATCCCAGAACTTTGGGAGGCCGAGGCAAGTGGACTGCCTGAGCCTGTGGGTCGAGATCAGCCTGGGCAACTTGGGAAGATCTCGTCACTACAATAAATCAAAAATTAGCTGGGTGTAGTAGTGCACTCCTATAGTTCCGGCTACTTGGAAGGCTGAGGCAGAAGGATCGTGGGAGCCCAGCAGGTTGACGCTGGGGTGGCCATGAGTATGCCACTGTACTCCAGCCTGGGGGACAGAGTGAGATTCCAACTCAAAAAAAAGAAAAGAAAAGAAATGAGCTGACTTAGTCTTCATCTAGTAAGTACAACATCGGGCTTCTTCAGGGAGAGTTTTTATTAAACATTTTTCTTCCTGTACAAGCTACATTTTCTTGCTTCTCTGCGGGTCTTATAATATTTTTGTTAAAAACTGTACATTGGCCAGGTGTATAATATAGGTGTATATTATACACCTATAATCCCAGCACTTTAGGAGGGCCGAGGTGAGAGGATTGCCTGCGCCTACCAGTTCAAGACCAACCTGGGCACCTTAGTGATACCTCATCTCTACAATAAACCAAAACGTTAGCCGGGCATGGTGGCACATGCCTGTAGTTCCAGCTACTTGGAAGGCTAAGGCAGAAGAATCTCCTGAGCCCAGCAGGTCGAGGCAGCGGTGGCTGCAAGCATGCCACTGCACTTCAGCCTGGGTGACAGAGTGAGACTCTAACTCAAAAACAAAACAAAACAAAACAAAAACTGGACATTGAGATAGCAAAGTGTGGCAACTCTAGAAATAAGATCCTCCCTCTTCCCAGGAATTGTTGTTATTCTTTTTGATGTTTATTTAGTGAATTTTCTGAATGACTTCTGTAAAATCTATATGCTTTGTCATGTGTGACACTGAATTTACTTCTCTGTTGATCTAGAAGTTGGTAACGGGATGGAGATTTCTTTAAATTCCTGGAACCATTAAGTCTCCCAGTATTTTCTGAGGGACTCTATTTAAGTGTTGAAGCATGTCTCCAACACTCAGGTCCACAATTTGCAACTCTTCCTTAGCCTTCAATTCATGCTTGCAGTCTCAAGATGAGCCAAAGATGAGAGCCTAGGGCATCGCCACACTGGCCCTGAAAATAGACACATCCTAGGGCATATGCATGGCCCTAGGTATATTTTGACCACCTTGCATGAACTGCAAATGTTCTTAATGGCATCTATAATGGTAAATCTTCTCCAGAAAAGTTTTCAATTTATTTTGTCCAGATCTGTCAGAAGATCACTATCTATGGCCAGCTATAGCCTTATAAAATGTATTTCTCAAGTAAGACTTGAAAGACTTGAAAAATTACTCCTTGACCCATGGACTGCAGAATTGATGCTGCCTTAACAGACATTAAAAAAAAACAAAAACAGACGGGCTCAGTGGCTCAGCCTGTAATCCCACGCCTTTGGGAGGCTGAGGTGAGTGGATTGCCTGAGCCTGCGGGTTCGAGACTCGCCTGGGCAGCAAGACCTCATCTCTACAATAAATCAAAAAATCAGCCAGGCGTGGTAGCAAATGCCTGTAATTCCGGCTACTTGGAAGGCTGAGGCGGAAGGATCACTGGAGCCCAGCAGGTCGAGGCTGCGGTGGCCGGGAGTGGCCACTGCACTCCAGCCTGTGCGACAGAGTGAGACTCCAACTCAAAACAACAACAACAACAACAACAACAAAAACAAACAAAGAACTTTAATCTCCTTGTTCATCTTCATAAGAGCTCTTGGGTGACAAGGTACTTTGTCAATGAACAGTAATACTTTCCATCTGCCCTGTACCCATTAGCAGTCCTCTCCTTTTCTTTTCTACCTCCAACCTCTGGCAGCCATTCATCTATTTTTTGTCTCTATGTATTTCCCTATCTGGACATTTTATATCAATGGAATCATAAACTATGTAGCATTTTTGTGTCTGAACTTCTTTCATTTAGCACAATTTTTTAGCATAATTAGGTTCACCCATGTTGCAAAATGTGTCAGTACTTTATTCCTTTGTATGGCTAATATTCCATTATATGATATCACATTCATCAGCTGATGGACATTTAGGTTGAGTTTTTGTTTTACTATGAATAATACTGCTACGAACATTCATGTACAGATTTTTGTGTGAGCACATTTTCAGTTTTTCTGGGTGTGTTCATAAGAGTGGAACTGCTAGATCATATGGTAACTTTATATTTAACTAACTTAGGAATGGCTAAATTGTTTTCCACAGTGGCTGCACCATTTAACATCACCACCAGTAAGATATGAGGGCTTCATTTTCTCCACATCTTTGCTAACACTTGTTGTTTTCTGGATTTTGTCTTTGTTTTCATTATAGCCATCCTAGTAAATGTGAATTGGTATGTCATTGCTATTTTAATTTGTGCTTTCCCTAATGACTAATGATGTTGAACATTTTTTTCATGTGTTTACTGATAATTTGTTTTATCTTCTCTGGAGAAATAACTATTCAAATCCTGTGCCCATTTTTAAATTGTGTTGTTTATTTTTTATTTTGACTTGTAAGAGTTATTTATATATTCTATATAGTAGAAACTTCCAAGTTATAGGATATGCAGATATTTTCTCCCATTTGGTGAGTTACTTGTCTTTTCATTTTCTTTTCTTTTCTTTTTTTTTTTTTAGTCGGAGTCTCACTCTGTCGCCCAGGCTGAAGTGCAGTGGCAGGCTCATGGCCACCACAGCCTCGACCTGCTGGGTTCAGGTGATCCTTCCATCTTAGCCTTCCACGTAACTGGAATTACAGGCATGCGCCACCAAGTCCAGCTAATTTTTTGTTTGTAGAGATGCGGTCTCATCAAGTTGCCCAGACTGGTCTTGAACCCTTGGACTCAGGCTATTCTCTCCCCTCAGCCTCCTGAAGTGTTGGGATTACAGGTTTGAGCCACCACGGGATTACAGGCTTGAGCCACTTTCCGAAGAGTGTCCTTTGACTCACCAAAGATTTTAATATTGATGAAGTCCAATTAGCTGTTTTTTTTTTTTTTTGGGTTGGTTGTACTTTTGGTGTTATATTTAGGAAACTTTGCCTAATCCAAGGTCATGAAAATTTATATTTTTGTTTCCTTCCAAGAGATTTATAGTTTGAGCTCTTACATTTACACCTTTGACACAGTCTATTTTTCTTTTTTTTGAGTTGGAGACTCCCTCTGTTGCTCAGGCTATAGTGCAGTGGCACACTTATGGATCACAGACCTGTTGAGCTTGTGCTAATATGTGTGCTGGGCCCAGATGATCCTTCCACCTCAGCCTTCCAAGTAGCTGGAACCACAGGCTTGTGCTACCATGCCTAGCTAATTTTTCTTTTTTAGTTGGAGTCTCACTTTGTTGCCCACGCTGAAGTTCAGTGGCACACTTACAGCCACCAAAGCTTCGACCTGCTGGGCTCAGGCGATTCTTCCACCTCAGCCTTCCAAGTAGCTGGAACTACAGGTGTGCGCTACCATGCCCAGCTTATTTTTTGATTTACTGTAGAGACAAGGTCTCATCAAGTTGCCCAAGCTGGTCTTGAACCCCTGAGATTAGGCAATCCTCTTGTCTCAGTCTCCCAAAGTTCTGGGATTTTAGGCCTGAGCTACCACACCTGGACTAATTTTTTGATTTATTGCCGAGACAAGGTCTCACCAAGTTGCCTGGGCTGGTCTCGAACCCTTGGGCTCTGACAATCCTCTTGCCACCATCTCTTAAAGTGCTGGGATTACAGGCGTAAGCCACTACACCTAGCCCTGAGTTAATTTTTAAATATGGCATAAGGTAGGTTTCAAATTCATTCTTTTGGATGTGGATATCCAGCTGTCCCAGCACTATTTGTTGAAAATACTTTTTGAATAATCTTGACACCTTTGTCTAAAAATCAATCGATCACAGGTGCATGGACTTTTTTAAGCTTTAAATAAGTCAAATGTCCAAAGAACTTCTGGTCTGCCCCTCTGTAATAGATAAATACAGGAATACAGGTCTGGTTCATTAGGTGTTACACAAATCATAGCACTCCCACACATATTAGCACAAGCTAGCAAGTAAAAAAAAAAACTATGAAGAAAACATACTAGAAAATGAAATGGAAGATAAACAGATAAGACTGGAAATAAATAGAGGTCTGGTCTGTTAGGGTCACACTCCCAGCAGGGCCTCCAGAATGTTAGGTCAGGCCCACTGGGGGTGAGGGGTGTCTGGTGTGTGATCTGATGCTGCATGAAAGATGCAAAGAATTGTGCAGAAGTTAGGTTAAAAAATATATTTAAAAGGTAAGTTAGAGCTGGGCGTGGTGGCTCATGCCTATAATCCCAGCACTTTGGGTGGTGGAGGCAACAGAACTGCCGAGCCCAGGAGTTCGAGACAAGCCTAGGGAACTTAGCAAGACCTTATCTCTACAATAAATTTAAAAACTAGCTGGGCTCGATGGCTCAGCCTGTAATCCCAGCACTTTGGGAGGCTGAGGTGAGAGGATTTCCTGAGCCTGCCGGTTCGAGACCTGCCTGGGCAACTTGGTGAGACCTCATCTCTACAATAAAATCAAAAACATTAGCCGGGCATGGTAGTGCGCGCCTTTAGTTCCACCTACTTGGAAGGCTGAGGTGGAAGGATCACCGGAGCCTAGCAGGTCGAGGCTGCAGTGGCCAGGAGCGGCCACTGCATTCCAGTCTGGGTGACAGAGTGAGACTCCAACTCAAAAAATAAAAAAAAATTAAAAAATAATAAAAATAAAAATTAGCTGGGTGTGGTGGTGCCTGTCATTCCAGCTACTTGGAAGGCTGAGGTGGAAGGATTGCCTGAGCCCAGCAGGTCGAGCCTATAGTGGCTGTGATTGTGCCACTGCACTCCAGCCTGGATCACAGAGTGAGACTCTAATTCAAAACAAATAAATAAATAAAAGGTAAATTAGAGAGAGAGAGAGAAAGAGGAGATTCACCTCTCCAAGGTAGGTAAGGGGGCCAAAGTCAGTAAGCATGGTGACAGCCATAGCTCAAAGAGCATACGGCCACACCAGAGTCAATGGTAATGGCAAAATGGCTGCTCATGTTTGAGTTCTTTTAACCCTTTCCCTTGGATGGGGTAAAGCCATTAAGGTGATTGGGTGGTAGTCTGTTCCATGTCATTACGAAGGGGCAGGTACCTGCAGGTACTGACGTCAGGTGATGGACAGCAGGCAGATGGGTGGGTTAGTCACATGATTGCTGCCATGGTGGTGGGCTCAATGGGAGATAAGGGGAGGGGTTTTTCCTGCAAGAGACTTGTCAGACGTTTGCATTCCACAAACTCCTTAGCAAAACATCTGATGGAGATTTGTGAGGGGGTGGGGTAGGTTGCCACTTGGCCTGAAATAGTCTGAATGCTTCCTAAAACCTGCCAATTGAAAATTTATCTTATCTGTGTCTAACCTGTGGTAGATGCAAAGCGTGTCGGGGGTAAAGTCTAAGCAAAAATAGTTATGCTGAGGCAAAAAGACTAAACTAAGCTAAGTTTATTTTAGGTTTCTGTAGGTACCTCCTTTCTTAGTCTATATAGGGCCTTTTAGTCTAAGGTATGCAACTTAGATGTTATTTTAAATGCATTAGGAAACAATTGGATAGTTTTGAGCAGGAAGATGAAATAAAATGATTTACATTTTCAGAAGATTATCTGGCTGCCAAGTGAATTTTGGAGCATAAAATGACAATAATGGGAGCACAGAGAATGTTATTGTAATATCTAGGTAAGAAATAATGACCTTTAGACAAGGGTGGTCCCAGTGACAAGGGGAGAAACAAAGATTTGAGACATTCAGGATATGTTTTGGGAGTAAAGATTTTGAGGTAGATGTAATGGTTGGGGCACTGTGGAAAGAGAACAAGATTCAAGGGTGATTTTTAATTTTATGGCTTCAATAACTGGGTAGATGATTGCTCATTTACCTTCCTCCACTTGCTGAGATGCATAAAACAAGGCAAGAAAAGGAACCAGTTTGGGGGGTTGGTTGAGCTGACAACTCATGTGGAGGGTAGGCCTAGACCCTGAACTCCACAAGAACAGTCATCACAGGTAATTAAGTTAAATGTATTCAGATGGGTCTTGAATGTTGATAAACATCATATGTGACTCTCCCACTGAGAAGGTAAACAAAAGGTGACTTCAAGGATGTGATAAATAATTCTGAGAATGAGAGGGGAGGAAGGATTGGGGAAAGAGGACAGAAGAATGGCTGAGAGGGCAAGGAGGAGGTGTGGAAGATAAGAGGGTAGTAAGGGTATGTGTACATCTACAGAAAGGATAATGTACTTTTCTCAGTTCTGCATTAGGGTTATTAGGAAAGGTCACTACTATATTGCATAATCAAGCTAGTCTTCAGGAAAAACCTACATATTTTGAATGTGAATAGACACTAAAGTAAACCACTAATCCACTGAAAATCATGCCTGAGAAACATAGGTATTCTGATCAATGATATAAATAGATCTTGGGCAAGATACTTATAATACATATTTATACTGTTGTTGGGAAGATTAAATAAGATTATTATCATTTTATTATTGTCTGGCATATAGTAACCTACTAATAAGTGATAGTAATTAACTGTCAAAAATAGACTGGAATCTATTGATGGTGGTGAAATGCATTTAGTTAACTTGGGGTCTAGTTATCTTAGTTCCTGTCAACAAAATTTGTACTTTCTATATTTTTTTTAAAGTTTTGCTTTTACTGTATGAGTATGTGATTGTCTTCTTGTGCTTTTACCTCTCTCTCATAAGCTTGAAGTAATGAAAAATGCCAGATTTCTTAAATTCTAACAGCTTGTAGTGTTATTTTATTTTATTTTATTTTATTTTATTTTATTTTTGAGATGGCGTCTCACTCTATTGCCTAGGCTGGAGGGCAGTGGCATGCTCACGGCCATTGTAACCTCAAGCTGCTGGGCTCTGATGATTCTTCCACCTCAGCCTTCCAAGTAGCTAGAACTACAGGCATAAGCCACCACGCCCAGTTAATATTTTGATGTATTGTAGAGGTGAGGTCTTGCCAAGTTGTCCAGGCTGGTCTTGAACCCAGGAGCTCAGGCAATCCTCTCACCTCAGGCCCCAAAGTGCTGGGATTATAGGCGTAAGCCACTGTGCCCTGCTTGTAGTGTTATTTGTAACAAAACTATAAATAGCTAAATGAAATGGAATTATTTTAATTAGTGATACTTTACATTTCAGTATACCAAACACAATTATTTTATAAACTGTCATAAATAATACTTTTTAATATTTCAAAATTAACAAAGAGACTTAAATGTGCGCACGCGCACACACTTCAAACAAGCATTGCCTACAAGTGAATTATTCCTGGCTTCCATTTTCTCCATATACTTTCTCCTTCTTGGTCAAAAATGTTTTCAACTTTATTACAAATTATGTAATATATGTTATTTGGTTCAGAGCAAAGGTGTTAACAAATGCAATTTACTTACCTACTGATTATAAGGATTAATTTTAAAACATTCTTTGACTACAAAATAAGAAAAACCAAACACTACTCCACACAATGCTCTTAGACAAACTGACTTGATAACTAAGGAAACATTTTCTTTCTCGGTATAGGTTCGACTGTACTTTTCCCCCAAAGTAAAGAGTGCTCTTAGCATAGTATATATGCTTAAGCAAACACATCTATTTGTTGTTAAAGGCATAAGAATTTATTTGAAAAGTTTTATTCTGAGTGTATAAATAACAATTAAGATGGAATTAAACATAAACATAACCTATATTTATTTCTTATTTTTCTCCTTATTTTTTGCCTGCCATGTAACTGCCTTCTTTGCTTATTATTATTATTATTGTGTTTTGTGGTTTTTTTTTTTAGTTGGAGTCTCACTCTATCGCCCAGACTGGCCATCGCAGCCTCGACCTGCTGGGCTCCGGCAATCCTTCCGCCTCAGTCTTCCAAATAGCTGGAACTACAGGCATGCGCTACCACGCCCAGCTAATTTTTTGTTATTGTTGAGACAAGGTCTTGCCAAGTTGCCTGGGCTAGTCTTAAACCTGTGGGCTCAGGCAATTCACTCACCTCAGCCTCCCAAAGTCCTGGAATTAGAGGTTGAGTCACTGAGCCCAGCCTTTTTTTTTTTGAGTTGGAATCTCACTCTGTCAACCAGGCTAGAGTGCAGTGGAACACTCATGGCCGCTGCAGCCTCAACCTATGGGCTCAGGTAATCCTTCTGCCTCAGCCTTCCAAGTAGCTGGAACTATAGGCATGCACCACCACGCCCAGATAATGTTTTGATTTATTGCAGAGATGAGGTCTCACCAAGTTGCCCAGGCTGGTCTCAAACCTGTGAGCTCAAGCAATCCTCTCACCTCAGCCTGCCAATGTCCTGGGATTATAGGCGTGAGCCACTGCACCTGGCCTGAAACCGGTATCATTCTGGTAACAAAACCCGGCAAAGACACAACAACAACGAAAACTGCAGGCCAAGCTTCCTGATGAACATAGACACAAAAATCCTCAACAAAATACTAGCAAACTGAAGCCAGCAGCACATCAAAACATAATTCAAAGTCCAGAAGCCAGGCACAGTGACTCACAACTGTAATCCCAGCACTCTGGGAGGCTGAGGCAGGAAGAACGCTTGAGGCCAGGAGTTTGAGACCAGCCTAGGTAACACAGTAAGTCCTCTCCTCTTCAAAAAAATTTAAAACAAGCCAGATGTGGTGGTGCTAAGTTGTAGTTCCAGCTACTTGGAAGGCTGAGGCAGAAGGATCACCTGAGCCTAGGAAGTCATGACTGCAGTGAACCACAAGTGTGTCACTGCACTCCAGCCTGAGTTGGAGTGACTCTCACTCAAAACAAAAACAAAAAACTAAAACTAAAACAAACAAACAAAAAAACTTAACATGATCAAGTAAGCTTTATTCCAAACAAAAAAACTTAACATGATCAAGTAAGCTTTATTCCTGGGCTGTAAGGATAGTTCAATACATGTAAATTAATAAATATAATTTACCATATAGACAGAATTAAAAACAACAACTAGATCATCATCTCAATAGATACAGAAAAAGCATCCAACATCCCTTTATAATAAAATCCAACATCCCTTCATAATAAAAACCCTCAACAAACTAGTCATCAAGGGAACATATCTCAAAATAATGAAAGCCATTTATGATGACTCACAGCCAACATCACAGTGAACAGGGAAAAGTTGAAAGTATTCCCTCCAGCCGGGCTCGGTGGCTCAGCCTGTAATCCCGCGCTTTGGGAGGCTGAGGTGAGTGGATTGCCTGAGCCCGCGGGTTCGAGACCCACATGGGCAACTGGCAAGACTTCATCTCTACAATAAATCAAAAAAATCAGCCAGGCATGGTAGCGCGTGCCTGTAATTCCAGCTACTTGTAAGGCTGAGGTGGAAGGATCGCCAGAGTCCAGCAGGTCGAGGCTGCAGTGGCCAGGAGCGGCCACTGTACTCCAGTCTGGGCGACAGAGTGAGACTCCAACTCAAAAAAAAAAACAAACGAAAGAAAGTATTCCCTCTAAGAACTGTAACTGGCCGGGCACAGTGGCTCATGCCTATAATCCCAGCACTTTGGGAGGCAGAGGCAAGAGGATTGCCTGAGGCCACAGGTTCGAGACTAGCTTGGGCAAGACCTCTTCTCTACAATAAATCAAAAAAAGTAGCTGGATATAGTGGTGCATGTCTATAGTTCCAGCTACTTGGAAGGCTGAGGTGGAAGGATTGCCTGAGCCCAGCAGGTCAAGGCTGTGGTGACTGTGAGCATACCACTGCACTCCTGCCTGAGCAACAGAGTAAGACTCCAACTCATTAAAAAAAAAAAAAAAAAAAAAGACCTGGAACTAGGATGTCCATTTTCACCTCTTCTATTAAACACAGTATTGGAAGTCCTAGCCAGAGCAGTAAGGCAAGAGAGAGAAATAAAAGGGATCCACATAGGAAAAGAGAAAGTCAAATTATCTCTCTTAACTGACAATATGATTTGATTCCTAGAAAATGCTAAAGATCCTGCCAAGAGACTGATAAACCTGATAAACAACTTCAATAAAGTTTCAGGATACAAAATCAATGTTCAAAAATCAGTAGCATTTCTATACAGTGTTGGACTGAGAACCAAATCAAGAATGCAATCCCATTTATAGTAGCTACACAAAAAATAAAATATCAAGGAATATATCTAACCAAGGAGGTGAAAGTTCTCTACAAGGAGAATTACAAAACACTGCTGAAAGAAATCATAGATGACAAACAAATGGGAAAATAGCCCATGCACATGACTAGAAGAATAAAAATTACTAAAATGTCCATAATGCCCCAAGTAATCTATGAACTCAATGCAAATCCCACCAAATTACCAAGGACATTTTTCACAGAATTAGGGAAAACTATTCTAAAATTCACATGGAACCGAAAAAGAGCCCAAACAGTCAAAGCAATCCTAAACAAAAAAGAACAAAACCAAAGGCATCATATTACCTGACTTCAAATTCTATTACAGGGCTACAGTAACCAAAACAGCATGGTACTGACACAAAAATAGACACATAGGCCAATGAAACAGAATAAAGAATCCAGAAATAAAACTGCATACCTACAACCAACTGATCTTTGACAAAATTAACAAAAATAAGCAATGGGAAAAGGACATCCTACTCAGTTAATGGTGCTGGGAAAACTGGCTAACCATATGCAGAAGAATGAAACTGGGCCCCTATTTCTCACCCTATATAAAAATTAACTCAAGATGGATTAAAGTCTTAAATGTAAGACCTTAAACTATAAATATCCTAGAAGAAGACCTAGGAAATAATTTTGTGGACATTGGTATAAGCAAAGAATTTGTGACTAAGTCAAAAGCAAATGCAACAAAAACAAAAATGGACAATTGACAATAAACTAAAGAGCTTCTGCACAGCAAAAGACACTATCAACAAATAGACAACCTACAGAATGAGAGAAAATATTTGCAAACTATGCATCTGACAAAGGACTAATATCATGAATCTGTAAGGAACTTAAATAAATCAACAAGACAAAAACAAACAACCCTATTAAAAAGCAGACAAAGGACATGAACTCAAAGATACTTCTCCAAAGAACACATAGAAGTGGCCAACAGGCATATGAAAAAATGCTCAGCATCACTAATCATCAGAGAAATGCAAATCAAAATCACACTGAGATACCATCTCACACCAGTAAGAATGGCTATTATTAAAAAGTCAAAAAACAACATGCTGGTGAGTTTGTGAAGAAAAGGGAACACTTACACACTATTGGTAGGATAGAAGATCAATGTTCACAAATCAGAGGCATTTCTATATGGTGTTCAGGCTGTGAACCAAATCATTGGTAAGAAATCACAACCAGTTAAGGTGCTTGCTGAAGGCAAAGGAAATACAAAATGGGGAGTGGAAGATGGTTATAAAGACCAACTATGACCATGTGGCCAGCTACAAAAATGAGGACTATAATTGCCATTAATATTTCCTCCTTAATTTGTTATCTCCTTGATCAGAAGAAATGCTGTGTGGAATACCATTATTGGATAAGGCATCCTGTAAATCCACAGATGGTAGTTTTGGCAGAAGCACTGCATGCAGGGAAGGTAAATCTGTAACCAAATTGTCTGTTCCAGTGAGTACAGAATGCTGTTCTTTCCATATGGAAAGGGTCCAATGTAATTAACCTGCCACCAGATAGCTGGCTGATTATCCCAGGAAATAAAGCCGTATTGAGGACTCAGTGTTGGTCTCTGAGGCTGGCAGATAAACTTAGCAGTAGCCATAGCCAGGTTAGCTTGGTAAGTGAAAGTCCATGTTGTTGAACTTATGCCATCCCTGCCACCATGGCCACTGTGTTTATGAGCCCCTTGAGTGATTACAGGAGTGCCTGGGGAAAATAACTGACTAGTATTCGCAGTTGGATTATTCTCTACACTTGATTTTTAAAATTCTCCTCTGCTGAGATCACCCTTTGGTAAGTATTCACATGTGACACAAATATCTTCATTTTTTTTTTGAATGGGAGTCTCACTCTGTTACCCAGGCTGGAGTGCAGTGGCATACTCATGGCCACTCCAGTGTCAAACTGCTGGGCTTCGGCGATTCTTCCGCCTCAGGCTTCCAAGTAGCCAGAACTACAGGTGCACGCTACCACACCCACCTAATTTTTTGATTTTTATTGTAGAGACGAGGTCTCGCCAAGTTGCCCAGGTTGGTCTTGAACCCACAGGCTCAGGCAATCCACTTGCCTCGGCCTCCCAAAGTGCTGGGATTACAGGCTGAACCACCAAGCCCAGGTTTCTTGTTTTTTTAACCGTTCAGAAAGGTCTAAACACATATCTTTTCTCAAAATTTCCTTGTTGCCAGTTTTAAAATCATGTTCTCTCCAAGTACCTAACAGCAAAACCTTTAGGCAAAGCCCATGAATCAATATATAATTGCACTTCTGGTCATTTCTCCTTTCAAGCAAAGTGAACAACCAAGTATACTGCTCAAAGTCCTGTTGACTGGGAAGGTTTCCCTTTTCCTTGAGAAAAGGATGACTCGGAAAAAGGATATAGTGTTATACACTTTTGAGTGGCACCTGCATGGAATGCAGAACCATGTATAGACTAGTCCTGAGTCTTCTCTTCTGTCAACTGATTGTAGGGTACTCTCCAGGGGCCACAGGTGTAGGTTGTGAGAGAAAATGTAACACTGCACGAGTGGGCATTTGGGCCACTTGTTTTGTTTTTTTTGTTTTTTTTTTTAGTTGGAGTCTCACTCCATTACCCAGGCTGGAGTGTAGTGGCATGCTCACAGCCAACCCAGCGTTGACTTGCTGGGATCCAGCGATCCTTTTGCTTCTGCTTTCCAAGTAGCTGGAATTATAGGTGCGCGTTACCACACCTGGCTAATTTTTTATTTATTGTAGAGATGCGATCTCACCAAGTTGCCCGGGCTGGTCTCGAACCCATGGGCTCAGGCAATCCACTAGCCTCGACCTTCTAAAGTGCTGGGATTACAGGCTGAGCCACCCTGAGCCCAGCCTGGGCCACTTCTTAATGTAACTTACTTGTGCCTTCAGGGCCTATACAGATATATGTAAAGATTGTCTGTCTGTCTACCTACCTGGAGAGAAATGCAACTATGGAAGCTGACAAGTCCCAAAATTTACAATTGGCAAGCTGGAGACCCAAGCAATTTAATGGTGTTTTTCATGTCCAAGTCTGAAAGTCTGAGAACTAGGAGAGTCAATGTTTATTGTTACAGTTCAAAGGCTGGTAGGCTCGAGACCCAGCAAGAACTACTGTTTCAGTTCAAGTGTAAAGGCAGGAAAAAAACTGATGTCCCAGTTCAAGGTAGTCAGGCAGAAGGAAATTCCCCTTTACTTGTGGGAGAGTCAGTCCTTTTGTTCTATTCAGGTCTTCAACTGATTGCATGAGGCCTACCCACATTAGTGAGGGTGATCTGTATTACTCAGCCTATCAATTTAAATGTTAACCTCATCCAGAAACACCTTCCCAGACACACCCAGAATAATATCTGACCAAACATCTGGGCACCCCACATCACATAAAATTAACCATAACATACCTTATCCATGTTGGATGCTTCCTTGATATGAAGATCTTTGTGCTGAGTTTCACCTGTCTATTCACACACCTCTTCCCTAGACTTCTTTGTCTTCAGTCTGTCAGTCTTTTACTTCTAGGCCCCTGATCACTGACCACTGTCCAGGAATCATTTTTGGTTTTTTTGAGTCTGTCACCCAGGCTGGAGTACAGTGGTACACTCAGGCCACCGCAGCCTCTACCTGCTGGGCTCAGGCAATCCTTCCACCTCAGTCTTCCAAATAGCTGGAACTAGAGGTGTGCACCACTACCCCCAGCTAATTTTTGATTTATTGTAGAGATGAGATCTTGCCAAGTTCCCAAGCTGGTCTTGAACCCCTGGGTTCAGGCAATCTTCTCGCCTTGGCCTCCCAAAGTGCTGGGATTATAGGAGTGAGCCCCCGCACCCGGCTGTTCAAGGCCATTTCTAAAGGTGGCTATGATATAGTTATTTATATATTCAGTTTGCACCACTGTACCTATCTGACATATTTACAAACCATATTTGGGCTTTTTCCACTTCCTTTAGTTGGTTTAACAGGACCTATCTTCACACACAAGTATGAGTGTAAGCTAGGGTGGGGTAACTGTGTGCCTGTGGCAGGGAGCATGGAGATCTAGGCTACCTATCCCTGCAGCTTACTTGTACCCTCTGGTCCTACTCATATTTGACTCCAAACATACCATTTCAATCTTTCAATAGACTTCTCCTGGGTCCCTCTGTCTTTATGACTTGGCAGATCTGACAAAACCCTTAATGAGCATTTCTGGACCTACAACTCCTTGGTTCCCCAAAGTCAAGTATTCTGTCCCTAAGGACCAGTAATCTTCCAGGAAATGTTTCTCAAAGGTGTATAATTATCTTCTTCAGATGGCATGTCCTCATTCCAGAATAGTCCACATAGTGATTCTTCCATTAGAACTTTCTATAAGCTCCATACTGAACAGATCAAAATTAAATGGACTGGGCACGGTGGTTCACGCCTGTATTCCCAACAGTTTGGGGGGCCAAGGTGGGAGAATCACTTGAACCCAGGTTCAAGACCAGCTGGGCAACAAAGTGAGACCTCATCTCCACAAAAAAATACAAAAATTAGCTGGGCATGATGGCGCATGCCTACAGTCCCAGTTACTTGGGAGGTTAGGTGGAAGGTTTGCCAGAGTCCAAAAGGTCAAGGCTGCAGTGAGCCAGGATCATGCCACTGCCCTCCAGCCTGGATGAGAAAGTGAGACCCTGTTTCAAAAATAAATAAATAAGTAAATATAAAATTAAATGTGCCATTTTTGCAGATTTACTTCAAGACTAGGTGTAAGTAGACATGGAGAACAATATGAATGATAAAAAGTATTCTGAAAATCACTCTATTTAACACTGGCTCATGGTCCTTGACTCATCTGCAAGGTATCCCAGCCCTGCATGCAAACGCACTGCTAGCAGTCCTGTCTCACCAGTCCTCCAAAACTACTGGAATCTGGAACACTTCTTGGACTCCAGGTGGGCCCCTGCTATAAGACAACACAACAATCTCTGACAAGAGTAGTAGAAACTAAGTAACCAGAACTCCCAGATGTTATCAGACCATATGAATAAAATGAGGCTATGTTAACTCAAAATTCACAATCATAATGGCTTGAGTCCCTACCAGTTTGATAGTTTGAGACTCAGCAGCTCATGAAAAACAGCCTGTAATTATTTCTGGGAGTCTCTAAAAGGGACGCTTCCCAAGACCAGGCAGGCACATTGCCCAATTCCCAGATGCACAGCTAACACTGTATACTAGGTGAGTGTCACTCTGAAATCCCAACCGAGAGTCATGTTGAGTGAAATGTTGATGGAATGGTAGAATATTTGCCCTGCACCTTTCAGGTATTCACAAAGCAGGTACTCAGGACCACTGTGTTCTTTCCCTTCTACTTCAGTTAGCCCTGGCCATTGTTCACTGGCCTTGACACTGCCTGAGGGAAAATCAGAAAATCACTGATGCTAACACTTAAAGCTCCCTTCATGGGCTCTCCACTGCTCATGCCAAGCAGACCTGCGATATCCTCAGAGCCATTGTTTGCACATCGCCAGAACAAGGACAGGCTCTATGCAGATATGGGAAGAAAGGCCTACTCCCTACATCTATGACACTTTGCTTCCCAGGTGCTGTAGCCTAAATCTCACACAGTCTCTGCCCCAAGTGTCCTGTTAGCTTCTCCTCTCTATTCATTCTTCACCTCCTGCAAACATCTCTCAACGCTATGCCCCTACCAACCATAGAATTTGTCTTAACTACAGAAATAACTGTTTTAGTATACTCTGTCATAATGCCTAATGTACTGACATCTCCATATGCTTTCTCCAACCTCCATTCAAAAAGACAAAGAAGCATATATCTAAGTCAGAGAACTTAATATCTGTGGATATTTTAAAGGTGACTTTATTTTTTGAGGAAAAAAGAGTTGGGTGCTTGCTAATATCTAGACTCATTCTAGAAATAAAACTTTGAAATTTTTAGTTTTTTAAACTCTTTAGTTTACCAAGCATAGTTTGTATTTCTAAAACAATTTTCCTAAGACTCATTTTTCACATGGAGAGTAAAATAAATCACATCCCAAGATGTGCAGTTGCCTGTATGCTAAAAACATGACAATGAATTAAGTCTTTGGGGATAGAGAACGGAAAACTGGTTCACATTTCCCATAACTTGTCCAAGTTTCCAGTGGCCAGCAAGGTCAAATTACAAGGACAAGTGTCTTGAGAAAAACTATAATGGCCTTGAAGTAATTGTTCCAGTTCCATTATCAAGAAAACTTTAATATTGTTCGATGCTCACAAACACTTTGTAACAGGCATGTCAATTCACGAAGGGAAATAAATAGATACCTTCTGACTTAGTAAAAATAAGCTAGTTAAAAAGATGGATGGTCCTCACCTTGGAGAGCTCAATACTTAGCCATGTCAGTTCTTGAAGCATACGGCTTTTACATTTCTTTATTGTGTCCATTTTGTCTTTAACTTGTTTATTTTTAGCTAGGGACCTCTCTAAGTACTCTTCTGTCTGGAGTTGGAAGTTTCAGCCTTGATCTATGTAGTCAAAAACTTCTAATTGTAAAGTAACATCATGAAGCTGCTGCCTGCATTGATCAATATCCTATAAGCCAGCAGCAGTAAAATTCAGTCTGGTTGGCTGCTATCACTGCAGCCCTGCTCCTGCTCAAAGTCTCCTGCTTATAACTTTTTTTTTAGCCACATCATCTTTTCAACATTTCAAAAATCTTTGGGCCTAGTCCCATCCAGAACAATCCACTGCACTTATATTCAAAATGTATTAAATAATATGAAATGCAAAATGATAGACTACTGAACCTTCTCACTAAAGTAGTGATGTTCCTGTCTCCTGAATTTCCAAACCTCTAACTTCTTGCATTATTTAGCAACTAATAACTTTTCCTAGAGAAGGAATGATTATCCTGTACAAAATCAGACAAAATATCTTAATATTTATAAAGAGAAGCTCTTATGTGAAAAGAATCACCTACAAAACCACACTAATTCTGAATAGTGTGAGGAAGATATATATATGTATTCATATATATATGTGAGAAATTAGTCTCCCAAAGACATTATGTTACTTCAATATATAAAATACATAAGGGCATGGTAGCTCATGCCTGTAATTCCAGCACTTTGAGATGCTGAGGTGAGGATTGCCTCTGTCCAGGGTTTCAAGACCAGCCTGGGCAACTTGGCAAGACCTTGACTCTACAATAAATCAAAACATTAGTCAGGTGTGGTGGTGCACCTGTGGTTTCAGCTACTTGAAAGGCTGAGGCAGAAGGACCACCAGAGCCCAGCAGGTCAAGTCTATGGTGGCTGTGAGTGTGCCACTGCCCTCCAGCCTGGGTGACAGAGTGAGACTCCATTTGGGCATGGTGCCTCACGTCTGTAATCCCAGCACTTTGGGAGGCCGAGGTGAGAGGACTGCCTGAGCCCAGGGGTTCAAGACCAGCCTGGGTAACTTGGCGAGACCTTGTCTCTACAATAAATCAAAACATTAGCCAGGCATGGTGGCACATGCCTGTAGTTCCAGCTACTTTGAAGGCTGAAGCGGAAAGATCACCTAGCCCAGCAGGTCGAGGCTGCCGTGGCCATGAGTGTGCCACTGCACTCCAGCCTGGGCAACAGAGTGAGACTCAAAAAAACAAAAGACAAAATGAGACTCTGACTCGAAAAAAAAAATGGTGATTATTGACATATATACTTGCAATCTAAAGCAAATATATTTATAAAAATGTCAAATTATCATCTGGCTTAAATGACCTAACAATGAGTTATTAAAATAAAAGTAAAGGAACGTGATGATGGCAGATGCTGACATCAGAACTTCAGAACCAGGAGCAAAAGGATGGCTAAAGAAGTATCAAAGTGGAGCTGGATATGGTGGCTCATACCTGCAACCCCAGCACTTTGGGAGGCCGAGGCAGGAGAACTGCTTGAGCCCAGAAGTTCAAGACCAGTCTAGGCAACATAGCAAGACTTCGTCTCTACAAACAACAAAAAAATAAGTAGGAATGGTGGTGTACACCTACAGTTCAAGTTTCTTGGGAGGCTGAGGTGGAAGGATTGCTTGAGCCCAGGAATTTGAGACTGCAGTAAGCTGTGATTGTGCCACTGTATTCAGCCTGGGCAACAGAGTGAGACCCCAACTCAAAAAAAGAAAAAGAAGAAAAAAGAAATATCAAAGTAATTAAAAGGCTGAGCATGGTGACTCACAACCGTAATCTCAGCACTTTGGAAGCCCAAGGTGAGAGGATTGCCTGAGCCCAGAGTTTTGAGACTAGCTTTGGCAACTTGGCAAGACCTCATCTCTACAATAAATCAAAAAATTAGCCGGGCATGGCAGTGCATACCTGTAGTTCCAACTACTTAGACGGCTGAGGTGGAGGGATCATCTGAGCCCAGCAGGATGAGGCTGCAGTGGCCGTGAGCATGTCACTGCACTCCAGCCTGGGTGACAGAATGAGACTTCAACTAAAAACAAAAAAGGGAATAAAAAAGTTTTAAAAGATAAAAATTCATATTTTCCTTCAATAGAGGACAACAAATGTTGCAGAAAGATGTGAAAATGAAGAGAGATACATTTATCAATCTGTTGAAAAACTTCTGAAGCAGCTGAACTCAATTACTAAAAACTATTACAAGGGATTAACTTAAAGATTTTTGTTAAATCTGCAACAGAGAAAAAAGCATAGAATTAGTATTTTTCTTTAAGAAAGTCAAAGGGTGGTTCTGTAAATTGAGATATTTTTAAAAAGAAGAATTACAGTTTGAGCAATTATTGAAGCACAGTGTGGATTTTTTTTTTTTTTTTTTTTTGAGTTGGAGTCTTACTCTATCTCCCAGGCTGGAGTGCAGTGGCATGCTCACGGCCACCACAGCCTTGACCTGCTGGGTTCAGGTGATCACTCTGCCTCAGCCTTCCAAGTAGCTGGAACTACGGGCACAGGCTACCATGTCTGGCTAATTCTTTTGATATACTGTAGAGTCACACTCTCGCCAAGCTGCCCAAGCTGATCTCGAAGCCCTGAGCTCAGGCAATCCTCTAGCCTCGGCCTCCCAAAGTGCTGGGATTGCAGGCTTGAGTCACCGTGCCTGGCCACACAGTATGGATTATAGTACTTAGTTTGGGACTTGACAACTTTGCAGAGTCTGTGATATATTCAGATATTGAGATTGAGTAGGTAGTTGGATATAGAAGATTAAAGCTGAGGAAAGATGTCTAGACTGTGACACAGATTTAGAATTCATCATTGTAGATTAGAACAATGAAAGAGGGTAGAAGGAGTTCTGTAATGCACGAAATGTTTTTCTCCCCCAAATTCGTATGTTGAGATTGTAACCCAAAATACATGAAAGTTTTCAGAGGTGGGACTTTAAGAGGGTCATGGTTAGAGCCTTCTTGAGTGGGATTAGTGTCCTTATAAAAAGTGACCCCCAGAGAACTCTCATGTCCCTTTTCTGCCATGTGACGATAACAAAAAGAAGATGGCAATCTGAAACCCAGAAGAGGACCCTCACCAGAACCCAAC
The DNA here is from genome assembly GCA_027257055.1 of Cephalopachus bancanus. Lineage (NCBI taxonomy): Eukaryota > Metazoa > Chordata > Mammalia > Primates > Tarsiidae > Cephalopachus > Cephalopachus bancanus. The sequence goes on along the minus strand of JAPVLO010000541.1, from coordinate 286,744 downwards.
CATGCAGGCACAATGATCTTGAACTTCCAGCCTCTGTGAAAAATAAAATTTTGTTGGTTTTGAGCCACTCAATCTATGGTGCCTTGCTATTGCAACCTGAATTAAGACAATTTCTATGAGAAAAGAAAGAGGCAAAGGATGGAGCCCTGGGTTACATCAACAGTTAAATTGCATATGGTAAAAACTGACCCCCAAAAGGAAACAAGGAAAATACTGACTTTCAAGAGAACTAGGACTGTGTAGAGTCATTAAATCTAAGGTAATAGAGATTTTTAAGAAAAAGAAAATAACCAACAGTATCAAATGCAAAAGAGAAGAGCAACATTTCATACTGTGAGTTATGAAAGGAAGTAAGAATGAACAAAAATGCACAAGAGTTTCTACCTGGAAGCTGGCGAGTTCTCATCTTAATTAGCCTCTATCCTCTGTGTGAGGAAGTAAGATCATAGATGAATCTATACCTAAGAATCAAAGACAAAAGCAAAACACAGATTTGAAAATTGGCATCAGAGATATTAAATGAAAAAAAAAGTGATAGAAGTTGTGATATCTATAAAAGTGAGGGTGCTGAGCCGGGCTCGGTGGCTCAGCCTGTAATCCCACGCCTTTGGGAGGCTGAGGTGAGTGGATTGCCTGAGCCCGCAGGTTCGAGACCCGCCTGGGCAGCGAGACCTCATCTCTACAATAAATCAAAAAATCAGCCGGGCATGGTAGTGCATGCCTGTAATTCCGGCTACTTGGAAGGCTGAGGCGGAAGGATCGCCGGAGCCCAGCAGGTCGAGGCTGTGGTGGCCGGAAGCGGCCACTGCACTCCAGTCTGGGCGACAGAGTGAGACTCCAACTCAAAAAAAAGAAACGTGAGGGTGCTATTAGAGATTTGTTCTCTCACAGTGTACTATATTTAAAATTCTTCCACAGCAATGATACATCTTAAACAAAACAGTCTGAGACACATTATTGCTCAAATTACACATAAGCCTAGCATGGTACTATTGCATAGTAGCTATGCAATAATGAATGTATGAATACATCTTTAAAACATACCAAGACAGGTTCTGCTGCACATATTTACAGTAAAAAATGTGTATTGCAGATACATACATGGAATAATATACCAACATTTAACATATGGGAAAATACTACTTGATAGGTGGAGATACATTACAGGGTTTTATTAAAACCAGAGTGAAACCCATCAACAACTTTGTCCTGTGAATTTTTATTGTCTATGAATCATGATGTAAAACAGTTTAATTCCAAAGTATCAGAAAATGAAAAGCATTATCAAAATAGATTTATCAGGAATAGAGCCTAGACAGATACTGCAGGAAGGTAACAGTGCAATGGTAATAGTAACAGATGCCCAAGAAGTTAATTGCTTGAAAGAAACATTCCTTTAGAAAACTCAATGAAACATTTTATTACCACAGTGTATATTATTTTTATATTACAAGATAAAAATTCCTTCTAGTTTTTAAAAATTTTCAAATATACAAAGTTAAAAGAATACTATACAATGACTATATCATTTATTTAGATTCTCCAGTTATTAATATTGATCAACTTTTCCTCATTGCTATCTCCATTTTTTCTGAGCCATTTTAAGTTGAAGACATAATGATATTTCCTCCCTAAATACTTCAGGATTTATCTCATAAAATAAGGATATGAATATTACACAAATTATTTACCATTAATTCACAATTATTACTTGATATACACAATTATCTCATGATATTGAATTTTAGAAGAGTTAGAATCATTTGTTTTGTAGACTGTCCCACATTCTTGATTTCATTATTTCCTTATAATAACATTCAGGTTAAGTACTTTTGGGTCCAAATAGCTATACTGCATAGATGATACATTGCATGAGGACTTACATCATGTTGAATTATACCCCCTGTTGGTGACGCTAAATTTGATAGCTTGGTTAATGCAGTGACTGCTGCATCTCTCCATGGTAAAAGTACACGTCTTCCTTCGTAATTAATGAGTTCTGTTTGAAGGTATTATGAAACCATGAGACTGTCCTGTTCCTCAACAGTCTTTCACCCAGTGATAGTTTAGCAACTATTTATGGGCCTGACCTGGAGTAATTATTACATTAGTGGTTATAAAATGGTGATTTTTATAAATCCATCATTCCTTTTCTCTATATTAACTAGCATTCTTCTCTAAAAAGAAGTGTTATTAATACTTCTCAGCTTTTTCTTTAAATACATTTCTCTTTTTCTCTTATTACTATGGACTTATAGATTTAAAAAATAAATGTTATCATTCACTCCTGTCATTATTTTTAAAAATCTTTTGATTGTTCCACTTTGGACAAGTGGGGAGTCTTGTAGTTGACATGACCTAGTAGTCTTTAATAATGTTCTTGCTCTTAAGTATACCAAGGTTCATCGTATGCAAGCTCAATTTATACATTTCCTGCCCCCAGATCTGGAATCAGGCACTTCTTAAAGGAGCCCTGGTTACTTTCAGTGGAGAATGGTATTGTGAAACCAAGATCCAGGCACCAGATATACTTATTGTTACTCCTAAGCAGCTTTCAGTGGACAGAGCTAAGAATATATGAATATATGCGCATGCGCGCGCGCGCGCGCGCACACACACACACACACACACACACACACACACACACACTCCTATGTTCAGCTGCTACCTCAAATTCAAATATACCATCACAGGATTCTTCTTCAGCTGTTTTTGCCCATATTCATTTCTCAGTTTTTCTACAGTAAGAACCCTGAGTTCCAACATCAGTATATGTACCCATTTGTTCCATTACACAATAAATGCAAAAACTTTCAGAATTACAAAACCAGAATCATTCTCAATAACAAACCTTCCCAATAAAGCTAAAGATTTATTTGTAATTTGTCCTTAAAACATATTTCAGTCAGTACTCAGAACCAGAAGCATTAGAAAATGTAAATATTATAGGGATTTGATCTTATACAATTGTGGACGTGATTAGGTCAGCTGGTGTTTTGTGTCTGTTGCTGGAACCTAAAATCCTCAGGGCAGAATCAGGAAGGAAAGATGGTGGTGAAGCAGGAAAAGCAAGAATCAAGTGAAATCTGTAAGGTTGGGGCAGAACCCTGGAGGAGGGACTGCAATAAAGTCAGACTCTTACCACCTTGGACTTTCATCCCAACTTCCATGATGGGGGATGCTGCAGGAGAAGCTGGAATCTTTCAGCATGGAGTTAACACGTGCAGCCCATCCAGATGGCAACAGTTCTCACTGTCATCTCTGGCTTACAGGGGAGAGCTAGCATGGATCTCTAAGAGTCACCCTCCTAAATGCATTTTTTACAGACTTGGTGAAGAGAGCTTGCTCTGAACCCTCCCAGGGGATGTACTTAAGAAGTTGAGCTAGTGGGTCTTACAGGATGGAAGGGAATCTGGGAAACAATTGCAGTTAAGTTAATTTGACATAGTATAAATCTATGCTCAGAAAACTACATTCAAATGCTACTTATCATTTTCTCTGTGCATTTGTGTTATCAATTTGATATATGATTATGTTCATTTGTTTAAATTTTACCTTTTTATTTATTTACATGTCTCATAAATTAAAAGTACATCAAGATACACACCCTGTTCTTACCCATCCCTTATGAGTTACCATTTTCACTATATTAAAAATATGTAGCTATATATAGTTTCCCCTTGTTTTTCACCAAAAGGTAACATGCTATATATTATAGTATATTGTACCTTGCAATAAAAGCAAACAAAAAAAATTTAACACCAAAAGATACCAAATTCCTGAGCATATTTTTCATGTTTATAAGCAATGATTCTCAACTGGGGGAGATTTTGCACCTAGGTGACATTTGGTAATGTTTAGAGACATTTTTTATTTTTACAAACTGTCCAGCGGGGGCTGGTGGTAGAGATGGTGGAGATGGTGCTTTCAATAAAGCACAGATTCAGAAATCCTAATTTATTAGCTATTTGTGCTTCTTTTGTGAATTGCTGGTTGATTGTCTTTTTGGTGGGTGCTTCATATTTTGAAGATCTTTGTTTATTCTATATATTACAAACAGTTTTCCCATCTGATTTATTTATTTATTTATTTATTTTGGAGTTGGAGTCTCACCCTGTTGCCCAGGCTGGAGTGCAGTGGTATGCTCATGGCCACCCCAGCATTGACATGCTGGGCTCCGGTGATCCTTCCGCCTGAGCCGTTCAAGTAGCTGGAACTATAGGCACGCGCTACCCCACCTGGCTGATTTTTGGGTTTTTTTTTTAACTTATGGTAGAGACAAGGTCTCACCAAGTTGCCCGGACTGGTCTCGAACCTGCAGGCTCAGGCAATCCATTTGCCTAGGCCTCACAAAATGCTGGGATTACAGGTTGAGCCACTGAATCTGGCCCCCCCCGCCTGATATTTATATTTAATTCTGTGTTTGATGTGCTAGGGAATTAAAAAAATTTTTTTTTTTTAGTCAGCATCTCACTCCGTAACGCAGGCTAGAGTGCAGTGGCACACTAAGGTTACTACAGCCTTGACTTCCTAGGCTGAGGCAATCCTTCCAAGTAGCTGGAACCACAGGTGCCTGCCACCATGCCAGCTAATTTTTTGATGTATTGTAGACATGAGGTCTTGCCAAGTTTCCTAGTCTGGTCTCGAACCCCTGGGCTCAGGCAATCTTCTCACCTCTACCTCCCCAAATGCTGGGATTTCAGGTGTGAGCCACTGTGCCCAGCTGAAGTGTAAAATTTTTAAGTAGACACATACTTTTTTTTTCTTTTTCTTTTACACTGATGTTATTGTTATCTTTGTTACAAGAAAAAAACATGGTTGTGGCAGAAAATTGGAAAATGCAGAGATGTATAAAGAAACATCCATATTTCTTCCTTGTTTTATTTCTTCCCCTCCAGCTTTATTGAGGTATAATTGACAACTGAATTTGTATATATTAAAGGTATACAACATTTTTGGGGAAAAAAAATTCACGAAGAATATTTAAAGAATTTTGTATCTTATTAATATGCCTAGTGGCAGTATAAACAATATGAGATAAAAATAACATTCTGATATAAATTATAGGCGTGAGCCACTGTGCCCAGCAATATCCTTTGTTAAATGTTAGAAATATAATACATATAATACCTAAGATTTGGGAATCTAGAAGTAAGGTCTTCTTAAATGGACAAAAATTAGAAAACCTGGAAAATGTGAGATGACAGTAGGGGAGAGGACAATGGTGCTGAAAAGATTGAAAATATACACTTGGTATAGCTTTTTCTTTTTCTTTTCTTTTTTTGAGATAAGGTCTCACTCTGTCACCAAGGCTGCTAGAGTGCTGGAGTGTAGTGGTCTAATCATAGTTCACTGTAACTTGGAACACCTGGTCTCAAGCAATCCTGCCTCCATCTCCCAAGTAGCTAGGACTACAGATGTGTAACACCATGCCTAACTAATTTTTTAATTTTAATTTTTTTGTAGAGACAGGGTCTTACTATGTTTCCCAGGCTGGTGTTGAACTCCTGGCCTCAAGTGATCTTCCCAATTTGGCTTCCCAAAGTGCTGGGATTATAAGTGTAAGCCAAAAGTTTCATATGTACCAAAAATAGGGCTGCTTATATGATTTTTTATTATATTAATAGAAGTATAGTACCTAGGATATTGTAATTAGAGATTCTGTTCTTTGTTCAAATCAAATTTGGAATAGCATTCAGTTTATGGGTCTATGCTTAAAGAAAGGCATTTAAGAGAGTACACAGAAATAAGAGAAAAATGCATGAGGTGAGAACTGAAGGAAACAGAATTCCCTACAAATACTTAAAAACATTTACACAGAATAAGAAATATAGGGGGTGACAAAAAATGTATATACATTTTAAGTATCACATTTGCTCGAAAGATGGAGTTAATCAAATGAATGCTAGTGTCACCATGCGACAAAGAAAACGGCGGAAGCACAGTTGAGCGAATGTCATACTACACATTGCTACCATAATTTAATTCAATTTTGAAACCTAATACCTAGATAACATCTCTTAAAATGTGTATACATTTTTTGGCACCCCTGTAGCTGCATCTGTGTTTCTCTAGAAGGCAAAACTCAGACCAAAATACAGATATCATAAAGAGAATAATTTCAATTCAACTTTAGAAACAAATAGTTATAGTTGAATGTACTATATTAGTGAGGTCCCCATCATTAAAGTTTTTAGACAAAGCCTGGAATTCCACAGAGGAGATTCTGAGTGTCACTCAGTGGGAAAGTTGTGTTGAATCAACTCTGATTCTGTTTTCTATTCACACCTAAATAGCTTCTGAGAGCAGCCCTCTATTAAATGATACAGAATGTGTTATTCATAATAATACCTTGATTCATAAAGAAAATATTTAACTGTGATCAGCTACACATCATTGAACCTGGTGGGAGCTGTAGAAGCATCTTAGTGCCTGCTTACTTGTTTTCCAGTAGTCGATCGTATTTATGTGGGATCAGACCTGACTAGGCAAGTCTGACTGACTAGTGGGACTATCCAGTGTCTATAAGAATGCAGGACTCAAGATAGAAATGCCAGTTGAAAATGAACTCATCTCCAGGGAAGAAAGGATATGACATAGTAGTAAAGCTATTAACAGTGTCTCAGTTATCAACTGGAGCAACGGCTCTGTTCAGTGCCTTGCACCTAGATTGGCTTTCCAGCTTCCTGTGAATACATGCATGCTTTAGGGGAAGGGGTATTGTGAGCAAAACCTAAAATAACTGTGCTGACTACAATGTCTGTAAGACCTCAGAATGCAAAACAATGCTGCTTTGATGCTCATGTGGCACACTACAACACAAAAGGGAGATGTTCTGTTTTTGCTCAGAACACATGTTGTCTTGGTACATTACAGGCCCCAGGAACACTGTTTTGTGTAGAGGGTTTCAGCACATTAACACTGCCTGACGTAGCACTGGGATTTGAGGAAAGTGCCCAGGAGTTAAGCTGTGTTCAATGGCAAAGGACCTGCATCTATTTTTGGATGCAGTGAAGGCCCCAGACACTGAAGAAAGAAAGTAAAGACTTGTTTGTTAGCATACTGAGACAGTCTTGGTGATTCCTAGTAATAAAGGAGAGAGAATTTGATTGGGTATACAATCCCCTTGAGAGAAGGTAAGCATGAGTAGCCAGTCATTATTCTAAACATGATCTATGGGGTTTTTTTTTGTTGTTGTTGTTTTTGAGTTGGAGTCTCTGTTGCCTAGGCTGGAGTGCAGTGGCACTCTCATGCTGGGCTTAGGCCATCCTTCCACCTCAGCCTTCCAAGTAGCTGGAACTATAGGCACATGCTACCATGCCTGGCTTGTTTTTTGATTTATTGTAGAGACGAGGTCTCACCAAGTTGCCCAGGCTGGTCTCGAACCCCCAGGCTCAGGCAATCCTCTTGTCTTGGCCTCCCAAAGTGCTGGGATTACCGCGCCCGGCCATGGTTTTAAAACATGTTTAAATTCTTTGACACTTCTTCCATTAAGAGTTGAGCTCTACATCTCTTCTCTTTGAATGCGAGCCTGACACTTGGTCACTGAGCCTGACACCTGGTCACTGACTTGCATCCAATAAAATGCACTGTGTGATGCTGTGTGACTTTGGAGACTAGATCATAAGATGCAACACAGCTTTCACCTTGCTTATAAAGCCCTGCTTATAAAACCCAATACAGCTTTCATCTAGCTTTTAAAGCCCTGAGCTGCTTTGTAAAAAGTCTGACTACCCTGAGGCAGCCATGCTAGGAGGAAGTTCAGGCCACATGAAGAGTATGTTCAGGTATTCTGGCTGACTGTCCAGGCTGAGGACCCAGCTTCAACCACCAGCTATGTCAGGAAATATGCCTCCAGAGGATTCCAGTCTCCAATCATGGAGACATCCTCAGGCATTGAGTCTTAACAAATGAGGCCCCAAGACATCATGTAGCAGAGATAAGCCATCTTTGGCTCTGCCTTGCCTAAATTCTGAATGAGAAGGCAATTTTATACTTTGCAAAGGAAAAAACTATAAAATTTGATCCTCACAATGACACAGTTAAGCAGGTCAGACTGACATTATCATCACTCTCGTTTTATAGATTAAGAAAACAAAACAACAAACAGGGATTTAAACTTACCTACTATGAGATGATACAGGCATGCTGACACTATAATCCTGATCTTTGGACTCCAAAGTTTATGTTTTCTCTGTTCTCATCTGGATACTGTGGGACTTTAAAACAGCCTAAGGAAATAAGATACACCCAGAACTTTAAGACAAGGTCAGAAAATGTTGACTGAATGGAAGTTAACAAGAATCAATGTGAAATGGATAAGATCAGTCACTCTGTGGAGAAATAATCATGTAAGATATGAACTACAAATTGATGCTGATGAATAAGGCTATATTTAAAAATGGAACCAATGGGGAAAAACTCTTTAGGACTTTTAACATTATAAAGAAGTGTTACAATGATATAACACTTTTAGGAGCTAATTTTTTTTTTTTTTTTTTTTGAGTTGGAGTCTCACTCTGTCACCCAGACGAGTGCAGTGGCTGCTCCCGGCCACCGCAGCCTCGACCTGCTGGGCTACGGCGATCCTTCCGCCTCAGCCTTCCAAGTAGCTGGAACTACAGGTGAGCGCTATCACGCCCGGCTAATTTTTTTATTTATTGTAGAGATGAGGTTTCACCAAGTTGCCCAGGCGGGTCTCGAACCCGCGGACTCAGGCAATCCACTCACCTCAGCCTCCCAAGGCGCGGGATTACAGGCTGAGCCACCGAGCCTGGCTAGGAGCTAATTTTTAAAAAATAAAATAGGAAAGTTAAAGAACTAAAAACACCCTGCCAATTTTGTTTCTGATGAAATTGGGAAAAGTGTCATGACTAGCTGATGGTGCGATTTCAGTCCACTTTGTCCTTATTGTAAAGAAGAGTGCTTCAGCTGGGCTCGGTGGCTCAGCCTATAATCCTGCGCTTTGGGAGGCTGAGGTGAGTGGATTGCCTGAGTCCGCGGGTTCGAGACCCGCCTGGGCAACTTGGTGAGACCTCATCTCTACAATAAAAAAAAAAAAAAATCAGCTGGGCGTGGTAGCACATGCCTGTAATTCCGGCTACTCGGAAGGCTGAGGCGGAAGGATCACCAGAGCCCAGCAGGTGGAGGCAGCAGTGGCTGGGAGTAGCCACTGCACTCCAGTCTGGGCGACAGAGTGAGACTCCAACTCAAAAAAAAAAAAAAAAAAAAAGAGTGCTTCAGATTAGTTTAGCTTGATGACATTATCATTTATAACCATCTTCATTTACTCTACATTGGCCAAGTCATCTTTTGATTTAAATTCAGTTCCTCATGGAAACTTTCCTGCTTGTAAGAGAAGGTACAATGAAAATGACCATGCTCATTTGACAGGCAGGATGGTTTCAGTGCAGAGGAATGTTAGTATTTTGATTCATCAAGCAGCACTCACACTCCATGCCTTACCCTGAGAGTAAACATCAGCTCTCAGGATCACAGCAGTCTTATCGATATGCAGACATCCTATTTCAAAAGCCAGCAGGACAGCTTTCTATCTCTTGAATCATCCTAAATGCAATAAAAAGGTTACTGGTGACTTCCCCCCACATGAGTAGTACACAAAGGCAGAGTCCACTGAAGCTTTTCATGACTTCATGTTTAGGTTACTTTGGTAACTCACTGCATGCCATCCGGAGCCCACAGTAACTTCTACTGGTTCTCTTCCTATTTCTCCCTTCCCTAACATTCCCTGCCGCCCAATTTTTCTCCCTTGCTGTTAGAGAAATTTATTTTTAATAATGACTTGTATTTAACTAATTCCATTCTGTAATTGGGCATCTCAAATAGAATTTACCTCTCTTTTCCCAATTGTTTTTATAAATATTTTGCAGAGAATGCCTTAGAATATCCTGCTCACGAAAGGTACAAAGTACATAAAATGTTTTGAATTATCGTCTTCAAAATAAAAATGATGAGTTTTGATGTTTCAGAGTCTAGAATGGTATGTGCCTCGAACATGCCCTAGGGCATGGAAATGCTCAATTGATATATGTTAAATAAATAGATCTAGAAAATACATCAAAGAAAACATTTTATTCCTCAACGATGAGGGAAAAACAGCTTTTAGACTTCCATTTAGACTCATTTTAGGCCAAATCCTTCAATGAAAGGGAAACAAGTGTCACACTGTTAATTTAGCTGTTCCTAAATATATTTCTATCTAATTCTACTCGGACGTTTCCATCTCAAGGTTGAAGCCCTTCTTTTATGACACACAACGTTCGTTGAGATGGAAATAAGCCTTCCTCCCTCTAGGATTCCAACTCCTCCTCGAACATCACCCCTGTTCTTCTAGTAAATCCCACATTACGGAGCAGGCTGGGGAATGAGGAGATGAAGGGAAGGAGGAAGCTGGAACCATGGAAACGGCGAAGCGGAGGAAAAGCGCGAGCGCGGGCGGCGGGAGGGGAAGAAACGCTCCCCCAACGACGGCGCAAGGGCGCTTCTCTGTTACGTCACACAGCCGGGTGACGTCACGACCGTGACACGCGGGTGACGCCGTTGCCGCGGCGACTTCTAGCCGTCTCCGCCCCCTTCCTTCCCCCTCCCCTCCCGCCTAGCGTCCTTCCCCCAATCCCCTCAGGCTCGGCTGAGCCGGGGGCCGCCGGCCGGTACCTGAAGTGGCCCCGGCGCCCTCCGCCAGCGGCGCCGCCCGGTCCGCCCCTCCCCCGCGCTCCCGCGCCCCCGCGCCTCCGCCTCCGCCTCCGCCTCCCTCCGCCCTCCGCCTCCCTTCCCCTCCCCGCCCAGCAGCGGCCGCTCGGCCCCGGCTCTCGGTTATAAGATGGCGGCGCTGAGCGGCGGCGGCGGCGCGGAGCAGGGCCAGGCTCTGTTCAACGGGGACATGGAGCCCGAGGCCGGCGCCGGCGCCGCGGCCTCTTCAGCTGCGGACCCTGCCATTCCCGAGGAGGTGAGTGCCGGTGCCACCCCGCCTCCCCTCCGACTCCGGGCTCGGCTGGCTGCTGTTTATTTTGGGGAAAGAGGCGGCGGTGGGGGCTTGGTGCTCTCAGCCAGCTTCTCCGGTCGGCTCTGCGGGGTGGGAGGTGGGCATCGCCCCCGCGTCCCTCTCAGTCGCGCGGCTCCTCGCTACGTAAACACACACAATGGCCCAGGGGGTTTTCCCTGGCCCCCACCCCAGATGCGGAGCTTGGGGCAGCGGCGGTTGAGCGGGAGGCTATCAATAGGGGGCGAAACTCAGGGTTGGCCCGAGAAGGTCACGACTGGCTGAGGTATCCAGCGCTGCATCTCTCGGATGTTTTCTTTTGGGGGGGCGGCGCTGTCGGGCTGGAGGATGCAGGTTAGTTGCCAGGGCCGGGACCCCGGCCGGTGTTACTGTCGTGTGTAGTTATTACATAGTCATGGGAACGATGGGACGCATCACTCCCTCTCTGCTCTCCCTGACTGCACCCCTTTTCAGGCCGCTGTCCCCCCCTTGCACTTTTCGACTTGTTTGGGAATTTTTCTTCTCCTGTTTTACCCAGCGGATGGTTTTGATTTAGTCTTTACTTTTTAAATGCTTAATCGCAGTTTCGATGCCTTTTCCATTCTGGTCTCTGATCCCCGGTTCCTGATGTTTGTCAGTGATCTGTAGCTGACTCGTAACCCCCATCCCATGCCCATCTGCCGCCCCGCGCATTTTCCAGTTGTCGGACCCGCCTGCCTTTTAACCTCAGCTTCCACTTAAGAGCATTTTTGCACTTCGCTTACCCTAGTCCTCTTGAGGCTCTCTACTTCATTCCACTGCTTCCTACCTCTGTTACGTATTGTTATCTTTCCAAATCCTCCTGGGCGCTTTGGAGCGACTTACTTTGTGAACCCTGAAGCTGTCAAGATTCCGTCAGGTTTCATTTGGCTCTCTTCGCCCTTGCACTACTGGCACTTTTTGGCTATTTCCATTGTGCATTCACATCTCTTTATTCCTACCCATTTTTTATAGGTTTAATTCGTTTCTTAGTGTTGTCCTCCTTTTTGTCCTATTTTTTCCTTTCTTTTTTTTTTCTCTCTTCCGTCCTTGTTTCTCCTAGCCTGTTTTTGTATTCAGCTTCTTAAAACTGTATCAAATACATTTTGTTTTTTATTACAAGTATTTGATAGTTTATTACATAAAATAATACACTATGTTTTACAAATAATAAGATAATATATGGTGTAATAACTGTGCTTTACAGTGATTAATTACAAGGTAATGTGACTTATTCTGTTAACTTTGCTCAAAGTTCTTTCTTACCTACTACTTATATTTTGTTTCCCAATTCTCATAACGTCTTGTTCTTTCTTCTCACTGTGCAGTTCTTTTTCCTGCTTCATCATCTTTACTTTGGAAATTCGTCCAATATGCTTGCTGTATTCATTATTAGTTTGTTCACAGTAATGTTTGTTTTCCACCCTTTTATACCGTCTTTATTTATATGTCCAAAATTTGTTCTGAACCATCATTTGGTCTTTTCTAAATTTCTTACTTTGTTATTTCTTGAAACCACTTCATTTTTCAGTTTGCATTTCTGCTCATATCAGTTTCCTCTAATATCTGTACATTTCTCCCAGCTTCTTAGATTCCAAGGGTAAAGCTCTTCCCTACTTCCATCTCCTAGTTTATTGTTTCCCTTGTCCCCAATAGTAATTCATTTTGCCTTGTTTCCTGGCTTTTGGTACTTAACTTTCTGAAGCTTTGTCTTATCTTTCCCACACCTCCACATTCCTTCTTATTTATAAACAGGTTGTTCCGTTGACATGGAAATTTATTTTTAGGATACATTGTTTTAATGGATAAATACTAGCGGTCACATCTGCTGTCTATTTTCTCCAGGAATCGGATATGCCTTTGTCATAACAGGCACAGGTGCCTCTGGGCTTTATTTTACTCTGCAATATATGTGTGTTTTTGTTGAATTGTATCTTGTTTGACGACTACCACAGCTAGAAGAGTGGTTAAAATAATGGGTAGGGATCGTGACATTGTAATTCTCTGATTATAACGCTCTTTATATTAAGAATTGTTTCAGAGTTATTAGAGCTGTTTGCAAATCTATAGAGAAAGCCTGTGTTAAGTAAAATCTCTACCCTGCTATATTTTTTGAAATGGCCAGATGTTTGGAACTCTACTCCCTGAGGATTCTGATTTAGTTAGGTGAGAGCTAGGGCCATGGGTTTCTGTATTTGACACTCTTCCTGAGCAATTCCCATGTACCAATGATTGAGAACCTCTAGATTAGATGAGTTTAAGTTTAAATTGCCACTCACTAGAAAGCATATTTCTGTCTCCTGAAACTATAAGGGTATTCCTAACTAATCTGGTTAAAAGACAAGTATTTCCCACTGTCCTCTCCACCCAGCTTTTAAAGTTTAGTGATTAATAGTTTGTTTGACCTGCCTGGGCAGCAAGACCTCATCTCTACAATAAATCAAAAATCAGTCGGGCGTGGTAGCGCATGCCTGTAATTCCGCCTACTTGAAAGACTGAGGCGGAAGGATCGCGGGAGCCCAGCAGGTGGAGGCTGTGGTGGCCAGGAGCGGCCACTGCACTCCAGTCTGGGTGACAGAGTGAGATTCCAACTCAAAAAAAAAAAGTTTTTCCTCTGTTTTCTTATGAATTGATAATAAATGTATTTGGCTAGTATTTGTGTTTTGAAATAATTTCAAAATATGTCTCTTTTGAATATAGACATTGATATTACAGATGATAAAATACATTTCTCTAAGAAATAATTTTATTGTTTTTGTTTTGTTTTGTTTTGTTTTGTTTTGAGTTAGAGTCTCACTTTGTCGCCCAGACTGGAGTGCAGTGGCCGCTCACAGCCACTGCAGCCTCAGCCTGCTGGGCTCCAGTAATCCTTCCGCCTCAGCCTTCCAAGTAGCCGGAATTACAGGCATGTACTACCACGCCCAGCTGATTTTTGATTTATTGTAGAGATGAGGTCTCGCTGCCCAGGTGGGTCTCAAACCCGCGGGCTCAGGCAATCCACTCACCTCAGCCTGCCAAAGGCGCGGGATTACAAGCTGAGCCACAGAGCCCGGCAAGAAATAATTTTAAATTAGAATTAATGTTAATTCAGTGGAAACTGAAATGTACTGTGGTCTTTTAATTGAACTGACTTCTTTGTATACATTTAAAGGAGTCTCTCATAATTGCAAAGTATATAGAAAGAAAAAATGGTGCCTGTGTGTAGTGACACTTTTTATTCTAAAGATTTATATTACCTGACAGTAAAATATAGATATTATAAGTTTCTCAGGGGAAAATTTCAGCTGCACTAAAAAATTTCTAATTACAGCCGGGCTCAGTGGCTCAGCCTGTAATCCCGCGCCTTTGGGAGGCTGAGGTGTGTGGATTGCCTGAGCCCGCGGGTTCGAGACCCGCCTGGGCAGTGAGACCTCATCTCTACAATAAATCAAAAAATCAGCCGGGCATGGTAGTGCATGCCTGTAATTCCAGCTACTCGGAAGGCTGAGGCGGAAGGATCGCCGGAGCCCAGCAGGTCGAGGCTGCGGTGGCCGGGAGCGGCCACTGCACTCCAGTCTGGGCGACAGAGTGAGACTCCAACTCAAAAAAAAAAAAAAAAAAAAAAAAATTTCTAATTACCAAGGGAACGCTTGTTCATTAGAAAAATATAAGTACAAAAAAGTAAAAAAAAAAAATTTTCAATAACCTCTCCACTAAGATAGTATTAGTATAAACATCTTGGTGTATTCCAAGTACTTTTTTTGTGCTTGTTTAATATACTGTATATATTTGTAATTTTAAAAAACTTAATATAGCAAAACTTTTTGCATTTCATTAAATATGCTGTGGTTTATTTAACTGATTGTCTTTTTTGGGTATTAGGATTTTTGTTTTTTGCTTTAGAGTAGGAGTTTCACTCTGTCGCCCAGGCTGGAGTGCAGTGATACACTGCCACCGCAGCCTTGATCTGCTGGGCTCAGGTGATCCTTCCACCTCAGCCTTCCAAGTAGCTGGAACTACAAGCATGCACCAACATGCCTGCTAATTTTTTGATTTATTGTAGAGATAAAGTCTCGCCAAGTTGCCCAGACTGGTCTTGAACCTGTGGGCTCAGGCAGTCCTCTCACCTTGGCCTCCCAAAGTGTTGAGATTATAGGCTTGAGCCACCACGCCCAACCGGGTATTAGGTTTTTAATTTTTTACTATTATCAAACATTTTGAACATACGATGTAGATTTTAGTTATTAAAATATGTTGGAGAGAGAACAAAGTTTATGTCTTGTATTTGTAGGTGTTCAAAATAGAATATTCTGGTAAATGACAGGAACTTATTAAGTATTTGTTAAATGAATATGCTTATATTTTCGATGTTAAACATTTACTTCTGACCATTTATATTTCCCTGATGTTTCTTTCTATAACCATATGGTATGATATAGTATGCAGTATAATATGACCAGATGGTGTAATACATTTATTTTTTTAAAAAGTGTGATACTGGGGTGTGATATTTATTAGCTATTCTTCATGTGCTGTGTTTCTGTAGATGGAAGCTTTTTACAATGGCATTACAATGACTATTGTGTTCTGTTTTCAAGATCTCTTATTGTTAATTTTGGTTAAGCTTGTAATTATAGTAATGCATTGACTAGGGAATATTCTGGGATAGAATCTCCTGTATAATGAGATTCACTATTGAAATACATCTTTGTGAACCACACTAGGTTGGATTGCATCATAGCTCTGAAAAATAGTATTCCAAACTAAGGCAGGTGCTTAGGTGGTTCTGGCAATTGCTGTTTAATACGTGTCTAGATATATTTTTAGGTACTTTTTTGGCAAAATTATAAAATAGTCACTTTCTTTGGTATTTCTAGTGTTCCCTTTCTGTACTCTTTCTCCTTACTTAATGAACTGTCTCTTTTAGGCATCCACTCACCCCTTCTATTTAGAGCGTTATCTGTCAGTCATTTATGTATGCTGACCATTAAGGAATTGTGAGTAAGCGGCTAAGAAAGGAATGTTAGGTTGAGTGCTTGAATCCTTGAATGTAGAGTCAGTGCAAACTTTATTTAATTGTATAGTATTTGGATAATAGGCCAGAAAAACTATATTAGGATGACAGGCTAGAGCAGTTTGGCTTTTCTTGTTTTACTGTCCCTCGCTTTCCTGATTAGGCTGAGTAGGAAATAGATCGACTACAGCAGCTGGAAACCTATGTTCTGTGACTGATGGGAAAGGGGTGGGAGTAAGTGCAATTGTTTTTTGGCATTTTCTAAGACCTGATTTCTGCCTTGTTGTAGAATGAGGTGACTAGTATTCTTTTTTTCCCTTTTTCTCCCAATTGTAAAATTGTTTTCTCCTTCAGAACTGCAGAAGTGCATTTTGTTTGAGACTTTGATAATTATAATTTAGCTGAGTATTTAGAAAAGTTCTGTCATAATCCCTTTGTTTTATGAAATCCAGTATGTTCCTAATCTTCTTATATTCTTGCCTGAAATTGTTATTAAGATAAGCCTTGTCAGTAGCTCTTACTAGATTTTGTCTTCTTCAGAAGTTAAATTATTTTTAGTTCTTTAATCATTCACCGTCTATTTCACCTACATTGGTTATTCTGTAAAGTCAGAATCAACAATACTGATAGAACTTCTGAATTCAAAATAGGTGGGGCTGTTTGGGAGCTTTTCTGTTTTTTTCAGGTTAAGCAGTGCTTTCTGTTATAGCGTTACACGTAATTGCATGTTAATATAAGAACACAAAATATAGACTAATCTGTTCCATTACTTCCTAGATATTTTGTGGAGGCATTGACATATTTTTATTTTTCAGTTTATTTTGGCTACCAACTGAATTTACAATCATACTTAATTAGCATGGTAGTCAGAAGAAGCTCTTAATACTGCCTCCATCCTAACATTAAGCAATTATTTTTTTCTCCCCTCTACCCTCTGAGATTATTTTTCTTTCCATGTTTTCTCTTGGGCTTAAAAAAACTCCCAAAACTATTATTTATGTTCCTTCCCATAGCAAGACTATACATATAGAGGGAAATTGATACCCAGTAACTTCCCTTTTTTTTTCAGGGCCCTGGGAATGCCCTTGATACAGAATATAAAAATTGCTTTGAACTCAATTAACTTTATATCTTCTGAAAGCTTGGTAATATCAAATGAAACATTTTCATTCTTGTAATGTAGCTGCAGTTCCTGACAGCACTTTTGGGACAAATGTACCATAGGGTGGTAGTTTTCAAATTATACCAGAACTCTAGGACAGTTTTTTAAAAAACACTCTATCACTGTAGGAAATAAAAATTTTAAATTCCCTAATACATATATGAAACAGTTTTTGTCTGTTTTGTAACTTTTTAAATCCTTATCTATAATAGTGTGTGGCACATAAGTACTGAGATATTTAGTGAAAGAATGAGTGAATGAAACCCTACTAGATATGAAGTGCTCTGATTTTATGTACTGTTCAGTGATCTTTTTTCTTTCTTTTTGTTTTTGAGTTGGAGTCTCACTTTGTCGCCCAGGCTGGAGTACAGTGGCATGCTCTCTCGGCCACTGCAGCCTCGACCTGCTAGACTCAGGTGATCCTTTTGCTCAACCTTCCAAGTAGCTGGAACTACAGGTGTGTGCTACCACACCTGGCTAATTTTTGATTTATTGTAGAGAACGAGGTCTTTCCCAATTGCCTGAATGGGTTTCAAACCCATGGGCTCAGGCAGTCCACCCACCTTGGCCTTCCAAAGTGCTGGGATTACAGGCTGAGCCTGCCAGTGATCTTTTTTCTGTGCCAGTCATAAAGTCAGTTTAATAGCCAGCGGGCACTTTGAAAAACACTGTTTTGGTGTTTCAAGGACCTTCTTCAGAGGTTACTTCCAAGGCTTTGTTTAATGCCTCTTCACCCTATTAAAGTTCTTAATTTTTCAGACTTATTTGTTGGCTTTCTTGAAAAAAGGGTTTTATGACTAAAAAATTCTAGAGCTACTATGTATAGAAGAGAGGTTTGTGCTGGCATGAGTCTTCCCAGGTGTCATATTCTGTAGAATATTTCAACAATTTGAAGTTTTCTAACCCCTGTGTCTAAGGCAGTGGTTAGCAAACTTTTTCTTTTAAAGTCAGAGGTAAATATTTTAGGCATTGTGATCCATACGGTCTCTGTCACAACTCCTTAACAGTGGTGTTATAGCTCAAAAGTAACTAATAGATAATATATAAACAAATGGACTTGACTGTGTTCCAGTAAAGGTTACTTATGGTCACTGAAATTTGAGTTTCATTTGATTTTCATGTGTCATAAGTAGTCTTTTGATTTTTTTTTTTTTGAGTTGTAGTCTCACTCTGTTGCCCAGACTGGAGTGCAGTGGCCGCTCCTGGCCACCGCAGCCTCGACCAACTGGGGCTCCGGCGATCCTTCCGCCTCAGCCTGCCAAGTGGCTGGAACTACAGGCGCGTGCTTACCACGCCCAGCTAATTTTTGATTTATTGTAGAGATGAGATCTCATCAAGTTGCCCAGGTGGGTCTCGAACCCACATTGATATTTTTTAACCCACTTTATTTAATTTTAATTTTTTTTGAGTTGGAATCTCACTCTGTCACCCAGGCTGGAGTGCAGTGGTACACACACTAACGGCCACCCCAATGTCGACCTCCTGGGTTCAGGTGATCCTTCTGCCTCAGCCTTCCAAGTACCCAGAACTATAGGCATGTGCTACCACTCCCGACTAATTTTTTGGCTTACTGTAGAGATAAGATCTCACCAAGTTGCCCAGGCTGTTCTCGAACCCGTGGACTCAGGCAGTCCCCTCACTTTGGCCTCCCAAGTATTGGAATTACAGGCTTGAGCCACTGAGCCCGGCCTAAAACCACTTTAACATGTAAAAACTGTTGTTTGTGAATTGTACAAAAGTAGGCGGTAGGCCTGTTCATAGACTGAAGTGTTTTGACTCCTGATCTAAGGGAAAGAAACTATATTATATTTGGGGTTCTGAAATTGAGGTGTGGTGTGGAGGTCTATAGAAAGTTCATAATTCCTTTTTTTATTTTTTTTGAGTTAGAGTCTCACTCTGTCAACCAGACTGGAATGCAGTGGCACACTCCTGGCCACTGTAGCCTTGACCTTCTGGGCTCCAGCGATCCTTCCGCCTCAGCCTTCCAAGTAGCCAGAACTGCAGGTGTGCGCTTCCATACCCAGCTAATTTTTGATTTATTGTAGAGATGAGGGTTGCCTGGGTGGGTCTCGAACCGGCGGGCTCAGGCAGTCCACTTGCCTTGGCCTCCCAAAGTGCTGGGATTATCGGCTGAGCCACCAAGTCTGGCCCATAATTGCTTTTTTTTTTTTTTAAATGAGATTTATTGGGATATAATTTACACAAAATGTACCATCTTAAATGTACACTTTGAGTTTTGACAAACTTTCTATTACCACAATCAAGAAGATACAGAACATTTCCATCATCCCAAAATATTTCCTAGTTCTTCATTCATTGAGCGTGAGTGCGAAAGAGAAAGAGAGAGAGATGAGTCTCCCTGTGTTGCCTAGACTGGACTTGAACTCCTGGGCTCAGTCTCTGGAGTCACTGGAACAGGCCTACAGGCATGCTCGACTGTACCTGACTCCTAGTTCTTCTTTGCTTTCAGTCCCATCTTCTGCCCTCAGTCCCTGGCAAACACTGTTCAGATCTGTAGTTTTGCCTTTTCCAGAAAGTCATATAAATGGAATCATACAGTGGTAATCTTATGTATTTAACTTCTTATATTTAGCATAATACTTTTGAGATTCAGCCACGTTGTTGTATGAATCAGTATTTAGCTTCTGTTTGTTGCTTAGTAGTATTCTGTTGTGTGATTGTACCACAATTTTATACATTTCACCAGATGACAGATATTTGGGTTGTTTCTAGTTTTTAGCTATTATGAATCAAGCTTCTGTAAACATGTGGGTTCAGGTTTTTGTGTGGACTTTTGTTTTTATTTCTCTTGAGTAATGACCTGAAAGTGGGACTGATGGATTGTATGGTAAGTATATGTTTAACTTTACAAGAAAATACCAAACTTTTCTAAAGTGGCAGTTCCATTTTGCATCTACAATGAGTGAGACTCCAGTTACTCTATTCTTGCTAGCACTGGAATTGTCGGTCTTCTTAGTTTAAGCCATTCTCGTTAGGTAGACAGTAGTAGCTCATTGTGGTTTAAATTTGCGTTTTCCTAGTAACTAATGATGTTGGGCATCTGTTTATATGCTTATTTACTAAACATATATTTTCTTTGGTGAAGTACCTGTTTAAGTCTTTTTATTTGATATTTGTCTTCTTACTGTGGAGCTGTAAGAGTGCTATGTATATTCTGGATGCAAATCCTTTATATCAGATAGGTGTT
This sequence comes from Cephalopachus bancanus, assembly GCA_027257055.1. NCBI lineage: Eukaryota > Metazoa > Chordata > Mammalia > Primates > Tarsiidae > Cephalopachus > Cephalopachus bancanus. Next base: position 266,364 of record JAPVLO010000541.1, on the reverse strand, counting down.
TTGCACATATCTTCCAGGCTGTGGTTGGTCTTTTCATTTTCCTAAATGTCTTGATGAGTAGACGTTTTATGTTTTTAATGAAGTCTGATTTATGAGTTTTTTCTTTTATAGCTCATTCTTTTTGTGTCCTAATCACTAAACATTTGCTTTTAAAAGTTTTCTCCTAGGTGTCTGGGCTCGGTGCCTCAGCCTGTAATCCCAGCACTTTGGGAGGCCGAGGCGAGTGGATTACCTGAGCCTGCAGGTTTGAGAACAGCCCGGGCAACTTGGCAAGACCCATCTCTACGATAAATAAAAAATTGACTGGGTGTGGTAGCGTGCGCCTGTAGTTCTGGCTACTTGGAAGGCTGAGGCAGAAGGATCACCAGAGCCCAGCAGGTCAAGGCTGCAGTGGCTGTGAGTATGCCACTGCACTCTAGCCTGGGGTGACAGAAATTTTATAGTTTTAGTATTTACATTTGGTCTGTGATCAGTTTGGAGTCAGTGTTTGCATATGTGAGGTAGTAGTCAGGTTTCACTCATTCTTTTACTTATGTACGTCTGGTTGTTTCACATTTATCAACCTTTTTCTGTTGAATTATCTTGGCACCTTTATTGAAATCAGTTGCTTATGCTTGTGAGTTTTAGGTTATACTGTTTTGTTGATTTATATGTCCATTCATAGGCCAATACCACACTATCTTAATTACCATAGCTTTATAATTAAATCTTAAAATTAGGTAGGTCCAGTTTAGAGGATTTTTAGAACTTTGAGTTTTTAATTTCTTGTGTTACTATACTTTTGGAAGGAGTAAACCCATTATTTTCTTCAGATTCTCAAGTGTCTTCTACCTCCAAAACAATTAAGACTTACTTCAGTATATAGTTAACTACTATGTGGTGGTAAGGTTCATGAAAAGTGGCAGGTTAAAAAAAAAATCATCCAAAACTAATTTCCTTATAAGAAATAAAGGAAATATTCTAGTAGGTTGCACAAAAAAGTCAATTATACCCATTTTACCATATGCAATATTATGAAGTAGAAGCAAGATGTGTAAAGGGGAAAGTGAATATATTTAGATGTTTATTCACCAAAAAAGTCACTGAAATGTTAATTAGACTGTGGATGATATTAGTTTACAATACTAGCTAGCTATGTTATTCTCCATCTTCATTATAAGAGTTCTTCCATTTGAAACCTGTGTCATGTTCTGTGTTGTTTCAGAATTAACACCTTTATTAATCTTAGGTATCATTAAGTCATTATGTTTTTGCTAAGGATAAGCAGCATATGGTAGTGGTTGTTCATATTTCTACCTTTTCCAGTGGGGCCCATAAGACTCTTCACCTTATTTTAAACTACACCGGTGATAGTTTTTTACTGCTTAACTCGGGGAGTACCGTACGATATAAAATTAAGATTCTTGTCATGATTTTCACTTAACAATTTAAAAACTAAAAATCAGGAAACACATGTTCATAAAGAATACATCTGGAATACCTGATTAGTACAGAGTCATGTGGCGGGGGATGGTTTGAACTGACCAGGCTTTTGATCATGTTGCAAGGAGTATCTTTCCAATTTTGTTTGGTTGCCTTGCAGATTTTGAAAATACATTTCCAAGGACAAACACAGCATCTTGGCAGACTGTTTTTAACTGTCACTTCATAATTAGTGTCTTTAAAAAAAATAAAAAAAGATGTGGATCTCCTTACTGTAGTAGATACTTTAATTATATTTAAATGGAGAAATACTTTTGTTTTATATTTTTTCTTGCACTACATATATAACCTTTAAATTAATAATATCAGAATATTTTGACTTTATGTTAGAAAATTTAACTAAAATTTTAGGATGCTTCGAATTCTTCGCTTACCTTGAAGTATTTTAAAAACAGTTTCTCTATTGACCTAATATTTATAAGCTGTATTTTCTGTCTTGTACTATTTATTTTGTAAAATAAATTTGGGCTTTTATTATTAAAGGGAATTACTAGCATCCGCAGTGAAAGTGTAATAATTTAAGTCTTAGGTAAGTATGATAATTTTTATAGAGTTTTTGTTAGAATTTCTGATTATTGCTGTATGAAAGTAGTTTAATTCCCATTATAAAAAATTTTATCTTTTCTGTGAATACCAAACAATTATTGTCTTTATAATTTTTTAAATATAAAAAGATAAACTATTATTGATAATTACTCTTAACTAAAAAAAAAATTTCTTTTGCACATATTGTATTCCTATACTTCCATGAGAATAGTGTCAGAGACCTTGAGATAGGGAAGAGATTACCATTCAAAGTAGTCCTTATATTCCTATTCTAGAGCCACTGACAATGTTCGTTCCCCCTTTAGTTTTTGCATGATTTCCTGTAGCATTGTCAGTATTCCACTTATATAGTCTTTTGGCACATGCCTTCTCATATTAACAATACGTTTCATCATACATGAGAACTCAGTTCAGTGCTTGCTTTTTGCTGGCATCTCTTGAACCTCCTCCTCCTGCCTTATGCTGTGCACGGAACTTCTAGTTGCCCAAACATGTTAAGTACACCGTAGGGGTAGTATGAAAGTAAAATAAGATGATGGATAACATAAAAGCCTTTACAAAAAAATTTTTTTTAGAAAGCAGGATTTATTGAGAGGACAGAAAAGCTCCAAAGCAGGAGTGGACCCAAGGGGGTTACCTGCCTTTGCAAAATTATAGTGGTCTTATTTTTTTTCTTCTGATTTTTCAAGACAAAATATAAATATGAAAAATTTCCCTTTTAGAAATCTTAGTGTTTTTTTTTTTCCTTCCCCCAGAATGTCCAATAATTTACTTAATACAGGGCTCAGTTGTTAAAACTTTTGGCAGTTCTTGGCTGGGTGTGGTGGCTCAAGCCTGTATTCCTAGCACTTTGAGAAGCTGAGGTAAGAGGATTACCTGAGCCCACAGGTTTGAAAACAACCTGGGCAACTTGGCAGGACCTCATCTCTACAATAAATTAAAAAAAAAAAAAATTAGCCAGGCATGGTAGCACGCACTTGTAGTTCCCGCTACTAGGAAGGCTGAGGCAGAAGGATTGCCAGAGCCCAGCAGGTGGATGCTGGGGTGGCCATGAGCATGCCACTGCACTTCAACCTGGATGACAGAGTGAGATTCCAAATCAAAAAAAACTTTTGGCAGTTCTTAAGGTAGGACTGATGATAAGGTTATGGAATTAAAGAAACATGAAGTCGTCACATATTGATATATGCATTAGGGAAGCAATTCATAGTAAGGAGGTAAAACTTGTTAAAATATTGATAGACTGTTTCATAGCTTTATAGGAAAAATGATAAATATTATGAGTTGTGTTTTGGAATTTTTAAAGCTGTGATCACCATTTGCTTTGTCGTCCATCCAAAACTATACTGGTAACTTTTGTATTGAGTCATTTTAGAGGACAACAGGTATTCATGTATTCAATAAATATTGAATAGAGTGCCTACTAAATATAGAGTGCCTGCTATATGCCAGATAGTAATCTAAGTGCACTTGAAAACAAAGCAAAGGTCTTTGTCCTTATCCAGTTATTTTCCAGTGGAGGAGTGTATGTTTTGGGGGTGAGGTTAACAAACTATAGACACACAAAAAGGAAATTATATGGTATTTTCAAAGATACTAAGTACTATGGAAAAATGAAAGTTAAACAGATAAGGTTGGGATGGGGGTAGATTGCAATTTAAAATAGGGAGGTCAGGGTAGGCCTCACTTGAGATGATGGTGTTTGAACAAAAACTGTAGAAAGTTGGGGAAGGAATTTTAGGAGAAGAACCAACTAGTTTAGAAGAACCAACTAATATAAAGGTTCTGTGTAATGACTGTGCCTTGCCTATTCAAGAAATAGCAGGAAGCCAAAGTTGCTGGAATACCTTGAAAAAAGGAAAGTAAGTACTACAGGTAAAATCCTTGAGAGGTGGGGATGTGGCCGGAGGCCATTGTAAGGAATTTGACTTTTGCTTTAAGTGGAATAGGAAGTTGTTCATTGTTTGAGCTGCCAGAGCTGAGAGACAAGATCTGACTTACACTTAACAGGAATTCTCTGGTTGCTGTGTAGAAGATAGACTAAAGGGGCAAGATGAAAACCAGGAGACCAGGAAGTAAAGATTGGTAGCAAAACAAGTATTGAGAAGTGGTCAGATTTCTCATGTTTTGAAAGTGGATTCAGCTGAATTTGTTGACAGACTAAGTGTGGGGTGTACAAGAAAAAAACATGTTAAGGGGGATGGAGAGGGCACAGATCAAGGATTCAGTTTAGGGCGTGCTAAGTTTGAGATATGTCTAAGATGTTGAGTAAGTAGTTAGATGTGTGAGTCAGGAGTTTGGGAGTAAGGCCCTGTGGTAGAGACTGTTCACCATATCTATGTCTCATTTTCTTCCTGGCTATACAGTTAGATATAGTTTCTCCCTTGCAGTTAGATGTGGTCATGTGACTGAGGGGGAGTATGAGCTAATGGAATTTGAACACAGGTAATGTGTATCAGTTCTAGGTCTGGATCACCTTGTTTTCTCTTCTAGCTGCCTGAAACTAAGTTGATTACTAGGGTATGTTGGGCCGGGCTTGGTGGCTCAGGCTGTAATCCTGCGCCTTGGGAGGCTGAGGTGAGTGAATTGCCTGAACCCGCAGGTTCGAGACCCGCCTGGGCAACTTGGCGAGACCTCATCTCTACAATAAATCAAAAAAAAATTAACTGGGCGTGATAGTGCGCGCCTGTAGTTCCAGCTACTTGGAAGGCTGAGGCGGAAGGATCGCCGGAGCCCAGCAGGTCGAGGCTGCGGTGGCCGGGAGCGGCCACTGCACTCCAGTCTGGGCGACAGAGTGAGACTCCAACTCAAAAAAAAAAAAAAAATTGCCGGGCTCGGTGGCTCAGCCTGTAATCCCACACCTTTGGGAGGCTGAAGTGAGTGGATTGCCTGAGCCCGTGGGTTCGAGACCCACCTGGGCGGGCGAGACCTCATCTCTACAATAAATCAAAAAATTAGCCAGGCCTGTAATTCCAGCTACTCGGAAGGCTGAGGCGGAAGGATCGCCGGAGCCCAGCAGGTCGAGGTTGTGGTGGCCGGGAACAGCCACTGCACTCCAGTCTGGGCGACAGAGTGAGACTCCAACTCAAAAAAAAAAAACAAACTAGAGTATGTTGGAAATCTTGTGTTATATGTAAATGGTAGGTTGTTCTTCAGCCTAGGTTCCTGAATGACTGTAGGTAAGGGTCACCTTGCTAACCTGTGCAACCACCTACTACTGCTAAATAACTAAAAACTAAGCAGTTAGCTAAACCTAAATTTGGGCATCTTATTTTTATTTTTTTGAGTTGGAGTCTCACTCTGTCGCCCAGACTGGAGTGTGGTGGCCGCTCCCGGCTACCGCAGCCTCGACCTGCTGGGCTCCGGCGATCCTTCGGCCTCAGCCTTCCAAGTAGCTGGAACTACAGGCGCGCGCTACCACGCCCAGCTATTTTTTTTTTATTTATTGTAGAGATGAGGTCTCGCCAAGTTGCCCAGGCGGGTCTCGAACCCGCGGACTCAAGCAATCCACTCACCTCAGCCTCCCGAGGCGCGGGATTACAGGCTGAGCCACCGAGCCCGGCTAATTTGGGCATTTTAAATAGTACTTAAAGCTGTGAGACTCATGTGCTTATCAAGAGAATGAATATAGATAGGAAAAGGAAGAGAACCAAGGTTGGAGAAAAGAGGAAGAACCTGAGAAGCAACCAGTGAGGTAGTAAATCACATGAAGAAAGTTTATTGATAGAGAGTGGTCAGTTGTGTAAAATGCTGCTTGGCATTAACTAAGAAAATGATTTAGATAAGGATCTAGAGAAGAGTGGAGTGGTAGGTGAGGTGCTGATGGAGATATTTTGATTGAAGTGATTTTAAGAGAGAATAGGAGGGGAAGTAAAGATAGTGAGAAATTGTCTTATAAAGGGGAACAGAGAAATGGGGCCATAGCTAGTGAAAATGGGGTCAAGAAAATTTTTTAAATGATGAGCAAAGTACAGACATTTGATGATAGGAATGAGCCATGAGAGAGTAAAATATTATTGATGTCATGAGAGATAAGAATTGCTGAAGCAATGCTTAGAAGAAGCAAAAGGGAAAGGGATTTAGTGTACAAGCAGGAAGGGTTGGCTTTTCATAGGAGCATGTACGCTTTATGATAATAAAGCCAGACTGTGTGGATACAAATGCAGGTCGTTGTGATGGAGGAGTCTTATGCATGTTCTTTTCCAGTTGCTTCAGGGTTTATCAGTGAAGACAGACTCGAAGTCTTCAGCAGAGCGATGATTGAGGGTATGCTCAAGTTGTTTAGCAGCTTGTGAGAGTGAATAGACTAGGGACAAATAGTATAATTGACGGGTACTTTTTTCTTTTTCTTTTTTTTTTTTTTTGAGTTGGAGTCTCACTCTGTCACCCAGACTGGAGTGCAGTGGCCGCTTCTGGCCACTGCAGCCTCGACCTGCTGGGTTCCGGCGATCCTTCCACCTCAGCCTTCCAAGTAGCCGGAATTACAGGCATGTGCTACCATGCCCGGCTGATTTTGTGATTTTATTGTAGAGATGAGGTCTCGTTGCCCAGGCGGGTCTTGAACCCGTGGGCGCAGGCGATCCACTCACCTCAGCCTCCCAAAGGCGCGGGATTACAGGCTGAGCCACCAAACCTGGCTTTCTTTTTTTTTTTTTAAGTGATGAGATTTTGCTCTTCCATCCAGGCTGGAGTGCAGTGGTGCAGTCAGTTGTAACTCACTGCAGCCTCAAACTCCTGGGCTCAAGGGACCCCACTACCTCAGCCTCCCGAGTAGCTAGGACCTCAGGCTGATGGACAATATTAAGTTATTTTGTGTTGTCCGGCCAGCCCTGTGAGTCTCCTTTTTGATGTGGGTGCTCAGATTAGAGTGAAATGTAATTTGCCAAGGCAATTTAAATACTTGAATGGGTCTTTCTCATTTTGGCTTAAACATGGAAACATTGAGAAGTAGAACATGAATTATTACTTCTTCATGACCTATCTGCCATATCCTGCCATGAATTTTTTTGTTTGTTTTTGAGTTGGAGTCTTACTCTGTCACCTAGGCTGGAGTGCAGTGGCACGGTTCCGGCCACCACAGCGTCGACCTGCTGGGCTCAGGCAATCCTTCCTCCTTAGCCTTCCAAGTAGCTGGAACTACAAGCATGTGCCATCATGCCCAGCTAATTTTTTTATGTACTGTAGAGATGAGGTCTTGCCAAGTTGCCCAGGCTGGTCTCAAACCCATAGACTCAGGCAGTTCTCGCACCTCGGCCTCCCAAAGTGCTGGGGTTATAGACATGAGGCCCCGCACCTGGCAATCCTGCCATGAATTTAAGCTAAATTTGGAGAGATCTGGAAACTAATTTTCTTTTTAAAAATGTCCTTCCTCCTTTCTGTATTGAGTATTTGTTGTTTTATCTTTGTAGAATAGTATATTCCCATCATTGCAATCTGACCTTTACAATGAAGCAGTTACTATCCTGTTACTTTCTTTCAGTCTCCAAATTTCACTTGTCTTTGCTCATGCTTTTCCTAGTTTACCTTAGTGCCTGAGATTCAGATTCCCTCCACTGTCCCACCCTTCAGACTTTTCCGAGTTAGCTCACCTGCCATTTATTCACTTATAGGAAGGTTTTTTTGGTTGTTTTGTTTCTTTCTTTTGTGACAGTCTCACTCTGTTTCCCTGGGTGGAGTGTGAGGCACTGTCATGGTTCACTGCTGCCTTAAACTCCTGGGCTTAAGTGATCCTCCTGCCTCAGTGTACCAGGCAGCTGGGAGACTACAAATGGATGTGTAGAGAGGGAGTCTCACTATATTGTCCAGGCTTGCCTAGAACTTCTGGCTTCAAGCAGTCCTGCCTTGGCCTCCCAAAGTGCTGGAATTGTAGGTATGAACTAGTGCACCTGGGCCTTGTAGGAACCCTTTCTTAACCTCTTTTCAAAGCCTAGTAGGTGCTTCTGCTTTGTACTTTTCCCCAGAGTTTACCTTATGATTTTACTCACTATATTGTAGTGTAGTTTTTTGTTGGTATCTATTTCTTCTAGCCCAGCACAGTTCAGTCATCCTTTCTGTAGTAATGAAGATGTTCTGTGTTGTCTAATATGGTAGACACTAGCCATATGTTTGTGGCTATTGTGCACTCAAAATCTGCATAGTAGGGCTGAGGAACCAAATGTTATTTAAATTTAACATTGTTCATTACATTTAAAATTAAATAGCCTCATGGCTTATGGCTACCTTATCGGTGCAGTTCTAGATCCTTTTAAAGTTGAGAGTATGTGGGAGTCATACTTTCTCATTGCTTAACAATAGTATTTCCTACTTAAATAATGGAATTCTTTTTCAGGACTCTTAGTTCACTTTGTCATCACTTACCTGGAATATGGGAATTTTTTTCTCTAGACTTCCATCTTTAACCACACCTTTTCAGTTTGTTTTCAGAATTATATTGATATATACAGCACTAAGTCCTGTATAGTGTGTTTTTTCCCCTATAGGACTTAAAAATTGGGTGCTATAAGGTTACCTCAAGGGATAGTCTGAGGCCTGGGGAGTGGTAAGGAAGAAACTCGATGGAGACCAGGCTCTGGGTAGGGAGGCAGTTTCTGCTTCAACCAAAGCAGTTTTACTTCATAAATTAATATATTGGAATTGTGCTTAAGATTTCATGTGGGGGGAAAATGCTTCTAAAAGAGAATACTCTTAATTGAGGAGAGGAGGCATACACATGGCAGCATGTGATTAAGTGTCAAAGTAGATGATGGAGAACAATAAATGCTATAGGAGTTCAGACATGGAAGGTTATTATGAGCTAACAAGGTGTTGATGGAAGTTAATGTTTAACCCAGGCAGATAGAAGGATAAATAAAAAGGATGTAATAGGGAGTGGGATATAATTTGCAAAGAATTGGAGTTGGAACTGCATATGGTAGTTTTGGTTAAGGAACAGAACAGACTGATTATAGTTGAATGACTTGTATGAAATAAAGTTTGGCTAAATTAAATGGGACTGAATTGTGGAAAAGAGTGATGACTGAAAAAAAATTGCACTTTATATTGTATAGAATGGAATAAAATCCTTGGAGGTGTTTTTGTGGCTACAAAGATGGGGCACTATTAGCATTTGTGAGACAGGACCAGGGAAATCAGCCAGTCTGCTTTTTAAAGAATTGTTCCAAATAACCACATGACTTAGAATGACTTGCTGGACTTTGAGGATGTAGGTTAAAAAAAGTGATCATAATGGTCTGTGCATAGAAAGTAACTGTTTTATGTATGAGGCACTTTTAATATATACTGAAATTTTCAGGAATTCATTAATCACATATATTAGTGTTAGAGTTTTTGTTCAGAACTTTATCAGTTTTCATCACTTTAGAAAAATCACATAATTGATGGTAGAGTCATTCAAATACTATTCAGTTTGCAGTTGTAGCTCACAGTCATAGTGACTCTATATATAGGCGCAAGCACCCCTCATTATGTTGTTTGTTGTATTAATTTTATTGTTTTTTTAGTTGAATTCTCACTCTGTCGCCCAGGCTGGAGGGCAGTGGCACACACAACCACTGCAACCTCGACCTGCTGTGCTCAGATGATCCTTCCGCCTCAGCTTTCCAAGTCGCTGGAATCACAGGCTTGCGCCATCATACCTGGCTAATTTTTCTTGATTTATTGTAGAGATGAGGTCTTGCCAATTTGCCCAGGCTGGTTTTGAACCCGTAGGCTCAGACAATTTTCTCACCTCGGCCTCCCAAAGTGCTGGGATTATAGGCATGAGCCACCGTGCCTGGCCTTGTATTAATTTTGAAAAGCCCATACATTTTCAAATATTAGTTTATTATAAATTTCTTTCATATGATTTTTTTTTAGTTGGGGGTGTCTCACTCTGATGCCCAGGCTGGCTTGCAGTGGTGCAGTCACAGCTCAGTGCTGCCTTGAACCCCTGGGCTCAGGTGATCCTTCTGCCTCAGCCTGCTGAGTAGTTGAGACTACAGACGTGCACCACCATACTGGGCTAAAGAAAACAAGATTTACTGAGAGAACAGAAAAGCTCCCAGAGCAGGAAGCAACCCAAGAGGGTTGCCCCCTGTCTAATTTTTAAATTTGTTCTGTAGTGATGTGGTCTCACTACGTGCCCAGGTTAGTCTCAGGTTCCTAGGCTCACGATTCTCCCACCTCAGCCTCCAAAAGTGTTTGATTTACAGGCGTGAGCCACCACTCCCGGCCCTTTTATATGATTGATAGTACACTTAGGATATTATATTGGCTTTTAGAATTTCACTGAGACAGATTATCTCTGAATTTCATTTTGGGATAGTACAGGGAGTGTTACAAAATAGTTGTTATAAAAAGAAATTGGGCCAGGCTTGGTGGCTCATCCTGTAATCCTAGTACTTTGAGAGGCCGAGGTGAGTAGATTGCCTGAGCCCACGCGTTCAAGACTAGTCTGGGCAAATTGGCAAGATCTCTTCTCTACAATAAATTAAAAAATTATCCAGGTCTGGTAGCATGTGCCTGTAGTTCAGGAAGGCACAGTTTGGAAGGCTGAGATGGAGGGATCACCGGAGGCCACCAGGTCAACACTGGGGTGGCTGTGAGTGTGCCACTGCACTCCAGCTTGGATGACAAAGTGAGACTCCAACTCAAAAACAAACAAGAGAGAGAGAGAGAAATTGGCTGGGCACAGTGTCTCACACTTGTAATCGCAGCACTTTGGGAGGCAGAGGTGAGCCTGAGGATTGCCTAAGCTCAGGTGTTTGAGACCAGCCTGGACAACATGACAAGACCTTGTCTCTACAATAAATTTTTAAAAAATTAGCCTGTGGTCCCTGCTACTTGGTAGGCTGAGGCAGAAGGATCACCTGAACCCAGCAGGTAGAGGTTGAACAGATTATACCTAGTTGAAGAAAGTTGGTTACCTGGAAGAAAAGGCAGAAGAGACTTTCCAGAATGTAGCACTGAGTGTCAAAAAGATAAAAATTTATCATATTTTTAATTTTTAAGTTTTTTGTGTTGGAGTCTCACTCTGTTGCCCAGACTGGAATGCAGTGGCTGCTCCCGGCCACCGCAGCCTCGACCTGCTGGGGCTCCGGCGATCCTTCCGCCTTAGCCTTCCAAGTAACTAGAATTACAGGTGCGTACTACCACACCCGGCTAATTTTTTCATTTATTGTAGAGATGAGATCTCACCAAGTTGCCCAGGCGGGTCTCGAACCCGCAGGCTCAGGCAATCCACTCATCTCAGCCTCCCAAGGCACGGGATTACAGGCTGAGCCACCGAGCCCGGCTGATAAAAAATATTGAAAGCCGGGCTCGGTGGCTCAGCCTGTAATCCTGCGCCTTAGGAGGATGAGTTGAGTGGATTGCCTGAGCCCGCGGGTTCAGGTTCAAGACCCGCCTGGGCAACTTGGTGAGACCTCATATCTATAATAAATCAAAAAATTAGCTGGGCGTGGTAGCACGCGCCTGTAATTCCAGCTACTTGGAAGGCTGAGGCGGAAGGATCGCCGGATCCCCAGCAGGTCGACGCTGCGGTGGCCGGGAGCGGCCACTGCACTCCAGTCTGGGCAACCGAGTGAGACTCCAACTCCAAAAATATATATATATTGAAAAGAGGTTAAGAGACATGGAAGATATAGTGAGATCTAGCAATCACAACTCTGGAAAAAGAGGAGAATGAGCGTATTAGTCTTTTTTGTGTTGCTATAAAGGATTACATGAGGCTGATTAATTTATAAAGAAAAGAAGTTTATTTGGCTTACTGTTCTGCATGGTACCACATGTGCTGGCTTCTGGTGAGGACTCAGGAATTTTTTACTTGTGCCAGAAGGCAAGGGGAGATGGCATGTCACATAGTGAGAGCAGAAGCAAGAGGGACCAGAAGTGCCAGGCTCTTTTTAAGCAACTAGCTTTCGCGTTAACTAATAGAATGGTGAGGGGGCATCAGACTACTACTCATAAGGCATCTATCCCCATGTCCCAAATACCTCTTAAGGCCTCACTTCTAACATCAACAGTCACATTTCAACATGAGATTTGGAGGGAACAATATATCCAAACCATATTGGAGAGATTGGTGCAGAGGTAATATTGGAAGATATATTTCTGGCTGAAAATTTTCTAGATCTGATGGGAAAACCAGTTCATAAAATTGAGAAGCTCAGTGAATTTTTAGCAGTATAAATAAAAAGAAATCCGCACCCAGGCACATCATAGGAAAATCACATAAACCCAAATACGAGGAGAAGAATCTTAAAAGCAGCCAGAGACAGACACACAGAAAAAAAAGGAATTCTTAAAAAGAGTAACTATAGGCTGACAGCTGACTTTTAAACAGAAAGTCATAAATATCCCTCAAGGATGAGGGTAAAATAAAAATTTAGTTGAACATACTTTGCGAGCCCTTTCTATTTTTTTTTTTTTTTTTTTTTGAGTTGGAGTCTCTCTGTCTCCCAGACTGGAGTGAAGTGGCCGCTTCCGGCCACCACAGCCTCGACCTCCTGGGCTCCGGTGATCCTTCCGCCTCAGCCTTCCAAGTAGCCGGAATTACAGGCATGCGCTACCACGCCCGGCTGATTTTTTTTGATTTATTGTAGAGATCTCGCTGCCCAGGCGGATCTCGAACCCGCGGGCTCAAGCAATCCTCTCACCTCAACCTCCCAAAGGTGCGGGATTACAGGCTGAGCCACTGAGCCCGGCTCGCCAACCCTTTCTAAAGGAAATCATGAAGTATATACTTCAGGTAGAAAGATTCTAGGTAAAAGTCTGAGGTGCAAGAGGGAAAGCAGAGCAGAGAGAGTGGCAAATATGCGGATGCACTGAAGTAAGCATTGACTGTTTAAACTACTAGTGGGACCTTAATAAAAATATATGACAAATGAAGGCAGTGTTCTGAGACCTTTGTATCATCATGTAGAAAGATAAAAAGTGTTAATTGACTTTGATAAATTAAATTACTTTTTTGAGTTGGAGTCTTACTCTGTTGCCCAGACTGGAGTGCAGTGGCATGCTCAAGACCACTGCAGCCTTGACCTGCTGGGCTCAGGTGATCCTTCCGCCTCAGCCTTCCAAGTAGCTGGAGCTACAGGCATATACCACCACACCTGGCTAATTTTTTGATTTGTTGTAGAGATGAAGTCTCGCCAATTTGCCCAGCATGGTCTCGAACCTGTGAACTCAGGCAGTCCTCTCACCTCGACCTCCCAGAGTGCTGGGATTATAGGTGTGAACCACCGCACCAGCCCTAACTTACATGTTTTAATTTCTAGGGTTACTTCTAAAAATGTAGGCTTTTGATGTCTAAACAAAAGAGGAGAACAATGAATTAATAAAAATTAATACCAAAGTCACGAAAATAAAGAAATAGAGTATGTAGGGCAAATAACATATAATAAGATGGATAGATTTAAATCTAAACATATCACTGGTTACATTAAATACAAAAAGGATTATTTGGTTAAAAGCTACAGATGTTAGCTCGTCAGCTTAGCACTTTGGGAGGCCGAGGCGAGAGGACTGTCTGAGCCCAGGGGTTCGAGACCAGTCTGGGCAACATGTTGAGACCTTGTCTCTACACTAAATCACAAAAACTAGCTGCATGTGGTGGTCTGCGTCTGTAGTTCCAGCTACTTGGAAAGATGAGGCGGAAGGATCACCTGAGCCCAACAGGTCAAGGCTGCGGTGGCCGTGAGCATGCCACTGCACTCTAGCCTGGATGACAGAAAGAGACTCCAATTAAAAAAAAAAAAAAAGCTACAGATGTCAACTGAATTTTTTAAAAATTCAATTATACAGGGTTTATAAGAAATGGCATGTGAAATGCATGCACCTAAGAATAAAGAAAATCAAGAGTAATTGTTCCAGTAAGATATGCCATACATATTCTAAGAAAGAGAATATGGTGCACTGATGTAAATATCAGACAAACTAGACATTACTGACTTCAAAATGATAAAATGATTAATTAATTCACTGGGAAGATTTAATAACCTGAATAATACAGTATGATGTAAAATACAGCCTTAGAATATATAGATAAAAAATTAACAGAACTGCAAGAAGCAAACAAATCTACAATCTTAATGGAATATTTTATTGTATTTTACTTTTGAGTTGAGGGCTCACTCTGTCACCCAGGTGGGAGTGCAGTGGCATCATCCCAGTGATCATGGGTCATGACAGCCTCGACCTCCTGGACTGAAGGGATCCACCGTCCTCAGCCTTTTGAGTAGCTGGGACTTTAGGTGCATGCTATCGTGCCTGCCTAATTTAAAAAAAAATTTTTTTAGAGAGGATGTCTCGCTATGTTGCCCAGGCTGGTCTTGAACTCCTGGACTCAAATGATCTTCCTGCCTGAGCCTTCCAAAGTGCTGGGGTTACAGGTGTGAGTCACTGTGCCTGGCCCATAATGCATTTTCATTAAAAATAATTATCAACAGAGAGTAATTTTAAAAGCTCTGTATGTTTAGAAATTGAGCAGCTACTTTGAAATAATTCATATATCAAAGAAGAAATCACAGTGGAAATTAGAAAATACCTTGAACTGTATGATTAAAACTTTTTGATATGTCAAGTTATAGAATTTGATCATTAAAAGTGAGATAATCCCAGTACTTTGGAGGTGGAGGGTGAGAGTCCAGGGGTTTGAGACCATCCTGGGCAACTTTGTGAGACCTTTTCTCTACAATAAATCAAAAAAATTAGCCAGATGTGGTAGTGCAGGCCTGTGGTTTCAGCTACTTGAAAGACTGAGGTGGAAGGTTGAGGACACCTGAGCCCAGCAGGGTGAAGCTGCAGAGGCCATGAGCCTGCCACTGCACTCCAGCCTGGGCGATAGAATGAGACTCCTAACTAAAAAAAAAAAAAAGAAAAGAAAAGAAAGGAAAAAAAGTGAGATAATCAGGTGTTATATCCTTACATATAAAAGTCCTTGACCAAAAAAGTAGGAAATATCCTGCACCACCTATGAAAGATTCTTGCTAAAAAAAAAATTGTGAGCCTGCGTTTCATCAAACCTTTAGATTTAATGAGAAATTCAGGAACAAGTTAAGTAACATCATGAAAAAGCAATCATCAACCAAATCCAGAAAGCAAGATTTGCTATAGTATAAATGACTAAGGTTTTTCCCCTAACAAATCAGTGTCATAGAAAAGGAAAGAAGGAAGGCAGACAAAAAAGGAAAGCATAGATAGGGGTATTATCTATGCTTTCTATGTACTTAAATAGAACAACCACTTCCCCTAATGAATACAAGCAAATTGTAAAAGCCATCTTAAACTGAGTGGAGGCAGATTTAAGGTCTTAAGTGTGCACACTACAAAACAAGAAAATACTAATTTTCAACTTGACTGTTCATAGGTAAATTGGAAAATAAACTCAAAGAAAGAAACAAATAATCTAGAGGAGAGACATTGGAAGGCACCATCAAAGCCAAAGTTGATTCTTTAAAAAGATGAACACAATAGGTTAATTCTGAGTGACATAAATAACCAAGAGCAAAAAACAACAACAAAAGTCTTCAGCATCACTGTGTATGCTAAAGACATTTGAAAAGATCATAAGGAGGAATTGTGAACAACTTTAAGCCAATTAAATAGAAAACATAACAAATGGACGAATTCCTAGAAAAATAACACCAGAGCTGACTAAATAATAAGCAGAAAACTTGACTAGTCGTAGACAAAAAATTAAATTGATAGATAAGCTTTTCCACAAAGAAAACTAGTAATTCTAACATATCTTCAAGGAAGAAAATTCAGTCTTGCACATGTTCTTCCAGAGAATAGCAAAAGAGAATATTCTCAATTACTTTAAAGTGAGCATAACTTTGATTCCTAAATCAGATAAGAAGAAATGACAATGGAAACTCTTATTTATTAACATGCAGATTCCTGAAGAGGACATCAATTATATTCCATTTATCTGTCATTCATCTATCATTCTGTCTGTCTGTCTATCTGTATCTATCTAAAAATAAGAGTACATTCTGACCAAGTTGAATTTATGCTAGGAATGTAAGGTTAGTTTAACCCCCCCAAAAGGTGTGTATATATTACCATCATAACAGGTTAAAGAAAAAACACATGATCTACTAAATAGTTTAAAACAAAGCTTGATAAAATTCAGCATTTATTCATCATAAAGACCTGAAGCAAATCTAATTTGATAAAGGGTATCTTTTTAAGAAAATCAAAATTTTAAACTAATGTTGAAATATTGAAAGCACTTTTAGAGGCCAAGGCAGGAGGATTGCCTGAGCCCAGGAGTTCAGGACCAGCCTGGGCAACATGGTAAGATGCCCTCACTACAAGAAAAGAAAAGAAAGAAATTAGCTGGGTGTGGTGGCACTTACCTATGGTGCTAGATACTTTCAAGGCTGATACTTTCAAGCGGGAGGATCGCTTGAGCCCAGGAGTTTGAGGCTGCGGTGAGCCATGATCTTGCTACTGCACTCCAGTTTGGCTGACAGAGGGAGACCCTGTCTTGGAGGAAAAGAAAATAAATATTGAAAGCTTTCCCTCTGAGTTGATAGACATACAAGGTTTTTCATTTTAACTACTTCTTAGTCAAAGTAGTACTTCAGGAAGATAAAAATAAATTTTAAAAGCATAAGAATTGCAGGCCAGGTACAGTGGTTCATGCCTATAATCCTAGCACTTTGGAAGGCCGAGGTGAATGGATTGCCTGAGCCTATGAGTTTGAGACCAGCCTGGGCAACTTGGTGAGATCTCTCTCTACAATAAACCAAAAAAATTAGCCAGTCGTGATGGCGCATGCCTGTGGTTCCAGCTACTTGGAAGGCTGAGGTGGAAGGATCACCTGAGCCCTGCAGGTCAAGGCTGTAGTGGCCGTGAGCGTGCCACTGCCTTCCAACCTGGGTGACAGAGTGAGACTTCAACTCTGGTTCACATTGTATTCTTTATCTTAGCCTAGTGGCTGACTCCCAATTCTCAATCCTTCTATATTTCGTATGACTGATAAGCATCTTAGTCCTTGTAGTAAATGTTTTTCTGATTGAAATATTTAAACTGAAAAGGAAGACATAATACCATCATTCACAGACTATGTAATTGTGTATTTAGAAAATCTGTAAATATCCACAAATAGTTAGAAGCAGAGTTTAACAAGATTGCTGATTAGGAAAATCAAAGATCAGTTGTATTGCTGTATACTAGCAGCAAATAGGAAAGACACATCTAAAGCAGTCTCATTCACAATAGTATAAAAAGTGATGTACCTAGGAGTAAATCTAAAAAATGGTCTGCCAGGTGCGGTGGCGCATGCCTGTAATCCCAGCACTTTGGGAGGCGTAGTCTAGAGGATTGCCTGAGTCCATGGGTTCGAGACCATTCTGGGCAACATGGCGAGACCTGGTCTCTACAAAAAAGCAAAAAATTTCCTGGGTGTGATGGCATGCACCTGTAGTTCCAGCTACTTGGGAGGCTGAAGCAGAAGGATCGCGCGAGCCCAGCAGGTCGAGGCTGCGGTGGCTGTGAGCATGCCACTGCCCTCTAGCCTGGGTGACAGAGTAGGACTCTGGCTCAAAAAAAACAAAGGTTTAAGACTTTAGAAGTGTTATTGAAATAAATTATGGAAGACCTAACAATTGGTGCAAAATATGTTCATGGACGGACTCAGTATTCTATAGGTATTAATTTACCCTAAATGGATTATATATTTATACTATCCCAGTGAAAATATTAATAGGATTTTTTATTTTGTTGATTTTTTTATTTTGGTGTAAGTTAAAAAGCTGATTTTAAAAATTTGTGGAAGATCAATAAAGGGCCAGTAATAGCCAAAACACTCAAGAGCAAGGTGGGAGGACCTTACTAGTTATTGAGACTTATTACAAAGTATAGTAATTAAGACACTGTCATGAGTGGTCTGGTGATAGATGGGCGGACAGTGGAACACAATAGAATAAATCTCATGTACATGGGTTACTTGATACGTGACAGGCGTATGCTGAAAGTTAGTGAGAAAAGAATGCCTTTTAAATCAGTGGTGCTGGGAAACTTGGGAAAAATTAGACTTTTACCTCATCTTGTTCACAAATTCTGGGTAGCTTAAAGGCCTAGATGTGAAATATAAAAATATAAGGCTTTTAGAAGACAATATAGGAATATGTCTACCCTCTTTATTTAGAGAGGTTTGAGAGCTAATATCTACCTTTTTTCCATTAAGTTTAAGATGTCATTGATTTTGATTCACTGTGATTCATTTTTGTATCTCTAAAATACTGCCAGTTAGCTATGAATGCTACTGGTTGTAAAATGCATCCCAATTTTCCTGTTTGTCATATTTTAACATCTCAACTATGAAATACAATGCATTTTCTAAACTCTCTTTCATCTGATGTATGTGAAACTGAGGTTCTATCAGTTTGGTGCATTCCTGCATTCTGGAAGGCAAAGAAGACAGAAGAACTTTCTTTTTATTGTTGTTTTCACTAGTTAGCATGGTTGTGAGATCTGAGTGCTTAGAAGCATTAAGGTGACTGAAATGAACTTTCCAGTGTTTACTACATCTTCGTGAATGAATACAGGCAGTAATATCAGCAGTGGCAGCAGCTTTTGGACCTCTGGTTCACATTGTATTCTTTATCTCCTTAGCCTAGTGGCTGACTCCCAATTCTCAATCCTTCTATATTTCGTATGACTGATAAGCATCTTAGTCCTTGTAGTAAATGCTTTTCTGACTGAAATATTTAAACTGATACTTTTCTGCACTGAATTCTAATTTATAATTTTTTATTGGCTTAGGAAATCATTTAATCCTTAATTTCTCTTTGATTTTTAAAATTGTGGTAAGATGTGCATAACATCTTTATCATTTTAATTATTCACAAGTATACAATTCATTAGCATTATATACATTCAAAATATTATATAACCATCACCATTATTTACCCCTAATGTTTTCATCTTCCCCAACAAAAATTCAGTACTACTTAGTCACTAGGTAGATGCAGGTCACAACTACAGTGAGGTAGCACTTAACAACTACTAGGATGTCTATAGAAACAACAGCCAAAAAGGAAAATAACAACTGTTGGTGAGGATATGGTGAACTGGAAACACTTGTATGTTGCTGGTAGGAATGTAAAATGTTGCGACTCCTGTGGAAAAGAGCTTGGTGGCTTCTCAAAAAGCTAAACATAGATTTATCATAAGACTCAACAATTCCACTCCTAGGTGTATATCCAAAATAATTGAAAAACAGGGACTTGGATAAAGGTATTTGTGCACTAATTTTGCAACAATAATAATACAGCATTATTCACAATAGCCAAAGATGGAAACAACCCATCTTCATCATCAGATGAATAAACAAAGTATAGTATATGTACACAATGAACTGTTACTCAACTGTAAAAAGGAATGAAGTTCTTATACATGTTGTAACATAGATGAACCTTGAAAACATTATGGTTAAGTGAACTAAGCTAGACAGAAAAGGACAAATATTGTATGATTTCCATTTAATGAAGTACCTAGATAGACAAATTATAGAGATAGAAAGTAGAATAGAGGTTACTAAGGGTTGGAAGGAGGGAGTTAGTGCTTAATATTGGAAGGCAAGAATTTAATGTAAAATGGAACTTTGTTTCAACTCTCATAGTACAAAATTTCTGTAGTGTCCATGACAGACAATTAAGCATTCAGTTGAATATCTTTAATAGTAAGGCAATTCATTCCTTTCTTAAATATCTTTACTGTTAATAGATAGTAATAGACTGGTAGATATCAACATGGAGTGTAAATACGCCTTCTTTGATTGCTGTCTGTAGGATATAGCATCATTGTAGTTTAGTTTTCTGAAACAGCATAGAACAGTCTATCTCTTCTTTCTAGTTCATGTTCTTGCCCCTTCACTGTACTGTTAATACACACAAACACACACACTCATACCCCCCATTAGACCTTTCTTTGACACCAACACCCGTTGCTTGCTGGTTGCCTTCAGATGTATTTAGGTCATCCTACTCAAAAACAAAAAATACCTTTCCTCAGTTCTGCTACTGCTTTGAGCTTTTGTTTTCTCCTACTCAGCTGACTTCTCTTCTTAGTACTCTAATCTTACTTCTTGAAAGTCAGTCTTCCATTTCTTATCATTCAGCTGAATCTATTCTTTAAAAGCTAACCTCTGAGCTTCAGTGCCAGTCTTGCATTTCCATTGTCTGTTGGTCTTTACCTGAATGTCTCATTTCACAAAGTCAACAAATCTTAAACTGAACTGGTTATCTCTCTTTTTAAATTACTTCACCCCCTCTACTGATACTCTCCACTTATATAATTTATGCATGGAACCCCAGGGCATCCCTGATTTCTTTTCATCTATCTTATTTTTCTTGTGCAGTAAACTCCAAAATCTTTTTTTATTTCCTCTCTGCAATAATGTTTCCATCTTTTCCTTCCTCTTCAGTTACTCTAATTTAGTCCTTGATTACTTCTCTCCAAATATTATAAGTCTCTTGTTACTTTTATTCTGCCTTTGGTTACTTCCATTTTTAACTTATTGTATATATTGTCAGATAAATCTTAGAACATAGCTCTAGTCATATCACTTCCTTACTCAGAAATACTTTGTGGCACTTTGTTGCCTATAAATGAAATAAAAGCCCGTCTTGGCATCAGAATCCTCTTATGATTCCAGTCTTATCTCCTGTTCTTTTCCCTATATTTTATTGCTGGGACAAATGTGTAATAATTACAGAGTTCTAAGCATACTGAATTCCAAACTCATTCTAACACTCATATATGAGTTCTGAACGTGTGCATATTTAAAACTATTATTGGTTGGGTCAGGTGCAGTAGCTCATGCCTGTGATCCCAGCATAAGGTCAGGAATTCAAAACAAACCTAGGCAGCATAGTGAGACCCCCATCTCTACCCCCCAAAAAGGAAATATTAGTCATGAATAGTGGCACGTGCCTGTAGTCCTAGCTACTTGGGAGGCTGAGATAGGAAGATCACTTGAGCCCAGGAGTTCAGTGCTGCAGTGATCTCTGAGCAGGTGACTTCATTTTATTTAACCTGGGCTATGAAATGAGACGCTGGTGTTTTAAAAAAAAACTTTTTCCCTCCTTGGTCATGTTTATTTTTTTTACCCATGCAAATTTTCTTTTGTTAATTTCTTTCTTTTTTTTTTTTTTTTTTTTTTTGAGTTGGAGTCTCACTCTGTTGCCCCAACTGGAGTGCAGTGGCACGCTCCTGGCCACCGCAGCCTCGACCTACTGTGCTCCGGCGATCCTTCCGCCTCAGCCTTCCAAGTAGCTGGAACTATAGGCACGCACTATCACGCCCAGCTAATTTTTTTTATTTATTTATTGTAGAGATGAGGTCTCATCAAGTTGCCTGGGCTGGTCTCAAGCCTGTAGGCTCAGGCAATCCACTCACCTCAGCCTCCCAAGGCGCGGGATTACAGGCTGAGCCACTGAGCCTGACTCTGTTAATTTCTTTTAACAGTAGAAAGCTTAGAAATAGTCAGGCTTTGCTTATAACAGATCTTTAATATGGTGTCACTTGGGTTACAGCTTTGATAGAAAGTGAGGGGGCGTCTGCTGCTGAGTGATGTCCAAGGAACAGTTACCTGACCTTGAGGAGAGAAGGGGGATGACCTTGAGAATCTCATAGGCACTCACAGGCATAGGTTTTTGAAGCCCAACCTGTGAAGTATCTAGGTGATTTATAAAAAGTAAAGGGGAGATGAATAACAAAATGGCAGGTGATACTAAATAGGTAGAGGTTGCTAATGAATGTTATATTCTTATATGGGGGTAGGTGGGTGGATGGATACCTGCTGCGTGGTGAATTAGTTGGGAAAGGATACACTTGCTGGAACAATTGCTTATTAAATAAGTGAAGTTGGACCTCCTCTCCTGTTACTGTGTATAAAAATCAGTTCCCTCTAGATTAGAGATTAAATACAAAAAGCAAACTCTGAAAGCTTTTAGAAAAATAAAGGGGATACTTTTATGAGCTCAAGGCAGAGTAGGATTTCTTAAACAAGACTCAAAATTCTAGCCAGGCTGGGTGCGGTGGTTCATGCCTGTAATCCCAACACTTTGGGAGGCAAGGTAGGAGGCTCATCTGAACCCAAGGAGTTCGAGATCAGCTTGGGCAACATAGCAACACCTTGTCTCTACAAAAAAATCAAAAAATTAGCTAGGCATGGTGGCGCATGCCTGTAATCCCAGCTACTCGGGAGGCTGAGGCAGGAGGATTACTTGAGCCTAGGAGTTTGAAACTGTGGTGAGCCATGATTGTGCCACTGGACTTCAGCCTGGGCAATAGGTATGAGACCCTGACTCCAGAACAAAATAAAAGAAAAGCACTAGCCATTAAAAAGATACATTTGACTACATTAAACATATAAGCTTCAATTCATTAAGATTCCACGAAACTGAAAAGACAGGGCACAGAATAGAAGATAAACATTATTAGTTATCTATTGCTGTGTAATACATTACACCTAAACTTAGCAGCTGAGAATAATAAACATTTATCTCAAACAGTTTCTGTGGGTGAGGAATCGGAGAGCAGCTTAGTTGGATGGTTCTGGATCAGGTTCTTTAATGAGACTGTAATCAGTCAAGGGTGACAATCGTTTGAAGACTTGACTGCTTTTGTGCTCCCTTATGTGGATGTGGCAAGCCTCAGAAGATCCACTTTCAAATTTACTCACATGGGTGGTCTTCACAGAGCCGTCCCACAGCATAGCAGCTGACTTTCCAGAAGAGAGTAAGAGAGCCTCTCCAGACAGAAGCCACAATCTTTTAATCTTGGAAGTAGCATCCCGTCAATCTGCCACATCCCGTTTGTTAGAAACAAGTCAATAACTCCAGCTCACACTCAATGAGAGGAGATTATACAAGACATGAATACCAAGAGGTAAGGATCATTGGGGGCCGTTTTAGAGGCTACCTAGTAACATAATGAATGGACTTAGTATGAAAAATATACATAAAGAACTCCTATGAATTACTAAGACAAGGACAGACCACCAAATAGAAAAAAGGGCAAAAAAACTGAGGAGACATTTGGTTAAAAAGAAAAAAATTTAAGTGACCAATAATCATATGAAATGATCCCTAACTTCATTATCAGTTGGGGAATAGAAATTAAAACTTTTCATATAGATGGGATTGGCAGAAATGAAAATGAAAACATTTGACAGTATCAAGCATTGGTGAGGATATGGCGCAGTGGGAACTTTTTTCCACTGTTGGTGGTATTGTAAACTGGAAGAAAAACTTTAGAAAATAATAGGATAAGACTACATCCAGCAATACCACTCATAGGCAGTTACCCTAGACCAGTTCTCAAATTTGAATGTACATCAGAATCACCTAGTGAGCTTGCTAAACTGATTGCTGGGTCCTACTCCTAGAGGTTCTGATAAAGTAGGAATGGGATGGAGCCTGATAGTTTTTCTTTTTCTTTTTCTTTTCTTTTTTTTGAGTCAGAGTCTCACTCTGTCGCCCAGACTTGAGTGTAGTGGTATATTCACGGCTACCCCAGCCTCGGCCTGCTGGGCTCAGGCAATCTTTCTGCTGTAGCCTTCCAAGTAGCTGGAAACACAGGCATGCTCCATTACACCCAGCTAATTTTTCTTGATTTATTGTAGAGACTATGTCTTGCCTAGTTGCCCAGGCTGGTGTTGAATGAATCCCGGGGCTCTGACAATTCTCTCATCACTGCCTCCCAAAATTCTGGGATTGGCCGGGCTCTGTGGCTCAGCCTGTAATCCCAGCATTTTGGGAGGCCGAGGCGAGTGGATTGCCTGAGCCCGTGCGTTCGAGACCAGCCTGGGCAACTTGGCAAGACCCCTGTCTCTGCAATAAATAAAAAATTAGCCGGGCATGGTAGTGTGCACCTGTGGTTCCTGCTACTTGGAAGGCTGAAGTGGAACGATTGCCAGAGGCCAGCAGGTCAGCCCTGGGGTGGCCGTGAGTGTGCCACTGCACTCCAGTTTGGGCGACAGAGTGAGACTCAAACTCAGAAAAAAAACAAAACGAAAGTGCTGGGATTACAGGTGTGAGCCACCGCGCCTGGGCTGATGGTTTGCATTTCTAACAAGTTCCCAGATAATGCTGCTGGTCCAGGAATCATACTTTAAGAGCTAGCCATTGTCTTTAGAAATGTGTGAATATGTGAACTAGGAAGCTGTATATTCATAACAGCATTATTTGTATTAACTTGAAGAAGAAAAAATTCAAATGTCCATCAGTAGTGGAACAGATAAGTAAATGATTGTGTACTTACTTATGGAATAAAAAACTAGTTCAAGTAGGTTAGAAAAAAACAAATTGGCTGGACTCGGTGGCTCAGCCTATATATAATATCAGCACTTTGGGAGGTTGAGGCGAGTGGATTGCCTGAGCCCGTGGGTTTGAGACTAGCCCAGGCAGTTGGTAAGATCTCATCTCTACAATAAATTTAAAAAGTAGCCATGTGTGGTAGCGCGCGCCTGTAGTTTCAGTTACTTGGAAAGCTGAGGCGGAAGGATTGCCGGAGCCCAGCCGGTCAGCACTAGGGTGGCCATGAGTGTGCCACTGCACTCCAGCATGAGCGACAGAGTGAGACTCCAACTCAAAAAAGAAAAAAGAAAAAAACAAACTACAGACAGCTACTGCATCAATATGTATGACTCTCACAAATATAATATCAAACATTAGAACCAATTCACAAAAGATTACATGCAATA
This sequence comes from Cephalopachus bancanus, assembly GCA_027257055.1. Taxonomy (NCBI): domain Eukaryota; kingdom Metazoa; phylum Chordata; class Mammalia; order Primates; family Tarsiidae; genus Cephalopachus; species Cephalopachus bancanus. The sequence continues at coordinate 241,640 of JAPVLO010000541.1, read as the reverse complement.
TAATTCTAGTCACAAAAAATTTAAAAGCAAATGGAGTTAACTGTATTGTTTGGGAATGCAAATATAGGTAAATAAAAATACTAGCATTACAAGAGAAGGAAATAATGATCACAAAAGTGATGAGTGATAGTGACTACCTCAAGGATGACAAAGTAAATGTAATTAAGGACACAATGGGAGACTTTTAAATATTGGCAATGCCCTTTCTTACCTTAGATTGTAGTTACATAGGGTTTGCATTAGGGTTATTCATTTTAGAGATAGAGTATCTCTGTCACTCAGACTGGCGTGCAGTAGCATGATCATAGCTCACTGCAGCCTCATTCTCTGGGCTCAGGAGATCCTCCTCCTTCAGTCTCCCAAGTAGCTGGGACCACAGGCACACGCCACCACACCTGGCTGCCTTTTTTGTTTTTATTGTTTGTGTTGCCCAGGCTGCTCTCAAACTCCTGAGCTCAAGCGATCCTCCCACCTTGGCCTTCCAAAGTGTTGGAATTATAGGCATTCTTCACTACATCTGGTTGAGTATGTTTTCATGTTTTTTAGCCATTGGGTTTTTCTTCTTGAACTATTTGTGTCCTTTTTATGCCTATTTACATATTGTGCTGTTTGCTTTTAAAATTTATTTTTGGTTCGAGACCCACCTGGGCAGTGAGACCTCATCTCTACAATAAATCAAAATGAGCCGGGCGTGGTAGCGCACGCCTGTAATTCCGGCTACTCGGAAGGCCGGGGAGGAAGGATCGTCGGAGCCCAGCAGGCGAGGCTGCGGTGGCCGGGAGCGGCCACTGCACTCCAGTCTGGGCGACAGAGTGAGACTCCAACTCAAAAAAAAAAAGTTTATTTTTAAGTCAGGTGTGGTGGGTGTCTCATGCCTGAAATCCTAGCACTCTGGGAGACAGAGGCGAGAGGATTGCCTGAGCCCAGAGGTTAGAGACCAGCCTGGGCAACTTGGTGAGACCTTGTCTCTACAGTAAATCAAGAAAAATTACCTGGGAATTGTGGTACATGCCTGTGGTTCCAGCTACTTGGAAGGCTGAGGTGGAAGGATCGCCTGCGCCCAGTAGTTCTAGGCTACAGGGGCTGTGAGCATGCTACTAACTTCAGCTTGAGGACAGAGTGAGATTTCAACTCAAAAAAAAAAAATTATTTTTAGGCATCTCTATTATACTATAGATATTATTCTGTATCCATTATATGTAGAAAATACATTTTTTAGTCTTTTGTTATACAGGAGTTTGCTGTTACTGCTTATGTGGTCAGATTTATTCATTTTTTTCCTTTATGGTTTTGGTTTTTTGTTTAGAAACCTTTCTTTCCAGCATTATTATTTATTTATTTATTTATTTATTTTGAGTTGGAATCTTACTCCGTTGCCCAGACTGGAGTGCAGTAGCACACTTCCAGCCACCGCAGCCTCGACCTGCTGGGCTCCAGCGATCCTTCTGCCTCAGCCTTCCAAGTAGCTGGAACAGGTGCGCACTACCACGTCCAGCTATTTTTTAAAATTTATTGTAGAGATGAGGTCTTGCCAAGTTGCCCGGGTGGTTGTTGAGCCTGTGGGCTCAGGCAGTCCTCTCGTCTCAGCCTCCCAAAGTGCTGGGATTACAGGCTGAGCCACCAAGCCCAGCCAAGGATATCTTCTGTGTTGTGTTTTGGTACATTTAATAGTTAAAAAAATTTTTTTAATGTGTCTGGGTGATAGAATGAGACTCTGAATCAAAAAAAAAAAAAAGTTGCTCAAAGACCGAACTGTAAGACCTGAAACTGTGAAACTACTAGCAGCAAACATGAGGGGAATGCTTCATTGATTTGGGGAAAGATTTGCTAAAACCTAAAAAGTACAAGCAGCCAAAGTAAAAATAAATAACAAACTAAAAAGCTTCTGTACAGCAAAGGAAACAATCCACAGAGTAAACAGACAACCTACATATGGTAGAAGATATTTGCACAGTATTCATCTGACGGAAATTCATATTTAGACTATACAAGGAACTCAAACATTTCAACAGACAAAAAAAAAAGATTTAAAAAATGGGCAGATGATCTGAATAGGCATTTCTCTAAAGACATAGAAATATTTGACCAACAAATACATGAAAAAATGCTCAGCAGCACTAGTCATCATGGAAATGCAAGTCAGAACCACAATGAGGTGTCATCTCACCCCAGTTAGGATGGCTGTTATCAACAAGATGAAAAATAACAAATGCTGTTGAGGATGCAGAGAAAAGGGAACTTATACACTAGTGGTGGGAATGTAAACTAGTATGGCCACTATGGAGGTTCCTCAAAAAACTACAAATAGATCTACTGTATTACCTAGCAGTTCTACTACTGGGCACTTATCCAAAGGAAAGGAAATTACTGTATTGAAGAGATACTTGGACCTCTCATTCTTACTGCAGTAGTATACACAATAGCAAAGATATAGAATCACCCTAAGTGTTCAACAACAGATTAATAAAGTGTGATGTGTATACACACACACAATTGAATACTATGCAGCCATAAAAAAAGAATGATGTCCTGTCATTTGCAGCAACATGGATAGAACTAGAGGACATTATGTTCTGTGAAATAAGCCAGTAACAGAAACTTAAATACCACATGTTCTCACTCATAGGTTGAAGCTAAAAAAAAAAAAGTTGAATTTATAGAAGTAATAAGTAGTACAGAGGGCAGAGGATACTTAGAGGCTGGGAAGGGTAGAAGAAAGGGAGGACTTGGAGATATTTGTTAAAGGTTACAAAATTACAACTAAATAGGGGGAATAAGTTCTAGTGTTCTATAGCACCTCAGAATGATTATAGTTAATAATACGTAGTTTCAGTTAGCTAAAGGAGAGTATTCAATGTTCCCAACACAAATGAATGATAGCTGTTTCAGCTGATTTCTCCTGAATGCTTCCAGTATGCTTTGTGATTTATTATAAACCTCTTGTAGATACCCTGTATGAAATTTAAGAATGTTTCTTCCATTTCTAGTTTGCTGACAATTTTTTTTTTTGAGTTGTAGTCTCTGTCGCCCAGGCTGGAATGCAGTGGCATGCTCATGGTCACCACAGCCTCGACCTGTTGGGCTCAGGCGATCCTTCTGCCTCAGCCTTCCAAGTAGCTGGAACCACAGGTGCACATCATCAAGGCTGGCTAATTTTTTGATTTATCGTAGAGACGGGGGTCTTGCCAAGTTGCCTAAGCTGATCTCGAACCCTTGGATTCAGGCAGTCCTCTCGCCTCAGCCTACCAAAGTGCTGTGATTACAGGCATGAACCATTGCACCTGGCTTGGGTTTTTTTTTTTAATCATTAAAAAAATGGGTATTGAATTTTTTTCTGATTTTCTTTTCCTGTGTCTATTGAAGTGATCATATATGTGGTTTTTTTCCCCCCTCCTTTCACCTGTTCACTAGTTGTGTTAGTAAACTTTTTAGTTTTGAGCAACTCTATGTTACTGGATACATTTTATTACAATGTATATTATTTTAATTCATTTTAGAATTCTATTTGCCTAGTACAAGCTTTTAGGGATTTACATCTGTGTTTATAAGTAAGATTAGTCTATAGTTTTCTTGTGTGTGCTGTTCCACCACAGTTTTGGTATCAGGGCTATGCTAGTGTTCTTAGAAAGAACTGATTAACTTTCCAGGTTTGTCTGTGATCTTGGATAGTTTTTAGATCAGATAAAAAAATTTTTTTTAATTTATTTTATTTTAAAGATATAGGGTAGAATTCAGGTTTAGGTACATAAGTGGTCATTGTAGAGGTAAAGTTTGGGCCTCCCATTGGTCCTCACATCGCTGGCTTAGGATCAGGTTCATCTAATAATATTATCTTCCCCTGACCCTCCTCAGTGACCCGCTACTGCCAATCCCTCTCTTGTAGTATTGTGATAAATATTCAGGGTCCACTTATGAGTGAGAACATGTGGTGCTCAGGTTTTTGTTTCTGTGATAGATCACTAAGTATGATAGACTCTAAATCCATCCAAGTTGCTGCAAAGTCCATAATTCTGTCCTCCTTTTTGGCTGCATAATATTCTATCGTGTATTGTACCAAATTTTTTTTTTATCCAGTCCACTTTTGATGGGCAGTACAGCTGGTTCCATATTTTTGCTATTGTGAATAGTGCTGCAATAAACGTGTACAGTTTTGTTTTGGTTTTTTAAAGATTTGGGGTATAATTCAGGGTTAGATATACAAATGTTTATTATGCAGGTACCCTTTTTGACAGGTATGTTTTTTGTAGAATGATTTGAGTTCCTCTGGGTATATTTCCAGAAGGGGTATTGCTGGGTTGTATGTAAGGCTGATTTTTAGATCTTTTAGAAATCACCACACTGTTTTCCACAGAGGTTGTACTAGTTTACACTCCCACCAACAGTGTAGACATGTTCCGTTTTTCTGCTTCCTCTCCAGCATTTGTTGATTTTTGAGTTATTAACGATGGCCATCCTGACAGGAGTTAGGTGGTATCTCAGTGTCGTTTTAATTTGCATTTCTCTGGTGATTAGAAAATGTTTCTTGAAAGTTGGTTGATGGATTTAGCAATCTCGGGGCTTTTTTTTTTAAACTTTCAACCTTTCTGAATGAGTTTTAGAAAATAGATCTTAAATACAGCATTGGTTTGGATTTGGTTTGGGGGCCTTTTTTTTTTTTTTTTTGTAGATTAGTTTATCCCATTTATATTTTGTTGCTAAGGCAATTCTTACATATATTTATTTATTTGAGTTGGAGTCTTACTTTGTCACCCAGGCTGGAGTGCAGTGGCATGCTCATGGCCACCCCAGCATCAACCTGCTGGACTCTGGCAATCCTTCCGCCTCAGCCTTCCAAGTAGCTGGAACTACAGGTGTGTGCTACCACACCCGGTTAATTTTTTTGATTTATTGTAGAGATGAAGTCTTGCCAAGTTGCCCAGGCGGGTCTCGAACCCGCAGGCTCAGGCAGTTCCCTCACCTCGGCCTCCCAAAGCACAGGATTACAGGATGAGCCACGGAGCCTGGCCTAGAGTAGCATTTTTTTTTCCTAAAATGCATTTAGAAGATAGATGGGAATGTATCAGACAGTTCTTTTGTTTCTTTGATATTTGGTGTGTATTTTCATCTTCCTTTTGCTTGTTCCCCCTTTTGCTTTTTATTGTTGGGTGGGTGTTAAAATTTCTAAGCATAGCCCTCATACTGAAATCTTTCTTTTTTTAGCATTCATTGTTGTTGTCTTTGAATAGAGTACTTGTATTTTAGTCTGCTCTTTGCCTAAAAATGTTATCATGCCTGTAATCCCAGCACTTTGGGAGGTGGAGGGAGAAGATTGCCTGAGCCCAGGGGTTCAAGGCCAGCCTAGGCAATCTGGTGCGACCTCACCTTTACAATACATTTTTTAAAAATTAATAGGCTTGATGGTTGTGTCTGTAGTTCCAGCTACTTGGAAGGCTGAGTTGGAAGGATTGCCTGAGCCCAGCAGGTTGAGGCTGCAGTAGCCTTGATCATGCCACTACACTCCAGCCTGGGTGAGAGAGTGGGATTCCAACTCAAAGAAAAAAAAAATTATGAGAAACAACAGGGGGAATGAGCCTAAGCAGGCCTAAGCTTTTTTTCAGACATCTTGTCTCAGAAAGCTTGCTAACTAAATCTGTTTTGTTCTCTACCTTGGGGCTATATCACTCTCTGTTTTTAATGTGGTTTTTCCCCTTCCTGCCATTTTGGGCAAAGCCAATCATTCAGTCGGGATGAAGACTCAATCCAGAAAGGAGATAAGTGAGGCTTCTTGTAGTGAAGCATGACATCAGCTAGATTCTTGTTTGCTGATTTGATACTTATTTTTATTCTGCTCATCTGCCTTTAGCTTTTAACCTTTTAGATCGTACGTTCAACAGCCATTCTTACAAATGAACTGGTTCCCAGCATGAATTTAAAAATTACCAGTACTTTCCTTTAGCAAAGTAACTGTTTTTATTTTATGTGACTTGATCTTATGTCTTTTGTTTCCTGGATTGGCATGTGGGGGTTGGGGGTAGAGATAGGGAGTTCTGTGTTCCACTTTAAAAACAAATGTCTAAATCAGATAAGAACTCCATAAAATGTCATAGTCAGGGCCTGTTGTGATCTTGCTCTTTCCTACCTCTCTACCTACAGCTGTAAGCAATCCTTGCTGTATACTAAATGTTCTAACACAGTGTTTTGCAAAGTATATTGCAGGATACTAATTATTCAAAATATTCTCCCAAGGATATTTACCATAGTTAACAATTTTGGGAAATTCAGTATGTTCTTCTTTGTCTAACCTGTTCAGTTTCTAAGTTCAGAATGAGAGGATACTGTGTTATCTGAATCTTGTTTGATTTCTGTATTTCACATATTAAGGGATTAATCTGAAAAATATCTGAATTGATTTGATGAGGAAGACATACTCTGTACTGTAAGCTTCCCTTTTGAGATTTTATAATTATATATTAGCATAGTAATGATTGAGAACAGTATAAAGAAACTTATCTTTGTTTAAACTAGAATTTTCTGAACTTTTTTGGACTATGATTATTGCTTGTGTGTAGTATGTGTTAATATACTATGAAACATTTAGGGAAACACTATTTAGTACTAGTCAAACTCTTGTGTTTTTCAGGAGGTACATCCTATTGTTCTGACTCTTTGGTCTAGAATGCTCTATTCCTTCATTTCCCACCCCCACCCTCCATTTTTTACAGTGGCTTCTGAAGTCTACTTGCCTGAATGGGAAACATTTGGAAATATTTTGATTGTCATGATGGCTGGGGGATGCTATTTGGCATTTAATGTCTGTAGATCAAGGAACACAGTGCACTAGAAGTCCTATACAGCAGAGAATTGCCGCACCCAAAACACCACTTATACAGTGTCCCTCCATATTTGTGGCTTCCTCATCCTAAGATTCAACCAACTATGGATAAAAAATATTAGGGAAAAAAATAGTACAACAATACCACATAGAACAAATTAAAAACGAAACCAGAAAACATATGGGCTGAGCACAGTGGCTCACGCCTGTAATCCTGGCACTTTGGGAGGCCTAGGGTCTCTTGAACCTAGGTGTTTGAGACCAGACTGGGCAACAGTGAAACCCTGTCTCTACAAAAAGTAAAAAACTTAGCTCGGCATGGTTAAGTGCCTCTGTAGTCCCAGCTACTAGGGAGGCTGAGATGGGAGGATTATTTGAGCCCAGTAGGTTGAATTGCAATGGCCATGAGTGTGCCACTGCACTCCAGCCTGGGGGACAGAGTGAGACTCTGACTCCAAAAAAAAAGTTTCCTTTTGTTCAGGTGTGGGTGACAGATCTTAGAGTGGTGTTTTGTTTTGATATTTACCTTAGCTGTGCATCAGAGACAACTGGGCAACTTTAAAAAATACAGATGCCTAGGTTTTTTTCCCCAGAGGTTCTCGTTTTTGAGGGTGTGGCCTTAGCATCTAGATTTTTAAAAGCTTTGCAGTTGATTTTTAATGTGCTAATGTGCTATCAAGATTGAAAGGTATCCTTCTGCAAGACAGATAAACAGCATTTTGGCTCACACCTATAATCCCAGCCCTTTGGAAGACTGAGGCAGGAGGATTACATGAACCCAGCAGTTTGACACCAGCCTAGGCAACATAGCAAAACTTCTTCTCTATAAAAAATAAAAAATTAGTCAGGTGCGGTAGTGCGCATCTGTAATTTCAGCTACTTGGGAGGCTGTTGTAGAAGGATCAACATCCTAGGAGATTGAGGCTGCAGTGAGCCATGAACATGCCATTACATTCCAGCCGGTTGACAGAGTAGTATACGGACTCAAAACAAAAACAAATAAATAAAACATGTTGGGGCTGCGGTGTGGTGGCTCACCCCTGTAATCCCAAGGCTGTAGGAGTCCACAGTAAGCGTATCACTTGAGGCCTGGAGTTTGAGACCAGCCTGGGCAACATAGTGAGACCCTGTCTCTACAGAAAATTTATAAATTAGCCAAATTAGCTGCTTGGGAGACTGAGGCAGGAGGATTGCTTGAGTTCAGGAGTTCAGGGTTACAGTGAGCTGTAATTGTACCACTGCACTCCAGCCTGGGCAGCAGAGCGAGATCTTGCTGGGGTGGGGGGGCATTTTAGGAATGTGGTAGAGTGAGAAACTACTAAATCACTGAAAAACAATGAAAGGAATAGGGATTTTTAGTTTAGGAATAAAAACCTTGGCAGAATCTGTGAATTTTCTCAGAGCAAGGAACATGTCAGTCTTACTCACTATTGTATCTTCAGCTCTCAGCACAAGCATGAGCACACAGTAGAAATTTGGTAAATATTTATTGGCTAAACAAAAGCATATTTATCATTAGGTATTTAAAAGATAATTGTAGCCGGGCTCGGTGGCTTAGCCTGTAATCCCACGCTTTGGGAGGCTGAGGTGAGTGAATTGCCTGAGCCCGCGGGTTTGAGACCCGCCCGGGCAACTTGGCAAGACCTCATCTCTACAATAAATCAAAAAATTAGTTGGGCATGGTAGCGCGCGCCTGTAGTTTCAGCTACTTGGAAGGCTGAGGCGGAAGGATCTCTGGAGCCCAGCAGGTCGAGGCTGCGGTGGCCGGGAGCGTGCCACTGCACTCCAGTCTGGGCGACGGAGTGAGACTCCAACTCAAAAAAAAAAAAAAGAAAAACAAAAAAAGGTTATGAAGTTATTATTACATACTATTTGGAAATAAGAAAGAATAGAGGCATCAATGGAGTAAAATAGGCCTATTCTGAGAATTTAAGATATAATAAATGTAGACTTGTAAATTGATAGAGAAAGAAAATCTCATTCATGAAATAAAATAGCGATGTTATTTGGAGGAAAAATGATTTAGATGAACATAACACAAAATAAATTACTGATGGATTAAGGAATAAAATATGTTTAAAACAAACCAAGAAAACCCAGAAGCAAAAAGAGTTGAATATTTATTAAACCTCTAAAAGGAGATTTTCTAGGTGAAGAAAGAAGCGATTAAATAGCTCAAGTTATACTGTCAGGGCAAGTTTCATCATTGCAGTAGTGTATACAAGTTTATATTTTAAGTAATCTGGATAATTAAAAAATTAGTTTCTAGATAAAGAAAATATAGCATATCTATATATGCATAGAATACCATGCAGCCATAAAAAAGAATGAAATCATGTCTTCTGCAGCAACATCGATGGAGCTGGAGAGCATCATCCAAAGTGAGCTACTTCAGAAGCAGAAAACCAAACACCGCATGTTTTCACCTATACATAGGAGCTAAATAGCCACAAAAATGGAAATAACAGACACTGAGGACACCAGTAAGCAGGGGAAGCCGGGAAGGAAGTTAGGGCTCAGAAGTTACTAATTGGGTACTGTGTGCACTATATAAGGAATGGGCCACTTGATACCCAATCACTACCACTACACAATGTGTCCATGTGTCAAACATGCACTTGTGCCCTCTGAATATGAAGTAAAATTTAAAAATTAGTTTTTGTCAGATATGATTAGATCAGTATTTTTCGGTCTTGGCATTATTGCTGTTTTGAACTGGATAATTCTTGGTTGTGGGAGGGTGTCCTAAGCATTGTAGGATGTTTAGCAGCTTTTCTGGCCTCTATCCACTAGATGCCAATAGTACCCTCTCATCAGTAGAGACATCAAAAATGTCTCCAGGAACTACCAGATGTCTCATGGGGGTTGAGACATTTCTGGTTGAGAACCACTAGATTAGATCATTGTTTAAAATTCTGTATTGTGGCTGATACACAGCTTTTAGGCTGAGTGTTTGTTAGCTTTGACTTTTTCTCTAGCAGCAATAGTGTTATATCTTCAATATTTAGTTTGAGTTTTGTTTGTAGAAATTCTAAGCCACGTATCTATTCTGTAAGGTTTAGTTAGAACTGGATAATACAATCCGTACATTTACTTAACTCAGTATTAGTATATGTGAGTCATAGTATGTCACAATAAGATGAATGTGCAGGAGAGTGGCTCTGCAGTGTGAAATGCCCAGTCTACAGTGTACCTCTTTTTTTTTTTTTTTTATTCTAAATCTCACTCTGTTGCCCAGGCTGGAGGGAAGTGGTTTGATCAGTTACAACCTTCACATCCTGAGCTCAGGTGATCCATCTGCCTTAGCCTCTCGTAGCTGGGACAACAGGTATGCACTACCACATCTGGCTGATTTTTTTATCTTTATTTTTTGTGGGGACAAGGTCTTGCAATGTTGCCCAGGCTGGTCTCGAACTCATGGGCTCAAGCACTTCTGCCTCCCAAGATGTTTGGGATTACAAGTGTGAGCCACCTTGTCTATCCTAGTGTCACATTTCTCTGACAGCAACTATGAGAATACTTGTGCAAATATTAAATGCTGACTTTTTCTTGATTTTCTAGGTGAATACATTAACTAAATATTGTAGCCTGCTGACATGCCCCAATAAAGAGGGCCTCAGATATGTGCATATACTTATTTTGTAGACCACTGATTTGACCATCACAACCTGCTGTTCAATTTGTATCATTACAGCTATAGTACTCAAAAGAGAAAAACAGTTTTAGCTCTCTTAGCTGACTTCCACCTAACCAATTATTCAGGTTAACTCATGGTCTCCATCTCTTTTCTTTTCTTTTTTTTTTTTTTGAGTTGAAGTCTCACTCTTGTTGCACAGGCTGTGGCATGCTTATGGTCACCACAGGCTTAACCTGCTGGGCTCAGGCGATCCTTTCACGTCAGCCTTCCAGGCAGCTGGAGCCACAGGCACTCACCACCATGCCTGGCTAATTTTTTGATTTATTGTAGAGATGAGGTCTCACCAAGACCCAGGCTGGTCTTGAACCCCTGGTCTCAGGCAGTCCTCTCACATCCACCTCCCAAAGTGCTGCAATTACAGACATGAGCCACAGCGCCTGGCTTATGTTCTAATACTTAATATTTCAAAAAACATTTGCCGTCACGTTAGGTTGGGCCATTTTTAAAGTAATATTGTTGGCCCTACATCAAATATTAGAGAATGAATGTTCATTTTACAGTTTTAAGTTAAGATGCGTAAGGTCTGTGTTTACCTGCTTAGATTCCTTGATTTAACTGACCTTTTCTGTTAACCAATCATGAGACATAATTACATTGACTAAAGGGACTTTTTTTGCATCCACATTGTTGTTGGAATTGTGATAATTTACTTGTAGCCTACTTATCTGGTCATCTAAACTCAGAGCTGAATTATTACACAAAAAATTTTCAAACTTCCTCTTTTGGAATGGTTAATTACTCTCAGAACTTTAGCTTATTCCTTGCTATCTTACAGGGTTGTTGTGAGAATATTTATCAACAGTAGTTCAGATTCTGATTACTTCTTGCCTATAACTATAGCATACTTTTAAAAAAAATGGAACTCCCTGCTTCTAGTACCTCTCTTACTTGTTGGTTAATCTAAACATCGCCAGAGTAAACATTCTAAAATATGTTTAGTCAGATCAAAAGCCATTTATAACAATTAAAAACTGTATTAAACATTACTAGATGTGCTGGGCTTAGATGTGGTCTGTAGTCAGATGTTCATTATACAGATTATTGTAAAAATACATACACACACAGATTCTGAATTGTAATATGTACCAGAAGAAAAAATGTGGAGTCTATGAGAGTTTAATGAGGATCCAGTATAGATTGGTAGTAGGGTAATGAAGAAAGACCCTTCTGAGGAAGTGAGGTTTAAACTATCTGAAGAAGCTTTACTTAGTTTGGAAAAGTGCTGGGTAAAGAGTATTCCAGGAAGTAAGAACAGCAGCATGCGTGAAGGCTGTGCTACTGAAATTGTGGTTGAGCTTATTAAGGGATGGAGAGAATAGTGCCTGATGAGGCAGAAGGTAGGCAGAGGCAAGATCTTTTTGGATCTTGTATTATATATTAAGAAGCTTAGGTTTTATTCTGAGAGACTGAGGAGCCATTAAAGGGTTTAAGCAGTGATATGATAAGATCTGTGTTTAGGGATTTTGCTCTGTCTGGAGAATGTATAATGAGAGCAGAATAGGGGTAGGGCAAAAGAAGTAGTGAAAACCAGTTAAGATGCCTTTGTAAGTAGTACAGAGAGAAAGGATGATAATTTTGACTGGGTAATGACAGTAAACCAGGTGACACATGATGCGATTGATTATCTCATAAACAATTAAAATAAGCCCGTGAAGTATGAACAGAATAATATTGGGAATAAACTTATCAAAGCCCATCTAATAAATGATCATGTAAAGAATTGAAACAATGGGTGTTGACCATTTGATTCTTATCTCTAAAATGAAATCCAAACTGCATTGAAGATTTTTCAGCCTACTTTTATTATCTTTAGCTTCTCCTAAACCCTTATTCATCTATGCTGTAGCCAAACTAAACTATTATGATAGTTATCATAATCATACCCTGTACTTTAATGCTGCTGATGATGATTTACTGTGGCTGGAATACTCTTACCCCCATGTACACTTAATAAAACCCTTACCCATCCTTTAGGATCCAAGTAAAATATGAATGAAATCTTCCAGATTCGCTTCTAGGTAGATATTGCCCATTTTAACCATAGTAGTTTTATATTACTGTTATAATAGTATATTGATAATAGTAATTTATATTACTATTATAATATTTAATTAAACAGATATTTATGTAATCAACTATGTGTTAGGTACTATGTGTAGACATTATGGACACATACCTGTATAAAAAAATAGACGCAGTTGCTGCATTTGTGGAACCTACAGTGTAGAGGTAACACAGACCATGAACAAAATCTGCATACAATTATGTAACTATAAATTTTGTTAAGTGATATGAAGGAATAGTAAAGGATGCCTGCTTGTTTCTGAGACCCTAGTAGGATCTTTGAGGTCAAAACTATTTTCATAATCATACTAAGTTGTTATTTGCCTTTTCATTCTCATTCTTATTTTCTCATGAGTATATTGTAGTAATATATGATATATGATATTGCAACAAATTAAATACAAAAGATAGGAGAATCCAGATGGTAGACATTAAAGACATTGGCAAAAAATATTTTTAAATGCCACTTTCCCTTCTCACTATTTTTTGTTGTTTTGAAAAATGTAGGATACTTTTAAATTAAAAAATAAATGACTTGTGTTAATGGACTTGTTATTTTTAAATGAATTAAACATTTCTTGTTTATCATTTTTAATATGGTAAATATTGATAGTGATAACTTACATAAATAAATGATTATTGGGGGTTCTTCATACTTTTTTTTTTTTTTTTTAAACAGGTTGACCGAATAATTTAATTTGACTAAACTATAATTGTCAGATTTAACAAGTGTTTTGTTTTTTTTTGTTGTTGTTTTTTTTTTAATAATCAGTATTTTTTATTATCGTTTTGTAGGGTACAGTTAAGGGTTAGGTGTACAATTACGTTTCATTCAGGCACCCTATTGATAAGAGGTGTTTTCCCAGTCCCAGATAGATATTAGCTACTGTTAATCCCATCCCCCCCCTTCATACTTTTTAAAGAGTATGGCGGGATCCTGAAACTGGAAGGTTTGAGAACCTCTGTAATCTAATTTAAATTGGGGATTTCTGGATAAGTAAAAGATTAGACTCTTATTATAATAATAATGAGTGTGGTTATCTCCATATTTTCAACGCCAGTAATTCTTTGTATATAATGAGTATGTTGGTTGAATCAAATTTTGTTATCAAGGTCTGCTGTAGATGGTCATTCTTTCTTGAATTTGTGGTTTGTTTGAAACTTTTATTGAGAAGACCTTACTTCAGATTAGTGTAGGCGATGAATCTAGATTTGAATTATTTTGATATGAAGTTAGGCAAGTTACTTAACCTGTTAAACTTCACCATTATTCATCTGTAAAATGGAATATGATGAGGGACCCCCCCCAAAAAAAACTGGAATTTATTTATTAAAAAATTGCATATTTATTCTTAAATGTTTAAACTTCAGTCAACTTTAAAGTACTCTCCGTTTGATGCAATACACCTATTGAGAAGCTTTTTCCACTGCTCAAAACGGTTTTTTTTTTTTTTTTTAGTCAGTCTCACTCTGTCGCCAGACTGGAGTGCAATGGCACCCTCACGGCCACCCCAGTGTCTACCTGCTGGGCTCCAGTGATCCTTCTGCCTCAGCCTTCCAAGTAGCTGGAATTTCAGTTGCATGCCACCACACCCAGCTAATTTTTTCATTTATAGTAGAAATGAGGTCTCGCCAAGTTGCCCAGGCTGTGCTCAAACTTGTGGGCTCAGGCAATCCTTTTACCTCGACCTCCCAAAGTGCTGGGATTACAAGCTTGAACCACCGTGCTTGGTCTTAAAACAGTTTTTGAACTCGTTAATTTTGATGCCTTTGAGTGCTTCCGCCATTTTTTGTTTCACCTCTTCTACACTGGCAAAACATTTCCCTTTGAGGACTTTTTTCATGGGGAATCAAAAAAAAAAGTCACTTGGGGCAAGATCAGGTGAATAGGGACGGTAGGGCACAGGAGTCATGCTCTTTTTGAATAAAAACTGCTGAGCACTCAGTGTGGTGTGGGCAGGTGCATTATTATGGTGGAAGAACCAGTCACCTGTTTGCCACAACTCAGGACATTTCTTTCACAAATCATGATGGAACCTTCTTGAAACTTTGGTTGACTGTTTAATCCAGGGGAACAAACTTTGAGTGTACTGCAAGGGGCCCTCCCTCCAAAAGATAATTTTGTGTGTTTTTTGGGGGGTCCCCACGTACATGTTATCTTACTATGTTGCAGTGACTTAATGAATAATGTATGTAACCTGGCCAGTGTTAGGCAGCAAAGCATCCAGTAAAATAGTAATTTTTATTTTACACGTATAGCACGTATATGCTGGTCTTAGTTCTGGTTAGTGGGCAAAGAGATCTGTATGAATCGGGATACTGTTTGGTACATGTAAGTTTATCAGGAAGAAAAAAAGCCAGAATGAGCAATTATGTGGTTATTCAAATCTTTACAAAAAAGAGCTGAAACAGACTGGGCTTACAATAATTTAAATAAGTAACTACATTATATTGTAGATGATTTAAGGATTAGGTTAGGATAGAGTCTTATGTGTCTAGCACTGCAGCAATGCCTCATACTTACTGAATATTTGAGCAATAATAAGTAACGAGAGATATTTAAAAACATATTTTTAGAAGCTTTGAAAAACGTTTAAATACAGATTAAAGGTCAAGTCCAAGATATCTTACATGGCTAATTGGAAAAATAAATAAAGGCACCATAGAGGAAAAACAAAATTGGTCTCTGGGGAGAACTTGGGATGTCATTGAGTGTGACTAAACAGGATGTAAAAAGATATGGCAATGTAGTGCATCTTGTGAAAGATTTCGTATTTAGTGGTTACAGTGTTAACTATGTTAAAGGTAGTATTAAAGCCAGTGAAAGTATCCTTAAGATCATAGTGCAGAATGTTTGCCAGGAGGTGACAGGAGATAGGTAGGAAGATCAGGTGACTTCTTTGGTCTTCAAAGCAGGAAGTCCTAGGAAAATTATTCTTTCTTTATACGCTTTTGAAACAGATAGTTCAATCGTACTTAAAAAAAGAAAAAAATAATAGTTATTCCTCATTTGAGATGAGCTCAGAGTGGCTAAACCATCACAGAGAACTGGACCTAGAACTTGCTTACATTTTCTTTTCTTTTTTTTTTTTTTTAAGATGAGGTCTTGCTCTGTTACCCAGGCCAGAGTGCAGTGACACAGTCATACTTCACTGCAGCCTCCAACTCCTGGGTTCAAAGCAATCTTCCCACCTCAGCATGTGTAACTGGGACTACAGACACATGCTGCCACACCTGGCTAATTTATTTATTTTTAGAGATGAGGTCTCACCATTGACCAGGTTACTCTTGAACTCCTGGAATCAAGTGATCCTCCCACCTTGGCTTCCAAAAATGCTGGGTTTACAGGTGTGAGCCACTGCATCCAGATGTTAAATTTTAAACCGAAGGATTGTAGATATTGTTCTCTTTGTACAACAACTGTAAAGCTTACTGGAGTAATACATAGATTTACATACCTCATTTGCATACCTCATTTTATTGTGTTTCACTTTATTATGCTTTGCAGATAATGCATTTTTCTTATAAATTGAAAGTTTGTGGCAGCCCTGCATTGAGCAAGTCTGTCAGTGCCATTTTTCCAATAGGACATACATACTTTGTGTCTCTGCGTCACATTTTGGTATTTTCCACAATGTTTAAAATTTTTGCATTATTATTATGTCTGTTGTGGTGATCTGTGATAACTGATCTTTGGTGTTACTATTGTCATTGTTTTGGGGCACCATAAACCACACCCATGTAAGACAGAATTTAATTGATAAATGTTGTGTGTGTTCTGACTGCTCCACACACCAGCATATCTCCCCCTCTTCTGTCTCCTTGGGCCTCCCTGTTTCCTGAGGTATAACAATATTGAAATTAGGCCAATTAATAACCCTCCAGTGATCTCTAAGTGTTCAGGTGAAACAAAGAGATGCACATCTCTTACTTGAAATCAAAAGCTAGAAATAATTAAGCTTAGTAAGGAAGGCAGGTTGAAAGCTAGGCCTCTTGTGCCATAAAGTTAGCAGGGTTGTGAATGCAAAGGAAAAGTTCTTTCTTTCTTTCTTTCTTTTTAACTTTTAATTTTTTTATTTTGAAGATGTGGGGTACAGTTCAGGATTAGGTATACCAGTGTTCGTTATGCAGGTACCCTTGTTGATGAGGTGTGCTCCCCCTTCCCCAGGCAGATTCCCACTACACTACTGCCAATCCTACTTCCCTGCCCCCATCCCGGCAGTTTCCTGCCATTGCCAATCCTTTTCTTATAGTGTTATGATAATTGTTCAAGGTCCGCTTATGGAAAAGCTCTTAAAGGACATTAAAAACACTACTCCAGTGAACACATGGATAAGAAAGCAAAACAGCCCAGTTGCTGACATAGAGAAAGTTTGAGTAGTCTGGATAGATCAAACAAACCACAACATTCCCTTAATCCAAAACGTAACCCAGAGGAAGGCCCTAACTCTCTGCAATTCTATGACAGTTGAGAGAGGTGAGGAAGCTGCAGAAGAAAAGTTGGAAACAAGCGGAGGCTGTTTCATGAGTTTCAAGGAAAGAAACTTTCTCCATAACATAAAAAGATAAAGGTGAAGCAACAAATGCTGATACAAAGACTGCAGCAAGTTTTTCAGAAGATCTAGTTAATATGGATGAAGGAGGCTATTTTAAACAGCAGATTTTTAATGTAGATGAAAGAGTCTTCTATTGGAAGAAGATACCATCTAGGACTTTCATAGCTAGAGAGGAAAAGTCAATATCTGGGTTCAAATCTTCAAAGAATAGGCTAACTCTCTCATTAGAGGCTAATGCAGCTGGTCACTTTTAAGTTGAAGCCAGTAGTCTTGCTATTCAGATACCGTAGGGCTCTTATGCAAAGTATACTCTGCCTGTTCAATAAATGAATTGATAAAGACTGGATGACAGCACATCTTTTACAGCATGATTTACTGAGTTTTGTTTTGTTTTTTCCCCTCATTGTATCACCCAGTTTGCAGATCGTGGCCACTGCAGCTGCAACCTACTGGGCTCAGGTAATCCCTCCACCTCAGCCTTCCAAGTAGCTGGAACTACAGGTGCATGCCACCACGCCTGGTTAATTTTTAAATTTTTATTGTAGAGATGAGGTCTCGTCAAGTTGCCCAGGCTGGTGTCTCAAACTCCTGGGCTCAGGCAGTCCTCTTGTGTACACCTCCCAAAGTCTGGGATTTACAGATGTGAGCCATTGCTCCTGGCAGTACTAAGTATTTTAAGTGCACTGTTGAGACCCACTACTCTGAAAAAAAGATTCCTTCCAAAAATGTTATTGCTCGTTGACAATGTATCTGGTCATCTAAGAACTCTCATGGAGATGCACAAGGAAATGAATATTACATTCTTGTTTGCAAACACAATATCTATATTCTTGTCTGCTAACACAACATCCATTCTGCAGCCCATAGATCTGGGAGTAATTTTACATTTCAAGTCTTTTTTTTTTTGAGTCAGAGTCTCACTCTGTTGCCCAGACTGGAGTGCAGTGGCCGCTCCCGGCCACCACAGCCTTGACCTGCTGGGCTCCGGCGATCTTTCCACCTCATCCTTCCAAGTAGCCAGAACTACAGGCGCACGCTACTGAGCCCAGCTAATTTTTTGATTTAGTGTAGAGATGAGGTCTCGCCAAGTTGCCCAGGTGGGTCTCGAACCCGCAGGCTCAGGCAATCCACTCATCTCGGCCTCCCAAAGTGCTGGGATTACAGGCTGAGCCACCGAACCCGGCCTACATTTCAAGTCTTAAATAATAAGAAATATATTTTATAAGACAATAGCTGCCATAGATAGTGATTTCTTTAATGGATTTGGGCAAAGTTAATTGAAAACCTTCTAGAAAGGATTCACTATATCATTCGTGATGCCATTAAGAATATTTGTGATTCATGGACCGAAGTCAAAATATCAACATTAACAGGAGTTTGAGAGAAGTTGATTCTAACTCTCATGGATGACTTTGAGGGATTTAAGACTTCAGTGGAGGAAGTATGGTGAAGATGCTGTGAATACTGTTGAGATGTTAATGTTTGTACCCGTTAACCAACTTCTCTTTATCTCCTTCCGCCCCCTTTTCCTTCCAGCTTCTGGTAACCACCATTCTACTCTCTACTTCTGTGAGATCCTTTGTATTTTCTGGATACTAGAACCTTATTAGATTCATGATTTGCAAATATTTTCTCCCATTCTGTAGATTATTTTCACTGTCTTGGTCAAATGTCTTTTGCACAAAAGTTTTTAGTTTTGGTGAAGTCCAATTTATCTATTTTTTCTTCTGTTGCTCATGCTTTGGTGTAATATCTAAGAATCCATTGCTGAATCCAAGGTCACTAAGATTTATTCCTATATTTTCTTCTGAGAGTTTTTATCATTTTGGCTCTTATATTTATGTCATTTATCCATTTGAGTTAATTTTTTCATATGAGGTGAGGTGGAGGTGGACATTTATAGCTATAAATTTCTGAGAACTCCTTTGGCTATGTCATGAGTTTTGGTATGTTGTATTTTTGTTTCCATTTGTCTGAAAGTATTTTCTGCTTTCTCTTGTGATTTTTTTTTTTTTTTGGACTTCGTATCTATATTTATGAAGAATATTGGTGTGTAGCTTTCTTTTCTGCTTAGATTGTTCATGTTAGTATAAGGATAATGCTGACCTCATAAAGTGAGTAGGAAAGTGTTTACTTCTTTTCTGTTTTATGGAAAACATTTTATAGATTTGGTCTTATTTTTTCTTTAAATGTTTGGTGGAATTTGCCACTGCTCTCCAGCCTGGGCGACAGAGTGAGACTCCAACTCAAAAAAAAAAAAAAAAAAAGAGTTTTTAACTATGAGTGCATTTTCCTTAATAGTTATAAGGCCATTCAGATTATTTGTTTGGCTATTTGAGAGTTTTGTTTCTCTGTGGTTTAGAGAAATTGGTTCTTTTTACTCTTTATAATTACTGAATTCAGTATGTTAATATTTTGAGAGTGATTTTTACATTTGTGTTTATGAGGGATATTTGTATGTAGTTTTGGGACTTTCTCTTGACCCAGTGATTATTTGGAAGTGTGTTGTTTAATATCTAAGTGATTGGAGATTTTCCTATTCACTTTTTATTTCTAGTTTAATTCTATCATGGTCAGAGAATGTACTTTATATTTTTAAAACTTGTGAAGTTTTGTTTTATGACTCAGAATATGTTCTGTTTTGGTGAATGTTCCATGTACATTTGACAACAATGTATACTCTGCTGTTGAGTAGAGTGTTATGTAAATATCAGATCTGGTGGGCTGATGATACTGTTCATTTCTTTTATATCCTTACTAATTTTCTATCTGCTAGTGCTATTACTGAAAGAGGAGTGCTGAAGTCATCAAGTATAATTATGAGCTCATCTTTTTTTCATGTTCTGTGAGTTTTTACTTCATGCTCTGAATGAAGCTCTGTTATTTGGTGTATACACATTAGTATGGTTATATTTTCTAGTTATGCAAATTAACCCTTTTATCATTGTTTAATGCCACTTTTCCCTCTCCTTATTTTTTGTCTGACATTAATATAAGCCAGTACATATTTATTTTGGTCAAAGTTTTTGCAGGAAATATACTTTCCCCCATACTTTGACTTTTAACCTACTTGTGTCATTATATTTGAAGTGAGTTACTTGTAGACTGCATATAGTTGGGTCATATTTAAAATTTCTTCTGAAATTCTTTGTCTTTTAGGTTTTTTTTTTTCCCGAGTCGAAGTCTCACTCTGTCACCCCAGGCTGGATTTTAGTAGTTCGCTCACAGCCTTGACCTACTGAGCAATCCTTCCGCTTGAGCATTCCAAGTAGTTGGGTCTACATGCACATGCTACCGCACCTGGCTAATTTTTTTGATTTATTGTAGAGACGAGGTCTCGCCAAGTTGCCCAGGATGGTCTTAGGACTGGATTTAGGCAGTCCTCTCATCTCCGCCTCCCAAAGTGCTGGGATTACAGGTGTGAGTTACTGCATCTGGCCAGTCTTTGTCTTTAAATTTGTATCTATAGACTATTTACAGTAATGTAATCTGATATATTTGGGATTTATGTTTTACCAGTTTAGTGATTTGTTTTCTATTAGATTCCTCTGTTTTCCAGTACACCGTTTCTCCTTTCTGGCTTCTTTTGGATTATTTGAATGGTTTTTATTATTTTGCTTTATTTTTTAGAGAAGGGATATGCTCTGTTGCCTAGGCTGGAGGACAGTGGCACAATCACAACTCACTGCAGCCTCAAATTCCTGGGTTCAAGTGATCCTTCCTCCTCAACCTCCCAAATAACTAGGATTATAGGCATGCACCACTATACTCAGCTAATTTTTATTAATTTTTTTTTATAGAGATTTTGTTAGAGACTGGTCTCTAACTCCTGCCCTCAAGTGATCCTCCTGCTTTAGCCTCCCTGCACCCAGCCAGTATTCCATTTTAATTTACCTATTGTGTCTTTAAAAAACTTAGCAATTTTTTACATACTTTTAGTAATTGCTGTAGGTATTACAATATATATGGAACGTAGAAAAATAAATTTTTACCATCTGCTTAGAAAATCAGTTCTTCATATCTGTAAGTGAATTGTGGAAATATTAAATCTACATAGATCTCTTCATGTCCCCCTTTCTTTTACTGTTGGCTGCATATTACATTTTCTATCATTTGAAAGCTTCATTTGGCAATGGTATAGTTTTTTCTTTCAACTATGTTTAACGAAACCAAGAAGAGAAGGTTAATATGTAATCTTTCCCTGAATATTTAGCATTTTGATTACTCTCCATCCTGTTCTTCTAAGTTTCCTTCTGATATTTCCCTTCTGTATGAGGAATTTCTTTTAGCAATTCTTTTAAAGCAGGTTTGCTGGCAGAAAATTATTTTAGTTTTCATTTACCTGAAAATAATTTTGTTTTAAGGTCACTGCTGAAAGATATTTTAGCTGGGTATGGAATTCTACATGGAGGGGTTTTGCTTTTTGTTTTTCTTTCCGCACTTGTGGTTTCTGATGAGAAATTGGTACTATTTCAAGTATTGTTCCCTTATCGCTAGTGAGTAGTTTTTCTCTATTTATTTTCACGATAATTTGTGTTTAATTTTCAAAACTTTATGAAGTATGAGAGTGTGGAATTCTATGTATTTATCAATTTGGGAATTCATGAACCTTTTTGAATTTAGTTTCTTGTCAGATTTGGGGAGGTTTTAGTCATCACCTCTTCAAATATTTTTGATTATTTCATTCTCACCTGTTTTTAGAAGTTCCGTGATACAAATGTTAGACATTTTTGTTACAGTCCCAAAGAACCCTGAGGTTCTGTTCATTTTAATATTTTTTTCTGTTGTTTAGATTGGGCAATTTCTGTTGCTCTGTCTTCAAGTTCATTAACTCTTTTATTATCTTTATTCTGCTGAGCCCACCCATTGAATTTTTTGGTTTTTTTGTTCTTTGGTTGTGTTTTCAGTTCTAAAGTTCCTATTGTTTCTTCTTTATGTCTTTCATTACTTTGCTGAGACTCTCATTTTCCTTTTTTTTTTTTTGAGTTGGAGTCTCACTCTGTCACCCAGACTGGAGTGCAGTGGCACGCTTCCGGCCACCGCAGCCTCGACCTGCTGGGCTCTGGCAATCCTTCCACCTCAGCCTTCCAAGTAGCTGGAACTACAGGCGCACGCTACCACACCCAGCTAAGTTTTTTATTTATTGTAGAGATGAGGTCTTGCCAAATTGCCTACGTGGGTCTCAAACCCGCGGGCTCAGGCAATCCACTCACCTCGGCCTTCCAAAGCGTGGGATTACAGGCTGAGCCACCAGGCCTGGCTTTCCATTGTTTTAAAGAGTGTTTTCAATTGCTTGTTGGGGCATTTTTATTATAGTTGCTTTGTTCCCCTTTATTGCAATATTTTTAGGAGGAACAAATAGTTTTGTTTACTTGGTTGCATTGTATAGTGGCAAAGAAGCCAGGGCTTTAAGTGAACCCACCATTCCCACCTGTGCACATGGTATGATAATTGATTTCTCATATCTGCACCCCTTTCTCCCTACCCCTTCTGAGTCTCCAGTGTACATTGTGTCATTCTCTATGCCTTTTTGAGATCCTTAGTTTAGCTACCATTTCTAAGTAAGAATATGCTGTGTTTGATTTTCTCTTACTGTGTTAGTTCACTTAGGATGATGTTCTCCAGTTCCATCCAAGTCACTGCAGAAGACATTGTTTCATTCTTTATGATGGCTAAATAGTATTCTGTAGTATATATATCACATTTTCGTTATCCGTTGTCAGTTGATGGACATTTAGGTTGGTTTCTCATCTTTGCAATTGTGAATGGTGCTGCGATGAACATGTGAGTACAGATGTCTTTTTTATATAGCAACCTCAGTTCCTTTGTGTAGATGCCTAGCAGTGGTATCTGATTTCTGGATCAAATGGTAGATCTACTTTTATTTCTTAGAGAAATCTCCAAACCACTTTTTATAGAAGTTGTACTAATTTATACTCCCACCAACAGTGTATGTGTGTTCCCTTTTTACCACATCTATGCCAGCATCTATTGTTTTTTGATTTTTTAAAATAATGGCCATTGTGACTGGTGTGAGGCAGTATCCTATTGTGATGTTAATTTTGTATTTCCCTGCCAATTAGTGTGGTGTTGAGCATTTTCTTCATTTGTTTGTTGGCCATTTGTATATCTTCTTTTGACCAATGTCTATTTATGTCATTTCCCCAGTTTTTAATAGGGTGATTTGCTTTTTTTCTTCCTGATTTGTTTGAGTTTTTTGTAGATTCTGGATATTGGTTCTTTGTCAGATATATAGTTTGTGAACATCTCCCATTCTGTAGGTTGCCTACTTGCTCTGTTGATTATTCATTTTACTGTGCAGAAGCTTTTTAGTTTAAGTCCCACTTACTTGTTATTGTTTTAGTTGAATTTGCTTTTGGGGTTTTAGCTACAATTCTTTGCCTACGCCAATGTCCAGAAGAGTTTTTCCTAGGTTTTCTTCTGGAATTTTTATGGTTTCAGTTCTGACACTTAAGCCTTTAAACCATCTTTAGTTAATTTTGGTATATGGGGAGAGAGAAGAATCAAGTGTCTTTTTTTTTTGCATGTAGCTATCCAGTTTTCTCAGTACTGTGTGTTGAAAGGGTGTCCTTTCCCAAGTGTATGTTTTTGTCTGCTTTGTCAGAGACATTTGGTTGTAGGTATTTGGATTAATTTCTAGATTCTCTGTTCTGTTCCACTGGTCCATGTGCTTATTCTTGTACCAGTACCATGCTGTTTCAGTTATTATAGCCTTGTAGTATAATTTGAAGTCAGGTAACATGATGCCTCTAGCTTTGTTGTTTTTGCTTAGGATTGCTTTGGCCATTCTTTTGGTTCCATATGAATTTTAGGATTGTTTTTTTCTAATTTTGTGAAAAATGACATTGGTAGTTTGATAGGGATTGTGTTGAATCTGTACATTACTTTGGGTAATATGCTCACTTTAACAATGTTGATTTTTCTAATCCATGATCTTGGGATGTTTCTCAATTGTTTGTGTCCTCTACAATTTCTTTCATTAGTGTTTTGTAGTTCTTCTTGTAGAGCTCTTTCATCTCCTTGGTTGAATATATTTCTAGATATTTTAGCTTTGATTCTCAGCTTAGGTGCTATTAGTGTATAGCAGTGTTGTTGATTTGTGAGTGTGTTTATTTTATATCTTGAAGCTTTACCAAATTCATTTATCAAGTCTTTTGGAGGAGTCCTTAGGATTCTCTAGGTATAAGATAATATTTCAACATGCAGAGATAGTTTGATTTCTTGTTTTCCAATTTGGATACCACTTATTTCTTTCTCTTGACTGATTGCTCTGGTTAGGACTTAAAGTACTATGTTGACTAAGAATGGTAAAAGTGGGCATCCTTGCCTTGTTCCGATTCTAAGGGGGAATGTGTTCAATATTTTCCATTCAGGATGACATTGGCTGTGCGTTTGTCACATATGACTTTTATTATTTTGAGAAGTGTTCCCTCTATGCCTATTTTGCTGAGGGTTTTTATCATGAAGTGATGTTGGATATTGTCAAATCCTTTTGTGCATCGATTGAAATGGTCATATGATTTTTTTAAATTCTGTTTATGCGGTGGACCATACTTATTGACTTGCATATGTTGAACCAACCTTGCATCTGTGGGATACAGCCCACTTGGTTGTAGTGGATTATTATTATTTTTTAATGTGCTGTTGTACCTGGTTTGCTAATATTTTGTTGAGGATTTTTGTGTCTATGTTTATAAGGGATATTGGCCTGTAGCTTTCTTTTTTTGTTTTGCCTTTTCCTGACTTTGATCTTTGAGTGATACTGGTTTCATAAAATGAGTTAGGGAGAATTCTTTCCTCTTCGACCTTATGGAATAGCTTCAGTAAAATTGGTAGATTTGAAAGTCTTCTTTGAAAGTCTGTTACACTTTGGCTGCGAGTCCATCAGGTTCTGGACTTTTTTTGTTGTTGGGAGACTTTTTTTTTTTTTGAGTTGGAGTTTCACTCTGTCACACAGGCTAGAGTACAGTATCATGCTTACAGCCTTCGCAGCCTTGAGCTGCTGGGCTCAGGTGATCCTTCTGCCTCAGCCTTCCAAGCAACTGGAACTACAGGCATGCACCACCATACCCAGCTACTTTTTTTCATTTATTGTAGAGATGAGGTCTCGCCAAGTTGCCTAGACTGGTCTCGAACCTGTGGGCTCAGGCAATCCTCTCACCTTGGCCTCCTAAAGTTCTGGGATTATAGGTGTGAGCCACTGTGCCTGGCCTGGGAGACTTTTAATTACTGTTTTAATATTGCTACTTGTTATCGGTCTTTTCAAGGTTTCTATTCCTTTCTGATTCAAGGTCAGGGGTTATATGTTTTCAAGAATTTATCCATTTACTTAGATTGTCTAATTTGTGTGAAGGTGTTCATAGTCTTGGGTGACCTTTTGAATTTTCATTGTATCTGTTGTAATGTCATTTTCATTTCTGATTGAGCTAATTTGAATCTTCTTTCTGTTTTTTGATTAACTAGTGGTCTCAATTTTGTTTATATTTCAAGGAACCAACTTTTTGTTTTAGTGGTCTCAATTGTGTTTATATTTCAAGGAACCAACTTTTTGTTTCATTGATCCTTTGTATTTTTAAATTTCATTTAGTTCTCCTCTGATGTTTATTATTTCTTTTCTTCTGCTAGCTTTGAGTTTTTCTTGTGTTTTTCTAGTTCCTTGAGGTGTAATAGGTTGTCAATATGTGATCTTTCTTTTTTTTAACTTTTAATTTTTTAATTTTAAAGATGTGGGGTACAATTCAGGGTTAGGTATACAAATGTTCATTATGCAGGTACCCTTGTTGATGAGATGTGCACCCCCTTTCCCAGACGGATTCCCACTACTGCCTATCCTGCCTCCCTGCCCCCCCAACTCCTGCGGTTTCCCGCGACTGCCGATCCCTTTCTTAAAATATTATGATAGTTGTTCAAAGTCTGCTTATGAATGAGAACATGTGAATACTTAGTTCTTTGTTTCTGTGAAAGATCACTCAGTATTATAGACTCTGAGTCTTATCCAGGTTGCTGTGAAGTTCATGATTTTGTTCTTCTTTATGACTGTGTAATATTCCATCGTGTATATGTACCACATTTTTAAAATCCAGTCCTCTTTTGATGGGCAGCACGGTTGGTTCCATGTTGTTGCTATTGTGAACAGTGCTGCAATAAACATACGTGTGCAGGTATCTTTTTGTAGAGTGATTTGAGTTCTTCCAGGTATATTCTCAGTAGGGGGATTGTGAGGCTGTATGGAAGGTCAATTTTTAGATCTTTTAGAAATCGCCACACTGTTTTCCATAGAGGCAGTACTAGTTTATGCTCCCACCAACAGTGTAAACTCTCTGGCATCTGTTATTTTTTGAGTTATTGATGATAGCCATCCTGACTGGAGTTAGGTGGTATCTCAGTGTAGTTTTTATTTGTAATTCTTTGATTACTAGTGAGACTGAGCATTTTTTCATATCTGTTGGCTCCTCATATGTCGTCTTTTGTGAAGTGTCTATTCATGCAATCTTTCAATCTTATTAATGTAGGCCTTAAGTGTTATACATTTTCCACTGAGTACAGCTTTGGCTGTGTCCCAGAGGTTTTGATAACTTGTTTCGTTGTTATTTGTTTTGAGAAACTTTTTAAATTTCCATCTTGATTTCATTGTTGACCCAAGAATTTTTCAGGATCAGATTGTTTAGCTGGCATATCTTTGTTAGGTTTCACAAGTTTTTCTTGGAAATTAATTTCTAGTTTCATTGCACTGTGGTCCGAAAAGATACTTGATATGATTTTTATTTTTTTGAATTTATTGAGACTTGATTTGTGGCCCATTATATGGTCTGTCTTGGAGAATGTTCCATGTGCTGATAAGAAAAATATATGTTCTGTAGTTTTAGTATGGAATGTTCTGTAGATATCTGTTAGTTCCATTTGCTATAGAGTCCAGTTAAACTCCAGTGTTTCTTTGTTGACTTTCTTCCTTGATGATCTGTTTATTGCTGTCAGTGGAATGTTGACATCTACCACTATTATTGTATTGCTGTCTGTTTTTTTTAGGTCTCATAGAATTTGTTTTAAAAAGCTGGGGCATCTGGTGTTAGGTGCATATATATTTAAAATTTTTGTCTTCTCATTGGATTGATCCTTTTATCATTAAATAATAACCATCTTTGTCTTTTTTAAAATCATTGTTAATATAAAGTCTTTTATCTGATATGAGAATGGCTACTCCTGAGAATTTTTGGTTCCCATTTGCATGGAATATTTTATTCCCACCCCTTTACCTTGAATTTATAAGAATCTTTGTATGTTCAGTAGTTCTCTTGTAGGTAGCAGATATATGGATTGTGTGTGTGTTTTGTTTTGTTTATTTAATCAATTCTGCCAGTCTGTATCTTTTTAGTGGAGACTAAAAAGATTTGAGACCATTTACATTCAAGATTAATAATAGTATACAAAGTACTATTCTATTTATCATGCGGGTTGTTATCTGGTTACTTTATATTTTTATTTATTTTCTCTGTTATTTTAGTGTTCCATAAGCCCTGTGAGCTTTATGATTTCCAGCATTTTTCTACTGGTGTATTTCAACCTTTTGTTTCAGTATTTAAAACTCCTTTGAATATCTCTTGTGGAGCTGGTCTAGCGATGACAAAATCCCTCAGCGTTTGCTTGTGTGCGAAAGGCTTCACTTGTTTTTCATTTATGGAACTTAGTTTTGCAGGTTACAAAATTCTTGGCTAACTGTTACTTTGTTGAGGAGATGGAAGATGGACCCAACTTTCTTTTATATGTAGGGTTTCTTCTGAGAAATCGGCTGTAGTCTGATAGGCTTACCTTTGTAAGTTATTTGATGCTTTTGTCTCACCGCCCTTAAAATTATTTCCTTCACATTAATTTTGCATAACCTGATGCTTATATGCCTTAAGGATGACCTTTTTGCATTGTATCTTCCGGGAGTTCTTTGAGCTTTTTGCCTCTGGATGTTTAAATCTCTATCAAGGCCAGCAAAGTTTTCCTCCATTGTTCCCTCAAACAAATTTTACATTCCTGTTATTTTATCTTCTTCCTCAGGAAAACCTATGATTCTTAGATTAGGACATTTTACATAATCCTATATTTCTTGGAGGCTTTGTTTCATTCTCTTGATTCTTTTTTCTTTATTGTTTTCTCATTGGGTTAATTTGAGAGCCTTGTTTTTAACTTCTGAGATCTTTTCTTCTAATTGTTCTAGTTTACTGCTAAAACTTTCCATTGCATTTTGTACTTCACTAAATGATTCTTTTGTTTTCAGAATTTCTGGGTTTTTTTCATTTGAAGGTGTCTGTCTCTTTGGAGAATTTTTCATTTATGTCCTGAGTAGTTTTTAAAATTTTTTTATGCTGGTTTTCAACTTTCTCTTGAATCTTATTGGGCAACTTTATAATCAACCTTTTTGAATACTATGTGTGAAATTTCGAGTATTTCATTTTGGTTAGGGCCCATTGCTGAAGAGTTAGTGTGGATTTTGGGGGATATTGAAGAACTCTGTTTTTTTATATTGTCAGAATTACTTTACTGGTTCCTTCTTATTTGGGTAAATGATTTCATCTTACTGGAAGTTGGCAGGGTGCTGACATAGGCACTGTAGGGTTCCTTTGGTTATATATATCCTTGGTATGGTGAGTTTCTCAGTTGTTAGCTGTGGCAGTCCTGTACTGGGTCCCTGCACAGGCACAAGGTGTCTTGAGTGGCCAGGATGGCTTGGATAGTGGTGTTAGCTGGGTTGTGGGACCAGACCTTCCCCAAAGCTAAGGTGTTATTGGATGTAATGGGTTGTGCTGTTGACCTCTAGTCAGGATGTGGCACTGCAGAAGAGAGCCAGCTGCGATGGTGGCTGTTGACCTTCTACTTGGCGTGTGTTGCACCAAGGAGGGATTACCCAAATTCTCTGTTTTAAACCTTTAAATGGGATGTGTGGGAAAGGAGCTCAAGTGTCTCACCTCAAGCTTCTGTATTCTTGGCTACCCCAGTGGGGATTGGGAGGGAGTTCTCAAGTCACTGGGTAATGCTGTTGTGCTGAGGGGTCACAAGAGAGTTTTCTTTAGGAGTGAAAGGCTGCTATTGCAATGAGTCCCACCCAGCTCCTCTGCCTTAGCCTCAGGCAGTCTGCATTTGGATGTCAAAGTGCAACTGGTGTCAGGGCCTCAGATGTTCTCACAGCAGCCTGCCCCAGCCAGAAACTGTCTGCCACTGTGGAGTTTGCCCCTGGGGCCTGTCTCCTTCCAGGCTGGCTAGAAGGTAACCACCAGCAAGAGTTGAGTTCCTGGAATATGGCAGCTGGAGCTGCTCAGGGATTTTTTTTTCCTGCACCACTCCATGTGGGTTTCAGCAGAGCACAGCCATGTATAAGGCAGTTTCCTGTGAGGGACTTGGGTCCCCAAAGGCTCAGGGGGTTCTCCAAGTCCGAGGCAAGAACACAGAATTTCTGAATTCTCCTCATTTATCTTTCCCACTGTGTCCAGAGGCTGCTTGTGTTCTGCACCGTGTTTCAGGTGAGAATCTGACTACTTCTAAACCCAGGTTGATGGATTTTTCTCTTTGCACTATGTGGTTATTATCACTTCTTTGATGAGTCATGGGGTGTGCTGCTGGTCCTGTTCCTCTCTGGGTGCTGAGAAAACTCTCTTGGTATACTCTATCTACAACTGCTTTAACTTTTTGTTAGATAATTCCAACATCTGGGTCATTTTAGGATTGGTAAATTTTGATTGTATTTTCCATGCAAGTTGGGAACTTCTTGGTTTTTTGTATAGTGAGCAATGTTGGATTTTTTTCCTGGATATTTTGAATATTACATGATGGAACTCTGGGGTCTCTGGGGTCTTGTTTAAATTCTATGGAGAATGCTTTTGTTTCTGTTTTAGCTGGTAATCAACCTGATTAGGTTTGGGTTATAAGTTTTAATCCGCCTTCTGTGGGCTGTGGTCCAATGTCAGTTTAGTGTTTAAAACCTTTGCATTGCTATTCTGATCTGTCACATGGGTATATCTCCCAGAACTCTGTCTGAGGCCTGTGTGTTACTCTGTTAGTTTAGTTCTCAAAGTCTTTCATATGCTGAATAGGATCCACACATGTACAACTCAGGGTTGAACCCAGTAGCTCATAAACAACTTTATGGTGTTGCTTTCCCAAGTTCCTCTGTTTCCTTTTGATATGTTCTGGCTCCTTGGGGCTGCTTTTTTTCCAATCTTGCAGCCAGAAAGTTGGGGCTTTAGTTACTCCACTCTGCTATATGCATTTCCATGACTTCATCTCAGAAAAACTAAGAGATTTTTTTAAAAAGTAACTAGTGTTGCCACATCCCCCACAACTCCATCAATTAGAGACTTTGGTTTTCTCTTCTCTCAGAATTTTGACTCTTTTGAAGATCTCATTTTTGTTGCTGGCTTTATGGGATTTCATGAGGATTGAGGTGAAATAAGAAAGGAGAAAATACTGAGACACTGTCTTTAGTGTTACTTTTCCTTAAGCTAGAACTGATGGGTTTTCCCAGGAGCTTTCTTTTTGTGCCCAGTGCCCCCTTCTGGGTTTTCTGGGAGATACTAGATTTTTTTTTGTACAGCACATGGGTTGTTGATAATTAAATCCTCGTCCTTTTCCCCAGTCTATGTGCTGTTATTTACTTTCAGCATTCTCAATTGGCTGTTCTGTGTTCTGTTCAAATTTTGTAGCTGGACTATATTTTTGAAGTGTTTCTCCCTCTAATGTGTGAACACTGAGTTCTTCTCAGTTTATCTGTTTTTTCTCTTGTTTTTATTTTTATGCTTGTCTTTCAAAGGATTGCTCCTGTGTTTCCATAGCTTAGTGTTCAGGTAAAGATTTGTCAGAGATTTTGTTTTCTACTCTTTATCTGTGTACCAGGGAGTTAATTCAAATTTCAGGCCACTGTGTTGGCTATCCTGGCTTTTGCTTTTCTCCAGGTTCTTCTGTGTCTCCTCTGTGCATACACATGCAGAGGCTCATTCATTCAAGGATATGTGCGGGTGTGGGCCCTCTCCATATCCTGTGACACATGCTTCCAGCCTCCAGTCAACATGTGGATTGTGAAATGTGGAAAGTACAAGGGGGAACCCATTAAAAAATTGGAATTTAGACATGCACAGTGGCTCACGCCTGCAATCCCAGCACTTTGGGAGGTGGAGGCGAGAGGATTGCCTGAGCCCAGGGGTTCGAGACCAGCCTAGGCAACTTGGTGAGACCTCATCTCTATAATAAATAAAAAAATTAACCGTGTGTGGTGGTATATGCCGGTATTTCCAGCTACTTGAAAGGCTGAGATGGAAGGATCACCTAAGCCCAGCAGGTCGAGGCTGTGATGGCTGTGAGCATGCCATTGCACTCTAGCCTGGGCAACAGAGTGAGACTCCTACTCAAAAAGAAAATCAACCAAAATACAAAAAAGAAAATTCACTGGAATTTATTTGTTAAAA
Source organism: Cephalopachus bancanus (assembly GCA_027257055.1). Classification (NCBI taxonomy): domain Eukaryota; kingdom Metazoa; phylum Chordata; class Mammalia; order Primates; family Tarsiidae; genus Cephalopachus; species Cephalopachus bancanus. Next base: position 210,050 of record JAPVLO010000541.1, on the reverse strand, counting down.
ATTTTGTGTTTATTCTTACATGTTCAAACTTGAAAGTACTCTCAGTCATCTTCAAAGTACTCTGTTTGATGTAGTACATCTGTCGATATACTTTTTCCAATTCTCAAAACAGTTTTTGAACTCGTCGATTATGATGCCTTTCTGCTGTTTTTGTTTCACTTCTTCCACATCAGCAAAATGTTTCACTTTGAGGACTTTTTTTCATCTGGGGAAACAAACAAAAAGTTGCTTAGGGTGAGATCGGGTGAATAGGTAGGGTGGGTAACGAGGTTCAAAAACTACTGAACATTCAGCAGGAGCATTCTTAAAATCACCCATCATGAAATGGGCAAATGCATTGAAAGACTCTCCAAAAAACAATTCACTGAAGCCAAACACAGCCTCTCACAGTAATGCTAGTTGGTACACTGATGCCAGTGGGTTTCTAGAACACTGGTGGGGGAAGCCTGAACTACAAGGCGTCTGTTCTTCAAAAAATAATTCTGGGTTTTTTTGGGTCCCCTCTCTTATATAAAGCTATCTTTGGCACTTGGCCCCCCTCCCTGTTCACTTGCTGTGTAGAGTGTCAACTTAAAGTGACAGCATTCCAGATTAACTGACAACAGCTTCCTAGTTGAACACATAACAAGGAGGCAAAGGCTGGCCAATAGCAGGGAGGGAGGATGGCAGCAGCCTTGGGCAGAAGTGCCACAGAGTGTGATGCTGTCACCTAGGTTCAATAGTCTCTGGTTTGAATTCCAGAGCACTGACATGGTTGTTTTGACAGTTTTGTCCAGCTTTCCAGTTGGTTTTTATGGAGAAGATTTATCAGCTTCTTCATTTCATCATGCTAGAAGCAGATGTATCAATATAATGATTTTTTAGTATGTCTTATAATTTTGAAGATGTTGTATCCTTAACTTCTGATACATAGCAATCTGATTTTTTTAATTCTCTAGATTTTTAGTATTTTCTTAATAATTTTTTTTCATTTATTTGAAATTATCTAATTTTATATCTTCATGCATTATTATTTTTTTCTCTTTAAAAAAGGAACATAGGATCTAGAGACTCTTATATTGTCTTTTTCTTCCTTTTGGGTCATGGAGAAAGTCTTAATTTTTTTTTTCTTTCATATTGTCTTTTTTTTTTTTTCTTTGAGATGGGATCTCAGTCTGCCACTAGGGCTAGAGTGTAGCTGCCTGACTACAGTTCACCTCAGCCTCAAACTCCTAGGCTCAGGCAATCCTTCTACCTCAGCCTCCTGAGTAGCTGGGACTACAGTTTTGTGCTACCATGCCTGGTTTTATTTTATTTTATTTTTTGTAGAGATGAGGTCTTGCTGTGTTGCTTGCCTGGTCTCAAGAAATCCTCCCTGCTTTGGCCTCCCAACGTGCTGGGATTGCAGGCAGGAGCCATTATATCCAGACTGTCTTTCTTATTCTCAGAAATTATCTGTCTGTCTGTCTATCTATCTATCTATCTATCTATCTATATATATATATATATATATATATATATATAATCTGTAGTCTGTGATAGTAACTTTACTCTTATAAAATTACTTTTTTCATTTTACTTCATGTTTTTAATTTATTTATTTATTTTTTTTTCAAATTGCCTTTTGGACTTCAGCTTTGTCCATTTTGCTAGTTAACTCTTCTGTTGGGTTTATTTTAACAAAATTTTTAAATTTCAAGCTTGTATGTAATTTATTATTTTTGTGTTTTTTTTTATGAGTACAGTTCCTCTATAATAGCACTATATAATATAACATTCTGTGATGATGGAATGTTTTCTACACTGTCCACTATATTAACCAGTAGCTGCACATGATTATTGACCACTGGGAGTGTGGCCTATGAGACTGAGAAATTGGATTTTATATTTTGCTTAATGTTAATTCGTATAAAATTAAATAACCACACATGTCTAATATCTACCATATTGAATAGCGCAGCTCTAGAATTTGAAAATCCTTATGCTGTTTGACTTTGATAAAGTTCTGTTCTGCTGCCTTGGTTTGTTCTTGCCATTATATGTCTGGTTTTTTGTTGTTGTTGTTTTTGAGTTGGAGTCTCTCACTCTGTCGCCCAGACTGGAGTGCAGTGGCCGCTCCCGGCCACCGCAGCCTGGACCTCCTGGGCTCCGGCGATCCTTCCGCCTCAGCCTTCCAAGTAACCGGAATTACAGGCGTGCGCTACCACGCCAGGCTGATTTTTTGATTTATTGTAGAGATGAGGTCTTGCTGTCCAGGCGGGTCTCGAACCCGTGGGCTCAGGCAATCCACTCTCCTCAGCCTCCCAAAGGCGTGGGATTACAGGCTGAGCCACCGAGCCCGGCTACATGTCTGGTTTTTATGCTCTTGGTTTTTTTAGATTTCTAGGGGGTTAGTGAAGGTTAAAAATGATCAATGTTAGAAGTAAGAGTCAACTTTCTCAACACCTAAATGAGTTTCTTGTGGAGAAAGGGAATATTGAATACAAGGATCTTTGAATTTTGATTCAGTGAGCTTGGCAGTCTTTAGAAAATATGGGTACTTCTTCTCACTATGTGTATGTGTGTGGCCTGTGTCCTTGTGGTGACCAGAATTTACTGTGAATAATATTCTCTCTGGCCATAGTTTCCAAACAGAAATCCCTGATGCTGATTGCCATTCTGTGGTGGGTTTAGACTGCATACAGGTATTTGGGGACAAAGACGGAGGAATTCTTTGAAACTGTGATTTCTATCTGAACTAAACTTGTTAAGAGCATTTCTTTAAAAAAGAAAGGAAAAAAGGAAGGAAGGAAAGAAAGAACAGGCAGTGATTTTGATTTATAATGCCACTTGTTAGACGAAAGATAAGCCAGAATTACTCTTATTAGGCTTATTAGGGAGTGACCATCATAGATTTAAAATGCTGTTTGTGGTTTACTCTCTATATTTTGCTTTCACTGTGTTCAGGAAAGCCAGAATTGACAGCAGTCTAGTTGGAAGATGGAATAAGGGGTTTTTTTCTTAGTTACCTAAGTTGGAAGAATGATCTCACTGGAGACTTGGAAGTAAGGAGAACTACCTACAAGGGCTTCTGATGATAAGATTGCCTGGAAGCTGAGTGCTCTGTTACTCTGTAGGTAGGGCGTTTTACTGTTATGAAAAAATAAGAAACAGCCAAACTATGGCTCACTCCTATAATCCCAGCACTTTGGGAGGCAGAGGTGAGAGGATTGCCTGAGTCCAGGGTTTCCAGACCAGCCTGGGCAACTTGGTAAGACATCATGTCTACCATAAATAAAAAATCAGCCTGGTGTGGTGGCATAAACCTGTGGTTCCAGCTATTTGGAAGGCTGAGTCAAAAGAATTGCTTGAGCCCAGCAGGTCGAGGCTGCGGTGGCCGTGAGCATGCCACTGCACTCCAGCCTGGGCAACAGAGTGAGATTCCAACTCAGAAAAAAGAAAAAAATAAAAGAACCATTATAAATAGTCTAAGCTAATATTAATGAGTAAGCATGGAATTTTTTTTCCTTTAAAGTTTGAGTGTGTAGTTTTGAAATGTAGTTTTAAACTATTTTTGAAAACTGTTTCTATTTTTATTTTTATTTTTTTGCGTCAGGGTCTCACTCTGTCACCCAGACTGGAGTGCGGTGCCCACTCCCAGCCACCGCACCCTCGACCCACTGGGTTCTGGCGATCCTTCCACCTCAGCCTTCCAAGTAGCTGGAACTACAGGCACTCGCTACTATGCCTGGCTAATTTTTGATTTATTGTAGAGATGAGGTCTCGCCAAGTTGCCCAGGTGGGTCTCGAACCCGCGGGCTCAGGCAATCCACTCACCTCAGCCTCCCAAAGTGCTGGGATTACAGGCTGAGCCACAGAGCCTGGCTTGTTCCTATTTTTAAATTTCTTTTTTAAAAATTAATCTAAAATAAGCATGTACTTCTTACATGTAAAGAATTATTAACTTCACTTTTTGCATCTAAGATAAACCAAATAAGACTTTCAACAGATGTCAGGATAGTTGAAGTTCTCTATCACTATCATAACTTCCTTTGTAATGGGTTTGTAATCCCTGTTAGGGAATGTCATCCAAGTGCTCTACATCTGGTGTTTTCTCCTGCACTCTCATGGCAGGAAAATGCCTTTGATTATTTCTCCTTTATTCTCAACTCAGAAGTTCACCATTGCCTTCCAGGCTCAGATGTGGAGATTTACATGCAATGATGATTACTCTTTCCTTCTCACTCCTCTTTTCCCTCTTCCTCTTTTTTGGTTGAATCTGTTTAAATTGGATCTAATATATTGAATATACCAAGTTTCAGTGGATGTTACTTCTTTGTGTTAAAAATTCCAACTTCCTCTTTTATTTATATCCTTAATAACTTGATTATTGATACTTCAATTTCATTTTGGTGTGGAATCATATTGTAATTTTTCTGAAGCTATTTTTATTTTTTATTTTATTTTATTTTATTTTTTGAGTTGGAGTCTCACTCTGTCGCCCAGACTGGAGTGCAGTGGCCGCTCCTGGCCACCGCAGCCTCGACCTGCTAGGCTCCGGTGATCCTTCCGCCTCAGCCTTCCGAGTAGCTGGAATTACAGGCATGCGCTACTGTGCCCGGCTGATTTTTTGATTTATTGTAGAGATGAGGTCTCGCTGCCCAGGCAGGTCTCGAACCCGCGGGCTCAGGCAATCCACTCACCTCAGCCTCCCAAAGGCGCGGGATTACAGGCTGAGCCACCGAGCCTGGCTTGAAGCTGTTTTTAAATGGCAGTTCATCCCAACATATGTAATACCAACAATGCACATAACTTAGTTGAATGACAATAGCGTGAATTGCCTTGATCAAATTGTACATATACAGACAACTACTGTATATTATGTCTGCCATATTTTGAGCAATTTTAAGATGTCATCAGTTGTAAGGTACATTCTGAATTCAAAGATGTTATCAAGGGAGTGGAGGGGAGGTGTCTCTCAGAATGAGTCAAAAACATGTTATTTTTCAACTTCCAAATTTGAATCTCCAGCCAGACCTTTTATTTGTTTCTAGATTTGTATATCCATCTCCCATTTTAGGTCTCTATGCTGATTGTTTAGACCTCTCAGGATATTTAAAACAAAAGTACTTATTCTAAGCCAGGTGTAGTGGCTCAAGCCAGGAATCCCAGCACTTTGGGAGGCAGAGGCAAGGGGATTGCCTGAGCTTGGGTGTTCAAGACCAGCCTGAGCAATATGGCAAGACCTTGTCTCTACAATAAATCAAAAAATTAGCCGGGCATGCCGGGTACATGCCAGTGGTTCCAGCTACTTGGAAGACTGAAGTGGAAGGATCACCTGAGCCCAGTAGGTCAAGGCTGCGGTGGCCATGAGTATGCCACTGCACTCCAGCCTGGACAACAAGAGTGAGACTCCAACTCAAAAAAAAAAAAAAAAAAGTTCTTACTCTGCATTCTGTGCCCCACCCCCACTCTCAGTGTTCTTTCTACATTCTGTTTTATTTTTGGCTCCTATATCTTTTGACTTATGTTATAAACTGTAGAGTCAAGGATGACGCCCTTCTATCACACCCCACTTCCAATTCACTAGCAAATCCTATTGACTCTGTATAATTTATCCAGGATTTGATACATCTTACCATCTCTGCCAGTATCAGCCTGGTAAAAGGCACCATCATCTTTCAGTTGGGAATCATTTTTCATCTGATTTCTTGGCATCTACCCTTGCTCCCACAGTGGCCCATTTCCTTTTTTTCTTTTTTCTTTTGAGTTGGAATCTCACTCTGTCACCCAGGATGGAGGGCAATAGCATGCTCATGGCCACCGCAGCCTTGACCTACTGGGCTCAGGTGATCCTTCCGCCTCAGCCTTCCAAGTAGCTGGAACTACAGGCACTCGCTACCATGCCTGACTAATTTTTTAAATTTATTGTAGAGGTGAGGTCTTGCCAAGTTGCCCAGGCTGGTCTTGAACCCATGGACTCAGGAAATTCCCTCGGCCTCCCGAAGTGCTGGGATTACAGGCTGAGCCACCAAGCCCAGCCAACAACTTGTATTTCTAAAGTATTATTCTGGTTGCTATATTTTGATTTATCTCTACAGTAAATAAAAAGTTGGCTGGGCATGGTAGCATGCACCTGTAGTTCCGGCTACTTGGAAGACTGAGGTGGAAGAATCACTGGAGCCCAGCAGGTTGACTCTGGGGTGGCTATGAGTGTGCCACTGGGCATCACAGTGAGACTCCAACTCAAAAAAAAGGAAAAGAAAAGAAAAAGAAATGCAAGTTGTTGTGTTGTTTTATTTTTTAAAGAGTAGCTTCATTGAGGTTGAGTTCATGTACCATACAAATCATGAATTTAAAGTGTATAATTCAAAGGCTTTTAGTATATTCAGAGTTGTGCAACAGCCTTCACTAAAATTAATTTTAGAATATTTTCTTCACCCCTTAAAGAAATCTGATACCCCTTAGTCATCATCCCCCAATTCTTTTACTCCCCCAATTTCTAGGCAACCAGTAACCTAATTTCTATATCTATGAATTTTCCTATTCTAGACGTTTCATATAAATGGAATCATGTAATATATGATCTTTTGTGACTGCTTCTTTCACTTAGTACAATGTTTTCAAGACTTGTTTATGTTGTAGCATGTATATATTTTATTGATGAATACAATTCCATTGATTGGATATACCACATTTTATTTATTCATCAGCTGATGAATGTTTGGGTTTTAACTTTTTGGTAATTATAAATAATCCTGTTATGAACATTCATGTACAGATTTTTGTGTGTTGTCATGTTGTTTGCTTCTATTCCTCTGATTACTCTATTTATTTTCTCTTTTGTAACAGACCACCCCAAACATAGTGCTTAAAAAAAAACACTCTTGAATCTGTGAGCAGACTTTTCTGGGCTGTGCTAACCTTGGCTTTGCTCACTCATGTCTGTTACCAGTTGGTGGTCTAGGTAACTGACTGGTCTGGGATGGCCTTGAGTGACACAACTTGGTTCTCATGGGCTAGTCTAAGTATGTTCTCATGGCAAAACACAGGTGAAAGAGTGAGCCAGTTCAATTCTGCAAGAGGACAAGAAGACATGTTACGGTGCATATTTGCATCATAAGCCTCTGCTTGGATCACGTTTGCTAATATTATATTGCAGGATATAACAAGAGCAAGGAGAATCCCAGGATCAGAGTGGAAAGGGTGTTATGGATTGATCCAACAATTGGCTGCTTTTCTCATGGTCAATCAAATATGAGAGGCTGAGAGCTGGGCGAAGTAACGAGTTTTATTCTGATACCATGGGATTAGCGAACAGGCTGTGTATCTGCTAAAAACTTGTCTGAGCAGAGTTTCCATTCAGTATTTATAATAAAACATACTGTTTCTTATCTTTTTCCCATTATATCTTATGACCTTTTATTACCATCTGACATATATTCTGTTTGTTTAATGCTTATCTTCCCTCAACTAGAATATATCTTCCATGAGTCCAGGGACTTTGGTTTTTTGTTTGTTTGTTTTGAGTTGGAGTCTCACTTCGTTGCCCAGGCTAGAGTGCAATGGCATGCTCATGGCCACGCCAGCATCCACCTGCTGGACTCCGGTGATTCTTCCACCTCAGCCTTCCAAGTAGCCGGAAATATAGGTGCGCACTACAACGCCTAGCTACTTTTTTAATTTATTATAGAGACGAGGTCTTGCCAAATTGCCCACACTGGTCTCGAACCCCTGGGCTCAGGCAGTCCTCTCGCCTTGGCCCCCCAAAGTGCTGGGATTACAGGCTTAAGCTGGGACTTTGGCTTAATTGCATTGTCTTTATTACCTGGAACACCAGCACTCATTAAATATTTGTTGAGTGAAGAAATAAATACACATTGATCCACTTTTACCTAAATTCTAATTATTTTAAAGTTCTAACCTGTCTTCATGCTGTGGAATGTATAAAGTGTCAGCTGTTGTTGGTTAGAATACCTAATGATGGAATATTTCTTCTGCTTCTCATAGAGACATAGGCTGTACAATCTTAGAGCAATTTCTCCAACTAATTAGCTGTCTGACTTGGGCCAAGTTTTTGGTTTTTTTTTTAACTTTCTATTTCCTAATCTGTAAAATAGGGATAGTAGCAATCCCAAACCTCACTGAGGTATTGGGAGGAGTTGAATGAATTAATATATACAAAGTGTGTAAACAGCACCTAGTAAAAAGTAAGTACTAGCCGGGCTTGGTGGCTCAGCCTGTAATCCCGCGCCTTTGGGAGGCTGAGGTGAGCGGATTGCCTGAGCCCGCGGGTTCGAGACCCGCCTGGGCAGCGAGACCTCATCTCTACAATAAATCAAAAAATCAGCTGGGCGTGGTAGCGCATGCCTGTAATTCCGGCTACTCGGAAGGCTGAGGCGGAAGAATCACCGAAGCCCAGCAGGTCGAGGCCACTGCACTCCAGTCTGGGTGACAGAGTGAGACACCAACTCAAAAAAAAAAAAAGTAAGTACTGTATTAGATATAACATGTATTACCCAATATTTTTATCACCTACTGGTTACTGGAGTTTGTGGCGAGAAAATAGATTGAAAGCAGGAGAGATCTTATATTGATGGAAAAATTGCAAAAATCTTTGGAAAATGACTGTAGTTTTTCAAAAGAGGAAAAATACATAAAGCAAGTGAAAGTGATATTTCTCCATAAAGAGGTTAGTAGTAACATTGTATCCTTAAAACATGCACATACCATAAAGTGCTTGCTACTTACTTTTTCTTTATTTCAGAGTTTAGTAAAAAATACATAAAACTAGTGAGCATACATTTTTACTCCCTCTCTCTTGAGTCTTCAAAGTACCATTCTAGATGCATTAGAGAAGATAATTCATTATGTACACTGAATGCCTTAGGTCATTAGGACTTAATTCTTTCATAGAGCCCCAGTTGAGAAAACGTAAAAATATGACATTTTGACTAAGGTGACTCCTACTTCTCTGAACGTAACTATTATTTCTCTGACCTCAGTTGAACCCTCTTGCTTGCCTCGGTGTCTTCTGAGCTTATCCATAATAGAGAGATTTTAATATTTATGTAGCCAGCAGTTATAAACTACCTGCTTCATACTGGTAGTATACCAAGGTAATAAGAATAAAACAGTGATCAAGTGGTGTAGGTCCCAACTTCTCAGAGCTTACAGTCTTAACAGGCTTTTATGCCTCATTTATTTAGTTGTGACAGTGTTTCCCACAGATCTTTGATTTTGGAATGGTAGCTTGTGGTACTCTGGAATGGTGTGCCACAGTTTTGGAGAACCGAGAGTGCTTGGGAAAGCAGAGTACAGTGAACGAAATTATGACTGGGAGTTGTACCCAAAGGCAGGGAGCATGATAAGTACATTACTAAGAGATGTAAAAATCTTTGTAATGGAATATCCTGAACCTCTGCTGCAGCTATTGCTTCACATGATGTTTTCAATTTCTTAAATCCTACTCCAAATATAGCTCCATTCGGTTGTTTGTATGTGACAAAAATTTGATCTGTACTGAAAACCCTTTTGAATAGCAATTTTTAGTGTTATTGAAGTAAATTTAGTGGATGACTTTGTGAACTGCTTATGACATTATGAGCAGTACCAATTTGTGAGGCTGTTACCCCCTACCCTCTGCCTTCAGAATCCTTCAAACTTTAGGATTTGCCTGCTCTTAATTAGCCAGGGGAAAAAACTTTTTAAAATTCTCTTATTCGATTTTAGATAATTTCAGATGATTTTAAATTTAACTCAAAGTTAGGATATTTTCTACTTATTGATTTCATGAATATTACTTCCCTATTTTTATTACTCACTCTCTGTTTCTCTACCAGGCCAAAGGAATTGCAAAACTATGATCAATAAACTCCTAAATCCTCAACTTTTTCCTAAGCCTTAAAAGGATTCTAGACACTTATTGGTCACTGATTACAGCACTTCATCTTCACTCTTCTCAAGTGAAATTGTTTCTTCACAATCCACATACTTCAGGGCCAAAATACTATTATGAAATGACTGTAAAAGTTACTAATATCTTTGACTCTCCAATTATTCTCTCCTTTCATTATATGGGCCTGACAAAATGCCTCCTACCTGCCCACACTTAGACAGTTGAATGTACTGCTTTAAATTTATGCCAAAACCCTCAACAGGACATCAGCAATGTCTGGCAGCACAGCTACTTTTTTGTTTTCCCTATTAATCCATTTTCTCCCACTGCAAACTTCACAGTCCCACTCTCATCTGTGGATGTCACTTCAAACTTTACTGAGAAATTAGATACAACTGTTGTCATCTTTTCACCACCTTTCTATAATGCTATCTGCATTAGTCTTCATGTTCTGTCTTCCTTTATTTTGTTATCAAAGGCCATCTCTGACAGTCTAATTCCTCTACTTGTGACTCAGATTTCATCTCTTCTGGCCATCTCTAGAGCTTCTTTCCTGCATCTGTCTTCCACATCATCATTTTCTCCCCTCTATTGGATTTTTCCTTTAGCCACAAACACGCTCTATTATCTCCCAGGCCAATACATTTGCAATATATGTAAATATTAATGACAAAATATGTACAGATATACAAATCCCACCCTTCCTAGTGTCTTCTAGCCACTATCTCATGTTCCTATTTTCATCCAATACATTTTCTTCACTAAATATTTTTTGTCTGACTTCAGTGTCTGTTTCTTTCTTAATCTTATTTTTGATGTCTCTATTCTTTACCATTCCTTAATAAATATTGGTGATTTCTAGGACTAAGTCTTCTTAGCCTACATTCCCTTGGAGATTTGTTTACCCATGTGTTTACTCCAGCCTCCTTTCTTCTCCTGAGTTCTGAACTTGCATAGCCAGTTGCCTCCTTGATTATTTAATCAGCCTCTCCTGTTGGTGAAAGTAATGCTTGATTTCTCTCCCTCATGGCATCTCTGTCTACCCCTGTTGTACACACCAGAATTTCAGAGTCAGACTTAATTATTATCTTTCTCTTTTTCCCCATGTCTAATCCAGTAGCTCTATCTCTGTTTCTTCCTTGGTCCAAGCAATCATCTTTTCCTTAGACTACATCCATAGTCTCAACTAGTCTTCCTTGCATTTACTCTTGGCCCCCTCATAATCCATTCTTCACTAGAGTGATATTTAGAGGCACTGTAATATATACTGCTCTGGAATTATATTGTTTAGAATTAAATCCTGACTGATTCTATCATTTACTGGCTGAGTGGCCTTGAGGAAGATACTTTTATTTGCTTTTTACTTTATTATAAGGGTGTGGGGTATAAGTCAGGATTAGGTACATATGCATTGTATGTGCAGGTGAAGTTTGGACCTCCAGCTGGTCCTCACTTCCCCTGGCTTAGAACCAGGTACGCTTTGTGTTGTCACGTGTCTCATCGTACCCACCCTCCCTTCCCCCTAGCAGTGTTCTGGGACTGCTGATCCCTTCTTTGTGTTATCAAGATCCCTCCTTTGTGGTATCATGGTTAATGTTCAGGTCCCATCTGTGAGTGAGAACATGTGGTATTCTGTTCTCTGTTTCTGTGATAGGTCACTAAGAATGATTGTCTCCAATTCCATCCAGTTTGCTGAGAAGTCCATGATTTTGTCCCTCTTTATGGCTGCATAATATTTCTTCATGTATATATACCACATTTTCTTTATCCAGTCTAATTGAATGGGCAGTGGGGGTGGTTCCATGTTTTTACTATTGTGAATAGTGCGGCAGTAAACTTGCATGTGCAGGTATCTTTTTTTGTAGAACAATTTGCGTTCCTCTGAGTACATTCTCAGGAGAAGGATTACTGGATCGTATGGAAAGTCAATTCTAGTTCCTTTAGATATCGCCACACTATTTTCCGTAGAGGTTGGATTACTTTGCACTCCCATCAAAGCAAATGGTGCTGGAAAAACTGACCACATGCAGAAGAATGGAACAGAACTCCTACCTATTACTATATACAAAAATCAATTCTAAATGGATCAATGACTTAAACATAAAACCTGAAACTATAAGAATCTTTGGAGAAAATGCAGGCACCCTTATGCACATTGGAGTAGGCAACCAATTCTTGATCAAATCCCCAGAAGCATATGCCATAAAAGAAAAGATAGACAAGTAAGACCTCATCAAACTGAAAAGTTTTTGCACAGCATCAAGAAAGCGGGGAGGTAATCCACAGAATGGGAAGAAATATTTGCTAATTATGTATCTGAGCAAGATACTTATTGACATCTCTGATAACAATAGTCTCATCTATAAAATGAGATAGTGATTGTCAGTAATATAAATCAGATTATGACACAAAAACTCATTTTTGACACTCTAGATTTCCATTTCACTTAAAATAAAATACAAACTACTTACCATCGCTTTTGGGACCCTTCCTAACTGGGCCCCTTGCCTAATTTTTCTAACCCCCTCTTGTTACCACACTCCCCTTGCTTACCATATAGCAACAGTCACTATCTTTAACTTTATACTTTTTTTTTTCCAAAGCTGTCTTGTGATTGCATTTGGAACTTTCTACTTTAAAACATGACTTTTTTTTTTTCTTGAACCAACTTGTTTACATCAGTTTTGTGTTTGTTTTGTTGTGTTTGAAAATAGTGTCTTTAAAAAAAATCAGTTAATATTTTGCTGTTTTTAACTTCGTGAATCATTTGATTAATCTTTATAAATGCTGGGACCAAAACTCTACTCTTATTTTTCCAGTTTTGTGGAAGATTAGTTAAATTCCTGGAAGTAAACTTACTAAGTCAAAAGATAGGAGTGTTTTCAGATCTGTGATTCCTATATCAGTAATTTGTTTTGAGACCTTACCTGTCCAAAAAGGTTTTCATTTGCTCTCATGCTTGATGGATAGTTTGCCTGAATATAAAATCCCAGGATCAAAGTTATTTTTTCCCATATATTAAAGACATCCTGTTGTCTTTAAAAATCACTTTTATTGAGGTATAATTAATGTACCATACAATGTACTGTGCACAATGCACTGGTTTTTAATATAGTCACAGAGTTGTACACCATCATCACAGTCCATTGTAGAACATTTTTATCACACTGCAAAGAAACTCCTTGGAGTTATTAGCAGTCTCTCCCTATTCCCACCAACCCTTTAGACTTAAGCAACAAGTAATCTACTTTCTGTTTCCATTGTCTTTTAATGTTGCTGATGAAAAGTCTGATACTAAATTAATTCTAGTTTTGTTTTTTTGGTTTTTTTTTTTTTTTTGAGTTAGAGTCTTACTCTTTCTCCCAGGCTGGAGTACAGTGGCACACTCATGGCCACCCCAGCGTTGACCTGCTGGGCTCAGGAAATCCTTCCGCCTTAGCCTTCCAGGTAGCCGGAACTACAGTCAGGTACTGCCACATCCAGCTAATTTTTTTTTTGTAGAGATGAGGTCAAGTTGCCCAGGCTGTTCTCAAACCCATAGGCTCAGGCAATCTCCTTACCTCGACCTCCCAACGTACTGGGATTACAGGCTTGAGCCACCACACCCGGCCAATTCTAGTTAATTTTATAGGAAGCTTTTAGGGTTTTTGTTTCAGTTTTGAATTTCCGGAATTTAATTATGGAAGCTAGGATTTATCCAGATATGGATCTTTTAACACATCTGCCTTAGCCTCACTGAGCCCTATTAGTTAGAATATTGGTGTTTTTCTTTAACTCCAAATGTTTTTAGTATCTTATTTTATTCTATTTACTTTGTTTAGAGCTCTTATTAAATGTATTTTGAACCTCCCAAGTGTATTCTTCAACTTTTTCCTTACATCATCGATTTCTCTCTTTCCTCTCTACCTTCTGGGAAGTTTATATTACAAATCACTACTATGATCTTTATCAGTACTCATTCTGAAGTACTGCTTCTCCTAAAATATTTTCTTAATAATATTTTCATTTCCCCTAGCCCGGTTGTTCTGTTTGTTCATTGTGATCTTTTTCTTTCCTCTTGAATTTTCAGTGTTTTGTGATTCTTGTCTGTCGATATTTGTGAATAAAGGACTAAGTTGTTGAAGAACTTTGCAGTTATATGGGTCTAGGATTCTTACCTAATGAGAAGCCTGGATATGTTTTGTACGAGTATTGTATACTCATTGACTGGCTTTCCTCTAGGATACAGGAATTGTAGGAGGCAGGTTTAAGGTCTCCCCAATTACAAAAGTAAGGACAGCTTTAGTATGTTCATTTCTGAAGAGGACTAACCAATTACTAACCTCAGTCTCCTCCCTTTTTCCCTCCCTCTCTCCTCTTCTCTCTTCCTCCCTCCTTTTCTACCTTCTTCAAGCATGTAGGAAAGTATAGGGAATAATAACTATCCATATACTCATTACCCAGCTTTGTTGACTTGTGTCTTAATCATGTATGCTTCAGACAAAACTTTTATGCTTCAAAAAAATTAGAGGCTCAGATAAAGCATCTTACAGACTTACTTTGATTCTATTCTCTACCTTTTTCTCCTTTATTAGAAGTATCTATTAACTTGAATTTAGTGTTTGTCATACCCATACATGTTTTCATATTTTTGCCACGGGTGTTTAGCCACAAACAATGTAGCAAATTGATGGCATATTTTTGTGAACCCTAAAAGTGCCATTCCTTAAAAGATGGATCCTGAGTGGCTAACTGGGCCCAAATTCAAAATACAGTCAAGCAACCATTTGCTGACTATAGGTCACACGCACAGTAACTTTGGGTTTTTCATAGCTGTCTGTTCCTATTTATGCCACCTGAATCAGAGGCTGCCAGAACACACCATTTTGCCTTCTAGACAAATACACTGTGACCACGGAACTAAATATGTTTGTATTTGTCATTTTCATAGCAGACCTGAGTAGAAACCTGGTGAGAACTTTTTCTGTAAAAGACAACCCGTCTTTTTGTTCTCTCAGAAGACACCTTTATTTTGTACTGAAGTCTGTGTCTCCCCAGTTTACAAACTGTTCACTGGAATAAAGTCTGTTTCCTTTTTTAAAAAGAAAATTCTTTTCAGTGAATTTGTTTATATTTTAAAATTGTGCATATCCTGAAACTTGCTTTTTTTCACTCAATATTGAGTGTTTGAGATGTATTCATGTTGATATATATAGCACTAGTTTTTTTTTTAACTTAATATGTGGTATTTCATTATACATATATTCCCGTGTACTCATTTTTTTCTTAGAGAATATTTGAGTTGGTTCCAGTATTTTGCTATTATAAATATTGCTGCCAAGTTCATAGCTATAATGCCCTGCAGTCCCAGCACTTTGGGAGGCAAGACGAGAGAGAATTTTGCTGTTTGTAAGGTCATTAAAAATGATGGATTGTTTACTAAGATTGCCTGACTATAATACTTGTGATCTACTGATGAGATTAAAGCAAGGCAGAATTTTTTTCTTGACATTTTTGGTTTTGTTTTTAATTTTTTCATCTACTTTTTTAGGATTGTTGTAACAGATTTTCTTTTTTTTTTTTTCCCAAAAAGACATTTTAAAGCAAGACTATCTGTTAACTTTACAGTATCTTATTCTACTTTAAAACATATCTCTATTTTATAAGACTCATCAAAGTTCTTTCTTAAAATCTTTTGGGGGATCTGAAAGAATTTTCTTTCCCTAACTCAAATTTTTAAATTCCAACTAGTGTCACTGTAACTTTTCTTCATTCTTTGGATATAAAATTACTTTTCTTTGGGGAGATAAGAAAGCTGACTTCCAGACACTCATGTTCTGGCCCCACTCTACCTAACCAATTAAACCATTTTCTATGCCCCAGCAAGAAAATCTCATTCTAATCAGCTCAGTCTCCTTATTTCTCCCATACTCATTTCACCTCTCTAATCATTACTTTCCCCCCTTTCTCTCCTATCCTGTGGGGAAGTAGTTCTTTATGCTAACTGAACCTGAGTTTTATCAATGGAATTTTTCAGGGAGAGGAAAGGATGTGGGTAATAGAGTCCCGAATTCACTGGGCAAAGCAAGAATCACTGTCCTGGGCTACTTTTTTCCCTCTCTTATCCTATTCTGGAAACAGCGTATGTCCTCAGCTTCAATTGAATATTTATTATGACTAAGACACCAGGATAAGTGATGAAGGGACAAAAGAATTAATAAACATGTTTCCGATCTCAAAGTAGCTAATTGACATGGAAAACATAATCAATTTTATGATATCAAGTTGTGACTATAAAGGAGTTTTGTCTCAGTGATCATTGAACTCATTATAGACAGATGATCTAAAAAAAGGTATTCTTTTTTTCAACAAATATATATTTGAGTGTTTATTGTATGCTAGGTGCTGGTCTAGGTTCTAGGGATACATCAGTAAGCAAAACAAGACAAAAATCCATGTCCTATGAACTTTATTCTATTGGAGAATGGGAAAGACACATGCCAATAACAAAATAAATAAAATATATATAGTAAGGTGGTCACATGTGCTGTGGAACAAAGTTAGCAAAAAATATAAAAACTGATTTTGTGTCTCTAAAGATTGGGAGGGATAGAGGAGATAGCAAACCTTGTAGAAATCTTAGGAGAAGAACAACATTCTAGGCAGAAGGAATGGTAAATGCAAAAATTCTGCATTGAGAATATACATGACATGTTCAGTGGGGCCAAGTGTGATTGGAGAGGGATGAGTGACGGGGGAGATCAGTAAGAGATGAGAATAGAGGTAGCAGAGGACTAGGTCACGACCTTGGCAGTTTTTACTTGGGAAGCTTTTGGAGGATTTTGAGTAAAAGAATGACATGTGATCTGCAGTTACAGTTTTTAAAGTTTACTGTAGCTACTTTGCTATTCTAGACATGAAACAGGAGAGACCACCTCAGAAACTATTGGCATAAAATTGAGAGAATCCACAGCAACTTGAATAGTCTTAGAGTCTATAATCCTGAGTGATCTATCACAGAAATGAAGAACTGAGTATCACCCATTCTCACTCATAAGTGGACCTTGAATAATTATCGTAATACTATAAGAAAAGGATTGTCAGTAGTGGGAAATTGCCAGGGGGACGGGAGGGGTGCGTCATGGGATTGGCAGTAGTGGTATTCCGCGGGGGGTGGGAAGGGCCACATCTCATCAACAAGGGTACCTGCATAATGAACGTTTGTATACTTAACCCTGAATTGTATCCCACATCTTTAAAATAAAAAATAAAAAAAAGAAAGAGAAATGACCAGGGTGATAACGGTAAGGAAGGTTAATATATATGTTTTGATTTAGAGATGAATTGGATATATGGTGTGAGAAGAAAGAAAGCTGAGGATGATGTTGAAGTTTTGGATGATGGTGAAGAATGGAGCTTGTCATTTTCGACTGTAGGAAAAACAAGTTTTGTGGGGTTGGGGAGGAGTTGGAGGTTAATCTTTGAACACATTAAATTTGAGATGCTTATTAGTTATCCTAGTAGAGATGTTTAGTCGGCAGTTGGGAGTCTGGTGCTGAGAGAAAAGGGTAGGGCTGGATTGTAAAATTTGGGTTTCATCAGTTCATAGCATATAAAGATCATGCGATCACCCTGGGAGTAAGCGTAGCTAAAAAAAAAGACATTTAACACTGTTGGAGATATGACAAATTAGCAAAGGAATCATAAAAGAAAATATTGCAATATCTGGCTAGAGAAAAAAATTACAGCCTTTATCATTGCTTCTCAAACTTTAATATGCATATGAATCATTTTGTTAAAGTTCAATAGGACTGAGATGAGATGAGATGAGGCCTGAAGTCTGCTTTTCTAACAAACTTACAGAAAATGTTGATGCTCCTGGTTCTGTGGACCACACTTTGAATAGCAAGGCTTTATATGACAGAAGAGACACAAAGTGAAAAAAATAACTCAAAGACTGTAACATTTGTAGAAGAATAAGGATTACTATCCAGATTAGAGTGTCTGTAAGTCAGCAAGCAAAAACAACTTTCTTTTATAAAGTAGAGAATGATGATTTTAAAGGGGGGAATAGGCAAAGAGAACTAGTTCTTAAGCAGATCAGTTAGGGAGAGTACAAGCAGAAATTGATTCTCTTAAAATTATCCACATCCACCTAACAACTAGTTACCATTGGCATTTGGAGACTGTTGAAATAAGCAGTATCATGACAGTATTATGAAATGAATACTATAGAACCACTGAGGAATAAAATAGATGCGTACTGCTATGGAGAGAATGCTGAAGCATTATTATTCAGTAAAAAAAGGAAAAAAGAAAAAAGCAAGTGTTAAAATATTTTATACATATAGTATTTATGTGTATTTGTGTATTCTATATATGTATGTATTATTTTTATATGAGTAAAAAGACATACAAGGATGTTCAGGAAACCATAAACACCATTTGCCTTTTTGATGAGGGGTCCTAGGAATGTGGGTAAGGTGAAAAGAGATTTTCATGGTTTATTCTGAATACACATGTATTATTTGAATCTTTTGTAGGTGAGAATATGTTGAAATACTAGTGTAGGAAAAAATTTAAAGATGTTTAATAGTAAAAGAAAAAAACCACTATAATTAAATGTTGTCTAAGCTCTAAACTTTGAGGAACACTGAAAGTTATTGCAGTGTACTTGTCCACATTAAGATAGTTCTAATTCATATCCTAAATGATTTTTATTTGAATTCTTTTAAAATATTTTTTAGGTGTGGAATATCAAACAAATGATTAAGTTGACACAGGAACATATAGAGGCCCTATTGGACAAATTTGGTGGGGAGCATAATCCACCGTCAATATATCTGGAGGTAAGCTTTTGAGTATCATATCCATAGTAATTTTGAAAAAAAAATGAACTTATAAAAGCATTTGTATGGATAATCTTGATTATTTTAAGGGATGGGATTAGGAATAGATTTGGGAAGAAAGAATTAGCTTTGCCTTTATTTTTAAATCTTGTCTTGTTTCACATGTTACTATAAACATTTATAACTTATGTAACTTGGAAAATGTCAAAACTAAGGGGGAATTATATAAATTTCAAAATATTATTCTGAATTTAAAAAAAAAATTTTTGAGAGAGAGAGAAAGAGAAAGCACACTGTTTTGGTCAGCAGACTAGTTACCATATTGGAAATGGGGCAAATACCTCTTCCAGAATGAGTCGCCCCCATAGTTTATTTCTTCTTTCTTATAGGTAAAATTTATAGTTTTCAAATAGTCCAACATTATTTCCTAATAGTGCCTTGAGGTTTGTGTTGAGCCTTGAGTATGAATCTAGGTAGTCAGACTCTATAGACTACACTGCTTACTGCTACCCTACACTGCCTTGCTCTGTAAAAGCTGGCTCAGCTGTAATCACTAGTCATACAGGAAGATAGACAACTCTAGGTTAGAAACGATCAGGTTACCATTTGGCTTCAAGTTGCCAGAGATTTTAAGTACAGATTGAAAGACTTCTAAACTAATTTCTAATTTAATAATCTAATTACTTTTTAAGGGACAAATTAAGTCTTCATTATTTCATGAGAAAGTAAGTTTGCATTTTAAAAATAAACTTTGTTTGGAAATTACAACTAATACATTGTTTTCCTCTTTTTCTACCTCTTCATATGGCATATCCCAGGTCACACTACTAGTTAGTGTACTTCCTAACTTCCCATGCTCTCTCTTACTTGTATGCCTTAGGATTCCAGTCATAGGAATCCTAGGTGGCAAATAGTCCTCATTAACTTGGTAATTTTTTGTTAATCAGAATAAGACAATATAACCAGCAGTTTTTCTGCCAACTATTTCCATGTCTTAAGGACTTTCACCCTATGCTCAGATAGAATACATTTGCGTAAAAAATCATGTCTAGCTACCTGCCCTACACATATCTCTTTAGGCTTTTTACTATTTGAAGACTGATCTTTAAGAGAATAACAAACCCTGAACTGTGTTTAAGTACATCTATTATTACTTAATTTAATCCTTGTAATAACTTTAAGCAAAATACTAGATACTTTTGTTATTCTCATTTTACAGGTGAAGAAACAGAGAAGTTAAATAACTTACCTAAGATGGCACTGCTAGTAAGGGGAAGAATGCAGATATCTAACTCAGAAGTCTATGCTCTTGATCACTGTCTTATTCTACCTTTATCATGACATTGTTTCTCTCCTCCTCCTCCTCCTCCTCCTCCTCCTCCTCCTCCTCCTCCTCCTCCTCCTCCTCCTCCTCCACCACCACCACCACCACCACCACCACCCTTCAAATAGCTCTTCTTATTTAGGCTAAATATTTCTAATTCCTTGAGGCATTCTTTGTGGCATGATATGTGGACTTTTTACTGGATGTATTCCTTTTGATTGGTGCCTTTTAGACTTAGACACACAAAATTGAATTGCCTATTCAAATTAATTCTAACTAGGACAATATACATCAGACCATAATTCATAGGTTTATATCATTACCATGAGGTAAAGCAGATTCTTATTCTTGGGGACTGTGTGTTTGTGTGTGTGTGTGTGTGTGTGTGTGTGCGCGCGCGCGCGCACCAAAAAAATCCTGGAATTTTTTTGGAGGGCAGACCCCTTGCAGTATACTCTGAATTTGTTCCTCTGGATCAAATGATCAGCTGAAGTTTTTATCTGGAAGTTTTGAGGTGATTGCATCATAATTTGCAGAAGAAACATTCTGCATTGTGGCAAACAGGTGACTGGTTCTTCCACCATGACAACGCACCTGCCCACACTGCACTGAGTGTTCAGCAGTGTTTGACCAAAAAGAGCATGACCTCTGTGCCCCATCCTCTCTATTCACCTGATCTCACCCTGAGCAACTTTTTTGTTTCCCCAAATGAAAAACAATCTTCAGAGGGAAATGTTTTGCCGATGTGGAAGAAGTGAAACAAAAAACAGCAGAAGCATTAAAAGACATCAAAATTAATGAGCTCAAAAACTGTTATGAGCAGTGGAAAAAGCATCTCAATAGTTGTAGGTGACTGAAGTTTAAACATGAATGAATACACAACTTTTATATATAAATTCCAGATTTTCTGGGGTTCCCTCTCATATAGTAGCATACACACACACATACTGAAGAAGGCAGTATCATAAAATGATTAAGATGAACTGGGGAGTCATACAGACTCTATATTTGAATTTCAGCTGTGCCTTAGTTTCTTTTTTTGTGTGTGTGTGCCTTAGTTTCTACAGCAGATAGGTTACCCAGTCTTCTTATACTCTGCTTCATTGGTAAAATGGGAATAATATCACACGTGGTAATTTAAGGATTAAGTTTATAATTATAAAATAGAATAATTCCTGATATGTATATGAAGTATTTCATAAATAGTTGATTTATTCATTCAAGAGATTTATTTAGTGCTTGCTAACATTTGTACTGTTCTAGGCACTGGGGAATAGCAATTTTAAAAATAGCCAAAAGTCTGTGCCTTTATGTATCTTACGTTTTAATGAGGGGAAAGAAGTGTAGATAATAAACACATAAATGAGTTAGAACATTACACTTATCACCATTTTATATACTATGAAGGGGCCTCTGGCTAGAGATAACGAGATTCTTGCCTGTGGAAAGTTAACTAGTCCAAGAGAAAAGACCTGTAGGTACTAATATTTGAAGGCCAGTGAAGAGCCAAGTGTACTTGATACTCATTGAGACCCACCCACCATTCTGTAGGTTTCTAATCTGACATTTAAGTTATGAACACTTTTTCTTCCCTCTTTTTATTGGAGTAAGAGATGCATAACATAAAATGTACCGTTGAACCTTTTTTTTTTTTTTTTTTTTGAGTTGGAGTCTCACTCTGTCACCAAGACTGGAGTGCAGTGGCCGCTCCCAACAGCCGCAGCCTTGACCTGCTGGGCTCCGGCGATCCTTCCGCCTCAGCCTTCCAAGTAGCGGAATTCCAGGCATGCGCTACCATGCCCGGCTGATTTTTTGATTTATTGTAGAGATGAGATCTCGCTGCCCAGGCGGGTCACGAACCCAAACCATTTTTAATTCTACACCTCTGTGGCATTAAGTTCATTCATATTGTTGTGCAACCATTACCACCATCTGTCTCCAGAACTTTCATATCTTAAGCTAAATGTCTATACCCATTAAATGGTCCCATTCCCTTCTTTCTCCAGTTCCTAGCAACCATCATTCTACTTTCTGTGTTTATGCATGTGACTACTCTAGGAACCTCGTGTTATTGGAATCATACAATATTTATTCTTTTGTGACTGGCTTATTTCACTTTTTGTAATGTCTTTGTAGTTTATCCATGTTGAAATGTGGATAATGCATGTGTCAGAATGACCTTCATTTTTAAGGCTTTATTGTATGTACCATAATATTCCGTTGTATGTGCTACATTTTGTTTATCCATTTATTCTATCATGAGTAGAATATGGTGATTCTATGATTAAATTTTTCAGGTATTGCCATGTATCTTTTTCCATAGCACCTGCACCATTTTGCATTTCTAATAGCATTGCACAAGGATTCTAATTTCTTCATGTCCTCACCAACATTTTCTGTTTTTTAAGAATAATAGTCATTCTAACAAAATATATTATTTAGAGATTTTTAAGAATGAGCTATTGAGTCATGAAATGAAAAATGTAAATTACATAATACTAAGTGAAAGAAACCAATCTGGAAAGGCTACATACTGTATGAGTTCAAGTGTATGACATTCTGTAAAAGACAGAATTATGGAGACAATAAAAAGATCAAGGGTTACCAGGGGTCAGGAGAGGGAGGGACAAGTAAGGATTTCTATGTCAGTGGAACTACTTTGTATGATACTATAATGGTGGAGACATGCCATTATACATTTGTTCAAACCCATAGAATGTACACCAAGAGTGAACCCTAAAGTAAACTATGAACTTTGGGTAATAATGACTTGCCAGTGTAGGTTCATCACTTGTAACAAATATACCACTGCAGTGGAGAATGTTGATAATAGGGGAGGCTTTTGGAGGGGGCAGAGAGTATATGAGAAATCTGTATTTTCTACTTGGTTTTGCTGTGAACCTAAAATTGTTCTATAAAACAGTCTATTAAAGGAAGAAAACTTTTAATAATTAAAAAAATAAAATAATAGCCATCCTAGTGAGTGTGAAGTGCTACCTTACTGTGATTTTTGATTTCCCTTTTCCTGACGACTAGTAATGTTAAACATGTTTTTCATGTGTTTATTGACCATTGTCTGTCTTTGGAGAATTGTCCATTTAAGTCCTTTGCCTTTTTTTTTTTTTTGAGTAGGAGTGTCACTCTGTCGCCCAGGCTGGAGTGCAGTGGCACACTCACGGCCACCACAGCCTCAATTTGCTGGGCTCAGGTGATCCTTCCATCTCAGCCTTCCAAGTTGCTGGAACCACTGGCATATGCCACCATGCCCAGCTAATTTTTTGATTTATTGTGGGAGATGAGGTCTTACCATGTTGTCTAGGTTGGTTTTGGCAGTCCACTCGCCTCAGACCTCAAAAGTACTGGGATTATAGGTGTGAGCCATACCCCGGCTCTTTGCCCATTTTTAAATTGGGTTATTTTGTTGTTGTTGAGTGTATGTCTTTATATATTCATTCCTTATCACATACATGATTTGCAAATATTTCTTCCATTCTGGGGTTCCCTTTTTTACTCCTGTTTACTCTGTTGATGTAGTAGTTTTTAATTTTTATGAAGTCCAAATTATTTATTTTCCTTTTGCTGCCTGTGTCTAATCCACTAAATCGTTACCTAATCCAGTGTCATGAAGTTTTTCTCCTATATTTTCTCTCAAGAGTTTTATAGTTTTAGCTCTACGTTTGGGTCTTTGATACATCTTGAGTTAAATTTTGTATATGGTATAAGGTAAGGATCCAACTTCATTCTTTTGTACATGGATATCCAGTTTTCGTAGCATCATTTGTTGAAAAGATTGTCCTTTCCCGCTTGAATGGTCTTGGAGTCCTTGTCGAAAATCATTTGACCTTATATGTGAGAGTTTATTCCAGTGGTCTCTATGTCTGTCTTTAAGCTGGTATCACACTGTTGTGATGGCACTAGCTTTGCAGTACTTTTTATTTTTATTTTTTTGAGTTGTGATCTCAATCTGTCGTCCAGACTGGAATACAACGACATGATGACAGCTCACTATAGCGTTGACCTCCTGGCTGAGACAGTCTTTCCACCTCAGCCTTCTGAGTAGCTAGGGCTCGCTGTGTGCCACCATGCCTGGCTAATTTTATGATTTTTTGTAGAGATAGTTCTCGCTGTGTTCCCCAGGTTGGTCTCAAATGCCTGGGCTCAAGCAATTTTCCTGCCTTAGCTTCCCAAAGTGCTGGGATTATAGGCATGAGCAACTGTGCCCAACAGTAGTAAGTTTTTAAAATCAGGAAATGTGAGTTCTCCAATTTCATTCTCTTTCTTTTTTCTTTTTTGTCAGAGGTTCGCTCGTCACCCAGACTGGAATGTAGTGTACTCGCCATGATTGTTTTGACTATTTGGGGTCACTTGAGATTCAATATAAATTTTAAAAACGATATTTTTATTTCTGTGAACAGGTCATCGTGATTTTGATAAGTACTTCATTGAATCTAGATTGCTTTGGTTAGTATGGACATCTTCAGAGTGTTTAACTCCTAAATTTGAATGGACAGCTCAGAATAACCAGATATTTTAACAGGAAAGACAACATCAGAAATAACCAACAGGAATCAGTCAGAAACAGTGCAGAGAACAGAGGAAAACTGGAAAACTATCATTAACATCAGAGATAAGCTATAGTAAACTGTTCTTGTTTGTAGCAGTTCTAGAGAAACAAAAATACCAGAGCAAGAAAGAACTTTTGGAAATTAAAAATACTATACCAGAAAAAAATTTTTGTAAATGTATATCTATGTGTGTGTGTGTATATATATATATATATATATATATATATATATATGTATATGTTTGTATTTGTATAAATAAATATATGTTGGAAGGTAAATAAATATTGGAAGATAAATGTTCCAGAAAGCAGAATAAAAGCAGAGATGGAAAATAGTAGAGGAAAAAATGAGAAAAATTAAAGAACAAATCCAGATCTGTAAAAGTTATGAATGATTTTAGCTACAAGAAACAGAATCCTTCAATAACAAGTTGTTGAAATAAATAGGGATTTTATTTTCCTTTCACGTAGCAAGAAGCATACAGGTAAATTATTCCAAGATTAGTTCCACAGCTCAGTGTAGTCATTCTCTGGGTTGGATCTCTGTAGTCTCTTTGGCTTTTCTGCCAAGACCACAGTAGATATGAGAATCCTGCCCTTCCACTACTCCTGTGGAACAGGAGAAAACAGAGAAGCGCTCCTGTGTACCAAGCTTCTGCTAGGTGGAAAATCTTTCCCAAAAATTTCCTGTAAGTTTTCCTTTCTTAACTCATAGACGAGAATGAGGTCATATATCAATCACCCCTAGACCAGTGACTATGCTTGTATTTCCTGAAATGAGAGGTCTTTGGTTCCCTTTTTTCTACCATCATCCAAAGGAAAAAAAGAGAAGTTGTTTCTCTCAATTTTTCTGTGTTCATTTATCCAACAAATTATTTTAATGCCTTCTACATATATGATAAAATAATAGATGCTTTCCTAGTAATAGATTCTTTTTTCTGTATCTGGAGCCCAGAGGTGAGGGGATAGTGTTTCTGGAACCATCCTACAATATCTAGTGTGACACTGAGTCCTCAACTGCTTCAGAATTTATGAAGCCGGGCTTGGTGGCTCAGCCTGTAATCCCGCGCCTTTGGGAGGCTGAGGTGAGTGGATTGCCTGAGCCTGCGGGTTCGAGATCCGCCTGGGCAGCGAGACCTCATCTCTATAATAAATCAAAAAATCAGCCTGGCGTGGTAGCGCGCACCTGTAATTCCAGCTACTTGGAAGGCTGAGGCGGAAGGATCACCGGAGCCCAGCAGGTCAAGGCTGCGGTGGCCGGGAGCGGCCACTGCACTCCAGTCTGGGTGACAGAGTGAGACTCCAACTCAAAAAACAAAACAAAACCCAAAAAACAAAAAAACAACAGAATTTATGGTCATATCCTAGAGTCTCTTGTAAACTGTGATGAAGACAGTAATAGCTCCTGACATTTATTGAGTACCTGCTATGTACCAGGTACTGTTCCAAACTTATAGTAATCCATTTAATTTTTAACCTACCCTGTGAGTTACACTTAACTATTATCTTTTTTGTTTTATAGATGAAGCAACTCAGGCACAAAAGAATTTAATATTAAGATGTTCAGGTTACATAAATAGTAAATGGGATAGCCAAAGTTTGAAGCCTAGTAATTCTCAATTTGGAGCCTATTCTCCGATCACAATATTATTCTTAATCTTGACAACCTATCTGATCTTAGTCTTTATAGAACCCAGAATAATGCAGGTGCATTTTATCAAATACTGCAGTGAAACAAATACTAGAAGCTGGTACCTCCTGTAGAATGTGAGTAGTCCATTATATAGCCTTTGTGGGTAGTTTGTAAGACTTCATTGTATCTTATGAGTTTAAACTCAATAATAAAAAATTTAATTAACTAAATGATAAATAAAATTTTTATTTCACTATTTTTCCTCATTACATTTCTCATTAAGTATATCCTTATATTTTTTCCCTACTGTTTTGAGAAGTAATTTACATACTGTAAGGCCTACTGTTTTTTAAATGTATAATTCAGTGGTTTTTAGTATATTCACAAAATGGGCAACTAATACCACTATCTAATTGTAAAACATTTTTATCACCTCCAAAAAAGAAACCTTTTATCCATTAGCATTCATTTCCTCCAGCCCTTGGCAGCCAGTGATCTACTTTTTGTATTTATGGGTTTGCTTGTTCAGATATTTCATCTGAATAGGGAGTCATACAATATGTGGTTTTTTGTGACTGGTACTAAATGTAATGTTTCCAAGTTTATTCATGTTACAGCATGTATCAGTACATCATTTCTTTGTATGGCTAAATAATATTCCATCTTCATATAATATCACATTTTGTTTATCTACTCATCAATTCACAAATATTTGGTTTATCTACACTTTTTGGCTGTTATGAATAAGCTACTGTGAGCATTCATGTACTAGTTTTTGTATAGACATATGTTTTCAGCTTTCTTGGTTATATGCTTAGGAATGGAACTGTGAGTCTTATGTTAACTCTGTTTTACATTTTGAGGACTGCTAGACAGTTTTTCAGAACTATTGCATTATTTTACATTCTCATCAGCAGTGTAGGAGGGTACATTTTCTCCACATCCTCACCAACATTTATTTCCTTTTTTTTTTTAAAGCTATCCTAGTAGATGTGAATTAATATCTCATTTTGGTTTTGTTTGTAGTTCCCTAATGATTAAATGTTCTTATTAGCTATTCTGTAGACCTTTGGAGAAATGTCTATTCAGATCGTTTGCCCATTTTAAAACCTGAGTTTGTCTGTTTATTATTGAATTTTAAGAGTTCTTTATGAATTTTAGGTAGTAGATTCTTATCAGATATGAGTTGCAAGTATTTTCTCCCATTCTATGGGATTTTAAAAACTTTTTTGATAGTGTATTTTGAAGCACAAAAGTTTTAATTTTGATGGAAGTTCAGTTTATCTATTTTTTCTCCTGTGCTTTTGGTGTGTGATATGTAAGAAACCATTGCCTGATCCAAGGGTCAAGATGATTTACTCCAATATTTTCTTCTAAGGGTTTTATAGTATTATATATATGACCAATTTTGAGTTAATTTTTTTATGTAGTGGTAGGTAGTAGTCCATCTTCATTCTTCTGCATATGTATATTCAGTGGTACCAACACCATTGTTGAAAAGACCATTCTTTCTCCATTGAATTGTCTTGACACCATTGTCGAAAAATCAATTGACTGTAAGTGTAAGGTTTTATTTCTGGATTTACAGTTCTATTTTGTTGTTCTATATGTGCATTCTTATTTTAGTACTGTACCATCTTGATTACGATAGCTTTATAGTAAGTTTTGGAATCAGGAAGTATGACTCTTCTAACATTTGTTCTTTTTCAAGAGTGTTTTGGTTATTCGGAGTCCTTTGCATTTTCTTATGAATTTTAAGATCAATTTGCCCGTTTCTGCAAAAAAAAGCCAACTGGGATTTTTATAAAGATTGCATTGAATCTGTAAATCTATATGGGGAGTATTGTCATTTTAATTATATATTCTTAGAATTGTTTTTAAAATTAAAAAATAAGACATAATTTGTACCCTCAACTAGCTTACAGTTTAGTAAGTTATGTTAATAACTCAACTAAGCACTAAAGTAATAATAATAATCACAAGAATTGCTAATACTTCCTTCACTACTATTGATTACACTTATAAGAATATTTATTGAATTTTTGCCATGTCATAGTCTCTGCAGTAGTTTTGTTTACTTGTATTATCTCATTTAATCCTCACAAAAGTATTTTAAAGATGAGTAAAATTAGTCATACAAAGAAGAGTTTGGGCCAGACATTGTGGCTTTTGCCTGTAATCCCAGCACTTTGGAAGGCCAAGGCAGGAGGATTGTTTAAGCCCAGGAGTTTGAGACCATCTGGACAATCATAGTGACACCCTGTCTCTACCAAAAAAAAAAAGTGTATAATAAATGTTCTACAAGAGATAGAGATAAGGGATTTCTCTTTCGGATTTTATCTAGGGGAGCTTAGAATTAGACTGAAAAATAAGTACAGTTTTGATGAGAAGGAATCAGGCTTTTGAAAAGTTACCTCTTGAAGAAGTATCTGGTATCTGCAACATCTTGAAGAACCAAAGGAATTTTGTTGTTGGTAGTGGTGGTTGAGGTGTGCAAGTTTATATGGGAGTGGTTTGCTCAGATTTAGAGAGAGAAAAGACAGAGGAAAAGGGAAAAGAAGCAGAGGAATCTTTCATTTGATGACTTTGATCTTCAAAGTAGATTTGATGGTAATGTTATTTTCAGGATGAATTAAATATTGGGGGATTGAGTTAGGATCCAGAAAAGAATAGAAAAGTTAGGATAAGTATTGAGAAAAATATGATATGATATTAAAAGTAAGTAAGATTTTCAGGCAGTAGTGTAAAGGATCAACTGAGTCTAAATTCCATGAATTGATAATGAAACTGATTAACTTATTATTTTCTTCAGCACTGTGTGGTAACCTGACAGAAAAAAAAGAAATAACTGAAAAGATTTACCCAAAATTTGTATTTAGCAAGCTAGTTGTTAAAACATGAATTAGCCAGAAAATCTGAGATATCACCAATGGTATTATTGAAATGGTGAACCACAAAGTATGTGAAGGAAGATAACAGTGACTGAATCTTAGAAACTGTTTGAAGGACTGTTGTTGCCCTTGAACAGATTAATATGGTGTGATGTAGGAATTTAAGAAGGTGGGATAAGTGTGTGTGTGCAGGGATGTGGGAGATTGCAAATTGAGATCTTGTCATCATTTGGATTTCTTTTTGGAAGGACTGTGGTATAGGTTTCTCTGCGTCTTAAAGATAGATGAAAATAAATGCCTTTAGAGGTGAGAGATTTAGAAAAATCTATGGCAGAAGTATTAAAAGAAATTGAAGTTCATACTCAGTACATCATGGGTAATGGGGTGAAATGAGCAAAGGGCTTTGATAGATTGCAGCTATGAGGATAGAGATGGAATAAGTAGACGTTTTGTACGTACTTAACAAAAGGAAGAGCTATTGGTAAATTTGGTGAAATGATACGTTGTAATCTATAATGGAGGGATTGGTATGTTTTCAAACATTAAGGCTAACATTTTAATAAAGTAATAACATTTGGGAAATTGTTTCCATTCATTACTTTTCCTAAGGCTAATTTCGTATGGTAAATGTACTTGTTCAGATGACAATAAATAAAAATATGGCCTATGCAGGAGAAACCTTTGTGTCTCAGACTACATGTGTGTAATCGTCAAAGGGTAAGAATTGTATTGGTCTTACTGATTTTTGTTGAGTCCTAACAGGGCCAGGTATATGTATACTCAGTATATACTTACTGAATGATTGAAGGCCAATAAATAGGTTGAATTGAGAGAAGTGCCTTAAGTAATTAGCCCTTGGTACTGAAAGCTAAACAGAATATTATAGCTCAGAAAATTTGGAATGTGTTTGTTTATAATGTGCTGATCTGCTGTGAAACAATTTAGGGCCTCAGTAGGGCAACTATCAGGTTGTAATGGAGGAGAGGGCTGTTTTCATGGAGTTTAGAACTCCTACCTCAGGAGCTCATTTGATTGTTCCTCCTAGCTACCTTTTTTCCTTCAAAATTAATATGGCAAGATCTAGCATACCAGGGTGCTATAGCCTTTACTGAAATAAATATTTTCTTTTGTTCTCCTCTACTTTTTGTAATTCTCCCTTGCTTATAGAGAAAATTTGGACTTTATACCATAGCATACACACTCTGTACAATCTGGTCCCTTACCCACCTTTCCAGCCTTATTGTTTCCTTTTATACCTATTCTTCATCTCTGTCTCTCTCTGTCTCTGTCTGTCTGTCTGTCTGTCTCTCTGTCTCTCTCTCTCTCTCTCTCTCTCTCTCTCTCTCTCTCTTTTCTGTCTTTTCTTTCTTTCTTTCTTTTCTTTCTTTCTCCCTCTATCTTTCTCTCTCTCTCTCTGCGCCTCCCTCCCCCCCCCTTTTGCCATAGATACTGGTAAAACTTCATTTAAATTTCAAAAACATATATTGATCCCTTGTCAGTTTCCCAAGTATTGTATGCTGTTCGGTTTTTCCTCTATGTCTTAAACTTACCCACCTTGTTATTTTGTAACAAATTTTCTCCTGTACACAGGATTCTGTTCCCCCACTTTCTTTATCCATCTAAATGCCAACCTTTCAAGGCCCCCCGCTTCCCTCATTCTTGCCTTGTATCAAGAATGTTATTTATTTCTCATTTATAGAACTTATGTATAAATAAAAATACATCCATCTTCTGCACAGTTCAGTGATAAACTCTGAGAGTTGAGAAATGCCATTTTTATTTTTAAATCTTTGGGTGTCGCTTATAGGCTTTCATAAATATTTGTAGTATTGCATCTGTTTGGGATGGTAGGGAGAAATAGTAGGCCATGGTGTGAGCGAGGTGATTATCACTGCCTGAAAGAATTGTGGACATATATAGTCCAATTCATTCCATCTTTTTACTTTCATTATTATTCTGTTCTTTTAGAACTTTGTATCTTACAGGGTCATTTGCCTTTATAACTTTAGTCAAATGAAACTCCTGCAAAGATACCTTGATGGATAGTAGACCCAGAATTTCTTCACTACAGGAATATAAGCCACATTTTCAAATACAATTCTTACTCTTTCCAGAGGTCCTCAAACTTTTAAAACAGGGGGCCAGTTCACTGTCCCTCAGACCGTTGGAGGGGCGGACTATAGTTTAAAAAAAAAAAAAACTATGAACAAATTCCTTTTTTTTTTTAGCTATAATCCGCCCCTCCAACGGTCTGAGGAACAGTGAACTGGCCCCCTGTTTTAAAAGTTTGAGGACCCCTGCAAGCAATAGTTAATGGGGAAGGAGGTAATCAGAAATCCATAGTGAGAAGAATAAAGTGTTTTAACTCATAACTATTTCAGAAAGAAGGTAGCAATTACACATCTTCTGTAGCCTATTGAGGAGGTTGTAGTGCTAACAGAGAGATGTGTCCTGAGTCTGTTATGCTTTCAAAAATATTTCTTAACACCTCACCTTCTTTTTCTCTATTTAAGAGACAGAGAAAGAGAGAATGTGTGTACATGTGTGTAAAGAACATGAAACTTTATATACCTACAACTTTTCTGGGAAAAAATTTTTTTTAAATAAGGGAATACCTATCCTTGATGTAGTATTTTATCTTATGTTAAGACTTGTGACTTGAGAGGTAATTACAGTTTAGCCAGAAAATTTAGAATACTATGCTTTTTTTATTATTCATGGATCATCTAGACATCATAGATATATAAGTCAAGTTTCTCAGTGTCATATAGTGTAATATGTTATAACAGTTTACCAATTTAAAGGTGAAAGTATTCATACACACTGTTTCTAGTACTTATTTTGTAACTTAACAAACATCTGGTTAGCTAGATTTTAAAAAGAGGAAATAATCAAAGACTAAAATTTTATATTTCCTTTCATTAATGTCAAGATGAAGTCTAGATTCAATATAAGTCTACTTTTATTTTATAGGCCTATGAAGAATACACCAGCAAGCTAGATGCGCTTCAACAAAGAGAACAGCAGTTATTGGAATCCCTGGGGAATGGAAATGATTTTTCTGTTTCTAGCTCTGCATCAACAGACACCGTTACATCTTCTTCCTCTTCTAGCCTTTCAGTACTACCTTCATCTCTTTCAGTTTTTCAAAATCCCACAGATGTGTCACGGAGCAACCCCAAGTCACCACAAAAACCTATTGTTAGAGTCTTCCTGCCCAACAAACAGAGGACAGTGGTGAGTCAGTTTTTAATATCATTATTTTGCTGTTTCTTTGTATTTTTCAGAAAGATCAGTTGTTGAAAATTAATATATTACTCATATTCAGAGATTATGCAAATAGAAGCATCCACCTCAAACAAGAATGGAAACATGCCTAACACATAAGATAAAACAGTAATGGAAAAGATATAATTATTCAGCGTGTCTGTGTTCCTTAACTGGAACAAATCTTATTGTCTCTCATGTTAGATTTGACATATAAACATTCCTGCCAAACCTGAACCACTCTTAAGTAGAAGCACTAGTTTAGAATCAATCAGAATTTCAAGACTTGAGCTTGTTTGTTATCTAATAGATGTCAGGTAAGGTTCATTCTTCACCCTTGAGAAATTCCTATTCTGTGTTATTATCTATCAGATGTTGAATTTTCAGTGTGCTTGATTTATTTCCTCTTATCCACATAACTTTTGATCATTGATTATTAGTACACCATTGGAACCATGTACTCTATAGGTAGCATTTAAAGCAAAGAAATCTGTAGAATTATTGTGGCTGGTCTATAATCAAGTGCAAAAAATATTGTCAGTAGACTTAATAAACAATATGTCTACATACATCACTACTTCTTTAATGTATATGGTTGCTTTTGACACTAACTTAAAATTTTCATTTCCAAATACAACTGAAGTCAAAGTTTTTCATTTTTTTCTCAGACAACAGGAATTAAAAGTAAGACTGCTGATGTTTAGTGTTCCAAAAATTCCTTTCTGATTAAAAATATAGTTCTTATAAAGCCATGTTTATACTCTCAGAAGTTAAGAATTCCTGCATTAAAAATTAGACTGAAACTAATGGAGTTACCAACTATCAGCCTGTAGATTTTTATCTTACTTAAGAAATACGGTTTTCTGAAGGAGTTGTTCATTATCAGGGAATACCTTCATTCATATTTTTCCTGTCCATTTTTCTATGAGCAGACAAGTGTTTGTTGCAATAAAATGGACTATAATTATTCATTTTGCAGAATTACTAATGAGTTTGTAAGACACGTTCAGTTCTCTTTTTTCTGTTGGTTAGAATGAAATTAAAGTTATTTTTTCACACATTAAAATGAAGATTTACTAAGCAGTATCTTTGCAGGGATGTCCACCCTCAAAAGGGGAATATAAAGCAGAATTATATGTGAACTATCTATGAATAGAAATTCTATCTTTGAAGCAGCCTGTGTTATAAAACAATTTGTGGCAAATCATCCCATCCCCAATAGATCTTAAATTAATCCTTTATTGTCTGTATTCATGAGCAGAAAGTAGCAAATATGTTCTTCTTAAGTCCCATGCTTTTCACATCTCTTCATCCTCCTTCCAGGCTCTGCTCAACTTAGTAATTGTGTGAGTTCCTATATACAAACTACATAAAATTGGGGTTAAAGATAGCCTTTCATATTTCTCAGTCTGATCTAAATGATTAAGGTTAACGGCCTCTTTGTATTTATAAGGGAGGCTAAGAGAAATTTACAAGTATCACTAAAGCTTATATGTTTCTCTTTTAAAAGGCAATAAAGACAATTGACACTCTTCAAAGATGTATAATGATCGTAAATGAAGAATTGTTAGATAATTGAGTAGGCTTACCTTAATTATTCTGACTAGGCTTAGTCAGGCTTAAATAAGTGACTTATTCTTATCTATTATACTCTCAGTTTAACTATTCACATTCAGTACTCAGAAAACCTGCATATCATGAACTTAGGAGGACTTATGAATAATCACTAAATGAGTTCATGGTATTAAACTCTTTCAAGGGCATTGTTTTGCCATTCTCCCTTTTATCTGAATCTTATCTGCTTATTTTTCTTCTTTTCTTCCCTCAGTTCTTATTATCAGTTACTATTTGAGCATTTGCTATGCTATGTTCCAAGTTCTATGCTAAGGTCTTTACATATATTGTTTCAGCCAGGATAATTCACATTAAGTAAAATTGTGATATTGAATGACAGCTACTCTATCAAAATGCATAGCTGTGTCTGTTTGTCCTGAACACTCAGGATCAAAAGACAATAGAACCTATTAGGAGTAAATGAACTCAGGTTCCAAGAATGAAATTACTTTTTGAAAGAGGATTTATAGTCCAAGATAGCACACTAAATACTTGCTTTCATCTTTTTTCTCTCCAAAAATTCCATTGAAAGGATAAAGATGTATGAAAAGAATAAATTAATGGAATTAATAAAACAGGATAGGATGCTATGAGAGAGCTAGAAATTTTTAGGAATTTCTGGGAGATGGAAAAATATGTGATTGAATAAATGAATAAGCCAAAATAGAAAGCTAAACAAAATACTTGGAACTGAATTCTTACATAAAGGGTGCCATTCTTCTCAGCAAAATCCTGATGAATCATAAAGCTTAGCAGTCACAAAGAAAGTGAATTTGTCTCTTGGACAGTTATCAGAGTAATTAATCAAAGGTCTTGCTTGGGCAGAAGGACAAAGTCATATGTCTTCAGGAATCAGGCAGGTAATTTAAACATGAATATTTTGAAGGTGAGTGTGAGTTGTGAGTCCTGTGGAAAACCAAAGCAAACCAGACCTAGCTAAAAATGTTGAGATTCTGGATTTAAAAAAAGTTTTAAAGGTGCTGGACAGATATTTTGAGACATCTGACACTGGGCTACTGAGTCCCCAGGGCGGCCTTAGAGTTGCACATTTCCATAGAGATGTGAATCTTGCCTCCTGGAATTGTACAAGGAGACCCTGTAAAGTCTTCTGTGTCTGTGGAGCAAATGGTTTATAGCAATTATTCCATGAAAAGGCTCTGAAAACTGTTTTCTAAACAGTTTGAAATTTCTGCTGGAGAGTTCTGAATGAGTGAGAGTTTATTCGATTGAGTGTTCTGCATGAATGCTGCGCGTGTTCAGATGAGGGGAGCTGGACATTGGATGTCTCCGAACCTCTGAGAAACCCAGTGGGGAGTAAAGTAAAGGCTAAACTACCCAGGAATTAAATAATTCTCCACTTTCATCTGGAGTGTACCAGACTTTTCCTCAACCATGTACCTTTACTAATCTGTTTGTGCCTAGGAGGGAAAAATAGATTGCTTTCTCTTCCCTTGCTTTCGTGTTTTTCCCCACCAAGCAGTTCTCCAGTTCTCTGTAGGCATCACCGGGTGTCCCACAATTTATCTCAATTCTGATGCTGTCTACTTGGAGACAGCGTAGACCCTGCAAGTTAAGGGCCCAGTCCCACAAGACTGCTTCCTACTTGAGGTGCTAGTTGCATGTTCCAGGTTGTGACCTATATTTCTTACCTACTGGCTGTAAATCGAGGGTTCCCACATTCTCCTTATCTTCAGTCATTTGCTAGAATAGCTCACAGAACTTAGGCAATGCTTATACTGGTTTACTATAAAGGATATTACAAAGAGTAAAAGATGTTACAAAGATTAACAGTCAGGAGAAAGAAATGTAGGACAAGGTATGTGGGAAGGGATGCAGGGCTTCCTCTCCAGGTGTGCCATCGTCAGTACCTCTAAGTGTTCAGCACTCTGGAGACTCTCTAAAACTTATATTTCAGGGATTTTCATGTTGACTCCAGCGCTTAGGCATGACCAATTATTAGCTCAATCTCCAGGACCTCTCCCCTTCTTAGAGGTTGGTGGGTGGGACTGAAAGCTCCAAGCTTGTAATCATGGCTTAATCTTTCTGGTGACTAGTTCCTATCTTGGAACCTACCAAGAATCACCTCATTAAGACAAAAAAGACTCCTGTCACCTAGGAAATTACAAAGGATTAGGAGCTCTGTGTCAGGAACCAGAGTCAAAGACAAATATTAGATTAAAAGATACATCTAGCATCCCTGTCTCTTAGGAAATTACAAGGATTAAACATTTTAAGGAGAAAGAGTATATCTTAAATCATTTCACAGATATAAACTGGTAATCTATAGGAGAATGAAAATTGGATTCCTGATTCTCGTTGGCAAACTGAGAGCTAAAAGGCAGTAGAGCAGAGCAATAAAAGATCTGATTAAAGTTGATAGCCAAACTAATATTCAAGAGTTCGGAGGGAAGCAAGACATTTTGGATATTTGGGGACTTAAAATTATTTTAGTAGAATATAATAACTATTTAGAAATAGATCCCAGAGACTGGGCACAGTGGCTTACATCTGTAATCCCAACACTTTGGGAGGCCAAGGCGAGAAGATCACTTGAGTCCAGGAGTTTGAGACCAGCTAAGGCAACATAGCAAGACCTTGTCACTACCAAAAGAATTGTAAAAATTTAGCTGGACATGGTGGCATGCATCTGGAGGCTGAGGTGGGAGAATTGCTTGAGTCCGGGAGCTCGAGGCTGTGGTTAGCTGTGATTGTGCCGCTATCCTCCAGTCTAAGCGACAGAGTGAGACCCAACTCAAGAAGAAAAAGGATCTGAGTTTAGGAGAATTTAATACTTTGAGGAAGAAAGTTTCAATCAGTAGGAAAAAAGCGAATTATTTAATTTTTGATGCTGGCTAAAATTGGACCTACATCTTAGATTAATTATAAAAATCTGATAGAATCAAGAGATTACATACAAAATAAATACTGTAAAAATTTCAAGAAAAATCTTAAGGGCTGCATGTAAAATCTAAGGGTTGAGGTCACTGTCTTAATCAAACTTAGCTCAATAGCTGTAAGAGACAGAAATATTTGACTGAATAAAATTTTAAAATGTATGTATTATACCCCCCCTAAAAATAACAAGGTCAGTAGTAAATTTGGAAACAATATTGGTACCCAGATTACAAGAAGTAAATAGTCTTCTATATATACAAAAAGCACATCAAAATTGACAAGAAAAGGACAAATGACCCAATAGAAAAATAGGCAAAAGATATAAATAGGCAATTCATATAAGTTTAAATCCACATGAACAGCAAAACACACAAACATTGCTCACATTCACTCAGGTGCGTGTTTTGCAAATTAAAGCACTCATGAGATTGTTTTATCTGGCAAAAATTAAATTATTATAGGCAGGGGCAGGGAGAAAACTAGTCATTTAGTTGTGGGTAGAAATGGAAGTATTCCAGCTTATCAGAAAGCACTTTGATAATATCTGTCAAAACTTCCAAGTACTGTGTCTTCAGAGCCAGTACTCCCACTATTGAGAACTTAATACATAAAATAAAAGCACTAATATATAGACATCTGTACAAGAATATTTGTTAAACCATTGTTCATGACAAAATATTTTGTCCCATCAATACGGAAATGAATGCGTAAATTATGATACATCCATACCACATAGTACAATACAGTTTGTAAAAATAGCCAGGCGTGGTAGCGTGCTCCTCTAGTTCTGGCTACTTGGAAGGCTGAGGTGGAAAGGATCGTCAGAGCCCAGCAGGTCAGTGCTGGAGTGACCGTGAGCATGCCACTGCACTCCAGCCTGGGCGATAGAGTGAGACTTCAACTCAAAAAAAAAAAAGACTTTGTGTTCAAAGATTTTTCTAAGAATTATTAGTACTGAATGAGAAAAGGAAAGATAGGAAACTATAATATTACTTACTTGGGTTTTAGGTTATTTATGTATACTACATTGAGGTATTCTTGTAGGTCCAGAAGTATTCCTCTCACTTAGAAATACTGAATAAAATACATTTATTTAAATACATAGCTGAGCTCACTAGAAAGTAAAAAAAACCTACAGAGGTGAAAACAAAGAGGGATTTGAAAGCCAGAGAAGTATGAGAGCTGATGGGTTAAGGTCTCACTGAACTATAGGCCCTCGGGCCAAATCCAATTCACCATCAATGTTTGTACAATCTGCTAACTATGGATTTTACTTTTTTTTTTTGAGTTGGAGTCTCTGTCACCTAGGCCGGAGTGCAGTGGCACACTCACGGCCACCCCAGTGTTGACCTGCTGGGTGCCAACGATCCTTCTGACTCACCCTTCCAAGTGGCCGGAACTACAGGTACACACTACCACACCCGGCTAATTTTTTGATTTATTGTGGAGACGAGGTCTCGCCAAGTTGCCCAGGCTGGTCTCAAATCCGCGGGCTCAGGCAATCCACTCACCTTGGCTTCCCAAAGTGCTGGGATTACAGGCTGAGCCACCGAGCCCAGCCTGGATTTTATATTTTTAAATGCTTGAAAAAAGTCAGAGGAAGAATAATATTTCATAACATGAAAATTAGATGAAATTCAAATTTCATTGGTCATAAATGAAGCGTTGTTGGAACATAGCAATGCTAATCTGCTTACATATTGTCTGTAGCTGCTTTCATGCTATAGCAGCCATGTTGAGTAGTTATATATCACTGTATGGCCTATAAAACTCTGGTTCTTTGTGGAAGAAGTTTGCTGACCTCTGCTGTAGTGGTCTCTAGTGGGTCAGTTTGTCACTCATCAACAAAGGAATGACTGGGCCTTCAGCCCATCTCACAAAGGTAGTTAGATTCTCACATAAAGCTGACCCTTTGAGGGGCATTACCTTCAGTGAAAAGATAAAATCTATTCACTTGAATACATAAATATAGCAACAAAACAATCTGATTGTCTTTGCCAGAACGCTAAATAAATATTAAAGCATCTCCTCTAACTTCCTAACTATAATCTGTTTTCATCGTGTGGTGTTCACATTTATACTACCTCCATTGTACAGGAACCCTCAAGCCATGAAACAAATATAACAACTAGTCCTGGAGTGCACTCAGGCACTGGGCAGAAGCAGTGCAAACCTTCCCTCAGTCCAGCTAAGTCTCCTGAAATTTAAAGATAATACCCTACTAACTAGGTCAGGTGTGGTCAGGTGCGGTGGCTCATGCCTGTAATCCCAGCACTTTAAAAGGCTCAGGTGGGAGGATCACCCAGTGGTTGGAGACTAGGGTAGGCAACACAGTGAGACCTCGCCTCCATAAAAAATCAAAAAATTAACCAGGTGTGATGGCATGTGCCTGTAGTCCCAGCTACTCAGGAGGCTGAGGCAGAAGAATTGCCTGAGCCAGGAGATTGAAGCTGCCGTGAGCTGTGATCTTGCTACTGCTCTCCAGCCTGGGTGACAGAGTGAAACCCTACCTCAAGAAAAAAAACAAAACCCCCAGCAGGGTTAGACTTTTAAGAAGGAACCAAATGAAATTTCTAGGTAATCTTGAAATTTAAAACACAGTGAATAACATAATCTATGATGTATTCTTGCTTAGAATAATTTTGTTGAGTGTCAAGCTTTTGGACTTTCTATTTTATAAGAAACCATAGAGGATAAGGGAAAAAGTTAAGCACTATGAGGAAACAATTAGACAAATTCTGCTTCCTATAAGACAGTAGGCCAGGACTCTTTGATAAGTGAATGTCATGGAGATTTAAATGGTTGGGGGTTATTTACACTAAACTAGAAAGACCAAAGAAACATAACAACCAAATGCATTGTGTGATTCTGGTTTGGAATTGGGATAAGGAAGAGCCATTCTTGGGATTTAGGGACTTTTGAACATTGATTGAATATCAGATGTCATTATGGAATTATTGTTAATTTTCTTAAATGTGATAATGGTAATGTAATTATATAGAAGAACATCTTATTTTTAGGAAGCACATACATAAATATTTAGGGGTTCAGTGTCATGATGACTGCAACTTTTTCCCCACTTTGTTGAGACATAATTTATACACAGTAAAGTTTATGAATTTCAAGTGTATAGCTCACTGACTTTTTACATGTTGAATATCATGCAGATGAAGATTTAAAACATTCCCAGTGCTTTAGAGGGCTCTCCTGTGCCCCTCTAATTCAGTATTCAGACTCAAAAGGAACCACTGTTTAACTTCTGTCTCATTTAGTAACTCAACTTCAAATGGTGAAATGGAAAACAAAAATGTAGAAAAAGAAAGCAAATATGAAAAAATAATTTTTAAAAACTAAGTAAAGAGAGTTTGGATTTTAATTGTACCATTCCATCAGACTTTCTATGTGTTCAAAATTTCTAATTATAGAGTTAGAAAAATTGAAACAACATAAAATAAAGGAAACAGAAAGCTCGAAAAAAATATTTGTCTCTAGAGAAAAAAATGAGCATATTGGTATTGATTTGAGAATGTAGCAAGGTAGCAATCTAAATGGATTCTCAGTATGTTGAGTTAGTTACAGCAAATTACAGGACAAGTATTAAGATGCTATATAAAAATTAAAGTATTCTATTTATTTAGAAAACTCAGTGGTTGAGGTAAAGCTAGATTAAACGACTAAAACGAGAATTAATGAACTCTAGAAAGCAAAGAAGGAGAGTAAATAGGAAATATAAAAGAGGATTTGGACGTGGTGGCTGACGCCTATAATCCCATCACTTTGGGAGACTGAGGTAAGAGGATTGCTTGAGCTCACAGGTTCGAGACCAGCCTGGAAAACTTGGCAAGACCTCATCTCTAAAATAAATCAAAAAATTAGCCGGGCGTGGTGGCACATGCTTGTAGTTCCAGCTACTCGGAAGGCTGAGACAGAAGGATCACCTGAACCCAGCAGGTCAAGGCTGTGGTTGCTGTGAGCGTGCCACTATACTCCAGTCTGGGTGACAGTGAGACTCCAACTGAAAAAAAAAAAAGAGGTTAAAAGGTATGAAAGATGGAACGAACAGTTTCAGTATGTTTCAAAGGTGTTCTAGAAGGTAAGAATAGAAGTAGAGCAAAATTCAAAGAAATGATGGCTAAAATTTGAGTCATATGAATCTAATTATTTGGGAAGCACAAGCTCTGAGTCAGATAGATAAATCCATAATAGACATAACAAAATAAAGATTATTGTAAAAACTCTCAAGGAAAAAATTATATACAAAAGAATTACAGCCGGGCTCGGTGGCTCAGCCTGTAATCCCGCACCTTTGGGAGGCTGAGGTGAGTGGATTGCCTGAGCCCGTGGGTTCGAGACCCGCCTAGGCAGCAAGACCTCATCTCTACAATAAATCAAAAAATCAGCCGGGCGTGGTAGCGCATGCCTGTAATTTCGGCTACTTGGAAGGCTGAGGCGGAAGGATCGCCGGAGCCCAGCAGGTCGAGGCTGCGGTGGCCGGTAGTGGCCACTGCACTCCAGTCTGGGTGACAGAGTGAGACTCCAACTCAAAAAAAAACAAAAGAATTACAATTAGATTAGCAAAAATTTTCTTCATAGCAGCTACAGAAGTCAGGAAACAATAGAATAATATACCTATAAATCTTTCAGCTAAGCTGTGTTTAATTAGGTTAACTATGGGTGAATGCACATAAAGACCTTTGCAGAGGAAGAGGAAGAGTTTATCTTCCACAGACTCTGCTTAACGGAACCACCCAAAAGAGTTAACTTTAGAAAAAA
Source organism: Cephalopachus bancanus (assembly GCA_027257055.1). Classification (NCBI taxonomy): domain Eukaryota; kingdom Metazoa; phylum Chordata; class Mammalia; order Primates; family Tarsiidae; genus Cephalopachus; species Cephalopachus bancanus. The sequence goes on along the minus strand of JAPVLO010000541.1, from coordinate 168,405 downwards.
AATTAAACACATAAAGAAGGAATGAAATGTAAAAGCTAAACCAACAACTGTAAAATTTGTAGAGGAGAACACGGGAGATCTTTGTGACCTGAAGTTTGGCAAATATTTCTTTTTTTTTTTTTTTTTGAGTTGGAGCCTCACTCTGTCGCCCAGACTGGAGTGCAGTAGAGTGTAGAGATGAGGTCTTGCCAAGTTGCCCAGGTGGGTCTCGAACCCATGGACTCAGGCATTCCACTCATCTCAGCCTCCCAAAGGCGCGGGATTATAGGCTGAGCCACCGAGCCCAGCTAAATATTTCTTAAATATGACACTAAAAGTACAATTAATAATGAACATATTGATAAATTGGACTTAATCAAAATGGAAAACTTCTCTTCCAAACATGGTGTTGAGTATAAAAGAACAAACCACAAATTGACAGATAATCTTTGCAAAGCACATATCTGACCAAGGGCACGTAGCTAGAATATACAAAGAACCTGAAAATGCGGTAATAAGAGAAAAAAACCTAATTAAAAAATGGACAAAAGATTTGAACAGACACTTCATCAAAGAAGATATTTGGATGGTAAATAAACACATGAGAAGATGTTCGACATTGTTAGTCTTTAGGGAAACGCAAATTAAATAGACATGAGGTACTATTACATGTCTCTTAAAATGGCTAAAAATTAAGAGTGACCATACCAAGTATTAGTGAGGATATGAAGGAAGTAGAATTTCCATACACTGCTGATAGGAATGTTTAATTGCATGACCACTTTGAAATACAATTTGGCAGTTTTATTTAATGAAATCCCTTTCAAAATCCCAGCAGTGTTTTTTTGCAGAAATAGAAAAATCTATTCTAAAATGCATGTAGAATCTTAAGGGGACCCCAAGTACACAAAACAACCTCAAAAAAAAAAAAAAAAAAAAAACCAAAGTTGTAGGTCTTGTACTTCCTGATCTCAAAACTTATTAAAAAGTTATAGTAATTAAAATTGAAAGATACTGGAATAAAGACAGATGGAAGAGAGTCTAGAAATAAGACTTTACGTGTATGGTCAAATGATCTTTGACAAGGATACCAAAGCTCTCTCCATGGAGGAAGAGAATCTTTTCAACATACAGTGTTGAAAAATTGAATATCCACATGCAGAAGAATAAAGTGGGACCCTTACCTTATACATGTACAAAGATTAAAATGGATCAAAGACCGAAACATAAGAGCCGAAATCATAAAACTTTTAGAAGAAAACACAGGAGAAAAGCTTTATGACATTGGATATGGCAAGGATTTCTTGGCTGTGACACCAAAAGCACAGGCAGCATAAGTAAAATTAGAAAAATTTGACTCTCCAAATTTAAAACTTCTCTACATCAAAGGATATAGTCGACAGAAAAGGCAACCTAGAATAGAAGAAATATTTGCAAATCATGTATCTGATAAGGGGCTAATATCCAGAATGTATAAAGAACGTGTACAACCAACAATGGGAGAACAACCCAGTTTAAAAAAAGCAAACAGACTTTTCTTTAAAGAAGAGCATTGCTAATCATCAGGAACACGCAAATCAAAATCACCATGAAGGCTAGGCGCAGTGGCTCACGCCTGTAATCCTAACACTTTGGGAAGCCGAGGTGGGAGGATTGCTTAACCCAGGAGGTGGAGACCAGCATAGACAGCGTAGCAAGACCTTGTCTCTACAAAAAAAAAAAAAAAAAGTGTAATGATGCGCATCTTTAGTCCCAGCTACTTGGGAGGCTGAGGCAGAAAGATCACCTGAGTCCAGAAGGTCAAGGCTGTGGTGAGCTGTGATTGTGCCACTGTACTCCAGCCTGGGTGACAGAGTGAGAGCCCAGCTTAAAAAAAAATAATAAACCACAGTACTGTCTCATACCTATTAGGATGACTATTGTCAAACAAACAAAACAGAATAAGAGTTGGCAAGAATGTGCAGAAATTAGACCCATTGTGCACTGTTGTAAAATGGTGCAACTGCTATGGAAGACAAGGTGACAGTTCCTCAAAAAACTAAAAATGGCATTACCATATAACCCATCAATTCTACTTTTGAGAATATACCCAAAATAATAAAAAGAATAACAACAACATCATTCACAATAGCCAAAAGATAGAAGCAACCTGAATGTCCCGTGATGGAAGAATGGATAAACAAAAATATGGTGTACATGTATGATGGAATATGATTCAGCCTTAAACAGAAGGACTTCTGACACATTTTACAACAGATGAATCTTCAAGGCATTATGCTAAGCGAAGTAATCCCATCTTACAAACACTGGTACCTAGAGTATTCCGATTCATAGAGACAGAAAGTGGAATGGTAGTTTCCAGGGTCTGGGCAAAGGGGCAATGGGGAGTTGTTTAATAGGTGCTGAATTCCAGTTTTGCAAGATGAAAAGAGTTCTGGGGATTGGTTGCACAACAGTGTGAATGTACTTAGCACTATTGAACTGTACACTTAAAAGTGGTTAAATAAACTTTTGTCCGAGCACAGTGGCTCATGCCTATAATTCCAGTGCTAGGAAGGCCAGTGTGAGAAGGTCGTTTGAGGCTAGGAGTTCGAGACCAGCCTGGGCAATATAGCAAGACACTGTCTCTACAAACAATTTTAAAAGAAATTATCTAGGCATAGTAGCATGCACCTGCAGTCCCAGCTACTTAGGAGATTGAGACCAAGGATCTCTTGAGCCCAGGAGCTGGAGGTTACAGTGAACTATGATTGCACCACTATACTTCAGCCTGAGAGACAGAATAAGACCTTGTCTCTATTTTTTTTTCAGCTTATTAAAAATAAATAAAAAGATGGTTAGTTTTATGTTAGGTAAATTTAATTCAATTAAAAAAAATACTAGAGCTGGGCTCAGTGGCTCAGCCTGTAATCCCACGCTTTTGGGAGGCTGAGGTGAATGGATTGCCTGAGCCCGCAGGTTCGAGACCCGCCTGGGGAGCGAGACCTCATCTCTACAATAAATCAAAAAATCAGCCGGGCGTGGTAGCGCATGCCTGTAATTCCAACTACTTGGAAGGCTGAGGCGGAAGGATCGCCGGACCCAGCAGTTCGAGGCTGCAGTGGCAGGAGCGGCCCCAGCACTCCAGTCTGGGCAACAGAGTGAGACTCCAACTCAAAAAAAAAAATACTAGTGTGCTACATATGTGAAAAGTTAAACTGGGCATGGTAGCTGATGCCTATAATCCTAACACTTAGGGAGGCCAAGACAAGAGGATTGCTTGAGGCCAGGAATTTGAGAACCAGCCTGAGCAAAATGAGCAAGACTCCAACTCTACAAACTTTTTAAAAAATTAGCCAGATGTGTTGGTATGTGCCTATAGTCCTGACTGAGGTGGGAGGATTATGTGAGCCTAGGAGTTCAAGGTTATGGTGAGCTAGGATTGTCACTATACTCCAGCTTAAGCAACAGAGTGAAACTGTCTCTAAAAAAAAAGAAAAGTTAATCATACAGTTAGCATATGACCCAACCATTCTGCTTCTAGGTATTTACCCATGAGAAAAGCAAGCATATGTTTATACAAAGGTTTGCACACAAATGTTTCTAGCTGCTTTATTTGTAATAGCCCAAAACTGGAAGTAGCCCAAATGTCCATCAACAGGTGAATGGTTAAGGAAATTGTGGCACATTCATAAAATGGAATACTAGTCAAGAGAAAGGAATGAACCACTGATGCACAGGACAATAGATGAATCTCATATGTTGAATAAAAGAATCCAGACAAAATGAATACATCCTTTGTAATTTCATTTATATAAAATCCTTGGCTGGGCACATTGCTCATGCCTTATAATCCCAGCACTTTGGGAGGTCAAGGTGAGAGAATTGGTTGAACCCCAGGAGTTGGAGGACTAGCGTAGGCAACATAGCAAGAGCTTGTCTCTACCAAAAAAGATAATAATTAGCTGGGTGTGATGGTGTGCACCTGTAATCCATGCTACTCAGGAGGCTGAGCAAAAGAATTCTGAGTTCGGGGGGTTGAGGCTGCTGTGAACCATGATTGTGCCACTCCCCTCAAGCCTGAGCAACAGAGTGAGACCCTAACTCAAAAAATATAAATAAATAAATAAAAACAAAATGTCTGTTTTACTATTTGGACAGACATGGTGCCTCACACCTGTAATCCCAGCACTTTGGGAGACTGGGGCAGGAAGATTGACTGAGCTCAAGAATTCAAGACCAGCCTCAGCAATATGAGAGCTTATCTCTACAAAATATTTTCTGGGCATAATGGCATGTGCCTATAAATCACAGCTACTCAGAAGGTTGAGGCAGAAGTATTGCCTGAGCCCAGGAGGTAGAGGCTGCAGTGGGCCATGATTGTGCTATTGCGCTCCAGTCTGAGCAATAGAGTGAGACCTCAACTCAAAAAACAAAGAGCAAAAATAAATGAAATAGAAAACAAAATTATAGTAGAAATAATCAGCAAAATAAAGGATGAATATTTGAAAATATTAAAATAAATCTGGCAAGAATATACATGAAATATAGTGAAAAGTACAGTAATATTAGTAATCATAAAGATGCCTTAACCACTGTTAGAGTTTTAAAATTGAGTACAATGAACACCCTCGAATAAAAAATTTAGGAAACATAAGCAAAATGGATTAGTGACCAGTAATATATGTTTCCAAAATGAATAACAAAATTAAAAACTCAAATATGCCCTGTAGGGGATGAAAAGCTCTTCTTCTACCTTCATAGTTTTTTTGACTGGGACCCTGGGAATTAAACTGACAAATGACATTAGCAGGAGAAAGACATACAAGTTTTATTTGATACTAATATTCTTGGTTCATACATGAACTCATTATATAATAAGAAATGAAGGCCCAATATGCATATACACTGAGAGATTATATACTAATTCAACAAAGAATGATAAATTGTGGAGGTGTGAAAAGCCAAAGAAAGAGGGCAGGGCTTCTAGGGGCAGTAGGTTGGGGGAAGATTAATACAGGGAGGAATCTAGTAGATAAAATAACCTAAAGTTATTTTTGTAAGATTTATCTTAGTATTATCTCTTGTGACCATAAAACTTTCTGTTCTTCAGGAGCAGGAATTTATGGCAATCCTCATCTCTCAGACATTTTTCTTTAAAACAGATAAAGGGTAAATCAGATTAAGGAAGATCTGGAAGGCTTCTTTTTGCATCCGCTGATTCTTAATCGCCTTCAGCACAAAACAATCCTTATGCCAAAAGTGGCATATTTTGGGGTGGCATATTCTGCCCCTATTCAGCCTATAATCACTAAAGAAAAAAAATTGATATAGTCTACGTATTATTCATGCCTACTTTTATAGGTTAATTCTACAAAACATTTAAGTAATGTAGAATCCTGGCCGGGCAGAGTGGCTCAATCCTGTATTCTCAGCACTTTGGGAGGCCGAGGTGAGGGGATTGCCCGAGCCCATGGGATTGAGAACAGCCTGGGCAACTTGGCGAGACCTAATCTCTACAATAAATTTTTTTAAATAGCCAAGCATGGTAACGCATGCTTGTAGTTTCAACTACTTGGAAGACTAAAGCGGAAGGATTGCCTGAGCCCAGCATGTTGAGGCTGTGGTGGCGGCAATTGTGCTGCTGCACTCTAGCCTGGGCAACAGAGTGAGACTCCAACTAAAGAGAAAAAAAATTTAATGCAGTTCACGTTTGCAAATTAAAGGAGAAGCACTGTATAAACAGCACTTGATACAATAAACAAAAGACCTTTGATAGTATTCAGCACCCTTTTGTGATTAAGGAAAAGAAAATTCTGTAAACTTTGACTAAAAGAACTTCCTTAAGTTAATAAGGGATATCTACCAAATATGTCTAAGAAGCATTTTGCCTAATGGTACATTCTCTTTAAAATTGGAAACAAACCAGACAAAGATATCTATTGTTGCCACTTTTGTTCAATATGGTATTAAGTATCCTAGCCAATTCAGTGCAAGTCAAAGATATTAAAAAAAATAATAAAAGCCAGCTTGGTGGCTCAGCCTGTAATCCCGTGCCTTGGGAGCCTGAGGTGAGTGGATTGCCTGAGCCCGCAGGTTCGAGCCCCGCCTGGGCAACTTGATGACACCTCATCTCTCCAATAAATCAAAAAATTAGATGGGTGTGGTAGTGCATACCTGTAGTTCCAGCTACTTGGAAGGCTGAGGTGGAAGGATCACCAGAGCCCAGCAGGTCAAGGCTGCAGTGGCTGGGAGTGGCCACTGGACTCCAGCCTGAGCGACAGAGTGAGACTCCAACTCAGAAAAAAAAAAGCAAAATAAGGATGCCGGGTGCAGTGGCTGAGGGACAGAGTAAGACCTTGCCTCTTTTTTTTTTAAGCTTATTAAAAATAAGTAAAAAGATGGTTAGCTTTATATTAGGTAAATTTAATTCAATTAAAAAAAAAACTAGTGTGCTACGTATGTAAAAAGTTAAACTGGGCATGGTAGTTCATGCCTATAATCCTAACACTTATGGAGGCCCATTGGGAGGTGAAGACAAGAGGGTTTCCTGAGTTCAGGGATTCAAGACCAGCCTGAGCAACATGGCGAGACCTTGTCTCTACAACAGATCAAAAAAATTAGCTGGGCGTGGTAGCACCTTCCTGTAGTTCCAGTTACTTGGAAGGCTGAGACAAGTAAGAGTGCCTGATCCCAGGTCGAGGCAGTGGTGGCCGTGAGCATGCCACTTCACTCCAATGTGAGCAAAAGAGTGAAACTGTCACTAAAAAAAAAAATAAAAATTTTAAAAATTTAAAAATAAAAACCATAAGGACTAGGAACAAAACTGTAGTTATTTGCAAATGATTTGTTTGCATAGAAAATCTAAGAAATCTATTCACAAATTATTAAATAAAACTTAGCACTTGTTCCAGGAAGATGGCGACGACATAGTGGAATTGTGAGATTCTCCAAACATAAGTTCCCAAAAAGACACTTCCCCCACCACCAGCTGCCCTGGTCTGAGTCCCGGGGACCCTCGGTCCCACACAGGACCAGATAGTGCGACCCCCGGCTGCTGCTGCTCCACTATACGTGACCCCCACCTGCGTGGGAGTCTCGGGTCTCAGCTCCCTCCCTGGCTACATTGTCTCGCCCAGCACCAAGCCGCCGGCACCAGCACCAAGTGCCCACCCCTCAGAGATCCCAGCTCCATTTCTGACTGAAGTACCCTGTGAGGGGCCCAGGGCTACTCTTGCCACTCACCGCCTGCCCAATGGAGCTCTGGAGCTCTGGGTCCACCCTGGCTGAGGCATCCAGCGTGCAACCCCATGCATGTGTAAGGGAACAGTATATCTTAAGGAGGTGCTGATCGGAGGCTCTCAGCTCCAGAGGAGGGAACTCCCGACTCTCTCCTCCACCCCAACCTGCTGGTGGCACACCGGATCCAGCGCTCAACTGTGCAGTTGATCCCCAGTGCCTTGCACACCACCACAGCCCATCATAGTGGATCACCCAGGGACCCAGACGAGGAGAGAGGATCCACAAAAGAGGAGCTGCCACCTTGGCCATTTCCCAGGCAGAGATTTGCATTGCCCCGCCCACGTACGAGTAGCCTCCACCTCAGTTCCTAAGGTAACATTGCTAAACAGGAGACAAATCCCCTCCCCTACGCTGAATCAGACACAGACAACTAAGCGTTGCAGACCTCTCAGGCAGCAGGATAAAGGAACAAACCCAAGCTCCAAGTAAATATATCTGCCTGCAATGAAAGCAAAGGGGAGAGGCTAGAGATCAGAGGTGAAGAGACTTTAGACACTCAGGAAAGATTCCACAGCTAGTCTGATTTCTTATTTTGACTTTTAATTTTATCATGTTGACTGTTTGTTTTGCTCACTGTTTGTTTGCTTTTTGACTTACACTATCTGTTTGTGTAGGGGAAAGCACATCAAAAGGCATGGTTTTATTGGTCTTTGTGTAGCTACCGGTATTTTTTAGGGAATTTTGCTTGCGTGTCTTTTTCACTTCTCTCTGGCTTTGTGTCTCTTTTTCACCTGTTAGTTGGTATGTATGTCTGTTTTCCCTCTCATTGTTCTCTCTTTCTAACTTCCTATTGAACCCCCCTTCCTCCATTATTTTCCTCTTTCGTACCTCCTTTTGTTCCAGGGACCAAATCTACATCCCGCTGCACAGACAGATTGTAAGGCAGTGGGAAATAGGTTCCAGTGTGCCCATACACCTGTTGGTGGATGCTGGAATCAGCAGATAGATTCTGAATCACAGCTTCCCCCTCAGTTAAACCTCAAAACTGCAAAAAGTACAGCCCACACTCAAGTCTCAAAAGTGAACAAAGCCAGAGGACCCTCATAAGGAAGAATAAGAGATTGCACAAGCAAAGCAAAAGCAACCCCACCTTTCCTGAAAAACAGAATTCAAGAAGGGGAGGGAAAGGGGGAGAGAGAAAAAAATCTACACAAATGAAGAAAAACCAAAAGAAGAATATAGGTCTCTCCAGACCTCTGGGAGGGCAGACACTGAGAAAACGGACTTCGGAATGCCATGAAGAGCCCCCAAAATGACTGGTCTCAAACTACAAACCTAGGTATCAAGACATTAATGGAGAGATTAAAAAGAATTGAGGAGAGACAAGAAGAAACTAGGAAGGAGCTCATAACTGAGATAACAGTAATAAAGAATAATGTGAATGAAATAAATAATAAACTGATAAGCATGGAAAGCAGAATTAGCCAAGCAGAAGAAAGAATCTCAGAGCTTGAGGACCAAAATATAGAACTAGCCCAAACTGTTAAAAACACAGAAAACAAGCTCAAAAAGACAGAACAACACCTTCAAGAGATGAGCGATTACTTCAAGAGACCGAACCTAAGAGTAATTGGCCTTCCTGAGGCAGAAAGAGAGACAGAGACCACACTGGAACAAACCTTCCATGAGATCATTCAAGAAAACTTCCCTTATCTAATCAGTGATGCAAAAATTCAAACACAAGAGATTCAGAGAACCCCTGCAAGACAACAAATGAGAAGACCAACTCCCAGACACATCATAATTCGCATAAACAAAGTAGGCATAAAAGAAAAAATCCTAAAGGCAGCAAGAGAAAAAGGCCAGATCACCTACCATGGAAGACCAATTAGAATAGCACCAGAAGCCGGGCTCAGTGGCTCAGCCTGTAATCCCGCACCTTTGGGATGCTAAGGTGAGTGGATTGCCTGAGCCCACGGGTTCAAGACCTGCCTGGGCAGCGAGACCTCATCTCTACAATAAATCAAAAAAATCAGCCGGGTGTGGTAGTGCATGCCTGTAATTCCGGCTACTTGGAAGGCTGAGGCGGAAGGATAGCCGGAGCCCAGCAGGTCAAGGCTGCGGTGGCCGAGCCGCCACTGCACTCCAGTCTGGGTGACAGAGTGAGACTCCAACTAAAAAAAGAACCAAAAAACAAAAAAACAAAGAATAGCACCAGATTTATCTACAAAAACCCTGCAGGCTAGGAGAGCTTGGAGCTCTATCTTCAAAGTCCTAAAAGATAAACAATTTCAGCCAATAATAACTTACCCAGCCACGTTAAGCTTCATCAGCAAGGGAGAATTAAAATCTTTCCCAGATATCCAGTTCCTAAGAACTTACGCTGCCACAGGGCCACCTCTGCATGAAACGCTTAAGAAAGTACTAAACACAGAAGAAAAGGAAAAAAGAACAACGCTCTTCATAAGTGTACAGGAAAAAGAATAAAATACACATGAACCAACCCCAAAACCAAAAGAAAGAAAACCAAGTGGAAGAACAACAACTCTATAAGAACTCTATGATAAGGACCAACTGTCACATTTCAATAATTAGCCTGAATGTGAATGGACTAAATGCACAACTGAAAAGACATAGAATGACAAAATGGATAGAATATCACCAGGCAACAATATACTGCCTTCAAGAGACCCATCTCACTGGAAAGGACACACACAGACTCAAAGTAAAAGGATGGGAAACAAATTTTCAGGCGAATGGAACACAAAAGAAAGGAGGAGTCGCGATCCTAATTTCAGACAAAATACCATTTAAGCTATCAAAAATTTTAAAAGATACAGAAGGCCACTACATAATGATAAAAGGTTCACTCCATCAACAAGAAATATCTATCCTAAACATATACGCACCCAACATAGGAGCGCCAACTTTCATAAAGCAGCTTCTAGGAAAACTAAAGAAAGATATTGACTCTAACACCATCATAACTGGAGACTTTAATACCCCACTCACAACCCTAGGCAGATCATCAGGACAAAAAATCAGCAATGAGATCCAGAACCTCAATGTGACTCTTGACCAAATGGACTTTATTGATACCTACAGAACACTCCACCCATCGTCCACAGAATATACATTCTATTTAGCACTGCATGGAATGTACTCTGAGATCAACCACATACTTGACCATAAATCAAGCATAAACAAATTTCAAAAGATCGTCATGCACCTTGTCGGACCACAGTGGAATAAAAATAAACATCACCACCAACAAGCTCCCTGCCAAACCCACAAAGACATGGAAACTAAACAGCATGATGCTAAACAACTCCTGGGTCAACAATGAAATCAAAACAGAGATTAAAAGATACCTGGAAACAAATGAAAATCAGGAGACATCTTACCAAAATCTCTGGGATGCCATGAGAGCTGTAGTAAGAAGGCAATTTGTATCCCTACAAACGCACATGAAGAAAATAGAAGGATCACAAATCAACAGCCTAACAAGTCACCTTAGGAAGCTGGGAAAGCAAAACCTCCAAAACCCTAACTGCAGCAGAAGAATCCAGATCACCAAATAAAAGCCCAAATCCGGGACATAGAATACAAAAAGATAATACAAAAAAATCAGTGAAACAAAAAGCTAGTTCTTTGAAAGGATAAACAAGATCGATGGTCCCTTAGCTAGACTAACCAAGAAAAAAAGAGAAAACGCCCAAATAAATACAATCAGAAACACAAAAGATGAAGTCACATCTGACCCCAAGGAAATGCAAAAGATCATTAGAGACTACTATGTACACTTGTATGGAAACAAACTGGAAAACCTTAAGGAAATGGAAGACTTTCTGATATCACACAACCTGCCTAGGTTGAAAGAAGAAGAAATTGAGACCCTAAATAGACCAATAACAATCAAGGAAATTGACTATGTAATAAGAAAACTACCTATAAAACAAAGCCCTGGACCAGATGGCTTTCCAGCAGAATTCTATAAGACATTTAAGGAGGAGCTGATACCAATCCTACTGAAAGTATTCCAGGCGATTGAGAAAAATGGAACCCTCCCCAAATCATTCCATGAAGCCAACATCACAGTGATACCCAAGCCAGGTAAAGACCCAACAAAGAAAGAGAACTACAGGCCAATATCCTTGATGAACATAGATGCCAAAATTCTCAACAAGATCCTAGCAAACTGGATTCAACAACACATCTCAAAAATCATCCATCATGACCAAGTAGGCTTCATCCCTTGGACGCAAGGTTGGTTCAACATTCGCTAGACAATAAATGTAATTAAATACATCAACAGATGTCAGAACAAAAACCACATGATTATATCATTAGATGCAGCAAAAGCTTTTGATAAAATCCAGCACCCTTTCCTGATAAAAACCCTCAAACACCTAGGCATACATGGAACATACCTCAAAATAGTAAAAGCCATCTACAAGAAGCCCATAGCTAGCATACTCCTAAACAGACAAAAATTGGAGCCATTTCCCCTGAAAATTGGAACAAGAAGAGGATGCCCACTCTCTCCCCTCCTGTTCAATATAATATTGGAAGTCCTAGCTGGAGCAATCAGAAAAGAGAAAGTGATCAGGGGTATTCAAATAGAAAAAGAGGAAGTCAAGTTATCCCTCTTTGCTGACGACATGATTGTGAACCTTGAAAACCCAAGAGAATCTGTCAAAAGCTTCTTTGCACTGATAAAGGACTTTGACAAAGTCTCAGGATATAAAATAAATGTGCAAAAGACAATCGCATTTCTTTACACCAATAATAAACAGAAACCCAAATAAAAAACACAATCCCATTCATAATAGCCACAAAAAAAAATGAAATACCTTGGCATCTTCCTATCCAGAGATGTGAAAGACCTTTAACAATGAAAACTACAAAACACTGCCCAAAGAAATCAAGGATGACACAAACAAGTGGAAAAATATTCCATGCTCATAGATTGGAAGAATCAACATTATAAAGATGTCTATTCTGCCTAAGGTAATCTACAGATTTAATGCAATACCCATCAAATTACCAGCAGCATTCTCAGAGCTAGAAAAAACAATACAGGAATTCATGTGGAAACACAAATGACCAAGAATAGCCAGAACAATCCTCAGCAAAAAATAAAGAAAAACAACAAAGCAGGAGGTATCACATTACCAGACTTCAAACTTTACTATAGAGCTACAATAATCAAAAGACTTTGGTATTGGTACAGGAACAGGCATATAGACCAATGGAATAGAATTGAGATTCCAGAAGCAAAACCTCAATTTCTTGATCCACTCATCTTCGACAAAGCCTCCACCACCCACCACTGGGGAGAGGAGAACCTATTCAGTAAATGATGCTGGGAAAACTGTCTGACCACATGCAGAAGACTCAAACAAGACCCCTATCTATCCCCATACACAAAAGTTAACACTAAATGGACCAGACACCTAAATGTAAAACCTCAAACCATAACAACCTTCGAAATTGCAGGACACACCCTTACGGAAATTGGAACTGGCATCCAAATCCTGACCAAAACCCGAAACCCACAGGCCATAAGAGATAAGATAGACAAGTGGGACCTCATTAAACTGTCAGGCTTCTGCAAAGCCAAAGAAACCATCAAGAGAGCAGGGAAACAGCCCACAGACTGGGAGAAAGTGTTTGCCAACTCCAGGTATGACAGAGGCTTAACATCTTAGATCTACAAAGAACTCAAAAGTGCTGAAAAGAATAAACAAACAACCCCATCATAAAGTGGGCAAAAGATATGAACAGACATTTTTCAAAGGAAAACATCTGAGCAGCCAACTGACACATGAAGAAATGTTCAGCCTCACTAATCATCAAGGAGATGCAAATCAAAACCACACCGAGATACCACCTAACTCGAGTCAGAATGGCAATTATCAATAACTAAAAAAATAACAGTTGCTGGAGAGAGTGTGGTGAAAAGTGAACACTTCTACACTGTTGGTGGAAGTGCAAACTAGTGCAACCTCTGTGGAAAACAGTGTGGTGATTCCTAAAAGCTCTAAATACCGACCTCCCATATGATCCCATAATCCCCCTACTGGGAATATACCCTGAAGAACTCAAATCACTCTATGAAAAAGATACCTGCACACATACGTTTATCGCAGCATTGTTCACAATAGCAAGAACCTGGAATCAACCATGCTGTCCATCAAAAGAGGACTGGATTGTGAAGAAAATTGTACAATTTTATTGAGTTGAAATTTTAAGAGTAAAGAAATGAAAAGTTACTGTATTCCTGATAATGTTCCTATATGCATTTCTCCCCAAATTTAATCAGAAAATTATTATTTTTTTATTTTTTATTTTTTTTGGTCAAAGAATTTTGTCCTATCCTCCCCATCCCATCTGACAAACCGATTGTAAAGTTTATGTGGAAGAGCAAAAGCAGTATCTCTACAGGCCATTTCTAGGGATTGACCGATTTTACTAAAGAGAAATTTATTTGAAATTCATTTCATTTCATGTTATTCGTGTTTTATTCTGTTAAAGTTTAAGTAAGATACTTATAAAACTTATTAAATGCTGCAGTGATTATTTCACAGTATTAGTTTTATATCAAAATGAATGTTAGCCGGGCTCGGTGGCTCAGCCTGTAATCCCGCTCTTTGGGAGGCTGAGGTGAGTGGATTGCCTGAGCCCGTGGGTTCAAGACCCACCTGGGCAACTTGGCGAGACTTCATCTCTACAATGAAATCAAAAAATTAGCCGGGTGTGGTAGTACGCGCCTGTAGTTCCAGCTACTTGGAAGGCTGAGGCGGAAGGATCGCCGGAGCCCAGCAGGTCAAGGCTGCAGTGGCTGGGAGCATGCCACCGCCCTCCAGTCTGGGCAGAGTGAGACTCCAACTCAAAAAAAAAAAAAAAAAATGAATATTTACTCATATTTCTAATATTGAAAAATTATAAGCAAAATAAATGTTCCTTGAACAGAATTACTTAAATAAGACTCTCCAGAACCTGAAGTATATAGTTTTTTTGAGGTTTTGTTGTTGTTGTTGTTGTTGCTGTTTTTTGAGTTGGAGTCTTACTCCATCCAGGCTGGAGTGCAGTGGCACGCACACTCACGGCCACTCCAGTGCCGACCTGGGCTTCAGATATCCTTGCACCTCAGCCTTCCGAGTAGCTCAAACTACAGACGTGTACTACCTCGCCCGGCTATTTTTAATTTTATTGTAGAGCCGAGGGCTCGCCAGGTTGCTCAGGCTGGTCTCGAACCCATGGGCTCAGGCAATCCACTCGCCTCAGCTTCCCAAAGTGCTGGGATTCCAGGCTGAGCCACCGAGCCCGACCTGTTTTTTTTTTTTAGCTGGAGTCTCACTGTGTTGCCCAGGCTGGAGTGCAGTGGCATGCTCACGGCCACCGCAGCCTGGACCTGTTTGGCTCAGGCAGTCCTTTTGCCTCAGACTTCCAAGTAGCTGGAACTACAGGCAAGTGCCACCATGCCCAGCTACTTTTTTTTCTTTTTAAATCTATGGTAGAGATGAGGTCTCGTCAAGTTGCCCAGGCTGGTCTCGAACCCATGAGCTCAGGCAATCCTCTTACCTCGGCCTCCCAAAGTGCTGGGATTATAGGCGTGAGCCACTGCACCCAACTGAGTATATAGTTATTAAAAAGGATATGCATATGTGTCCTCTGAGATATCTCTGAATCATGCATAGAAACCTGTCAATTGTGGTTATCTGAGGAATGAGGACAATCCCTGGGACAAGAGAAAGGCACCTGAGTACCTATATTCATGTATATTTTTGTATGTATTATATGACAATAAAAAATTAACTAAAAAAATATTAGTCTCACTTGATTACCTTCAAAGGTGGTGTATCCTAAGCCTGCCTACTTAGGCTTATCATTCAAAAGACAGAATTTAAATTAAAAAGGGGTGGGAGTTATTGCAATATAATTCAGATACCATACAATTTACCCATTTAAATTGTGAAATGATTTTTGTATATTCACAGAGTTATGCAATCACCACCAAAATCAGTTTTAGAACATTTTTAGCATCCCAAAAGAAATTGTATGCCCATTAGCAATCACTTCCCATTTCTCCTAACCCTAGGCAACCACTCAACTACTTTCTATCGCTATAGATTTTCCTGATCTGGATATTTCATAATAATGGAATCATCTAATATATATTCTTTTGTGGCAGACTTTAACTTAGCATGTTTTCAAAGTTCATCCATGTTGTACCATGTGCCAGTCTTGGGTGTATATTTACCACATCTCATTTATATGTTTATCAGTTGATGGATATTTGGGTTGTTTCTGCTCTTTTGGCTGTTATGGGCAGTGCAGCTGTGAATACTCATATGCAGGTTTTTGTATGGACATAGGTTGTCGTTTAACATAGGTATATGCCTATAGTAACCTTTTGAAGATGGCAGAATGTTTTTCAAAATGGCTGCATTTTACTTTCTCATCAGCCTGAGGGTTCTGTTTTTTCAGTGTTGTCGTTAACATGGTAACATGTCTTTTTGATTATAACCATTCTGGTGGGTGTGAAGTAGTGTCTCATTTGGGTTTTTATTTGTATTTTCCTGTTAATGATGTCAAGCATCTTTTTGTGTGGTTATTTACTTTTGTATATCTTTTTGGAGAAAGAATTTGCTTTTATAAATAGTTTTACTTGTCATTCACAGACAAAATACCAATGATCTGGGATAAGAAAAGTTCTAAGGGTTTTTGAACAATGCTCTGATAATAGGTATTGGAGAAAAAAAAGAAAGTAGCCAGGATTATTTTATCTAGAGTTGAAGAAAAGCATAAGTTCTCTAAGGACTTGTGTCACAATAGGAGCAAGACAAATAGAACAGGAATAAAACTGAATGTTCTAGGAGTCAAAAGAGAGAAATACTGAAGATAGGTTACCCTATTTGAAACTTTCTAAAGTAGAACGTAAAAATAAGGCAGACTAAATGAAAGGATTGTAATAACAAGAAATGTGATAGAAGCTGGCCCCTGGAAGTAATCTTTTATATCATTACAAGGAAACAATACTTATAAGTTATAGATAGTTTTGTAAAGAAAATCCCCTAGTTTAGATATTTCAAAATTAGTGACTTTGGTTTAGCATTTAGAAAAGATTGTTTATAAGGTTTAAAAAAATGTTTATTTAGAAAATCTTATATTGAAAAAGGTTGGATACAGTCGCTCATACCTGTAATTCCAGCACTTTGAAAGGCCGGGGCAGGAGAATTGCTTAAGCCCAGGAGTTCGAGACCAGCCTAGGCAACATAGCAAGACCTCATCTCTACAAAAAATAAAAAATTAGCTGGGCATGGTTGTGTGTGCCTGTAGTCCTGGCTATTCAGGAAGCTGAGAGGGAGGATCACTTGAACCCAGGAATTAAGGCTGCAGTAAACCTTGAGTTTGCCTCTGCACTCCAACCTGGGCAACAGCATGAGAACTCAACTCAAAAATATATTCATACATACATAGAAATATTGAAAAATATAAAGGATAGTATATTAAACAGCGATGTTTAGTCACCTATAATGAACAAATGCTAATTTTTCAGTTTGCTTCACATTATACAAACAAACACACACAAATTTAGGTAGGTTCCCTTACAAGTCCCATTTTCCTGCTGAACACTCACCCTCCCACCCTGTCCCCCAAAAACAGCCACTGTAATGTAAGGTACATTCAACCATATTTTATATTTTACTACATACATGTATATCTGTAAGCCAGTACTTCGAGGTTTTTTAAAATATATAAAGTAATATGATACTATATGTGTGTAATATTCAGCATCTTGTTCTTTTTTTTCAGAATTATAATTTCAAGGTATACTTACTTATATGTTGATACTTAACAGGTCTGTTTCATTCAGTTGAACTGTTATCAAGTATTCCAGCTTCTAAATCTGCCACAGTTTATTCCTCTACTTATGGGCACCTAGGTTATATTCAGATAATAGTGCTGTTACTACTAACAGTGCTAAAATATAAACATACTTGTATAGACTGTACACATGTAACAAGGTATTTCTAGTTACAAACCTGAAAGAAATTCCTGGGACATGGAGTATCATTTGGTTCAAAGGTTAGGGTCTGGAAAGTTATCTAAAACTACTAAATTAATTGTAACATCTGTGGGATGATTTTAGCTCTGTGAGAACAACTTATCTATTTTGGTTTACTCAGTGACTAAAGTAGTGTTTAATGCTGAGTAGATGTTCTCTTTAAGTATTCTTGAAACAATTAATCTTTGGGTTTCTGATACCCTGGGATTATGAACAAATATCTGTTGATTGTTACATTAATCCTGATTGTTTCTAAGGAAAAGAAAGGACAAAGGGCACTATTACATCTCTTATGTGTGAAAAGGAGTAGGGAAATATGGATATTTGTATTTGCTTACATGCTTGTGCTATAATTAAGCAAGTAATGTTTGTGGAATGGAGCAGCTAAGGAAAAGATATGTTCTTGTTTTAACCAATTTGGGAGAAAAAGCTAATACCAAAAACTTCAACTTTCTTTAGAACAAATAAACGGTTTTAATGGAATAGATTGAGAGTAAAGGGACATCATTAGATTAAATGTTAGACTCTCCCGCCCTCTTTATTTTTAGCAACAGCAAAGCAGAACCTAAGATTTACAAGTGTTGAAGGGGGGGGTGATAAAAAAGGTAAACTATATGTATAAGCTCAAATAATTAAATTTACAACAATTCTGATGGCCACTTGAATTTTAGAGCAATTTCTTTCTTTTTTTTTTTTTTTTTTTTTTTTTAGCTGAAGTCTCACTGTGTTGCCCAGGCTGGAGTGCAGTGGCACACTCACAGCCACCCCAGCGTCAACCTACTGGGCTTCGGCAAGCCTTTGGTCTCAGCCTTCCAAGTATTCGGAGCTACAGGCGTGTGCTACCACGACTGGCTAATATTTTATTTATTGTAGAGGCAGTTATTGCCAAGTTTCCTGGGCTGGTCTCGAACCTGCAGACTCAGGCAGTCCTCTCGCCTCGGTCTCCCAAGGTGCTAGGATTACAGTCTGATCCACTAAGCCTGGCCAGCAATTTCTTAGAGTTTTTTTGTTTTTGTTTTTTTTTACTTTTTTTACTATGGAAATTTTACACATACACAAAAGTAGAGTAGTGTAATAAGTCATCATGAACTCATTGATTAAAAGTAATTTTAATTGTCTTGAGAGAATTTGGACCGATATATTTTGTTTCGGTCTAAATTTTCCTTTGGCAGATAAATATGCAGACAATTTAATTGTCTCTAGCTCTGTTAAAATCAGATAGTTTATTAATCTTTTAAAAAGAAAATTGGGGCCAAACACCATGGCTTACACCTGTAATCCTAGTGCTTTGGGAGGTTGAGGCAAAAAGATTGCTTGAACCCAAGAGTTTTGCACCATCCTAGGCAACATAGTGTCTCTACAAAAAAATTTTTTAATTAGTCAGGTGTGGTGGCTTGTGCCTATAATTCTAACTACTCAGGATGTTGATGCAGAAGGTTCACCTGAACCCAAGAGTTAGAGTCTACAGTGATTCATGAAGTGCCACTGTACTCCAGCCCAAGTGACAGAATAAAACCCTGACTCAAAAAAAAATTGTTGTTATTCTAACAGTCTAGAAAGGAATCATAAACCTGGTTTATTTAAAAACATCTTTTTAGTTCTTCCTAGCCTTAAAATATGAGCCAACCTCCCCCCCCACCTTCACATGGGTAATACCTTCAGATGGTATTTACAGTAAGATATCTTGTTTCCAGTCCTGCCTATGTACCCAATCTCTCCTCTGCCTTTTTGGTAACTCCTTTTTAGGGTGTGTCTGTGTGTGCACCTGAATTTTTAGAGTTTCTTTATGTGCATGTAAACAAATACAAATATCCATATTTCCCTACTCCTTTTCACACATAAGAGATGTAATAGTGTATATTGCGTTCTGTATTTTGTTTTTAAGGTTTATTTAGGTCATTCTGGAAATCTTGTTTCCACGCTTAATTATTCTTTTCTGTAACAGTTCCATTGTCTACAATTCCACAGATACACCGTAGTTGTTTAACCAGTGCATTCAGATTGTGTGCAGACTTTCATTATACAATCAATACTGTAGTGAGTAACATCGCATATATGTTTTTCTTATGTACTGCAGACATAGCTATTGAAATAAATTCCTAGTAGTAAACTTGACTGAGTTAAAAGAGAAATTTGCATTTGTGATTTTGATAGATACTTATAAATTTTGCCTCATAGGTCTTGCTTAGTTATGAGATACGTATTTACTCATAGCGTCATCAACAGAATATGTTGTAAAATTTTTGGATTTTTAACAAGTTTGGGTTTGCTTTTCTCTGAGTGAGGCTGAATATCTTTTCGTATGTTTAAAGTCTATTTCTACTTCTGTTTCTGTGACCTGTCTTTCATACCCTTTGCCCATTTTTCTCTTGTTGGTCTTGATCTCAGTTTTTCAGGAGCTTTTTGTATATTGAAAGGCTAATATACCTGATAAACGAGTTGCAAATATATTTTTCACAATTTGCATTGTTTTTTGACTTCACTTATAGTATGCTTGTTTTGACATCCAAACGTTTTTTAGTTTTATGTAGTTGAATTTAATTTTTTTAATGACTTTTCAGATTTATTTATCCATTATAAAGGCATTTTTTACTCAAAGGCTATAAAGACATTGGCACATATTTCCTAGTTGCCTTTTGGTTTGCCCCTTCTTTCCTTCCTTTCAACAGTTAAGTCGTTGATCCATTTGGCATTTATCCTGATATATAGTGTGAAATGTGGATAAACCTTTTTTCTAGATTGATTCCATTCGTCCCAATATCAGTTATTAAAAAGTTTTCATCTTTACCCTATTTCAGATGCTGCCTTTACATTTCCTTTATGTGTTAGAGTCTGTTTTGCTCTTTCTATTTTGTTCCATTGGTCTCTTAGACAGTTGCATAGGTACTATCATGAAGGAGCAAATATTACATATATTAGTCTACAAAAGTGGGATTAAAAAGATAGATTTATGATTTGCTTTGGTAATAGAGTGAAAAACCAAATTTTTGTCTGCTGATGAAATATACATACAACTTGGAATCAGCATGTGCAGAGAAGCATGAAGGAACATAGCCACATTTGAAGTATATTACTGGCATGCATGAAGGAAATTAACAGAGTCTGAGGAGTAGATAGCCCCAGGTAATTGATAGCCTGTTATGCCACATATGGAATTTGAACTTTGTCCTATAAATGATGGGAAATGTTTAAGCATACAAGTGAAATGTAAGATTATATTTTAAAATGGATTAAATGCAGAATTCAATGGACTTAGTCTGTGCATGAGCTTCAGGATGCATAAACCCTCTGAAATTTTGCTTCGGGGGAGCATCTGAGGCTTTCATTATATTCTCAGAAGTCTTAACACACACACACACACACACACACACACACACGGATACACAAAAGCTAAGAATACCTTCTTTAGAAAGATTTCTGTGGTAACACGGGATAGGATGGTTTGGATAGTTTTTAAAACTAAAGACAAAGTTTCCAGTCAGGAAATTTTGGCATTAGTGTAGACAGAAGATGAGTGGCAGAGGGGAAAGTGGACTTTCTCTTCAGCTCATTCTTTCTGGAAGGTACAGTCAGTTCTCCTTGTTCATAGTAATTATGTTCTATACACTGAATTAATGAATACCGAACCATTGCTCCTAGGGGAAATATGGGGTTATTGTTATGCAAATGAGTCAAAGATGGCCTCTGTGTATTGGCCCCAAGGTTGTTTATTTCTTTGCAGCAGACTGGGAACTGTTAACTTAGAAGTGTGATTGCACCAAACTAAATTTTTGCACATCTAATTGTATTAAGCATAATCCTGATAAGCAGATTTTTAGCCACTGAGAGCCTGCCTACTTTGCACACCCCCAACATCTGTTGACCATGGATAAGATCAAATCTCAGAGCTAAAAAGATCCCATGCTACTGTTGCCCTTTGAAGCTCTTTGATCCGCAGACTCCTTGCTGGGCTGCTGAGCATTACCACTTAGACATGGAAGCTTTTTTCTCCTCTACCCCCATTCCCTGAGTGTCCCCTTGCCCTCCTGGTCTAGGTAGTGGCTCCGCTGCTTTAGCTTCTGAACACTCTAGAGTTGTAAGGGATTTCCCCTGCTTGCAGATCAGGCAGAGTATCACCCAGTAAAGGTTATGCATTCTACTGCCACCTCTGGTCATACCTTTTCCCTTGATCAGGCCCCAAATCCCTTGAAACTCAAAACACTTAGGTTCCTACGAACCTCTGACGACATTTTCATCAATCAATATGTAACCATATTTTATGTGTTTTTCTGTTTAAAGACACCTTATTTCATATATATGGTTGATTTAACACTAAACTCACAACTCACATCACTGTGACTCATGCCTGAAGGAAGCTCACCTGACACCTCTACTTACTCTGCCAGGCATATTTGTGCTTTAGAGCATCAAACGGCACTTCAGTACCATGTTTTGAGGCTATTTTCAATAGCAGAAGCTCCCCGCAAAAGGACAAAAGTGTGGAAAATGTGATACCAGATAGGCCCTGCACAGGACACTTGTTTATAGTTTGAAAAATCGAAATAGGAAGGCAGAGCTTCACTTTGTTCAACCTCAGCTAGGAAGGTGCACACATTAGGTGGCTCAAATATATTTCACTGCTCTGTGCATGTCCACAAAAGTGCTGTGAGTATTGACTTTGACGTTACAAGTAAATTTTAGCAAGTAGAGAAATTTGTAACTATGGATTCTAGGAATAATGAGAATCAACTCTACCAATCCAGTCTCCTCTTGAATACTATACTTCCAATGATAAGCCCACTCCCTCATGACAGACTTTTCCCTTGCAGGGTAGTTTTAATAATTATACTGTACTACAATCTGCCTCCTATTATTTCTAGTCATAGGTTCTAATTAAGCTATTCCAGGACCGTTCTCCACTTCAGTATACTACTTAAATTCACCTGTCTTATATTCACCTTTAAATCCCCCTCAAGCAAAAAGATTCCCAATTTCTTAGAAACTTTAGTCTGATTTATTTAAATAACGATTAAATCAAAGGAATGGAACATTTCATGTTTTTGTTTGTTTATTTTCATTTTTGAGACAGGGCCACAACCTATTGCCCAGACTGGAATACAGTGGCGGGATCATAGGTTACTGTAATCTCTAACACTTGGGCTCAAGTGATCCTCCTGCCTCAGCCTCCCTATGCCACCACACTTTTTCGTTGTTATGATATGATCTCACTATGTTGCCCAGCTATTCGTGGCCTCAAGTGATCCTCTTCCTCAGCCTCACAAGGTGCTGGGATTACAGGTGTGAGCTACCATGGCTGTCCTGAAATATTTAATGTTATTATTACAAACTAGCACATCCCCTCCTGTCTTGTACCTCCCCCCAGTAAAAACCCACCCCCTTGTATACCCATTTCCTCACTAAAGTCCACACCCTCAATTGCAAATTATTCAAATTTGCTTGGGGGGGGAATGAGGCAAAGAAAAGACTAGAGATAAGGATAACTTTAAATATACAGAAAGATTCATCTCTTTTTGCTTTGTCTATCCTTTCCTCTTCTTGGGTCACCTCTACTTTTCCATATATTAGCTTCATTCTGTCAGCAGATTTTCTCAGTGTAGTGAGGAAGATGGCTACCAAGAGCTACAGATTTATATCTTGCCACACTGTAACTATAATAGAAAAAGGAATTTCAACATCTAGGATCTACAAGGAACTCAAATGTGCCAAAAAGAAAAAAACAAGCAGTCCCTTACAAAGTGGTCAACAGTCATGAATAGGCACTTCTCAAAAGAAGACATACAGCAGCCAATGGATACATGAAAAAATGTTCAGCTTCACTAGTCATCAAAGAAATGCAATTTAAAACCACACTGAAATACCACCTAACTCCAGGTAGGATGGCCATCATCAGTAACTCAAAAAACAACAGATGCTGGAAAGGATGAGGGAAAAGGGAATGCTTCTACACTGTTGGTGGGAGTGTAAATCAGTACCACCTCTGTGGAAAACAGTTTGGCAATTTCTAAAAGAGCTAAAAATTGACCTTCCATACTACCTGCAATCCCCCTCCTGAGAATATATCTGGAAGAACTCAAATCGCTCTATGAAAAAGATACCTGCATACACATGTTTATTGCAGCATTATTCACAATAGCAAAAACATGGAACCAATTGTGCTGCCCATCGAAAGAGGACTGGATAAAAAAATGTACATATACACGATAGAATATTATATACCATAAAGAACAAAATTATGAGCTTCACAGCAACTTGGATGAACCAAGAGTCTATAATACTGAGTGATCTATCACTGAAACAAATAACTGAGTGCCACATGTTCTTACTCATAAGTGGACCTTGAACAATTATCATAATACTTTAAGAAAGGAATTGGCAGTAGTGGGAAACTGCCAGAGGAGGGGAGCACACCTCATCAACTAGGGTACCTGCATAATGAACATTTATATACCTAACCCTGAATTGTACTCCACATCTTTAAAATAAAAAATTTTAAAATGAAAAGAAAAGGAACTTCTCTCAACCATTGTCCGTGTGTCAGAATAGGGAAGAACTGTCTGAGTCAGATAGCTAGCCCTGGACCAGTTGCTGTTGCCTGGTATATAGAAAACTGATTAGCTAGTTTATGTCATCTGTAGTCAGAAAAGTAGCTACCCTTGCTTGATAGCTTCTCTTGTACCGTGGGGCAGATTCCCAGAGGAAATAGGGATACAAGGCAACTAAACAATAACAGCTGGGCTTGGTGGTACACCCCTGTAGTCCCAGCTACTCGGGAGGCTGAGGCAGGATTGTCTGAGCCCAGGAAGTCAAAGCTGTAGTGAGCCATGATTGTGCTACTGCACTCCAGCCTGGGTGACAGAATGAGACCTCATCTCAAAAAAATAGTAAGAGCAAATATCAGTTATACACATTGAGACAAGTTTTTTTTTCCCCTGCTATATTTAGAGCTAGTAAGATGTCTCTTAAGGACCATCAGTGTATTACACAGTTTTCATCTTTGAATGTTGGCTCATAATTGATTTTGCTTTAAAATTGATGCCTGTTATTTCTCAGTGATGGGAATACTATAATGGTGGGTATATAGTAATTATTGTTATATTTTCTGTTCTTTTGTATATATTTAAAACATTACATACTTTTTTTTTTTTTTTTTTTGGTGAGTTGGAGTCTCACTCTGTTGCCCAGACTGGAGTGCAGTGGCTGCTCCCAGCCACCGCAGCCTCGACCTGCTTGGCTCCAGCGATCCTTCCGCCTCAGCCTTCCAAGTAGCCAGAATTACAGGCATGCGCTACCACGCCCGGCTGATTTTTTGATTTATTGTAGAGATGAGGTCTCACTGCCCAGGCGGGTCTCGAACCCGCGGGCTCAGGCAATCCACTCACCTCAGCCTCCCAAAGGCGCGGGATTACAGGCTGAGCCACCGAGTCTGTCTTACATTGCATACTTTTAATAAAAGACCAGAAAATCAATTTTGCTTTGATTTGAGTTGGTGAGTAATAATATATACTTGGGTTATAATTCCCTTCATTATTATTCCCTTCATTATTAAGTTAGCTGTAGAAGTGATGTTGTGTCTCACCTAGTAACCAATATAACATTTTAAAGGTGCTATATTATAAAGTTAAATGTTTTTTTTAATGATGTGGAAAAAATATAATTTGCTCCCTTTAACTCTTATCAATGTATTTATGATACCATAGGTACCTGCAAGATGTGGAGTTACAGTCCGAGACAGTCTAAAGAAAGCACTGATGATGAGAGGTCTAATTCCAGAGTGCTGCGCTGTTTACAGAATTCAGGATGGGTATGGTTTGTATTGTATGTGATGTGAACCTAGAGAATTGAAAGTCAACTTCAGAAAAAAAATATTGTTAGCCTGAAGAAATCTTACAGACTATTTGAGGAGTTAAATTAGGTAATTTTGTATGACTGTAGTATTTGTTACTTTGATCAAATGACTTTATTTGAAGTTTGATAATCTTACAATTTTTTAATCATTTAGAGTATGATTTATTTGGATAGTGGACCCTTACCTGCTCCTTCATTTTTAAAATACAAATCCATAGTTTCACAAAAGTTTCTCAAAGTTAACATTTTATATTCATTTACTTTTCTTTCAGAAAGTATCTAACATTGTTCCAAGACCCCTAAATTTTGAATTCTGTTTAAAAAAAGAATTCCTTTTGGGGGCATGATGTTCCTTGAATACTCTTTTTCTTTGAATGGATAGATAAGTCCTTGCCTGTTTTTGGTTTTGGTTTTTTTTTTAAATTTTTAATTTTTTGGACCCCAGGAACAATCCATTTTCTGCTGTTGTAGGTCTTTTCTGGAGCTGACTTGAAGAAAAGAGTACATCTCTTTACCCTGCTGTTTGTTCAAGAGTGATACATTTATTTGGGGTAAACTTAAAAATTAATTTATTGCCATTTAAATTTCTAACGATGGAAGACTAGGGAGCCAAACCTCCCTCACTATTACTAGCCCCTCAATAACCAAATTTCATGTCTTCAGCATGAGGTATATAAAGATTTTTAGGTGTGATAACCAAGAAAGATTTGTATCTACATTTTTCAGAGAGAAGAAACCAATTGGCTGGGACACTGATATTTCCTGGCTTACTGGAGAAGAATTACATGTAGAAGTGTTGGAAAATGTTCCACTTACAACACACAACTTTGTATGTATCTTTACATTTTTTTGAAATGTCAAAAATGTTCAAGTTTTAATGAATGAATTTTTTATTTAGATGGTATGAAATATGGATGAGTAATTTTGAGATTGACATTTTACCTAAGTGAAAAATCAATTCTGTTCTTTAAAAATTTGTATTTAAACTAAAGTTTAATTTTAATCATCATACTTTCTAATTTTAAAAAAGCAATATTTGTCCATTACTAAATGAAAAAAATTTGAATGGTGTGAAAAGTATAGTAAGTTTAAAAAAGTGAAAATGTTCTTGCAGAGACCAACGTTCGTATAGATTAATAGATTATTTTGCAGTCTTCAAACGTTTTTCTGTATTCACAGATGTGTACTTGTTCACCCAAAGTTTTCTCCTTTCTATTTTTTTCCCTTCCTTTCATTGCTTTCTGTTCATTTTCCTTTCTTAAACCAAAAATGGAGTATTCTATATGATATTCTTTACTTTTTTAAGAAAATTCATCTGGACATCATAGACATCTTTCTGTGTCAATACACCTGGTTTGATTTTTTTTTAAGTGATTGCATGTTAAATCATAAGAGTAGAAATTCAATATATTTAGCTATTTTTCTATTAATAGACATTTAAATTTTTGTGATTTAAATACTTTTACATACAAAGCTAACCAGAGTCTTTCTGCATATATCTTGACATACTTGTGCACAACTCTGTAAATGTTTCTGAAGAATAAGTTAACAGAAGTAGAACAGCTAGGTATTAAATTCTCCTTGAGGCGTCTCCCTTTGGTTTTTGCATTTGTTAGAACCTAGCCATAAGCTAAGTGTCACCAGCATGAGGCCTGAAACATGGGGCCTTTTCACTTTAGAAATAAGGATATGCAGTTCCCAGACGTGAGAACCTATCCTCTAAAAGGGCAGGCAGAAGCCAGAAGTGGTCTTTCTTTCTTTCTTTCTCTCTTTCTTTCTTTCTCTCTCTCTCTCTCTTTCTCTTTCTTTCTTTCTTTTAAAACTTTTAATTTTTTTATTTTAAAGTTGTGGGATACAATCCAGGGTTAGGTATACAAATGTTCATTATGCAGGTACCCTTGTTGTTGAGGTGTCCTCCTTCTCCAGGCAGATTTTCTCTGTTGCCAATCCTGCCTGTCTGCCCCCCAACCCTCCACCTCAGTTTCCCACTACTGCCAATCCTTTTCTTATAGTATTAACGATAGTTGTTCAAGGTCCACTTATGAATGAGAACATGTGATACTCAGTTCTTTGTTTCTGTGAAAGATCACTCAGTATTATAGACTCTAAGTCCATCCAGGTTGCTGTGAAGTTCATGATTTGTTCTTCTTTATGGCTGTGTAATATTCCATTGTGTATATGTACCACATTTTTTTTATTCAGTCTTCTTTTGATGGGCAGCATTGTTGGTTCCATGTTCTTGCTGTTGTGAAAATAATACTGCGATAAATATACGTGTGCAGGTATCTTTTTTTATAGAGTGATTTGAATTCTTCCGGGTATATTTCCAGTAGGGGGATTGTGGGGTCATATGGAAGGACGATTTTTAGATCTTTTAGGAATCACCACACTATTTTCTACAGAGGCTGTACTAGTTTACACTCCCATCAATAGTGTAGAAGAGTTCCCTTTTCACCATATCCTCTCCAGCATCTGTTGTTTTTTGAGTTATTGATGATGGCCATCCTGACAGGAGTTAGGTGGTGTCTCAATGTAGTTCTGATTTGCATTTCTTTGATGACTAGTAAGGCTGAGCTATTTTTCTTGTATCTGTTGACTGCTTGTATGTCAGAAGTGGTCTTTAAAGCAAGAATACATTTCTTACTTTTGACCATAGTTAATATTTTTCTAGATGGATAGTTATTGCTATCCTTTAGGCATCAGATATTTTCCCACATCTTGGTGATTAGTCCAGCTGGACTCTTAAAGCAGATGATTGATAAGATTATTATTTCCTTGGGGGTTTTTATCTCCAGGGTTCTATTAATGATGAATGATGAAATCAGGTTTGTGCTTCTGTAAATAAGACATATTTTGGATGAGTATATGGTGCACCTAATGTCAATCAAATGTACTGTGTAACAGAAAATTTTATAATGATGAGCTAGAAAACGTCATTGCTATTCATTTTTTAGCATGTTGAATTTTAACTGGATAAATCTTAATATTTTTGTTTAAGCTTTTAAGAATCCAAAAACAGTCGAGTTTACATTTCATAGTGATCTCAATAATTCTTTTTAGTTAGCAATTGGATATGAGGAGGTGAAAGAACACCTAAGTTACCAAGCATGAGAAAATAGAATTAAAATGGTACTCAGGAAGGTCATTGCCACAAAAAGATAATGAAAGCTAACAGTGGATTAATTCCAAAGTTGGAAACCTTTGTAGACACAATTGGAGACCTGCCAGTAATTTTTTTTTTTTTTTGAGTTGGAGTCTCACTGTTGCCCAGACTGGAGTGCAGTGGCCACTCCCGGCCACCACAGCCTCAACCCGCTGGACTCTGGCGATCGTTCTGCCTCAGCCTTCCTGGAACTACAGGCATGCGCTACCATGCCCGGCTAATTTTTTGATTTATTGTAGAGATGAGGTCTCGCCTGCCCAGGCGGGTCTCAAACCCGCGGACTCAGGCAGTCCACTCACCTCAGCCTCCCAAAGGTGTGGGATTACAGACTGAGCCACCGAGCCCGGCTTGCCAGTAAATTTTTATTGAGACTCTTCTGTCTGCCAACGCTGGTCCATATCTAGATATGTGACAGTGATTAAGACAAATGGCATCACTGCTTCAGAGTAGAGAGAGGATTTAATAAGAAATTTTCATCAACATTCATAATTACTGTGAATGTATAAAGTTTTATAAATACACAGAGACTCCTAACCTGGCCTTTGAGGTGTCAGGAAGGTTTCCCGGGGCAGAAATATCTAAGCTTAGGACTACTGAATGAAAAATAAATACCAAGTAATGAGTACTCTAAGCCGGCTCTGGTAGCTCAAACCTGTAATCTCAACACTTTGGGAGACAGGGACGAGAGGATTGCCTGAACCTAGGGATCTGAGACCTCTGGTGAGACCTCATCTCTATAATAAATTTTAAAAATAGAAAATTAGCTGGGCATGGTGGTACATTACTATACTCTACAATAGATTTTCTAAACACTGTGTACTTAGGCAACATTAAATTTATAAAAAGGTTTTTTTTCAGTAATAAATTAACCCTAGTTTACTGTAAATGTTTTACTGTATAAACTTTTTAATTTAACTTTTCAGCTCTTTTATAGTAACCCTTAGCTTAAAAGTCAAACACATTGTACGTACAAAAATATTTTGGTTTTTTAAATATCTTTACTCTATAAGCTTTTTTAGTTTTTAAATTTTAAAGAAAAATTTTGGTCAGGCTTGGTGGCCCATGCCTATAATCTCAGCACATTGGGAGGCTAAAGCAGGAGAAATGCTTGATCCCAGGAGTTCGAAACCAGCCCAGTCAATATAGCAAGATCTTGTCTCTACAAAAAACTTTAAAATGAGCCAAGCATAGTGGCATGTGCCTGAAGTCCCAGCTATTCAGGAGGCTGAGGTGGAATGATCACCTGAGCCTAGGAGTTTGAGGCTTCAGTGAACTGTGATGGTACCACTGTACTCCAGCCAGTGACTGAGTGAGACTCCAAACTAAAAAAAAAAATTTTTTTTTTTTTTTTGTTCAAAAGAAAGATACAGGCTGGGCATGGCCATACAGACTGGGCATGGTGGCTCAGTCCTATAATGCCAGCACTTTGTGAGGCCAAGACAAGAGGATCACCAGAGCCTAGGAGTTCAAGACCAGCCTGGGCAGCAAGACCCCGTTTCTATTTTTAAAAAATAAAATAAAAACTAAAATACAAAGATTCTCATTAGCCTAGGCCTTCACAAGATCTGGATCATCAAGATGTCATATACCTAGATGCTGGGAATTTTAGCTCTGTTATGATTTTATGGGACCACTTTTGTATACTCAGTCCATCATTGAAACATAATTATATGGTCCATGACTTTGATATCTTTTAGCCACAGTTTCCTGCTTTATTAACTTTAGATATCATACACTGATTACTGATTCCATAAGAAATTAGCTAATTTATAATATTACAGCCCTTCTTCCTCTTCCTCCTTTCCTCCAATGTTTATTTTTAAATTTTGGTTATTTATTTATTGGATACCTTTGTCACTTTAAGTAATACACTTTTGTTTCTTGTTCTTTCAATATCAATCAACATCCCTTAACTCCCTGCTTTGTGCAGTAATTAAATTATACCCTTATTTTTTTCACCACTATTCCCGCCATCTGCTTGGCATCTCTACTTTTCCTTTTATGTTGTCAAGTGTGAAATCAGTTACCAGCCTCTTACTCATTTCTCATCTTCTTAACTTCTGGGTTTGTAAGTTGGATATTTGGGTGAGGAATAATGATGTATAATCCATCTACTGTTTTGAACCCCCTGGTTTTTATTTTAATATTTTTGGGTATGAGTTTTCTGGGGGGTTTTTTGAGTCAGAGTCTCACTCTGTCGCCCAGGCTGGAGTGCAGTGGCATACTCCCGGCCACCACAGCCTCGACCTGCTGGGTTCAGGCGATCCTTCTGCCTCAGTCTTCCAAATAGCTGGAACTATAGGCACGCACCACCATGCCTGGCTAATTTTCTTGATTTATTGTAGAGATGAAGTCTCACCAAGTTGCCCAGGCTGGTCTCAAACTCCTGAGTTCAGGCAATCCTCTTACCTCAGCCTCCCAAAGTGCTGGGTTTACAGGCTGTGCCACCGCGCCTGGCCGCATGAGATTTCTTTGTTTTTTCTTTCTTTTTAAAAAAATTATTATTTATTATAGAGATGTGGGGTACAATTCAGGGTTAGGTATATAAACATTGATCATGCAGGTACGCTTGTTGATGAGATATGCCCCTCCCTCCCCTAGCAGTTTCCCTCAACTGCCAATCCCACCCCCCATCCCCTGACAGTTTTCCACTACTGCCGATCGCTTTCTTATAGCATTATAATTGTTCAAAGTCAGCTTATGAGTGAGAACATATGGATCTCAGTTCTTTGTTTCTTTGGTAAATCACTGAGTATAATCGATTCCAAATTCATCCAAGTTGCTGCAGAGTCCTTATATGTGTCCTTCTTTGTGGCTGCATAATATTCCATTGTGTATATGTACCACATTTTTTTTAACCAGTCCAGCTTCGATGGGCAACATGGTTGGTTCCATGTTTTTGCTATTGTGACTAGAACTGCAACAAACATACATGTGCAGGTATCTTTTTCATAGAATAATTTGAGTTCCTCCGGGTATATTCCCAACAGGGGAATTGCTGGGTCATATGGAAGATCAATTTCTAGTTCTTTCAGAAATCGCCACACTGTCTTCCAAAGATGTTGTACTAGTCTGCATTCCCACCAGCAGGGTAGAAGCATTCCTTTTTCTCCACATCATCGCCAGCATGTGTTGTTTTATTAATGATGGCCATTCTTACAGGGGTTAGGTGGTATCTCAATGTGGTCTTGATTTGCATTTCTCTGATGATGTGTGAGGCTGAGCACTTTTTCATTGTCTGTTGGCTGCCTGTATATCTTCTTTTGAGAAGTATCTCTTCATGTCTTTTGCCCACTTTTTAAAGGGGTTGTTTGTTTTTTTCCTTTCGGCAAGTTTGAGTTCCTTGTAGATCCTAGATGTTAGGCCTTTGTCAGATATACAGTTGGCAAATATTATTTTCCCATTCTGTGGGCTGTCTCCGTGCTCTCTTGATGGTTTCTCTTGCGTTGCAGAAACTTGTTAATTTGATGAGGTCCCACTTGTCTATCTGATTTCTTAAGGTTCTGTCTTTAGGGTTCTGAATAGGAATTGGTTCCCAGTTCCAATTTCCATAAGAGTGTCTCCCGCACTTTCTAAGATACTTATAGTTTGAAGTTTTACGTTTAGGTCTCTGATACATTTAGAGTTAATTTTTGTGTAGGGGTCCTGTTTCAGTCTTCTGCATGTGGTCAGCCAGTTTTCCCAGCACCATTTACTGAATAGGTTCTCCCTCCCCAGTGGTTGTTGTTGGAGGCTTTGTCAAAGATGAGTTGGTTGAGGAATTGAAGCTTTGCTTCCGGAATCTTTATCCTATTCCATTGGTCTATGTGCCTGTTCTTGTACTAATACTAGGCTGTTTTGATTACTATAGCCTTACAGTAAAGTTTGAAGTCTGGAAGTGTGATACCTCCTGCTTTGTTTCTTTTGCTAAGAATTGTTTTGGCTATTCGTGGTGGTTTATGTTTCCATATGAATTTCTGTATTGTCATTTCTGATATAAATGTATTAAAATTTTGTTATTTTAAATAAAAGAGTAAATGCGTTGGTTTCTAAAAAGCTACTTGAGACTTTTTGAAATCTATGATTTTTTTTTTTACTTTGCAGGTACGGAAAACGTTTTTCACCTTAGCATTTTGTGATTTTTGTCGAAAGCTGCTTTTCCAGGGTTTCCGTTGTCAAACATGTGGTTATAAATTTCATCAGCGCTGTAGTACAGAAGTTCCACTGATGTGTGTTAATTATGACCAACTTGAGTAAGTAACCTAAAAATACTTCTGTATCTACCATTTTACATTTAAATTTTCTTAAATGTGAAACTAGTATTTCTTAAAATCTGTGAGGTGTTTTCTAACCAGTACAGTTGTTATAGGAAAAATTTTTAAAGTGTAGTTAGAGAATAATAATGTACTATAGACAGTATTTCTCTCCCAATTTGTAATTCTGGTTCAGATATACATTTAATTTGTATTTTATATATTAGTTAGTCAAGACCCCTAGCCCATAGAAATCATATTTGGATAGCTTTTAGGAGAAGGAGGAGTGTAATTTCAATTAAATTAGCCATTGTATTTATGTACATCAGATCAGGAGATCTGATTTACTATTTTTAAATTACACTTACATTCTTTCTCCCCCCCCTTTCATCCCCATTCAATTCCCTTCCCCTAATTAAGTGTAAGACATAAAATCTTTGTATCCAGTGTACCTCTTTCTAAAATTTCTCTCTATGCCAGAATTTTTCTAATAGATTAGACTGAGTCTGTTATAATCTCTTCTTGTGTCATTGCTGCTGCTGCTGCTGCTGCTGCTGCTAAGGTTGTACAATTTTTGTTGATCACTTGAGCAAATAGAACTTAACTCTACACTTTAAGTAAATTACAATAATGTATTCTAACTTACAGGCGATACTTTTTTTCTAATTCCTTAACCATAAAGCATGACTGTCCCCCTGCAATGTGTAGAAATTTGCTGAATAGAACAATTAGTTTTAGATTCTGAGCTTGCCTTTGAAAGTGTAATGTAATTTTTAAAAAATAACCTTTTATACAAAAATATAGCTAATCGAATTTTAACAATTGTTTCTGAAAATGAAACGACCTCAGATTTTTCTGCTGGCTGTATATTCTGGTGTGTGAAGCTTCTCGGTTTTGCAAGTTCGGTTTGTTTTGTTTTGTTTTGTTTGCCCTCAGTTTGCTGTTTGTGTCCAAGTTCTTTGAACATCACCCAATACCACAGGAAGAGGCCTCCTTAGCAGAGACTGCCCTTACATCTGGATCATCCCCTTCTGCACCCCCTTCAGACTCTATTGGGTATGATTTGACTCCTGCTTTTCAGTGACATGCTATTTGACCTGCTTTCTTTTGGGTCTGTTGGTTAAAGTAGTATTATCAAATGAGGCAATGACAACCATTTAAAAATAATATATAATTATAATCTATAATTTATGATAGGGAGTATATTAAACTATGTGATGAGGACATAAATGTTTTCCTGTTTACAGGAGAAGGGAAAAAAAGCGGGAAAGAAAAGATACTCAGGAAAACTTAATGAAGAAGGTGGGATTTGAACTGGACTTTAAAGTATTACTACAGTCTTAATGAGCCTAGAGAATAAAAGCATTTGTGAGTGGGGATGGAGAAACAGCGTAAGTAAAGGGAAAGAGGATGGAAGCTTTAGGAGCTAGTGAAGAAAGGCCTATCTAAGTTGAGAAGTACCATGTGTAAATCAGATTACGGACTCTTGGAATCGAGGCTGAAATGAGACATGACACAAGAAGGAAAAAAATAATTAAAGGTTTTTTTAATAGATTACTGACCTGATGAAAATGGTTTTAAAGAAAGAATCATTTAGTAGTGAAATACAGATGGACTGACAGAAAATTCCAGGATGAAGAAAGCCAACCAAGCATGTTGTTGATAATGAAGACTGAGAGGCAATGAAGATGTGAATTGGAGTGGTAGCAGTATAGAAAAGTGATGGATATTCAGAAAATGTTTAAAAAAATAGTATTATTAGCACAAGTTAAAGCTAAGAAGTGACTTCAAAAACAATGCAAAGGCATCATATATTTAAACTTTTTGTAGGGGAAAAAAGAGAAAACACAATAATATGAGTTAAATGGATGTTAGTTTGCTTTGGACCATTTCTTACATAGTTCTGCTTACTCTTTCCATACTGGATTTGAGGCAGCATTCTTATTAAAGTCCCATACAGAATTCTGTTCTAGAATGTTCCTGAGATATGTAGTTAAGATCAGAAATATATTTTTTTTCCCTGAGTTGGAGTCTCACTCTGTTGCCCAGGCTGGAGTGCAGTGACATGCTCAACAGCCACCACAACCTCGACCTGCTGGACTCAGGCTATCCTTCTGCCTCAGCCTTTCAGGTGGCTGGAACTACAGGTGCGCCACCTCGCCCAGTTAATTTTTTTTTATTTATTGTAGAAATGAATTCTTGCCATGCTGTCCAGACTGGTCTCGAATCCCTGGGCTCAGGCAGTCTTCTCACCTCGGCCTCCCTAAGTGCTGGGATTACAGGCTTGAGCCACCACACCCGGCCAAGATCAGAAATATTTAATGTCAGTTTTAACCTCACTTCCTCCACTCTTCACAATGTAATGCTGTTTCTTTAGACTTGTACCTAGAGAGATTTTTTTAAAAAATAAATGATACTTTCAATACACCTGTTATTTTTACAAAGCCAACCTTTCTGAAGATCTCATAGGTTAGAAAATTTAGCAAAAGAATTTTGCATTAAAGAGTGAGTGTATTTATCTATTTGTAACACTAGAAAATGCAACCAATGTGTTCCTTTTTCAGGTTGTAACAGTTTTCTCCTCGGGTAGAGTCATTTTATTCCTGTTGACCCTATCATTAGTTGTATGTAGTTGTGTGTTTTTTAGACAAATGAAAGTTTTCTTATTGTTTGCTTTGGTTTTTAATTAATCTTTTGGCCACAACATTTTCTTCTGACAGATTCTATAGGTCATGATGGCTTTCTAATGCAAGATCCCAGTTCTGTGAGCAGAACACCATAATGAAATTATCTTGGCCTCTCTGAAAATTTATAATGGTAATAACTAGGACATTTGCCTTCCAGTGAAGATATGCTCTCTTAAAATTAAGAAACCATTTGCCTGTGTCATGAGCATTTTATTCATAACTAAACAAATAGATTCTGATCTTGAGCAAATATTAAGAAAGTTGTTCAATGTTCTCTATAAATCATTTTCCTGATACTTTTCTGTTGCAAGTACATGTGTGTTTGCCTCTGTAAAGATAGAAGACAATCTTGCTCAATAACAAACTTCTTTGAATTTTGTTTACTAATCCTGGTAACAATTATAATGGTCATGGATCAAGTGTAATACTGAATGTAACCAAGAAATATTGGAGAAATAATACATTGCCCGTTTTGTTTTGTTTTGTTTTTGAATCGGAGTCTCACTCTGTCGCCCAGACTGGAGTGCAGTGGCACGCTTGTGGCCACCGCAATCTCGACCTGCTGGACTCAGTTGATCCTTCCAAATAACTAGAACTATAGGCAAGTGCCAGCACACCAAGCTAATTTTTTTATTTATTGTAGAGATAAGATCTTGCCATGTTGCCCAGACTGGTCTCAAATCCATGGGCTCTTTCACCTTTGCCTCTCAAAGTGCCGAGACTATAGGCATGAGCCACCGTGACTGGCCTTGCCCAGTTCAATACAAAGTAAGAAGTACCTCTTTTTCTATATTTAAAAAAATGCTATCCTGGCCAAGCTCAGCAGCTCACACCTGTAATCCCAGTACGTTGGGAGGCTGAGGCAGGAGAATAGCTTGAGCCCAGGAGTTCCAAGGTCAGCCAGGACAGCATAGTGAGACCTTGTCTCTTAAAAAATACAAAAAGTAGCTGAGCATGGTGGCACATTTTTATAGTCCCCAGCTACTTGGGAGGCTGAGGTTGGAAGGATCCCTTGAGCCCAGGAGGTTGAGGCTGCAGTATACCAGGACTCCAGCGCTGCACTCTAGCCTGGGTGACAGAATGAGACCCTGTTTCCAAAAAAAAGTACAAATTATGTATAAATATATAAAAGGCAAACATTTAAAATGTGCGTATCACTGAACAGTAGTCACTTTGCTTTAAAATTTTTAAATACTGTTCATTAAAAATGAGAAGTAAGCTAACTGGTAATTTGCTGAAGGGGGTTAATTAGTTTTATTTTTAATTTGATGCTGGTTTAAAGAGGTTTGCAGCAAGATAGGTAAAGTTATCATTTGAAGAAAGCCAGTTTGCTGATGGCCGAGATACTTCATAGAATACCTGGGTTCAGGAAAAGATTTCCTAGTATGGAAGCTCAATTTTATCATTTCCCAGAAATGATGAGAGTTAAAGATATTTTAAAGATAAAGATTTTGGCTTAACCAAAATCAAAAAAGACTAAACCAGAATACAAGGTCAATTTTTTTCAGTGAGAAATATACCTGTTGTATAAACTAGACCTCTTATGTTGGATTAGCTAGCAGTCACTCCTCTTTTGGAAGATCTTTATAGGAAACCAAATTATAATCAAAAGATTGTTTTTGTTAAGCATGGAATTAAGACACAGTTTAGATATTTAATGACATCAGTATATGATAACTTGAAGTGTTCTCCGGTATTGTCCTCAAAACTAGACAAGTTGTGTAGACCAAAGCATACCCTTCCCCCAGCTAGTATTAAATACCAACTGCCAAACTTGGATTCTCTGATTTTGTGTAAGAGGCAAATATCCTCATTTTCTAATATATGCATTTTTTTCTTTAGATATTATAATAATAAAATCTATCATGAGACCCTACCTTCAAAAAAAAAGTCATGTAACATTAAATAAGGTTTTTGTTTTTCTTGTTTCTGGACCAATGTCCTTTGAGTACATATTTGTTATTTGTTGTCTACAACATGTGACTATCCTATGCAATTCTAGTTAGTTTGGGCTTTTCCCAGTTTTAAGTTTTGCCTTAAAGTGTGCTGTTTTGAGACTTCAAAACAACCTATAAATAGTTGTTTAACAGCCACTGCCCTTTCCAAAACTTTTTTATTAACTGTCATTTTTTTTACCAGCTCCCCAAATTCCTTAGTAAAGGGCGTATATTTGGCCACCTAAAGCAAAAAAGACAGCTCTGACACAAACTAAAAATTTCTCAGTAACCAGAAAGAATAACAAGGACATAGGTTAAACAAACTACATTTCCTAAAGGCCTGTTTTGTCATTCTTATAATTATTATTGGGCTGATACCAATTTTTATAGTACATAGTACTTTGTTATTTGCATATAAATTCTAAGTTATTTATTTAGTTAATATAAAAACATAAAGTCAAAATTTCTTTCCCTATCCTTTTTTTTTGGAGTTGGAGTCTCAGCCTGTCACCTAGACTAGAATGTAGTGACACAGTCACAGCCATGCAGCTTTGACCTGCTGCACTCAGCCTATCCTCCTTGCTCCAGCCTTCCAAGTAGCCAGAACCATAGGCGCATGCCACCATGCCTGGCTAATCCTTTGATTTATTGTTGAAACTAGGTCTTGCCAAGTTGCCCAGGCTAGATTACAGGCATGAGCCACCATACCTGGCCTTCCCTATCCTTAATAATATGCTTCAAAGAAGTAAATAATGTGCTCCGAGAAGTAAATTGGTATGGCTCGTGCTTTATTCAGAGGCATTTTGTCACTGTTTGGCTTCCTTTGGTTTTCAAACCTTTATCCATCCCTTTCCTACTATATTTCTTCCCATTCCTCTTCAAACCCTCTCATGTTACAAAAATGTTTTTTTATTCTCTCAGCATTGTCTTTCTAGCAATGTCTTAATAACCACTAAATAATTCTAATTACAAAGATAATTAGAGTGCTTCCATGAGATGGGATGGAATGATAATCAATATGTGAAGAGAACTTCTTAGTGCTTGGTCTTTCATTGGTCCTGGTGGAGTCATCTGTCAAGTGGTACTTAATTCTAATCTCAAAACTTAGTGTTCTCTGTGACTGCCAGGTTCATTTTAGGTTGAGAGATCATAGACTTTGTGGTTTAGCTACAGTACCAAATTAGGTCACCCTGTAACATACTTTAGTGGTTTGACCAATAAGCCATTTTTTAAAATATTTGCTTTTATGTTTAATATGTGATTTTCTTATGTCTCTGGTATCAATAATTGGGCATGATAAAAATTTTAAAATATGAGAGAGAGTTACACTCTGGGGATCATCTTCTGAATTTGGAAATGATCTTTTGATATTGTTCAGGATTTTCATTCAACAGATAATTCATTTAGGTCCTGAAATATACATGTGTATTCTCAAAATATTCATTACTTCCTATTACTTTCCATAAAGTTTTCATTTTAGTAACATCAGATATCAAAACATGGCAGTTAGAAAAATGGCAAGTTTTATTCAGTCAGTCTCTACTTAGAGTATTTCTGCATAACTTTAAAGGACAAGAGGTTCTTCAGCTGATTAACCACAGGTAATTTCTAGCCATTTGTAGATTTCCCTGGAAGTTTCTGGATAAGAATCAGTGTTCTTATCATTGATAGTTCCTGGAGGTCTGCTCGAACAGAGCAGCTTTGGCTTTGTAAGTATGTGTTAGTTTTCTAAACTAATTGTTTATAAAGCCATTACTGTAGGACTTTGATTGCTGTATTTTAAAGATTTTGAGAATGTGAAAGCAAGGAAATTTTTTCATCCTCTTTTTAAAAATATATATCATTATCTCTGTATAGTTGCTCTGAATCTTATCTTCCAATGACTTCATTTTTCCAGGCCCCAAATACTCACCAGTCCGTCTCCTTCAAAATCCATTCCAATTCCACAGCCCTTCCGACCAGCAGATGAAGATCATCGAAATCAATTTGGACAACGAGACAGGTCCTCATCAGCTCCCAATGTGCACATAAACACAATAGAGCCTGTCAATATAGATGTAAGTATCCAGCATCGCTAGAACTAAAAAGATTCAAGTGTATAGCTTTATTTTTCTTTTAGATCAGAAGTAAGTGCCATTTTTTATTTATCACACTTATTTTAAGTGATAGTCTTCTTATGAATTACAGATCAGAAAAGCCTATTATCCTCTCTGATGGCATTTAATACTTTACTGACATCAAATTATAGAGTTTTTTCCTTGTGATTTTTTTTTCCTTGTGACATCATCTCTATAAAAGTCTTATCTTCAAATGAAAATGGTTTAAATATCAAAAGATTGATGGAAGCCGTTGGGGAAATGATGAAGTCCTTTAAAACTTTTTTTTTTTTTTTTGAGCTGGAGTCTCACTCTGTCTCCCAGACTGGAGTGCAGCCTCGACCTGCTGGGCTCCGGTGATCCTTCTGCCTCAGCCTTCCAAGTAGTTGGAATTACAGGCATGCGCTACCACACCCGGCTGATTTTTTGATTTATTGTAGAGATGAGGTCTCGCTGCCCAGGCGGGTCTCGAACCTGCCGGATCAGGCAATCCACTCACCTCAGCCTCTCAAAGGCACAGGATTACAGGCTGAGCCACCGACCCCGGCTTCCTTTAAAATTTGTATAAAAATTATCGTTATTCTTCTATAAAAGATGAATGTGAAATTTAGAATTTCATCAATTTGTATAAGTTTGACTTTATGACCAACAAAAACTTGGTTCTTTCTGTGTTTAAGAATTAGCACATAGTTGGAACATACTAATTTTATTACATGAAAAAGGAAAAACTATATTATAAATTTTAATTTCATTGCTCAAGATAAATTCACAAATCAGACTCCTCCTACTTCTTACTATGAAATTTTGTACTATTTTTACTGGGTTCATTTCAAGTGGCTTTTTTCTAATACTTGTTTTTCTCATCTAATAGAGCTCTTCCTCTATCTAGCTAGACCTGAATACAAAGGAAGAAGCCAGGCACAGTGGCTCATACCTGTAATTCTAGCACTTTGGGATTACGGCACTCAAGAGGATTGCTAGAGACCAGCCTAGGCAGTTTAGCGAGACCTTGACTCTACAAAAAAATTTTTTAAAAATTAGCTAGGCATGGTGGCATCTGCCTGTAGACCCAGCTACTTGGGAGGCTGAGGTAGGAGAATAACCTGAGCTCAGGAGTTGGAGGCTGTAGTGAACTGTGATAGTGCCACTTCACTCCAGCCTGGGTGACAGTGAGATCCCAAGTTTAAAAAAAGAAAAAAGAAGCAGGAGAGGGAATATGGGAATAAGGAGATTGTGAGATAAGAAAGATTAGGGCTCTTAGTATGTCCAACATCATATCCTTCATCTTTTTATTTTTATTTTTTTTTTTTGAGTTGGAGTCTCACTCTGTCGCCCAGACTGGAGTGCAGTGGCCGCTCCCGGCCACCGCAGCCTCGACCTGCTGGGCTCCGGCGGTCCTTCTGCCTCAGCCTTCCAAGTAGCCGGAATTACAGGCATGAGCTACCACGCCTGGCTGCTTTTTTGATTTATTGTAGAGATGAGGTCTCGCTGCCCAGGCGGGTCTCAAACCCGTGGGCTCAGGCAATCCACTCACCTCAACGTCCCATAGGCGCAGGATTACAGGCTGAGCCACCAAGCCCGGCTATATATCCTTCATCTTTACTTTCAAAACTAACATCCTCTTAGATTGTTTCCCTTTTTATTACCACTATTCTCTTGCTTTCTTGGGTTTAAACCTTTGGAGTGTCATCTTTATATTTTATCTTTTCATCCTCTCCCATAACCAAACAGTCAGAAGATACCACCTTTTCCTTTTCATGTGAATCTCAAACTGATTTTTATTTACTACCACCATCATTTAAGCCCGTATTGTTTCACTATGCACTGCATTAATCTACTAATTGGCTTTTCTGTCATTGATTTCTTTGTATTCTTTTCATTCTTTTTGCTACTGTCAAAATACTTTTTTTATACCTCTGTCATCATCTGTTCCCTTGTTCCAAAACTTTTAAGGACTTATAATTGATTATAAAATAAAGCATGAGCTCTTTAGCATTTTTTTTTTTTTTTTGTGTTGGAGTCTCACTCTGTCGCCCAGACTGGAGTGCAGTGGCCGCTCTCGGCCACCGCAGCCTCGACCTCCTGGGCTCCGGCAATCCTTCCGCCTCAGCCTTCCAAGTAACTGGAACTATAGGCACGCGCTACCATGCCCAGCTAATTTTTTTATTTATTGTAGAGATGAGGTCTCGCCAAGTTGCCCAGGTGGGCTTAGGCAATCCACTCACCTCAGCCTCCCAAGGCGCGGGATTACAGGCTGAGCCACCGACCCTGGCTCTCTTTAGCATTTTTATTCATGCTCAATTACTTATTATTTTACTAAAAAGATTTACTGTAATCTCTGGGCTGTGTACTCTGTTAGGTAATTGGGAATTAAAGCCTTTGCACTCAAGAAAGTCACAGTCTAATGAATGAATCAAACATGTAAATAGATAATCACAAAAAATATAATGGTAGTTTAGAGTAGGGCTGGCTGACTGGATCTAAGAATATATAGCAGAGAGAAAACAACATTGTAAAAAACAGCATTGTAAAAGATGAACAGGAGTACATTGAATAGTAGGGGGGGTTAGGAAAGGCATTTATTAAGGAAATGGTGTGTGCCAAAGCATGAAAGTGCCTTTACGTGGAATGTAATTAGTAGTTGATACTGAAGTGTAGGGTTCAGGAGAAGGTTGGGAAATGGTGAAAGGTGAAACTAGGTAGGTGAAATTATGTGGGTAAAGTGGAAGGTGAAACTAGGTGGGTAGAGTCCACAATGAAAGGCTTTGTGTATTACTCGAAATTAGTGGTAGGGAATCTGAAAAACTTTTGAGTGTGAGAGAAAGTGATCAACTCTATATTTTAGAAAACTCTTTGATGGTAATACGGAGGATAGATCAAATGGGTAACAGACATAGAGGCAGGACTGTCAGTAATAT
Source organism: Cephalopachus bancanus (assembly GCA_027257055.1). NCBI lineage: Eukaryota > Metazoa > Chordata > Mammalia > Primates > Tarsiidae > Cephalopachus > Cephalopachus bancanus. The sequence goes on along the minus strand of JAPVLO010000541.1, from coordinate 126,252 downwards.
GACTTTTGCAGTATTCCAGGCAAGAGATTATAAAGGTTTAAACCCAAGTACTGGCATTGGTGCTGAGAGAGAGAGAGAAAGTGTTTGTGTGTAGAGGGAGATGGGAGACTATGAATTAATGAATTAATGGTGTTAAGAGTTTTAGGAATCATGTTGAAAATGACTACTATTTATAAGTGCTTACTATGTGCCCAGACACTATGCTAAGTGCTTTAGATAGAGTTTCTTTTTCCATCCTCATAAAACCTCATGGATTAAGTACTAATATTATCTTTATTTTACTGTTAGGAAAATTAGAATTACAGTGGTTAAGAAATGTACCCAAGATCACACCATTAATAAATGATTAAAATGGGCTTAAAATCTGGCCTTTCTTATACCTAACCACTCGTACTGTATAATAGTAGAGAAGAGAGGTAAAAAAGATGAGAAGTAAAGGATAATGCTCAGGTTTCTGGCTTATATATACTTGTTTTATAGACTTGGTTTCTGGTAAATAGTACCATTTGTTAAGATAGGAACTACCAGCCGGGCTTGGTGGCTCAGCCTGTAATCCCACGCCTTGGGAGGCTGAGGTGAGTGGATTGCCTGAGCCCACGGGTTCGAGACCTGCCTGGGCAACTTGGTGAGACCTCATCTCCACAATAAATCAAAAATTAGCCGGGTGTGGTAGTGCATGCCTGTAGTTCCAGCTACTTGAAAGGCTAAGGCGGAAGGATCGCCGGAGTCCAGCAGGTCGAGGCTGCAGTGGCCAGGAGTGGCCACTGCACTCCCTTGGTGACAGAGTGAGACTCCAACTCAAAAAAAAAAGATAGGAACTACCAAAGGAAGAAGAATAGCATTTATAGAAACAAAAACTGACTTTAAGATACCTTTGGAGGCCGGGCGTGGTGGTTCACACCTGTAATCCCAGCATTCTGGGATGCGGAGATGAGAGGATTGCCTGAGTCCAGGGGTTGGAGAGCAGCCTGGGCAACTTGGCAAGACCTCATCTGTCAATAAACCAAAAAATTAGCCCGGTGTGGTGGTGTGCACTTGTGGTTCCAGCTGCTTGAAAAGCTGAAGCGGAAGGATCACCTGACCCCAGTAGGTCAAGGCTGCAGTGACTGTGAGCATGCCACTGCACTTCAGCCTGGGTGACAGAGTAAGTTTCCTTCTTCCAAAAAAAAAAAAAAAAAAAAAAAGATTCCTGTGGACTTTGGGGTTTTAAAGTCCAGTAACAGCTGAATATAAGGACCTCAAGTAGAGAGATAGATTTAGAAGTAATTAACATATTTATGGCAGTTATAGCCATGTAGGTAAATAGTCCTCAAATAATGTATATAAATTGAAAAGGGGGAAGAAAATGCAACATTTTATTTGAGAGTGCAGGCAGTGACTCACTGTCTCTTTTATGGGCTCTTCCTCCTAATTCTAGTTTCAGTTAACTAAGAGAACCCAACACTTTGGGAGGCCAAGGCGGGAGGAGCACTTGAGCCCAGGAGTTCAGTACATCCTGGGCACCATAGTGAGAATTGACCTCTACAAAAATGTTTAAAAAATTAGCCACCATGGTGACATGTGCCTGTAGTCCCAGCTACTCAGGAAGCTGAGGTGGAAGGATCATGTGAGCTCAGGAGGTTGAGGCTGCAGTGAGCTGTGATCATGTCATTACACTCCAGCCTGGGCAACAATTTGAGACCCTGACTCAAAAAGAAGAAAAAGAAAAAGAATGCTGAAGTACTTGATGTCCCATTGAGACTCAAATAAGATAATGACTGAAATAACTACTGATTTGGGTAATTAAAATGTCATTTTTACTTCATCGAAAGCCATTTAGAGGTCTAATAGAGAAGAAGGCGGTGAGGGAGCAGGCTTGTGAGTTTTGAGAAGCTTGGCTGGAATGACAAAGGAATGACAAAGATTGGATGGAAAAGCCATAGCTTGATCCAAGGATGAGGAACAATTGTTTTTAATGAAAGAGACTTCAGCATATTTGTAACTGGAGAGGAAGAAGCCAGTGAAGAGAGGTTAAAGATAACAAGAGGGAATAATTGATGTAGTAAAGTTCCTTGAACTTGGAAATGATGTCCCTCAGAGGCTCTGAAGAACATGGCTATCTCTTTAGCTCTTTAAAGACTGTATGATGTCAGGCAAATTACTTAACCCTAGGGCTAATAGTGTCTTCTATAGAGGTTTGAAATGCTTATTATGCCTGATACATAGTAAGAATTCAGAAATTATAGCTAATAATTACTATGAAAATAGTTGTGAGAGCAAGATAGAAAGTTCTTTGATGGCTTCTGTTTTCTGTTGTGCTTCAGGGAAGGGATGTAAGAACACATTGTTTTAGCCTATAAACAAAAAGCCACCTGTTTACAAAAAGCTTATTTAGAGGCATTTGGGGCCATTTAATTTGTAATATTTAAGTCAAACTGAGTTAAGTTAAGCCAGTTCAAGTTCTGCCTATCAAAAGCCGAAATTAATATTACCAGTAGAGACCCCTCTTATCAATAATGTTGTAAAAAACTACATTTTACTAATTAAGACAAATTGTAGCAAAACCTTTATTTGAGCCCTTTGGATTTCTTTTCTCAGTGTGTCCTTATGCATTCATATTTTTATTACTGTAATTGGTGTCATTTTAATTTTGTATATTTTATTGTACTGTAAACATGTTTTATGATTAAAGCTTCATAATTGTTTTGATAACTGCATAATACTTCATTAAATTGGTACACCATAATTTACTTAGCCATAATATATCAAAATAACTATGATAGAGAAGTAGTTATTTCAAAATTTTTAATATGATGGATAATGCTGCACTGAACATCTTTGTGCATATCATTTTTTCTTCTGAATTATTTTCCTAGGAAAAATTCCCAGAAGTGGAATTATAGGATCAAAGGGTACAGACATTGTTATGGCTCTTAATATGTGCCAGTAGAATTTTTTTTTAAGGATGGATGAAGCCATTGGTTTTTAAATGGCCTGAAGTGCACCTCAACATTTAATCAGGACTAATAATCCTTTTTCAGTGTAGAGTTAGTTTGACAAGTGTTTCAAAATTTAGATTTCATCATGTTCGCTATCTAGTTCCATACTCTTTGTTTTGTGAAATAATTGTAAGACAGGTGCTATTTTTAATTAACCTGTCTATTCATGTATAGTGGAAAATTCAGTGTTAGTATTACTTTCTTACTCTATGACTTGAATAAATATACATTACTGTTTATTTGTAGGACTTGATTAGAGACCAAGGGTTCCGTGGTGATGGAGGTAAGTAGTGATTTCAGTTTAAAAACAAACAAACAAAAAACTTAGGGAAAAAAATGCAATTGCTTTGCTGCTTGTCTCCTTTATACTTGCTTCTTTCATGAAATACAGACACAGAGAAAAATGTGTAGAGAAGACCCAATTTTTTTTTGTTTTTTCACAGTATTTATCATGTACCTTATAAAATATTAACCAACTCATAATATGAGTCAAGAAGATTAGCAGACATAAAAGGAAATCTTAAATGTTCTGTCTACAATCTTAAAATATTATGCCAAAGAGAGATCCTTAGTTGTTTTACACACTTTATTACTTTCTAATCCTCTCCAAAGCTGTAGTTGCTAAATTTCCTTTGGGGGCCTCCACTAATACTTAAAGGTTGAGCTTAGAATCAGATAAAATCATTCTTGGAGGAAATCCCTTGGATTGTCTCCCACAGCTTCTCAGTTTGTCAGACGTTATCAACCACTTCAGCTGTCTTTGTATGTGTGTGTGTGTATGTGTCGGAGACTCACTCTGTCACCCTGACTGGAGAGCAGTGGCATGATCACTGCTTACTGCAGTCTTGACCTTCTGTTTTCAGGCCATTCTTGCACCTCAGCCTCCTGAGTAGCTGGGACTACAGGTATATGCCACCACACCTGGCTAATATTTTTTATTTTTGTGGAGATGAGATCTCGCTATATTGCCTAGGCTGGTCTTGAACTCCTGGGCTCAAGCAGTCCTCTCACCTCAGCCTCCCAAAGTGCTGGGATTACAGACATGAGCCACTCCGTCCAGACCCCTTCAACTTTCTAGAAGTGTGTAAAACATACATTTTATAGAATGAATACATAATGGAAAAGCCTAGCTGCCCTCTTAATTCATCCAATAAATGAGCAAAATAAGAAACTGAACTGAGATTTTTTTCCCCAAATTTTTATCTAGTATTCACTGTAGCATAGAAGATAACATTACTTAAGAAAATACTTTTTGTAAACATTAATCCTATATGATATTTTCCAAGAGATGGTATGTGAGACTGTCTTGAAGTTTTTTTCCAGGAGGTGCTCCATACTTAACCTTCTCAGCTATCTTCTATCTAATAAGACCTGTAATAAGTGCTTATCATGCTTAGAGTCGGTCTCTTAGCTATGTCTTTATTTTCAAAATATCTAAGCCCAGACTCAAAGATATCTTATATTAAATACTGTTAAAAATAGATACCATCTTTTGTTACGTTTCTGTACACCTGTCAAGCAACCAAAATAATGATAAGCCTGCATTGTATACTCTGGATTTAGTGTTGACTATAGCTCATAGTTATGCAAGGTTTTTTTTTCTGTTTGTTACTTCATGAATCTGCCAATTAATGTTGCTGCAAGTTTGACTTTCATATGTCTTAACAGTTGTGGCTTTTGATAATTTTGCCCAATACATCCAGCATTTAAGTGTTGCCATCATGTTAGCATCACAAAGCTAACTTAGTCGTAAATATAGCCTGCTTACTACCTGAAATCAAATGGCATTTCTTGTCCTTTTTATGAGATACTTTTTTAAACATTGAGATTTTATGAAAATAAGCTCTTAAATGTCCAGAATTATTTTGTGAAGCAGGCTTCAGTTCATCTTATTTATTCCCCATGACTTCTTTCATTTCTTCTATGTGTCTGTCTTCCTCTGTTTGCCTGCCCCTCTCTTTCTCTTCTAACAGCCCCCTTGAACCAGCTGATGCGCTGTCTTCGGAAATACCAATCCCGGACTCCCAGTCCCCTCCTACATTCTGTCCCCAGTGAAATAGTGTTTGATTTTGAGCCTGGCCCAGTGTTCAGAGGTAGTTGGGCTCTTCTTTCTTGTTTTCACCCAAAGCAAACTAAATATAAAACTACAGATGCTGTTTGTGCTTCACCCTCACAGCGTGTGTTTGTAAGTGTGAGAGTTTACTAAATTTCTGCTTGGCCTGGCTGAAATGCTTTGAATGTGCTTCTCACACATACTCACTACCACAAGCTTACTTTATGTTGTCTGTCATAAATTTTTAAAAAATATATGTGCTGAAATTTCCATCTTGTTTTTTGTTATCTTATTATTTTTTGGTCTTGATAACCTTAAACTCAATGGGTGGGAGTAAATATGATGTGGTGGAGGTGGGTGGATCTTCAGTCTGGATTCCTTTGATTTTAATGCATTTACATAATAACCTTGATGACTGTCAATATTTGTTAATTATTTTTGTGTTTCTTAAGTAATGTAAATGGAAACTTATGAGATTTTATTGGGCACTTGGCTTTTTTTGAAATTCTATAATGCCATCAGTAGTTTTTGTTTTTTTCTTTCCCTCTAGTGTGGAATGTGTATATTTTATGTGAGAGGTAGGGAGCTATAAAAAAAAGATTTATAATATAGTTTAGATATTTTAGCATACTTCAGAAAATTTGAGCATTTATACTTTTAATTGTATCCTAATATGAGGAAAAAGTTTGTAGTATAATTTCCTTCTCCCATTTTTTCTTTGCCATACTTTAATTAGTGGTTAAACTGATTTTTTTAAAACTTAAGTCATAATTGGGACAGATATCTTGCATTAAAATATTTTTAAGTAGTTATATTATTGATTCTTGCTAGTTGGTGTCTGTTACTTATTCTGAATGTAGTAATGGTGCTTTAGAGTTTTGCTCTGAGTCTCAACCCAGCTGTTTTTCAGAATCTCATAGAATGGGATAGAAGTCATATGGTAGAAATATAGTTAACTAAGTAATACACAGTAGAGCACTGAGTATCAGAACTGCAAAGCCTGATCAAGCAGTTAAGGCTTTATAATGCTGAAAATTATCATTGGAAGGTAGAAAATGGATTGTCCTCTAGTTAACAGATATACCAGATACCATTTTCTTTTTTAAAAATTACATATGAGATTATGGAAATGCTACATAATGATTTAGTATGATACAATAATGATAAAATTTTTACACAGTTTTAACATTCAAATGTCATTAATATCCTTGTTCTCTGAAAGATTGTGGCTCTTTTTCCCTCTAAGTAATAATTTTTTTTTTTCCAGTTTTTTTTTCCTCTGTGTATAGAAATATTATGTGGCCATCTCAGCCCTACTCAGCTATAGTCAGGTCCCACTAGAAGTCATTATCCTGAACCCCTCTGAACAGGTACTACTGTAAATGAACTTAGAATGTTTGCCCCTGAGTGAACATTTGGAAAAGTACCCGTCAGTAAGATATGCAATTTTACCAACTGAGACCATTCCCAAAGAGTGTACCCCTCAGGTTCACTGGCTTATAGAGTATTTGCATTTGTAGTAACTTGGCTAAGAGGCCATAGCGTTTACTTTGCTATCACTTATAAAGGCAGAGATTTTTTTCAGAAAGTCTTAAGAAACCTGCTTGCCTTTGTTTACATTAACTTTGTTATGAAGGTAACAATTTCAGTTTAGTTGAATATGCCTCTAGGATCCAGTGACACTGACCAATATCTCTTAAATAGTAGAGCATTTAGTTTAGGCTTGCACTTTGGTTTAGTGACTAATAGGAATAAGCCAGATATTTTCAACATTTAGACTATTAATAGAAAATGTTTCCAGTTGAAGTGTTTTCATCTTTTTTTATATTAATTGACTGTTGAGGTCATGTAAAATAATTAAATGTTTGTTACGTAGACTTTTAAATTGTTTTGAAACAGAAACCGAAGTATTTTTACTATTTGTCTCTTGTTTCTGAGATTGTTTACTGTATTTTTCTTCTACACTTTGTACCAGTAAACAAAGTATATATCTGTCATCAGATGTCTTATAGGTTAAATTGGCCAGATAATTAAAAGAAATTATAATCACTCACCAGGCCTCTTTTTTGGCCTGTCTTTTCCAAAGAATCTATGTTTGAACCTGCACAATTTAAAAATAAGTCTAAATCTCCCCCTTTTCCCCTGATAAAGTCACATGCTTGCTCCTCCTTAATGGGTACATTTTTCCTTTCTCTGATTTAGGGTCAACTACAGGTTTGTCTGCCACCCCCCCTGCCTCACTACCTGGCTCACTCTCTAATGTGAAAGCCTTACAGAAATCTCCAGGACCTCAGCGAGAAAGGAAGTCATCTTCATCCTCAGAAGACAGAAATCGAATGGTAAGAGTATATGATAGCTTTTTTCCTCTAAGTTCTTTGCTCCTAGAAGTCGTAGCCAAATGTAATATTATCTTTTAGATATATTATATTCATATGTGACACAATTTCCATTATCAAATCCATTTAAGAACTGATAGTTTTTTGCTTAAAGCATATTCCCTTAACACTGATTTTTGCTCTCATCTCTAACATAATTTAGTAAAAGGCATTTTTGGAAAAATCATAATAATATTCTGTTTCTAAAATAAGGAAAAAGGGAGTAAGCTTATTTAGGAAGCATGACTAAGCATATGTGTTCTAAAGTCTGGTTTAAAATTCAAATATTTACCAAATGACTTTTTTTAACTTTCTGCTGCAAAATGAATCTATATTAAAAATTATGCTGGACATAGTGACTCATGCCTGTAATTCTAGCACTTTGGGGGGCTGAAGTGGGAGGATCGCTTGAGCCTAGGAGTTTGAGACTAGCCTGGACAACATAACAACACCATGTCTCTACAGAAAAATCAAAAAATTAGCCGGGCATGGTGGCATGTGTCTATAGTACCAGCTATCTGGGAGACTGAGGCGGAGGAATAGCCTAAGTCCAGACAGTCAAGGCTATTGTGAGCTGTGATCACGCCTCTGCACTCCAGCCTGGGTGACAGAGTGAGATCTTGACTCATATAAACAAACAAAAAATAACGTTTTTAGCAATATAGTATATGTTAGATAGGTGAGTCCTTTACCAAACTAATTGTATATGTTAATTTTTCCTTTTTTTTTTTTAGTGACTAGATCAGGTAAAAGATATACAAGGAAATTTAGCACTGACATTAAAGAGTAACTGGATGAATTGTCAGCAGTTACCATAACATGAGCCAAAACTAGTCACAAATATATAGCAATCTTCTCTTCCTAACTTATGTCCCTCTCAGGCATAGGGTAATGTACTTAGTGTAAAACATAAGGTTTTCTTTTTCTGCTTAGTTTGGCTTCACTTTTGCATTCTTTTTTTCAAGAAAACACTTGGTAGACGAGATTCAAGTGATGATTGGGAGATTCCTGATGGCCAGATTACAGTGGGACAGAGAATTGGATCTGGATCATTTGGAACAGTCTACAAGGGAAAGTGGCATGGTATGTATGTAATATGGTGACATTGGCACAAGTCATAACTATAGGATATGTTTCCTATCAAAGGGGAGTATTCACTATTTGCATCATTATACTGTTTTGATTAGATGCAGGACCCCTCTGAAGGATTCTAACAAAAATTATGGGAAATGAAAACTGATTACAGCAACAAGGATTCCTATCATTATAGTACAATAATAATTTTTTTTTTTTGAATTGGTGTCTCACTCTGTCACCCAGACTGGAGTGCATTGGCATGCTCCCAGTCACTGCAGCCTCGACCTGCTGGGCTCCAGTGATCCTTCCACCTCAGCCTTCCAAGTAGCTGGAACTACAGGCATGCGCTGCTTTTTGATTTATTGTAGAGACGAGATCTCACCTAGTTGCCCAGGGTGGGTCTTGAACCCGCGGGCTCAGGCAATCCACTTGCCTCAGCCTCCCAAAGTGCTGGGATTACAGGCTGAACCACCAAGCCTGGCCCAATAATAATTTTTAAAGACAAAATCCTCCAGGTTAACTAATTCCCAGAATGATTTTTTTTTTCTTTTAGAAGTCTTTCTGACTGGGCACAGTGGCTCAAGCCTATAATCCCAACACTTCAGGAATTCAAGGCAGTAGGATTGCTTGAGCCCAGGAGTTGGAGTCCAACTTAGGCAACATAATGAGATCTCATCGATACAAAAAAATCAAAGGTTCGCCAGGAATGGTGGTGTACCCCTGTAGTCCTAGCTACTCAGGAGACTGAGGCAGAAAGATCACCTGAGCCCAGGAGGTCAAGGCATCAGTGAGCTGTGATTGTGCCACTGCACTCCAGCCTGGGTGACAGAGTGAGGCCCTGACTCAAAAAAAAGTCTTTCTGCTGATAATTTTATTTGTATTATAAGTCACAGGCAAACATATTAAAAGTATACTTACCAAAGGAAGAAATATGTAAGTGACCAGTACGCATATAAAAAATGTTCAGCTTCACTAGTTATCAAAGAATTGCAAATTCAAAAAATAGAAGTCATTATTTGCTTCTCAATTGGACAGAGATTTTTTTAATTGATGATATTTAGAGTTGTGACTGTAATGCCTACTAATGGGAAAATAAATTGTCATAAACTTTCTTGAGGATGTATACTGAGCAAACAATTCTATTTGGAAGACTATCCTGAGGAAGCAATTAGACAGGAGTGAACAGTTATGTGTAGAAGTATTTTTATCAGAGATTTAATATTAAAGCAAATGAAAATAAACATGTCCATTAATAGAGGATTAGACAAATAAATTGATACCTTCATATATGATTATATAAGAGTTGAAATGGTATAGTAGAGCTACATTCATTAATATGGAAAGACATTTTTAGTGTATTAAGTTTTACAAAGCATATGTAATTCTCCATATTATGAAGCTTACAGAAATATTGGTTAGACACGGTGCCTCATGCCTGTAATTCCAGCACTGTGGGAGGCAGAGGTGAGAGGATTGTCTGAGCTCAGGGTTTCAAGACCATCCTGAGCAACATGAGGAGACCTTGTCTCTACAATAAATCAATAAACCAGCTGGGCATGGTGACACTTTTTTTTTTTAATTGAATTCTCACTCTTTCACCCAGGCTAGAGTGCAGTGGCATGCTCCTGGCCACTGCAGCCTCAACCTGCTGGTCTCAGGTGATCCTTCTTCCTCAGCGTTCCAAGTAGCTGGAACCACAAGCACGCGCCACTGCACTGTGCTGATTTTTTAATTTGTTGTAGAGATAAGGTCTCGCCAAGTTGCCCAGGCTGGTCTCAAACCCGTGAGTTCAGACAATCCTCTCACCTTGGCCTCCCAAAGTGCTAGGATTATAGGTGTGAACCACCATGCCCAGCCTATAACATAATTTTTTAAGTGACAGAATTATAGTATGTGTCTTCTTAGGTCATCTAGGCTCAGGCTTCCAAGTAGCTTGAACTACAAGCGTGTGCCACCACACCTGGCTAATTTTTTTTTTTTTTTAATTTGAGAGATGAGGTCTGGCCAAGTTGCCCAGGCTAGTCTCAAACCCCTGGGCTCAGGCAATCCTCTTGCCTCCACCTCCCAAAGTGCTGGGATTACAAGCATGAGCTACTACAACCAGTGTTAGGTAATCTTTTCATATATATTTATAAAAATTTACATTATAATAGCCTAACAGGACATGCATCAATATAATGTCATTTTTGAGTGACATAATTATGAGAATCTTTTAATGCTTTTTTTAAAAATTACTTTATTTTTAAAATGTGGGGTACAAATGAGGGTTAGATGCATACGTGGTCATCGTACAGGTAAAGTGAGGCTACCCTTCTTGGTTTTTTTATGCTTTCAAAATACTTTTTTTTTTTTTAGCACAATTTATTTCTTTTTATTTCTTTTTATTTTTTGAGTTGGAGTCTCGATCTTTCACCCAGCTGGAGGGCGGTGGCATGCTCCCAGTCTCCACAGCCTCAACCTGCTGGACTCAGGCGATCCTTCCGCCTCAGTCTTCCAAGTACTGGAGCTACAGACACGTACTACCATGCCCAGCTAATTTTTTTATTTATTGTAGAGATGAGGTCTCTTCAAGTTGCCCGGGCTGGTCTCTGACAATCCTCTCACCTTGGCCTCCCAAAGTGCTGGGATTATAGGTATGAGCCACTGCACCCAGCCTTCAAAATACTTCTGAACATTTTGTTTCAACTGGTATGCGATATTATGTGGTATAGATGATAGAATGAGTACTGTATCACTTTGATAATTGGAAAAAGTCACTAAGTTTATTTAACTTCTTATTAAAATATAGCATATTTATAGGTAGAGTATCTTTACTCTAAAAATTCATAATCCAAAATGCTCTAAAATCTTAAACTTTTTGAGTGCCAACATGCCACTCAAAGGAAATGCTCGTTGTAGGATTTCAGGTGCACAGATTAGGAATGCGGGATCAGTAAATGTAATGTAAATATTCTAAAATTTAAAAAAACTCTTTTGGTCCCAAGTATTTTGCGTAAGGGATACACAACCTTTATAAAAAAACTCACATACACAGCCCAGACCAAAAACTGTTTGTACCCCCTAAAGCTATTGAAATAAAGAGGAAAAAAAGCCAGAATCCTCCTCCCCAAAATTTCTTTAAGTGCACATAAATTTACGAGTAGCTGAAATCTCACAAAGTGAACACATCTGTGATCATTAAACAGAACATCGCTAGCACTCTAGAAACCCCCTTGCACATGCCCTCTTCCAGACAGTCATGTCTCCCACCTTCGAGATCTCAACAGGACTCACAGTGTGTACTCTTTTGTGTCTGGACCTTTTACTTTCACTCAACACTGTTTCTAAGATTTATCTGTATTGTGCATAGCTGGAAGTCATTCATTCTCTATATAGCATTCCGCTGTGTGAGTATAATATGATTTCTCCTTTCATCTACTGTATGATAAGCATTTAGATAGTTCCCAGTTTGGAGCTACTATGGATGCTGCTACTATGAACATTCTCAGTATATGCCTTTTGGTGAACATTTGTCCGTTTTTGCTGTATAGCCAGGATACTTGCCAACAGTGTTGCAAAGTAGTCGTGTCAATGTACACACCCACTGGCAGTGTTGAAAGTTACAGCTGTTTCACAGTCCTTTAAAGAGTATCAATACCATTTTCATCATTTCCCTAATCAAAAGCATCATAAGTAATCCGTAAATCTGAAAACAATATTAACTACTCTGATAAAGAAGTTTTATAGTTTTCGATTTTAACAAAACTGTATTAGGCCTGTCACTGTAGTTTCAGCATTCAGTTAGTAGATGCATCTCATTTAATACTGTTAAATAATTAGGAAAACACTATGGGTACTTAATTGTTTAAACTAAATTTCCAGATTTATTTTTGGATTGTTATTTTGAAATATTAGTACAGGCATATCACTATTAGTCGAGTTTTTATCCTTAGAAAATTAGACAGTTAAGGAATACTTTATTTGCAGCTTAATAATGCTATAGATTTAGGGCTAAGACAGTTGAAACACCCAAGAGCGTTTTTTATTTTTAAATTTAAAAATTGGAATGACATTTGAAATGACAATTGCTTTTTAGGTGATGTGGCAGTGAAAATGTTGAATGTGACAGCACCTACACCTCAACAGTTACAAGCCTTCAAAAATGAAGTAGGAGTACTCAGGTGAGTTTGTGTGAATCCAGAGAAAGAAGTAATTTTCTGGCGGTGGCCACTGTTAGCTTTACAGATTTACTCAATGGATAAATATGTAGAAACAGAGTATATCTGAGTACATTTTGTCTTCAACCATATTCTGTTAAGTTATATGCAATGTTATATGTATTTTTGATGGAAGACTTAATCCTAGGCTGAATTAATTGAAGTAGCAGCTTTGCGCAGTGGCAGTATCGTAGCCAGTGAGATTTACTGAGGTGCGATTATTGCTAATTGAAAACTTTTCCCAATTAATTGAAGTATAATATTCTGATTATACAAAATAACAGTTCTACTTATAGAAAAAAATATTTTCAAAATGTTAAGCTTATCAGAACACATTTGGAGATTGCATTTGGTCTTGGGCCCTGGTATTTGAGGAACGTTGACATACTAGAGTATGTCCAGATTGGGCAACCTAAATGAGGAAGATTCTCAGGCTATAACTTAATAGGAAAATAGTCAACAGAACTGAAGATATTTAGTTCAGAGAAGGCTGTTATGTTCAAGAGGGTGCAAAGTTATTCCAGAGAACAGAATAGGGAAGCCAGTGGTGGAGGTTGGTAGGAAAATATTTTTGTCTCAACACGAGAAAACTTTCTAATACTAGAATCACTTAAAGAAAGAGATTGAGGCCAGGATCGGTGGCTTAGCCTGTAATCCCAGCACTTTGGGAGGCCGAGGCAAGTATTTTGCCTGAGCCCATGGGTTCGAGACCAGCCCGAGCAACTTAGTAAGACCTCGTCTCTTTAAATTTAAAAAAAAAAAGCCAGGCATGGTAGCACATGCCTATAGTTCCAGTTAATTGGAAGGCTGAGGCAGAAGGATCGCCAGAGCCCAGAAGGTCGACACTGGGGTGGCCATGAGTGTGCCACTGCACTCTAACCTGGGTGATGGAGTGAGATTCCAACTCAAAAAAAAAAGAGAGAGAGATTGCAGTTAGCTACATACTCATTGATGAGCTTCCTATAATTGAAGGTATTTATGCAATTCTAGTTGCCTGTCAGGTGTATTTAAAAAGATATTTCTGAATAGGGTGTAGTAGGTTAGAGTCAACAATTCCTAGTCTCTTCTAAATATATCTTTATGTTGCTGTTTTCAAAACTACCTTTTTTTCGACAACATCTTACTGATAGATTGCTTTGGTTCTCTTTTTTAAGAATTGCTAATGTTTGCTGACATTTACTATTTACAGGAAAACACGACATGTGAATATCCTACTCTTCATGGGCTATTCCACAAAGCCACAACTGGCTATTGTTACCCAGTGGTGTGAGGGTTCCAGCTTATATCACCATCTCCACATCATTGAGACCAAATTCGAGATGATTAAACTTATAGATATTGCACGGCAGACTGCACAAGGCATGGAGTAAGTTCTATTCTGTTAAATTTCTTGTAACTTATTCTTGAAGACCATTAAGGATATTTTAAAAGCTTTGGCCAATATTCTTTTGGATTGCATTTTAAGTTACTGTCCAGCAACATGAGAACACTAACTAATGTTTAGTAATCTGATACTAAAAAATAGCTCCTCTCTAGTACAGTCTTCCAAACATGTATCAAGTATTTATCAAGTATCTGATAATAAGTGTATGAATGCAAGTTTATGTTTAGCACTCAGTGATTTAGCTAAGCAATAGAGGTTCAAAAATGCAAATAGGCTAAAAAAAAACCACAAGACAAAACCCTACTTAAAAATCATTAACTGTTGTGGAAGTATACAAAATTATTGTTGATTTGTTATCCTTTCAAATTATTTCCTCTAAATGCCCATATTTTTTATTGCAAAATGACCAGTTAATAAAGTTAAAGTGAAACTTTGTCTTCTTACCCATTTTGAGGATTTCAAGTTGAGGTCCTTGTAGCTATTGAATTTTGCTATGCCATTTAAAAAATAAGGAGTTATTTTATAAAAATTTATCATAGGCTAAAATGGGGAACTGACTTAGAAGGATAAATTTTACATGCAACTCCTGAGTGCAAATGAATAGGCAAATCACGAGGTAAAATTAAATAAATCTTGAAAGCACTTAGATGAAAATTGAAAACTTAGTAAAATATAAATTCAAAAGCTGTGAGAGTAGTTTAAAAATACGTATGATTTCAATATTTTGTAGTATACACATTGCTTTCACATGCACAGATTATTATTATGTTATTTAATTTGTATAATATTATGAAGTACATATTTTTATTTTCTTTTTACAGAAAATGAAGCTGAGGCTTTTAAGTGACTTGTCTAAGACCACACATTTTATAAGTGGCAGCAAGAGTATTGAACTTGAGATTACTTGCTCCCAATCTAGTATTCTTTCCCCATAACCACTGTGTTGTTTACATTATAAAATTAGAACAGAAGGGTAAAAAGGTATATATGTACTAACTCCTAAAACTCTGACTCTATATCACTTCTAGCAAATACAAATAGAAATAGCAAAGCCCAGTCTTTGACTCCAGATGATGTATCTATAATTTAGATTGCTTACAAGCCTATATTCAGCCAAAATGCTTATTACAGAAAATCATAGCTTTATTCAGTGACATTCTCATTTATCCACTAGACTTAAAACAATCTGAATCTGCTGAAATCTAAAGGATTAGATTAAAATCTTGTGAAAAGTAAACCATGATAAAAGTAGTAAATATTCAGAGAGAAACAAAAGGTTAACCTCTTCCCACCCTGCTTGTCTCTTCGCTGTTTCTTTAGCAGGTCAAGTGTGCTCCTTTCTTAGTACTTCTTACTTATTATATCCCTTTACCACAAATAACCTTATGTCTCTGTTCATTTGTCCTCTTCTACAAGAAGTCCTCTCTGCTCACGTTATATAATAACATGTCCCCAGCTCATCCTGTCACTCTCTATACCCCATCCATGTTTGTTTGTTTTTTTTAAACACCCAGCTCTGTCTGACTTCTTTATTATCTGTCACCCAACTAGAATGCAAGCTGTTTGAGAGCGGGGGCTTAGTTTTGTTTGTTATTTTATACCCAGTGCCTAAAATAGGACCTGGCCTGTGATAAGTACTCAATACATATCTGTTAATGAAAAAATGTAAGAATGGTTACTCTACATACTGTGCATTATTGATAGAGTTACTTACCAGAAGAGAGAGAAGCCACATCTTTCTCGTATCAAAATGGAGAAATATCAAAGAAGGGAATAATAAAGAAGTAATAAAAGAGAATAACAGGAGGAAAAGGCTTTTAATATAAACAGAGACAGCAAGGAATAGCATTAACATTTGTTTTTAAAAGCATCGATGGGCCAGTGAAGGTGTAGTACTGATTGAGACAAGAAGTGACAGTAGAGGGAATAGTGAAGAGGTGTTATTTTTCCATCACTTTATAGTCCGGGATTATCAGTGTAAACTTTACAGTCTATCTACTCCAAAACACTTTGATTACATTTTTAAATAGCCCTCACTCTGTATTCCTGGCTCTGAGCATAGATCATTCCATCTGGTTTATCCTAGATGTTAGTTGCTGAAAAAGTACTAATTATAAGTTTTAAGCCCAGCTTAAAATTAGCCAAAGAAGATATAGTTCCTTTTCCCTTTTTGTTCCTTCTTATAACATGCAACTGGATAAATGTACCAACATATCTTTAGTTTCTTAAGACTTTGGCATATTGAAAATCCTCTTATTAAAATGGCTATGTCAGTTTCAGGTTAAGGTTACAGATTTTTGCTCCTTTTTGAAACTTCACTAAAACTATAATAAAGGTATTTTTAATCTTTCTTTTCCTACATGGATATCAATAGTTTTTTTTTTTTTTAAACATGAACATACAAGGATAGGATAACAGAGGAAGGAGACAATAGCAACAATGTTTTGAAAGCTGGAAAGCAGATCCAAGAAAGCTAAATCATTAGTTGATAGTAGGGAAATGAAAGCCAACCTGATTTATACCACAGAATTCTCAAATCTCAGGAATTGGCAGTATCAGCTGTTTCATGGGGCAAGGGTCTAAAATAAAAAGGCCTGTTTGAAAAGCTATTATTTCTCCAAATTCTGTTCTCCTGCTCACTGGGTAGCTACAGCATCCCTATCCCAGCAGTTGAGTGGAAGTTCCCTGGAGAAGGGAAAACAAATATCTCTGGACTGGGGAAGCCTAAGCTATGTCTAGGACATGGATACCTTATCTTAAACAAGGGGATTGAGTAACTATGTACTTACTGAATGATGAATGGAGACTTTGTTAGCCCTGTCTTTTCATTTGGTTCCCAGAGTGCTAGCGGCCAAACTTTACTTTTCCTGCAGGAAATTGGAAGAGTCTCCTCTGAGGAATCATCTCAGGAAAGACCCAAAGAAAGTGACATTGGCGATTCTAGATTATTATATAGTTCAAAAACAACAAACTCATCTGTATGCTCAAAGCTTCCAGACAGCTTGTTAGTCCCTCATTTAGTCTGAGTAAGACAAATTTTCTCTGGATCACCTGATATCAGAAGGGAAGCCTCTGATGCAAATGAGAGAGACTAAAACACATAGGGAAAAATAGGCACTTAGGAGAAACAAACAATGCAAGGTTACCTCTCCTCTACCTTCATCCCACCCCCTGAAAAACCTATTGATTTTCTCAGAGAAAGATTGGATTTCTGTACACTGAACAAGTACAGAGACTTTCTAAGAAACGTTCCTATAACAACAAAAAAAGATATTAAATGGTGATTTTTACAGTACACAGGAAATTATATTATTTGCAATTAAAACTACTAAAACTATTAAGAAAATGCTATATGGTTTAATATTAGTTTGTCCACATCATGCCCCCTAGTTCAGAAAGGACATTTGGATAAATTTTATACAAACCAAGTCACATAAAATGTACATAATTAATTAGAACATAACCAGATTTTATGAGTGAGTCTTGTGAAGTGGTTAGTCCTGTTTTCTTTTCTAGTATCAATGACTAAAGCACGCTAGTTCATTACATTTGATTGAACTGTTTTTTGTTGTTGTTAGAAAGCAGTCAAAACCTTTGTACAGAACAAACAGGATGGTCCATCCTACGGGTCATGCACTGGTTCTTCAAGTCTCTTAAGTGTTGCCAATGATCTTATAACAGATTTTAACTTACCTTTTGGCTTCTGGTCACCCATTTCAGCCTTATGTTTGGTTCTCCTTTTGTGTTTGGATATCCCCCTATCTGTTACCATGGGTCAAATGATATAGGTAGCATTCTTAACATACCTTACTTTTCCTTCCTACTTTCAGTGCTGGTTCATCCTGAATACTAACCATAGTTTCATCCTGAGGGCTTTGTTTTGGAATTACTTCTAGCAGTCCTTCCTATTTAGAGGCCTGCTTAGGTAATTAACAGCTTCTTAGCTCCCATCCAGCTCTCTTTCCTTTAGTCCCCTGGCTCTACACTCATAGCCCCCTAAATGCACAGATGATAGATACTGCTTTAATCTAGCCATCCCAGCTACCAGCTTACTGTGCCTCCTTTTAACTCTTTATGTCTGGTTTCTCCTCCCCTTGAGATAGGGATCCACAGGACTAATTTCCCAAAATGAAGGTCACAAGGCCCAGACCTTACTGACAAGACAGGTAGCAGTGAAAAGACTGGCCAAAGCCAGCTGAGACCAAATAAGACCAAGATGGCATCGAAAATGACCTATGCTTTCCCCTTATGTTCATTATATACTAATTATAATATATTAGCATGCTAGAAGACAACTTCCACCAGTACCCTGACAGTTTACACTTACATGGCAATTCCTAGAAGTTATCCCATATGGTTTTAAAAGGGGCGGGGTCATCCATTCCAGGAACTCCCTGCCTCTTTTCAGGAAAAGCCATAAGTAATCCACCCCTCACTTAGCATATAATGAAAAATAAAACCCCAGCAATGTATGCTATTCTTCCTGTAGTCCAGCCCAGGCTACTCTGCTATGAGGCAGCCTCTTCTCTGTCATCTCAGTAAACTTTTGTTTTCCAACTGAAACTTCAGCAATGCACATGGGCTGCTCTGCCTGTCAATCTGCTTCTTTAATTAACTTATTTTTAGTCTCCTACTTATTGCTCAGGTTTGAATTCCTGCCTGTGCAAAGCCAAGAACTCACTTGGGCCTCTTGAGTAGAACCCCAATTCTAGGGCTTGCCTGACCACTATCATCTCACAAAGGACAAAACAAGCTATATATAGTCTATAGCTAGACAGTAAGTTTTTAGTCTAAATAGCCATTTAATAGTGTTGAACTTTTGCAGTTCTCAATTCAGAATAGTTTGTTCCCTGGATGTTATCCATTTACTGTTGAAAGTTGTCTTTTTTGACTACCCACCAAAATTTATTCTAAAGTTCCAAGGTATAAACAGAATAATAAGAGCATACTGACTCATTGTATAATGTGCTGGGGTTACAGTAGATAAAACCTTTAATACTTAAGAGATAAAACCTTTAATACTTAGAAAAGTTGAATCATTAGGACTTTCAAATACGTCATTTTGTTGGATTACAGAATAGAAGCAGATAGTAGATGGGTAACATACTTCCTGTGTGGTTCAGTCTTCTATTTGTACCTCAGTAAAAGATCATTTCTGATTCCTAGGTTTACCTGAACAGAACAGAGCTGTTCTAATGATAGATAATTATAAACTCACTCTGAAGTATCAGGATTCATGTTTTATCATTTTCTCACCTGCCAGTCATTGATTCAGCCCACAGACCAAAGTATTTTAAGAATCGTGCTACTAAAGAAATTTCAGGAATGATCAGTTCATCGTGCTTTTTCTTTTCTTTCTTTCTTTCTTTCTTTCTTTCTTTCTTTCTTTCTTTCTTTCTTTCTTTTTTGCAGTACCTTTAATTTCAGTATAATATTTATGATATAGTTTTTAACTTAGCTTTATCAGAAAATTTACTAAGTATCAAATCAGGGAAGCACATAGAAAAAGTTATAGCCAGTTGGTGTACTTACAGAAGCAATATACTGAAAATAAGATGATTAAAAATAATTCAGGTATAAATCCTTTTACTTTACTTTTTTTTTTTTAAACAATGAAGAGCATGCCCCTCTTACTCATAAATAAACAGTTAAAAGGACAGAAGGACAGGCACGGCGGCTCATACCTATAATCCCAACCTTTTTGAAGGCCCAGGTGGGAGGGTTACTTGAGCCCACGAGTTCAAGACCAGCCTGGACAACATAGCAAAACCTCAACTCTACAAAAAAATTTAAAAATTAGCTAGGTATAGTGACATGCCAACCACTCAGAAAACTGAGGGGGATGGATTGCCTGAGCCAGGGGTTTGAGGCTGCAGTGAGCCACGATCATGCCACTGTACTACATCCTGGGCAAGAGAGCAAGACCCCAGTTTAAAAATAAAAGAAAGGAAGGGGAAAGGAGGGAGGGAGAGAGGAAATTTAATTAAAGCTAAAAAGATGGTGAACATGTATTGAGGATTGAAACTAATTCACATTGACCAAATATTTAATTATAGTGAACATGTTATCTAGTTGGTAAACATGGTAATAGAGAGGAGGGTAATAATCAGAAAAATGCAAGGTTAAAAAAAAGGTACCACTTTTCACCGACTGGAATTGGCAAAATGCCTGAATTCTGTTAAGAATGAGTGTTAGGCAGGGCACAGTTGCTCACGCCCATAATCCCAGCACTTTGGGAGGCCAAGGTGAGAGGATTGCCTGAGCCCAAGGGTTGGAGACAGCTTGGGCAACTTGGGGAGACCTCATCTCTACAATAAATCAAAAAATTGGCCAGGCTCAGTGGCTCAGCCTGTAATCCCAGCACTTTGGGAGGCTGAGGTGAGAGGATTGCCTGAACCCGCGGGTTCAAGACCTGCCTGGGCAACTTGGCGAGACCTCATCTCTACAATAAATCAAAAATTAACCGGGCATGGTAGCGCGCACCTGTAGTTCCAGCTACTTGGAAGGCTGAGGCGGAAGAATCTCCAGAGCCCAGCAGGTCGAGGCTGCGGTAGCCGGGAGTGGCCACTGCACTCCAGTCTGGGCAACAGAGTGAGACTCCAACTCAAAAAAAAAAATAATAAATAAAAAAATTATCTGGGCATAGTGGCACATGCCTGTAGTTGCAGCTACTTGGAGGGCTGAGGAGGAAGGATCACCTGAACCCAGCAGGTTTAGGCTTCTGTGGCTGTGAGCTTGCCACTGCCCTCCAGCCTGGGTGACAGAGTAAGACTCTGACTCAAAAAAAAAGAAGTAAATTTTCTGTTCCTAAGGATTAGATAAACTACTTCCTGCAACCTTTCTGATGCAACCAACCTCCCATTTTGAAAGTCTCTGTTAAAACAGAGAAATGCTTGTTCTAACTGCAAGAAACACTAGCTTCTGTTCTAAGAGTGTGTGCAGAAAGAGATGTATTATAGGAAACCATATAATAGTGAAAAATTGAAAACATACATGTCTATTAGTAGACAATGGGATAAATGATATATAGCAAAGTAAAACATGCAACAGTTAAAAATAAATTATATATGTGCAACATGTATCTTTAAAATGTAATGTAAAGTGAGGAAAGTAGGCTGTAACATGAGACCACTTAAAATTTTTAAATGGTACATGTTTATGTATGTAAAAGTATTAAAATAAGGGTTAGAAGGCACAGACCAATTTCATTAGTGGTTGTTTTCAGGAGTAGCAAAAAGGGATCAGGATGGGGGAGCTATCGAGAAGGGTATTAGGTTTACCTGTAACATTTTAATTATTTCTCTTGATATAAAAAAACTCTACAGTTAACATTTTACTTTCATAACTTTTTTATATCTATAAACTCTGAAAACAGGAAATATTTTAGTCCGTTTTCTGTTTTAGTCCATTTTCCATAGAATACCAGAGACTGGTTATTTTATAAAGAAAAGAAGCTTATTTCTTAGAGTTTTAGAGCTGAGAAGTCCAAGGGCATGACACCAGCATCTGCTTGGCTTCTGGTGAGGGCTTCTCAACTACATGGTACCATAGTGGAAAAGCAGAAGGGGAAGTGGACACATGCAAAAGGAGCAAAACACAAGGGGAACCTCTCGTTATAACAGCCCCCTCTCACAGTAACTGTAGAACTCACTCACTCCTGCCTTTATGAGGGCATCCCTCATGAGCCAAACACCCCCTTAAAGTCCCACTGCCTCTCAACTCTATTACATTAGACATCAAGCTTCAACACGAGTTTTGGTGGTATTGATGAAAAGATCCCAAACTCTGTCAAATACTTTAAGATGGTTTATTCTCTAGCCAGATTTGAGGACTTAAACCCAGGTACACCCATCCTCAAGAGGTCCTGAGAATGCGTATCCACTGTGGCTGAATGGTGGCTTGGTTATATGTACTTTTTAGGAAGACAGAAGTTACAAGAAACCATAAATCAATACATGTGATGCTTTCAGTGGCTTGGCCCAGGAAGGAGGACATTTCTAAAGTGGGGTTTGCAGGTCATAGGCAGATTCAAAGATTTCTTGACTGATAATTTTGCAGTTCTTATCTAAAGATTTGGAAAATCAGCAGAGGAGATGCTTTGTTAATAAGATTACGCCTGTAATCCCAGCGCTTTGGGAGGCAGAGGAGAGAGGATTGCCTGAGTCCAGGGGTTCAAGACCAGCCTGGGCAACTTGGTGAGACCTCATTTCTACAATAAATCAAAAAATTAGCCAAGTGTGGTGGTGCACACTTGTAGTTCTAGCTACTTGGAAGACTGAGGCAGAAGGATCGCCTGAGCCCAGCAGTGTAGGCTTTGGTGGCCCTGAGTGTGCTACTGCTCTCAGCCTGGGCGACAGAGTGATACTCTACCTCAAAAAAAAAAAGATAAGGGGGTGAAAATCCAGGTCTGTTTATATGTAAATTAAGTTAAGATGTTTTGCTGAGACAAAGGGTGGAAATACTCTAGATTTATTGATATGTAGATGAAGTCCTATATGTGACATTTCAGAAAGGAGAGACAGTTGTCTTACAAAGGATCCCTGGGAGTCCGGTAATCTACAAGAGATGCCTTTTCAATAATATAAAATACTTTTATTTCCTTTTTTGTTTGTTATATGATGTTATGCCAGAGTCAGGTTGGAAAACAATAAGGTAATAAAACCCTGTTTGGTGAGTCCACATCAGGCAGTGACCCGAAACCACTTAGTTAGGAATTTGGGTAAGAGAAAAAGTTCAGATTTAGTCCTCAGTGGGGGCAAACCATATCCAAACCATAGCAGGAGACAACTGTCTAAAAATTTTAACAGAATTGAGTATAGTGAAAATATGAATGATTTCTGTATTATACTTTATTGCTGTAGTTTTCTTAATTTCAAAATAAAACATGTTGTCACAGTCTGAGTAATGCTTGGCTGCTCTCCCTTGATACCAGTTAATCAAAGGGGGCAGGAAACTGGTAGAAATAAGTTTATTTCTGAGTTCGAATCCAGGGAGCAGAACCAGATTCGAAGTCTTTCTGAAATGGTTCTACTTACCCTTTAAGTTTTACAGTCCACTTTTATAAGTTTAGGATTGTTGGTACCTAAACATTGATATGTGACTAGTATAGAACCTAAGTTACAGCCACATTTTGTCAATAATAACATTTTGTGGTTCACATTTCCTGGCATCAGTTACCAGAGATATTTCACAGCTTTTTATCAGTAACACTCAGTAGAAGCATTAATCAAGCTTGTGAAGAGAGTCAACAGGGCCTAAGACATTATACGTTGTTACATGTTGTTATATGCAAAAGTTATACAAATTACAAGACTTATGGTTATATTGATACAAAAGTTATACAAATCACAAGATTTATGATTACCTTGATGCTATATTATTCAAACAAAGGATTACTAAGAAAAGGTAGTAAATGGGAATTTATTTCTTTCAGTTAATTGGGCACAGTCTGTAGGAAGGTTAAGGATTCTTTGCAGTTATTTACTGGGAGTGCCTAGGAAATAAGGGAAGCACACCTTTTGTAAGCTCCCAGGAGTGTGGGTATATGTGGGCCCACTGCAGTGTCCCCGCCATGCCTTCTCTAGGGGCTCTGGCAATATGCACAGACTATGGCAGGTCTCTCCTTAGTGTTACGAGTGAAAGACGGTGGCTCACAGTGAGACTCAACACCTGGTAAGGTCAAGAGATTTAATGAGTAGGAGCGAGGGTGGCTACAGGGCCTGGGGGTCAGGCTGTAACGCTGAAGCAAGGGCGCTCCAGCCTTTATGGGGGCCTAGGGCGACCTGTCAGTCGATTATTGGTTGGCTGGCAGAGCTCCATCCAGGTTGGTGGGTTTTTCGCCGGCACAGGAAAAGATGAACCAGACTGTGATAGAAGAACCCGGAAGGTGCCGTTTCAGGCGCCCTCTTTGTTTGCCAGGTCGCCATTTTAGGCGGGGGCTGAGTTTGGGCCCCTTTCCAGGAAAAGGGAGGGGATATGGTTTGCTAGCACCTGGCGGTGGCCCTTCATTCTCACCTCTTTGGTTATATGGGAGAGGGGCGGCGTTTATCTGTCTAGCTGCTTCCTGCTGACAGTGGGCGTCAGGGGGTGAGGTAAGGTGAAAGGCCAAGCCACATGAGACCCCACAAGTAGGCGCCAAAAGAAAAAATTTCATTTGGGTGGAAGTCCTGGAAGGTGCCTTGTAAGTGGAAAACGGCAAGCTGGTCTGGCCAGTCGTGGAGTGGACACGGGAAAGAGAGGAGCCAACTGTCATGAAGAAAGTGGTTAAGAGACGCTGAGAATCTGAGTGGTAAGTAGTAGGGGTAAACTTTAAGGCGAGCATGTCTGAAATGAGAAGACAAGGTTTAGCAGTCTGTAGCCTTTTGGTCATAGGGGCGCCGGCTCATTCTAGCTATTTTCTGCTGGGGAGGGGTGGTGTGGGGGGGCGGTTTAAGGCTGGTATGGGGCTGGAGGTGTTTTGGACGGAAGGGGCGAGTATGAATGTAACAGTAGTTGGTTGACCGTTACTCGAGAGAGCTCTGCCAGGCACTGTTGGAGAAACCTAAAAACACGGGGCCATCGACAAGAGGATAAATATGACAATTAGTGGAGTTAGAACAGGGAGAAGCCACGTTAGGAGCTGGGGTTGTCACCATCCTGAGAATCGGCCTCCGGTCAGGTCTTTTCTCCGTTTTTGGAGGTTTTTTTGTAATTGTTTAATTCTGTCCTTGACTATCCCTGATTTATTGGCATAGAAGCAGCATTTTTTCCTAAGAAATAAGCATATTTCCCCCTCTTTTGCTGTAAGCAGGTCTAGTCCCCGTTGATTTTGGAGGACCATATCAGTCAGGGAATCTAGTTGTGTTTGTAAGTCTAGAACCATGTCCGTCACCTGTTGTATGTCCTCGATCAGTTGGCAGGAGAGCTGTTTGTAAAAGTGAAGTGAGGATCCCAGCCCTGCTGCCCCCGTTCCCATGGCTGCGGTAATACCCAGTCCTGCCAGCAGAGGTATGAGCTGAACTGCCCGCCTTACCTGTGACGTTGAGGAACCTACCAAGGGGACAGGCAAGCTTTGGTTACCGGGTGCTATTATAACAGTGGAGAGGAGGATAACAAGAATGCAGGACCCGGACCAGTCAGGGGGCAGGACCGGGTAGATGGTAGTGTTGCATAGATAGGCAGTCCCATTAAGTTGGGGGCAGAGGGTGTTATTTGATTGGATCATGAGTGATCGTGAGCAGAGGCGGGGCGGGGGGACCCATCCGACTTCCAGGTGCCGTTTCGTGTTATACACTGGGCCACAGGCAAGTTAAGTGGGAGATGGATATTAGAACACGGTAGTGAAGGTGGACATTGGGTTGGAGGCATAGGGAGAGTCTAATTTCCTGTGACTGGGACAGGGGAGACCCAGGACTGGCCGGACCTGAGGCATAGTCAGCAGTCCTTTGCTAAGGCAGGGTTAGTAAGGTTAAGCAGGGTATGGGTTTTGTTAAGGACAGAAAGGAGTCCCGGATTTGTCTGATAAGGGCCTCGGGGTTTTGGCAGATTGGGTCGCACCAAAACCGGTCCGTTGAAATGTTGAATGAGTTCTTTCATGACCCGCTTGGTGTTCTGCTGTTCTGCATAATCCTGCGCCCCTCCTCCATCTGATCTACCCACAGGAGGTCTGAGGTTCCAGCAGACTTTTTGTCCCTGGTGCCCAGGACAAGAATACCCAGCATGTTGTCCCAGGCTGCGTCCAGTCCAGGCCTGTTGTTTGGTTGGCCTGAGGCAGACCAAGGCTTGCGCATAGCAAGGTGCCTCATTAGATTTCCACACTGCCTTGTTGGGAGGGGCCGTGGAAATGAATGCCGGTCCATTGTCTGACTGAATGGACGTCGGGAGGCCGAAGAGGGGGATGATGTGGTCTACCAAGTTTTCAGCCACCACCGAGGCTGTTTTCCGGCTCGTGGGAAAGGCCTTTTTGGTGAACAGGAGGAAAGGTTTGTGGAAGTTAGGAAGCATAAACGGGGGGGAGCTAGGAGCATGTTTTGCAAAGTTCTGAAGGTGCAGGCTACAGCTGAGGGAGACGTGAGGGGGCCGGTGGGAGTTTCCTTAGCTGCAGCATATAGTGGTTTAGCAAGTATAACGAAATGGGGGGACCCAATGCCTAAAGAAGCCCACCAGCCCAAGGAACAACAAGATTTCAGCACTTGAGATGGGGGGTAGGAGTTTTCTGATGGAGGTGGTGTGGTTCGCCATGAGGGCCTTGGAGGTGGGGGTCAGGGCCACCCCTAGGTAGGTGACATGGGGTAGAGAGTTGAGCTTTGAAAGGGGAGACCCTGTATCTCTGCTGTGTTAGAAGGCTAAGGGGGGAGGCCATATCCCAGAGAGAAACCTCCCTGGAGGGGCTGCACAGGAGGAGGTCATCTACATACTGGAGGAGAGTGCTATACCCAGAGTCATAAGAGGACAGGTCCTCGGCCAACACCTGGCCGAAAAGGTGGGGACTATCACGGAATTCCTGAGGCAGGACCATCCAGGTTAATTGTTGGGTCCTGTGGGTGTCTGAATTTTCCCAAGTAAAGGCAAAGAGTGGCTGGGAGTTTGGATGTAGGGACATGGTGAAGAAGGCATTTTTAAGGTCCAGGATTGTGAAATGAGTGGTAGTGGGGGGGTATCTGAGATAGGAGAGTATATGGGTTAGGGACCACTGGATGCAGCAGTATTATGGCAGAGTTGATTATTTGCAGATCCTGCACCAGTCAATAAGTATCAGACTGCTTTTCATTGGGAGGATGGGAGTATTATAAGGGGAGTTGGTAGGAACCAGAAGACCCTGGAGGAGCAGCCAGTTAACAGTGGGCTGGAGGCCCTTGTGATAGGCGTGTAAGATAGGAAATTGAGGCCTGGAAGGGAAGCAAGAGGGATTTTTAAGGCGAATGAGAACTAGGGTGTGGTGATTGGTCACCACAGGAGTGGAAGTGTCCCAGACTACTGGATTAACTTTTTTGGGGGAAATGGGGAAATTGGACGAAGGTTTTGGGGGGAAGACAGCACAGGAGCGGAGTCAGGGAAGTTGGTGTGAGGTGAGGCAGATAGGTGCCCCGAACTTATACAGAAGGTCTTGTCCCAGCAAAGGGGCTGGGCAGGATGGGATAACTAAGAAAGAATGGGTAAAGGGACGGCCTTCAAAAAGGCAGGACACCGGACCCATCTCCAGTGGCTTGGAGGGCCCCCCCGAGACGCCCACAACCGAGACCTGAGAAGGATATAAAGGCCCGTGGAAGGAGAGTAAAACAGAATAGGTATCCCCTGTGACCACCAAAAGGGAGATGGACTTACCCGCTACCCATAATATGGCCCTGGGTTCGGCAAGGGTGATTGGGGTGTTCGAGTCCAGACGACTTCAGTCATCCAGGGGGCCCAGGAGCTCTGGTGAGGGGCCCGTTGGGGGAGCCGGCCCCCCACGAAACTCTGTCGCCAGGGGATGGTTTTCCCCCAGGGGGCACTCAAACTTCCAAAGTCCCTTTTGTCTGCAGACCGGGCAAGGTCAAGTCGGTGGTCTGGGGTTGGGCATTGTTTTGCCCAGTGGCCTTCCTGGCCACACCTGAAGCAGGCTCCCGAAGATATTTGGGTCTCGGACTGTTTCCTGGGACGGGGGCTTTGAGGTCCCTGTTAAGCCGGCCGCAGGGCAGCAACCAGGGCTTGGGTTTGAAGGGCCACTTTCTGTTCTAGCCTCTGGGCCCATACAACCTCGGCTTCCTCCTCTCAGGCATTATAAACTTTAAAGGCCATATTTACCAGGTCTTGGAGTGGAGTTTGGGGGCCCTCTTCCGCCTTTTTAAGCTTGCGCCAGATGTCCAGCGCAAGCTTAAAAAGTGGGTAGCTAAGACTGTGGACCTCAGCAGTGAGGAAGGGTCCAAACGAGTGTGAAGGATAAGAGTTTTGTTAAACGATTAAGGAAAGAAGCTGGGTCTTTATTAGGCTTTTGTGTGAGCTGCCTTTTCCATCCCTGCAATAAGGCAGCAGACCAAGATGGCGGCGACGGCAGAAGGGGAGGGTACAGCTTGTGGGTGGCTGGGCCAGAAACAGAGGAGTCAGGTGTGACGTTAACAGGACCGGAGGAGGGAGGCGGTGCTTCTGTGGCAGCAGGGAAGGAAGTGGATGGGGGAGGGGAGCCCGGAACAACTGGAACTGAGGACAGAGGAATTGGAGATGGCGAGCTGGGAGGAAGAGTCGGATATAGGAGAGGCGGGACGGGAGGTTAGGCAGGAGCAGATACTGGAGGGGCCTGAGTGGAAGAGGTCTGGGCACAGGAAGTCAGATAAGGAGGGGGTTGAGAAAGAGCAAACCTTTGAGAAGAGGCGGACAGGAGAGGAAGCTGCGGGGGTAGATCGGGTTGCCGATAGGGAGGAGGTTTATCTGCTAGGTTGAAGTCAGAGACAGAGGAGGGAGGTGGCGGCGTAAGCGGGATGGGGGAGGGAGGGAAATATCTGCCCACTTTTTTGAACGCTTGCAGAAGTTACAGAGGTCCCATATAATGTCGGGGTTTAGGGACCCATAGGGGCCACTTATTTTGGTTGTCTAAGCGATAGGTGGGCCAGTCTTGGATACTGAAGCAGATTAGACGGTTGGGTTTAATGTCGGGAGTGAGAGAGAGAGAGAGCAGAGAGGTTGTCTAAGAGACATTTGAGGGGAGAGTCAGCCGGCAGGGATGACGAGTTTCCCATTTTAACAGTTGGGGCTAAGCAGGGCATCCCCTGGACAGCTGGCTGTTAGGATATGAGGAGGTTGCAATAAAGCCTGTAGTCACGGGATGTTATTACAACCTGTGACTCTCCTGGAGAATCGAGGAGCTTGAGGGTAACCTGGTACCAGGATTTTTAACGAGGAGGATACCCAAAACCGGACGGCGAGAGGGAGTAGACTCAAAATTCCTGACGGCCGAGGGAGGGGAAAACCAGTAGGGGTTCACTGTTGCCTTAAAGACCCAGGCGGGGTGTGCCCCCCCCCTTGCCTGAGGCCGAAAGGGCTGCCGGATAATCAACGATCAGTTCCCTCTGGTTATCCCAGGCAAAGTTTAGGTTTTCCAGTTAGGGGACACTTACCAATCCGAGGGCCGGTGATGAATGCAGCGCTGACGTTCAAGAAAGTGGGCGAAGGCCTTAAGGGGTGAGTCCCACCGGTGCCAGAACAGGGTCCCACCTTAGGGCGAGAGGAACCCGATCCGAGTCACGGCACCAATGAAAGACGGTGGCGCACAGTGAGACTCAACACCCCGTAAGGTCAAGAGATTTAATGAGTAGGAGCGAGGGTGGCTACAGGGCCTGAGGGTCAGGTAGCTGAAGCAAGGGCGCTCCAGCCTTTATGGGGGCTTAGGGTGACCCGTCAGTTGATTATTGGTCAGCTGGCAGAGCTCCGTCCAGGTTGGTGAGTTTTTCGTGGGCGCGGGAAAAGGTGAACCGGACTGTGGAAGAAGAACCCGGAAGGTGCCGTTTCAGGCACCCCCTTTGTTTGCCGGATCACCATTTTAGGCGGGGGCTGGGTTTGGGCCCCTTTCCAGGAAAAGGGAGGGGATATGGTTTGCTAGTGCCTGGCGGTGGCCCTTCAATGAGGAAATATATAATCATTATAGAAAATTCAGAAAATATAAACCTAAATAAGAAGCATTGGTAATCCACCACCAAGAGATAATGACAATATTTTGATGTGTATTGTGTTGTGTATCCTTTAAGAATTGTGTGTTTTAATATGTACACAATGGTTTGTTGTGGGGTTTTTTTGTTTTGTTTTGTTTTGTTTTGTTTGTTTTGAGTTGGAGTCTTACTTCATGGCCCAGGCTAGAATGCGGTGGCACACTCATTGCAGGAAAACAGAGAGACCGTGACACAGAGGATGTCTTAGGAAGTAGCGGTTTATTAGCGCTGGTGCCACTCAGAGGGCTAATGCTCCAAGGCTGAGCAACCCTAAGAAACTAGAGAGGGGTTTTATACATTAGTTTAGGTAAGGGAGGGGGTCAGGTTGTATGGCTATACATTTTTCTTTGTTATTTACAAGGTGGTATTTAGCAAAACCAGATTTTCAAAGAACCAGTTGTCTCCAGGGTATATATGACAAGCATGGGTTGTAAACTGATAACTTCACAAAGAAAGGATGTGGGGGTAAGGTTGTGAATTGGTTACTATTTTGTACTTCCAGGAAAGCGCCTTGTGGCTGTTTAGTTTTCTGAAGCCTCATGTCTATCAGGTTTGGAGCCTGCAGGTTGAACTTTAAAAGGAATAATTTTAACTGTTTCTAGCCCCTCTCTGCCACATTCCCCCCTTTGATGCTGGATTAAGAGCATCATCTTTAATTTGGTGCATTAACATTATGTGGGCCACAGTTTTTCGCTTAACAACTGTTTCTACAAACTTAGAGCTAGAGTTCATAATTACTGGGGCTATGCAAGGGAGGATAAGACAGGATCCCAACAATAAGATTACAGATCCAATAATGTACTTAAGTTTTCCCAGACCCGAGAACATGTTTTTAAACCAATTGCCAATTTTTATGCCATGCCATTTTTGTACTGGACATGGGCAAGCTTTTTAATATAAGAAGGTACAGAAATGCTAGTGAGACCTTTTTCCAACATGTTCAGTTCGTCAGTCCTATAGCAAATAAAGTCAGTCCTATAGCAGATAAAACTACAAACAGTATAGCACTTGGCAAATACAAAGGCTGACAAAGCAAAACAATGGCTTATTAGTCAGATCCGCTGAATTCTCAAGCTAAATTCTCAAGCTTTTGTCGTGACTATTGGGAGAAGCTAGACCCAACCTAAATGAGTTTTTGGCCTGTTGCTGAACTTTTCATAGCAGAGGCTTCTGTTCACCCCCCTTTGGGGCTTTATAGAGGGGTTTTTTCATGATGTAGAAGTTAGGTATCCAAATTCTATAGAACCTAGTAACCCCCCAAAACTTCCAGATTTGATGCTGGGTAGTTTGGACTAGTATTGAACACAGTGCCTGTTTTCTTAATGGGCCATTGCTGCAAACTAATTCTTATTTGGTCATTACTGTTAGCTGTTCAACTTCCCATTCTGAACTCTTGAATGTACAGATCTAAATACTTGCAGTTAGTCCCCTGGAGGGGGATGAGACCTGTTAGGGAAGCCCAGAAGCTCCTGAGACTAGAAGTTACCCACAGAGCCAACAATTTGGGTAATAGAATGTACTAGCATAGGAATAGGACCTTAAATACACGTTTAGTAAGAATTATTTTGCTGCTGAAATAGCAGCCTTAAGTCCTGTACCAGCTCTGCTGTTCATTGAGGCTGTTGCTCTGGTCTGGGAACAGGGTCTCTCTATTCAGGCATATACTTTTCCATTCAGGAATGGTGTATCCAAGGCTTGATGTTTGCAGGCTTTTAATGCAGTAGATGAGTGATGACTAGGATGCCTTAGGGTCTCTTTCTCTTTTCTTGCAGCTGTTGGTTGCATCCTTCCTCTCTCCAGTTTTTAGTAGCACTTACTCCCCTGGGATGTCTGGGTTCTCCATGGTCCAGGAAGTTCCTAAGGGAAGCAAGTTTATGAACTGTGATTAAAATTTGTCCCAAATGGACAACGTATTCCCTTATGAGTACCTATGTCTTTGGCCCCATTTCCTTCAGAGGGGTAGGAAAAAGGCTTACCATAAATAATTTTAAAGTTACTTAAAATTATTCCATTTCGGGGATTGACTTGGATCCTGAGCAACGCAGTACCAAATTCCTATGTTTAATTTGCTTCTGTCTCCAAAAGATTTTCAGTGATTATTATGCTAAACTGCAAATTGAAAGATTGAACTGTCCTAGCTTACATTTGATGGAGTTTTCATTGGATTTGCCCAGGGGTGTGGTAGGCTGCCACTTGGCAATAGAATGTAATTTTTAAAAATGTTTGAATGCCTCCTAAAACTTACCTATGGAAAATTTATCTGTGTCTAACCTGTGCTAGCTACCCTGCCTTAATTATTTATTCTTTAGAGATTTTCGATCCCATAATCATATGGGTTGCTGAGGGTTGAAGGTCCATTTTTTGTAACTTCTTCAGAACTGACAGCAGGCATAGTCCTGTCTATCCAGAGATTGAAAATCTTTCCCTGTCTGACGTGAGGCATTCAGATCTGTTTCAGCAGTGGCATCATTTGCAGGCACTGATGGGAATCCTTGCATGACCGTTGTGTGCACATGAAATTGCTGGATTCTGGCTTGATAAAAGGAATAAATGAGGGAAACCCCTCCTTCAGGAAGTAGAACAAATTAAGTGAAGCCAGGCATACATTTTGACAATTTTAGGTGGTGGCTGATCACCTTTTGTACAAAAGCTACAAGGCCTGAAGTTACCAGCATAACTTTAATTTCTGTGACCTTATTACGAGTACCAGCTTTTGGAGTTTTTTGATGTATTTCTGGACTATAGTAGCAGCCTGACAAATTGTTTTAGACTATAATTTGAACCAGGTACTTAAGTGAATCTTATATAAAATATGAAGAGAAATCTGAAAATCTTTGGAGACTTGCATCCAAATTATGTCTAGATTGTTTATAGAATTTCTTTTTTATATTTTTTCCTATAAACCTTTCACATACCATCTCTGGCATGTTTATACCATTTTTTTTGACATGTTTGAAACTTCTATTTTTGTTATACACACACACATACACACACACACACACATACACACACACACACACACACACACTTTTTTAGATAACTATTTATTATAGAACAGAACTATACCATACAAGATCTTCTG
The DNA here is from genome assembly GCA_027257055.1 of Cephalopachus bancanus. NCBI lineage: Eukaryota > Metazoa > Chordata > Mammalia > Primates > Tarsiidae > Cephalopachus > Cephalopachus bancanus. Next base: position 93,451 of record JAPVLO010000541.1, on the reverse strand, counting down.
TTAGATAAAAAAAATTTTTTTCTTATATTCCTTTTTTTCTTACCAAAACCACATTTTTACATCAACAACCTTTTTATGTCTTTTCTTTTTGCTTTTTTTTTTCTTTTTGCCTTTTTATAGATAACCTTTTACAGTCAGTTTGAATTAACCTTTAAGTAACTTCTGATAGAGGTTAGGTGAATCATTTCACTCTTGGAACACCTTTAACTTCCACTGAAGAGCAGGTGTCAGGAGAAGGAGGTTTAGTATGAGCACAAGGGCTAAAAACTTAGCCTCAGTAGTAATTAAGAAATTAATTTGGACCCAGTCACATCCATACACACCCAGGGATTCTCTGGGGTGATGGCAAACAGAACCCTGGGCTGGGCCGTGGCCCCTGCCCCTTCAGTCAATGGCCATTATCACCAAGCTAGGTGTTTTCCCATCCTCCCCCTCAGGAGAGGCCACACTGGCTCTTTCGGTGGCCTTTTAGACTGCATGTTGGACAAAGATCCTGGGGGCTTAGGCCATCAAGAACACTTGGGCTTCAAGTGACCAGATTGACCACAATCATAGTAACTGATACCATCCCCCTTAGCAGGTCTATTCTTACCAGGTCTTTTTTTGGGTGGCTGGAGCTTTGACATTAGTGGCAACTGCCAATAGGTTTGTCTACTTTTCATCTCACTGGTACTCATCCTGGAGTCCTTTTTTTTTTTTTTTTCTTTAATATCTCAGTTGCTAAGAACTTCAGAAGTTTTCTGTAATTGGGAGTTTGGTATTCATAGTCCTGAGTTAAGCCTCTGGAGTTGGGTATTCAATATCCCATAGGATATAATTTTGTTTGAAAAGTAGTGAAATAAATTTTTTTAAATGCCTCTACATACGGAACTTTTGACCATTTTCCTTCATGTCTACAAAGTGAATTTAATTGCCAGGTGGTATTAAAGCAAGGTCTTGTTTTTTTATTTTTTGTTTTCCAAACCTCATAATTTTAATTTGCTCCAATTATTTAAAATCTGTCCCATTGGGATGTCTGAAGGTATAGATTATTATACATTTTCTTGTTTACAGTCCTTGAAAACCCAGAATTTGCCTTTGAACACTTGCAATTTATTGTGCCTAGCATTTCACCTGTCCCTCAGGAGAAGTACCAAGCTCAGCAAGGTGACTTAATCAGGTGGAAATGGCCAGTTCCCATGCCTCACTATGTCCTGCAAAGTATTCAACGTTTAAAGCTTTACCAGTCTTGTAAGAGGTGTGCTAGTCAGGTATAGCCAAAAAACCCAAAAAACAAGCAGTGGTGTTATCTAGCACTACATTTTAAAGTAGGAACTAAGCATACATTACATGCCTCTAAGAGACTTCCCAACAATTTTACAGGGACAAGCAGTTGATTATGATCTTAGGCAAGACCTAAACCTTTAGAAACAGACTCACTTTCAACTAACCTGGCTTCTAGCATTTGAAAACAAGAACAGTCTACTCAGTCCCTTAGGTACCAGAGAAAGATTACAAAATTTTTTCCTCCAAGGTTAGCATCAACTTGCACTGAGTTAGCAAAAGGCTAAATAGCATATAAGAGAGATTTCTATGTTTTTTTACAGGTGGATTAGAATGAACTTCAGAATCCATGAAGGAGAACACAGGCTAAGGAAGGGAGAGGGTGTGATCCCAGGAAAGAATTCAAGATAACCGGTAGCATTTTACATACACAGCAGGCAACTTTCGCACATAGTTGACAACAAAAGACAGGAATTTTAACAGTGTCAACAGGTTGGGAGAAACACTACACAAATAAAGGGAGACAGCAACACTTAGGAAAACATAAAATGGCATAAAGGAACACACACTAATCAAGCTTTTGAAATATAACATGTCCCATTAAACAAAGCATAATAACCCAGCCAGCTTTTTTAGCAAATTCAAAGACACACACAAATAAGAGAGCGAGGGGTATGGGAAACATCTGTTTTATCCTCCTCTAGCCGTACTCCTCATGGAGATATTTCAGACACCTCTTAGCAATTGGCAGGTTGGTACAAACCCCCAACCCAGACCAACCCTATGCAGAACCCTTCTGCTGTTTGTTTCATTTACATACAATTACACAATGCATTCTCCAACCTTTCACCCTAATTCTAGGAGTCAGCAAGTTCATCTTCAGACAAGTGTTACCTTCCACTGCCTTTCAGTCCTTTCCTTCACACTGGAGACTACTAGCGGACTTCAGGAGGTGATCAGGCTCCCCTTCTGCCACCTATTGGCAGGTCTATGCAAAGGCCCTTTTTCCTATCCTTTCCATCAGGTGGCTCTTCCTATCCTTTCTGTCGGGCGGTCCTCCTCACGCCAGTTCCTCACCTCTTTTTGGGTTCCTGTTGTACTTTTCGGGTTCTGAGCCTCAGTGTGCCAGGAAAGGCCTTCCTTCTATGGATCAAAAGGTCTGTTGTGTGCCAGGCAAGACTGCCTCTCCCATCGCCTTGGAGGTCATACCCCAATGACAAAAGGAGGTGGAGCACACCGCCCCTGAACTAGCCTTTCCCAGCCAGTGGACCAAGAAATGTTGTGGGGAAACAGAGAGACCATGACACCAGGCTGTCTTAGGAAGTAGCGGTTTATTAGCTCCGGCGCGACTCAGCGGGCTAATGCTCCAAGGCTGAGCATCCCTGAGAAACAGGAGAGGGGTTTTATACATTAGTTTAGGTAAGGGAGGAGGTCAGGTTGTATGACTATACATTTTTCTTTGTAATTTACAAGGTGGTATTTAGCAAAAACAGATTTTTCAAAGAACTAGTTATATCCAGGGTATGCATGACAAGCAAGGGTTGTAAACCAATAACTTCCAAAGAGAGGATATGGGGGTAAGGTTGTGAGTTGGTTACTATCTTGTACTTCAAGGAAAGCGCCTTGTGACTATTTAATTTTTTCAAGCCTCATGTCTATCAGCTTTGGAGCCTGCGGGTTGATCTTTAAAAGGAATAATTTTAACTGTTTTTAGCCCCTCTCTGCCACACACTCACAGCCACCCCAGTGTCGACCTGCTGGACTCAGGTGGTCCTTTCACTGTTATGGTCCAAGTAACACTCAACTGCTCCCCTTGATACCAATAAATCAAAGGGACAGGGAACTGGTAGAAAGAAGTTTACTTCTGAGTTCGAATCCAGGAGGCAGAACCAGACTCAAGGTCTTTCTGAAATGGTTCTGCTCACCCTCCAGGCTTTTACAGTTCACTTTTATAGTCCATAGTTGTCGGTACCTGTACATTAGCCACATGACCAGCAGAGCACTGTACAGAACTTAAGTTGCAGCTGCATTTTACATTTAGATAGTGAAATTTAGAGTAAAGAAAGTTTCCAAGGCCTAAGACAGGATGCATTGTAAACGTTATGCAAATCACAAGACTTACATTGATACTATATAGTTCAAAGAAAGGGGGTAAATAGGGATTTACATCTTTGGGCATAATCTTTTGGGAAGCCAGGGATCCCCTGAAGCTACTTACTGGGAGTGCATAGAAGACAAGGGAACTGACTCTCAGGAATGTACAGTAGTGCTTGAATCCCTGCCGTACCCTTCTCTAGGGGCTGTGGCAATATGAAGGGACATTAGCAGGTCTCTGTATCATTTCCCCACTGTCAGTTGAAGCCATGATATCTATCATAGTAGTTATGTCATGCAGCCTTAACATAAACATGCATATAGTTCTTTCCCTCAGCTAGTTTTCATGCTTTATAGACTTAGTTATGAACGCAAGAATTCTAACAACACATCATGTTCAAAGCGTGACAGCCAAATATATTAATATTGCTATTATAAACATAGTAAAAAATAACTTCCCTATGCTTGAAAGGAGGCCCTGTAACCCTGACGGGAGCCAAGAAAACATGTTAGAAAACCAATCAGAGACCTTTCCAGGCACCTTCTTTAGCATAAGCATCTGCATCGCCTATAACATTAATGCTAGTTTTCATTTGGCTTAGCATTGTCATGTTCCCTGATCCATCTGTAAAAGTACAACACTCGGTATGGATAATGGCACATGTGCCTTCTTGAGACACTGTAAGAATATCTAAAGCCATTCGGTCTTGTAGCACTGCTTTACAAATTATTTTTGCTTTCTTTTAAGGCTTGCTGTGTGAACTTAGCTAAGATTTCAATGTGAAGGGACATACTTTACAGCCACATATTAGGTGAAAAGAAATTAAGGACATAATCATACCATTTAAAGCAGTTCTAGTCCATTAAGTGTGCAGATAGGGCAAGTTGGCTATATTCACTTTTTTTAAAGTGCTATGTTTGTGTCCTTGGGCCCATGAAAAGCCCAGAGTGCATCTACCAATTCATCTGGGGGAAGCCAAGGCCATAAATCAGTACCACAGATCCACCAAGTCTCATTGGGAGCTTGCCAGTATACCCCTGATCTCTTGAGTCTAATCGGTAGCACACAAATTGCTATCCTTAAGAACAATAAGGGTGGTAGTGCATGCCTGTAATTCCGGCTACTCAGAAGGCTGAGGCGGAAGGATCGCCGGAACCCAGCAGGTCGAGGCTGCGGTGGCCGGGAGCGGTCCACTGCACTCCAGTCTGGGTGACAGAGTGAGACTCCAACTCAAAACAAAACAAAACAAAACAAAAAAAAAGAACAATAAGGTTTAATATTGTTTTAAAGGGAACCAGCCCCTGTGTCAGGTTGCATTCAAAAAGATGTTGCCTCAAGTCATTTTTCATTTCCAATACACAAGGGGGCTGGTTTGTTTAATCTACTTTATTCAGATGTGAGCCATATAAGCTCATCTCCTATCTGAACTGAGACTTGGGGCTTCAACCTCACGCTACTTTTATAGTAGATTGGTACGAAAAGGTGAAGTCATGGCCTTGGCTCATTTATAGTTTTCTTGATGGGCCATTGCTGCCAACTAATCCTTGTTAGGTCATCACTGTTAGCTGTTCAACTTTCTACTCTGAATTCTCAAATGTACAGATCCAGCTGCTTCCACTCAGTCTCTCGGAGGGGTGAGACTCACCAGGGAAGCCCAGAGGCCCCTGAGACTGGAAGTTGCCCACAAATCCAACAATTTGAATAATTGAATGTACAAACATAGGAATAGGCTCACTCTAAATACACATTTCCATTGGTAGTTATATCATAGAGTAACAGAAAAATGGTAAGAATCATTTTGTTTGCTTGAATAGCAGCTTTTAAGTCCTGTACCAGCTCTACTGTCCATTGGTACTGGTCCAGGAACAGGGTCTCTTCATTCAGGCATATACTTTATACTCAAGAATGGTGTATTCAAGGCTTGAAACCCGTGGGTTTAAATGCAGTAGGAGTGATGAGGAGGACATCATAGGGTCCCTTCTACTTTTCTCTCAGCTGATGGTTGGGTCCCTCTTCTCTCTGGTCCTTTAGCAGCACTTGCTGCCCTGGGTGGAAGGGATATATGAGTTCTCCATGGACCAGGAAGTTCCTGGGGAAGCAACCTTTTGAGTTATGGTTAAAATTTGTTCGAGATGGGCAACCTACTTCCTTATGAGCACTTAATGTCTGTGGCCCAACTTCCTTCAGAGGTATGGGAAAAAGGCCTATCACAAACAATTTCAAAGGGACTTAAATTAATCCCACTTCGAGGACTGACTTGGACCCTGAGCAATGCAATGCCAAATACCTGTGTTCAGTTTACTTGTGTCTCCAAAAGATTCCTAGTGATTAGTATACTAAACCACAACCTGAGCTGGGCTCAGTGGCTCAGCCTGTAATCCCGCGCTTTGGGAGGCTGAGGTGAGTGAATTGCCTGAGCCCACAGGTTCGAGACCTGCCTGAGCATATTGGCCAGACCTCATCTCTACAATAAATCAGAAAAATTAGCCGAGCATGGTAGCGCACACCTGTAGTTCCAGCTACTTGGAAGGCTGAGGCGGAAGGATCGCCAGAGCCCAGCAGGTCAAGGCTGCGTGACCGGGAGCAGCCACTGCACTCCAGTCTAGGTGACAGAGTGAGACTCCAACTCAAAAAAATTTTTGAAAACCACAACCTGAAAGGTTAGGCTCTCCTAGTTTTACATCTGATGATGTTTTCTTTGGATTTGCTGAGGGGCGGGGTAGGCTGCCAGTTGGCAATAAAATGTAATTTTAAAAATGTCTGAACACCTCCTAAACCTCCCTGTGGGAAATCTATGTCTAATCCTGTGCTAGCTACCATGCCTTAATATTCCCCCTTAGAGATTTTCGATCCCATAATCATATGGGATGCTGAGGGTTGTAGTCCCTCAGGGGATGCAGAGCTGGGAGTTAGAGTAGTCCTGCTTAGCCAAAAATTGAAAATCTTTCCATGTCTGATCTGAGGTGTCCAGATCTGTTTCAGCAGTGGCATCCTTTGAAGGATTGGCTGGAATCCTTGCATGACCATTGTATGGGCATAAAATTGCTAGATTCTGGAAGAAACAAATTTAGTCAGACAGTTAAAGAGATGTGGACTAAAATTTAGAAGCATTACAATTATTACAATAGGCTTAATAAAAGGAATAACTGAAGGAAGCCCCTTCTTCAGGAGGTAGGACAATTAAGTGAAGCCAAGTATACATTTTGACAATGTAGGTGGTGGCTCATTACCTTTTGTACAAAAGCTACAAGGCCTGCGGTTACCAGCATAACTTAAGTACCAGCTTTTAGGATGTTTTAATGAATTTCTGCACTGTAATTTGAACCAGGCACTTAAGTGAATTTTAGATAAATTTTGAAGGGAAATCCAAAAATGTTCAGAGACTTGGAACCAGAAAAGAATTCATGATGTAATTTAAAATGATAAAACTAAAAAAAGAAAAGAAAAGATCAGAATTTAAAACAAGTGTACCAGTTTCTTTTGAAACATAATTTTTAATTTCCATTTTTGTTAAAGACATCTTATAGTAGGATTAGTTTACTTATGTAGGCTTAATATGTCTTATTTGCACATAAAGTATAATGAGTTTGTTTGCCATACAGGCCCTTTTAAAATTAGTTTTTGTTGGAACTTTTTCCTATAAGGAATCTCAGATTAACTTAAACTTTAATCTTAATTCTCTAAAGCTGTCTGTTTGAAAATAGTATTTCAGTTAGAGCCTTGGTAAAATAACCAGTGTTACAAAAGAAAACAAATCCTTATTGAACTTACGCAAATAATCATACGTATTTGTGGGGGAAAAAATAATTGCTCCAAGAAAGATTTTTCTTTTGACTATAAAAATATAACAAGAATAATTGATAATACTTTAGACAAAGTTATAACATTATTTAGTTTTTATTAACTCAGTTTATGCAATTAACCCTTGTTTCAGTAGCAGTCTTATATTGGATTAGCAATTCTCATGAGTTTTCGAAACTTTTAAAGTTGTTAGCAATTTGCACTGAATGACACCTTTCCGATTTTTGCTAACATGACCATATATACGTGACTAATCTGACATAAACCTTTAACAGGGCCAGGCTTGATGGCTCAGCCTGTAATCTCAGCACTTTGGGAGGCCAAAGTGAGTGGATTGCCTGAGCCCACAGGTTCAAGACTAGCCCGGACAATGTGGCAAGACTTCGTCTCTACAATAAAAAATTTTTTAAAAGCCAGGCTTGGTAGCACGTGTCTGTAGTTCCAGCTACTCAGAAGGCTGAGGCAGAAGGATCACTGGAGCCCAGAAGTTCAACACCGGGGTGGCCGTGAGCGTGCGTGCCACTGCACTACAGCCTGGGTGAAGGAGTGAGACTCCAACTCAAAAACAACAACAAAAAACAAACAAATAAAAGCTTTAACAGTTTGACTTTAAAGACATAAGCTTGCTGACAACTTAAGTACCAAAAGTATTACAGAAGCAAAGCTTTATATATTAAAGCTTTTAGCAGAAATGACATTTAACCAATAGATTCAGACAAAATGAAAGCATTCTATTTTACCAATTTTTAACATTACTTAATAAGGATTGACGAATTGGTGTTTTTAAAAAATACTGTTACTAAAAATTTTTTTAAAATACTGTTTGAAATAATGGCATTTTGACATAGCATCAGTAATTAATATTAATGGTACATTCTAGATATATAACTATTTTTTGCAAACTAGATTGTTTATAGAATTTCTTTTGCATATTTCTTTCTACAAATCTTCCACATACCATGTTTGACATGCTCATACCATTTTTTTGACATGTTTGAACCTTTTATTTTTGTCCTATACTTTCCTATTTTCAGATGACTATTCACTGCATTATAGGACAAAAATTTACCATACAATGTCCTTTCCTGGACAAAATTTTTTTTCTTAACCTTTTTACCAAAAGCATACTTTTACAACAATCTTTTTACATCTTTCCTTTGCTTTTTGGTTTCTTTATATTTACCTTTTTAATAGATAACTTTTTATATTCATAATTTGAATTGAATTAACCTTTTAGTAACTTATTAGAGGTTAGGTGAATCGTCTAACTCTTGGAACACCCTTAACTCCCACTAGGAAGCAGGTTTCAGGAGAAAGGTTCAGTATGAGCACAAGGGCTAAAAACTTAGCCTCAATATTAATCAAGAAATTAATTTGGACCCCAGCCATATCCATACTGACCCAAGGATTTTCTGGGGTGATGGCAAACAGTCCTGGGCTCTGGTCCTTGGGCCCCTTTAGTCAGTGGCCATTATTGCTGGGCTAGGTGTTTCCCCTTCCCTTCGGGAGAGGCTGCACCAACTCTTCCAGTGGCCTTCTAGTCCTCATATCAGACAAGGTCCTGGGAGCTTAGGCCATTGAGGATAATTGTGCTTCAAGTGCCCAGAATGACTACATCCAAAGCAGCAAATATCATTCCTCTTAGCTGGTCTTTTTTTTTTTTTTTTTTTTTTGATTTGAAGTCTCACTCTGTCACCCTGGCTGGAGTGCAGTGGCACACTCATGGCCACCCCAGAGTCGACCTGCTGGACTTTGGCAAACTTTCTGCCTCAGCCTTCCAAGTAGCCAGAACTACAGGTATGTGCTACCACACCCGGCTAATTTTTTATTTACTATAGAGACGAGATCTCGCCAAGTTGCCCAGGCTGGTCTCGAACCCACAGGCTCAGGCAGTCCACTCACCTCAGCCTCCCAAAGTGCTGAGATTACAGGCTGAGCCATTGATCAGGGCCCATTTGGTCGCTTTTTACTGGGTCTCTGTTGGATGACTAGAGCTTTGCAATTGTGGCAACTGCCAATAGGTCTGCTTGCTTTTTGTCTTCCTGGTGCTGATCCTAGAGTCTTTTCTTTTTCCTTAATGTCTCAGTTGCTAAGGACTTTAGAAGTTTTCTGTAATTGGGAGTTTGGTATTTGTAGTCCTGAATCAAGCTTTTGGAGTTGGATATTCTATATCCCATAGGATATAACCTTGTTTGCAAAGTAGTGAAATAAAGAAAAAATATGTCTCTACATATGCAACTTCTGATCATTTCCCTTCATGCCTGCAAAATGAATTTAATTGCCAAATGATATTAAAGCATAAAGCCCCATTTTTTCAAACCTCATTGTCTGCTAACTTGTATTGAGTTCAAACTTGATTACAATAATGTACTAACTCTTTTTGTTTAAACCATGTAATTCTAATTTGCTCCAATTTTTAAAAATCTGTCCAATTGGGGTGTCTGAGAGTACATAGCGAGTATTACCTATTTTATTATTCATGTTCCTTGAAAACCTGTAATTTTGCCTTTGAACACCTGCGCCCTTCATTCCTCACAGAAAAATTCTGAAACAAAGTAATACCCAGAATTTTGCCTTTGAACACCTGTGTGATGCATTTTTCAAAGGAGAATTTTTAAAAATAAAACCATAAACAGCGATGCCACGTGTCCCTGGAACCCTGATGGCTTCTTCCAAGCTGAGCATCCCCAGCCGTCCCTGAAGCTTCCCTCTGCTCCAGAAGTTTTCAGTGATGCCTTTGAAATGGCTGTTAAAACCCTTTTAGAGTGAACAGACCATGTAGATGTAAAATGATCTGTTCCTACTTATTTTTAATTATGAACAGACAAATTTGTTTAAGACCCTTTATATATAATAAATTATGGTCTTAGTTGTGAAGTGTGGACAATAAGATGAGAGTGATCAGGTCTTACGCTATGTGCCACAGAGTGTACCTAGTACTTCACCTGCCCTCCAGACAAAGTACCGGACTTAGCAAGGAATGGCCAGTTCCCATGCCTCATTATGTCCCACAAACTGTTCAGTATTTAAAACTTTACCAGTCTTGTAAGAGGAGTGCTAGTCAGGCACAGCCAAAAGAACAAACAGTGGTGTTGTTTACACTGAGGGCTGCCCCATTTGGGGGGCGCACATAAGGGCTGGTCACACATTATATGCCTCTGAGAGACTTTCCAACAGTTTTATAGGGACAAGCAGTTGATCATAATCTCAGACAAGACCTAAACCTTTAGAAACAGACTCACCTCTAACTAATCTGGCTGCTAGAATTTGTAAACAGCAATCTATTCAGTTGCTTAGTTACCAGAGGAATATTGCAAAATTATTTATCCAAGGTTAGTGTCAACTCGCGCTGGGTTAACAAAAGACTAAGTAGCATATAAGAGAGATTTTTATGTTTCTTTACAGGTGGATTAGAATGAACTCCTTCGAAATCCAGGATGAGCATAGGCTAAGGAAGGGAGAGGGTGGGTCCCCTGCCTGGGAAAGAATTCAAGATAACTGGTAGCATTTCACATACAAAGCAGGCGCCTTTTGCACATCCTTGACAACAGAAAGTCAGGAATTTTAACAGTGTTAACGGGTCAGGAGAAACAAGATGTAGGAAACCAGACAGAGTAGGTTACGTTTGAAGATAGTGTATACGTAAGGTATAACTGGCAAGCAATCCCTACCTCTGGACAGCACTAGGGATTCTGGGTCAAAATGTGCTACTTGCAAAGGGAGCTCCTATTGGCCGTGACTCTGCCAGTCATCTGCCAGCCTTTTGTGTGTCTCGGTTTTCCCTCAGGGTGCTGAGAACACTCAAGGGACCCCAGGACGCTGGGTCATCAGCCCTTATATGCGCCTCCAAATGGGGCAGCCCTCAGGAACACTGGGAACCCCTTTCAGCTTCCAGGCAATCTGCCTCTAGGACCTTTTCAAACCCTCTGATCACCATTTCTGGGATCTGGTGTGGATTCAGGTCTACTGAGTGTCTGATCAAGCCTGGGGCCTTCCAGAGCCTGCAGAGTCCTTTATGACTAGAATGGAGAGTATGAGGCCCTTACATATCATGGGAGTTGGTCCCCGACGCAAGTCCCTCAGTCACCTAGGGAGTCTGTTTTCACAGACCGAAGGGATGAGTGCCTCTTATTTTCGACTCAGACCGGAGTCTGGGTTCATAAAGATGGAATTCCCTATCCTGATGGGGGTTTTTGCCGCGTATATAAATACTACACAAACAAAGGGAGACAGCAGCACTTAAGAAAACATAAAACGACATAAAGGAAACGTGTACCAATCAAGTCTTTAAAATATGATGTGTCCTATCAAATAGAGCATAACAAACCAGCTGGCTTTCTTAGCAAATTCAAATACAAACAAAAGGATATCCTAACTGAAGCACTAACGGGTCAGTTCAGCGTTCCTCTGGTGCCTACAAAGTGGCCCCGAAGAGCCCAAGTGAGAAAGCTTCCCCCACCCACTGCGTACGTCCAGAGTTGGCTTACCAACAGAGTTGTAAAGAGTGTCTGCTTTACAAGATTGGGTAACCGGCAAGGCCTCTTTCTTACCTGTTCATCAAGGGCTGGTCCTGGTCGGCAGGACTCCTTTCCAGAGAGTCCCCACAGCACCAAGTGGCTCTGGCAGCTGTGAGGGCATCTCTATCATGAGATTCTGTCTATCGAGGTCCTGCGAAAGCTCAGCTGCTCCCCTTGATACCAATAAATCAAAGAGGCAGGGAGCTGGTAAAAAGAAGTTTATTTCTGAGTTTGGATCCAGGAAGTAGAGCCAGACTCATGGTCTTTCTAAAATGGTTCTGCTCACCCTCCAGACTTTTATAGTTCACTTTGTAAATCCCTATTTAGTAAATCCCTATTGTCGGTACTATACATTAGCCTCATGACCAGCACAGCATTGTACGGAACTTAAGTTGCAGCCACATTTTACATTTAGATAATGACATTGAGAGTAAAGAAAGTTTATAAAGCCTAAGACATCATGTATTGCAAACGTTATGCAAATCACAAGACTTAGGATTACATTGATAATATATATCAAAGGGAGTAAATAGGGATTTACGTCTTTGGGCACAGTCTGCAGAGATGTCAAGGATCTCCTGAAGCTACTTACTGGGAATGCATAGAAGACAAGGGGTCTTTCAGTAATGTGCTCAGGAATGTGCAGGAATGCTTGAATCTCTACCATGCCCTTCTCTAGGAGCTGTGGCAGTATGGAGGGACTTTAGTGAGTCTCTATATCACCGCCTTAGCCTTCCAGGTAGCAGGAACTACAGGTGCATGCTACCACACCCACCTAATTTTTCGATTTATTGTAGAGTTGAGATCTCGCCAAGTTGCCCAGGCTGTTTTCCAACCTGTGCACTCAAGCAATCCCCTCACCTCAGCTTCCCAAAGTGCTGAAATTACTGACTTGAGCCACTTTGCCCAGCCAATAAAATATGGAATCATACTGGGTTTGCCTTTTTTTTCAGTCTTATTTTAAACATTTTTTACTGGTCAGTAAATATTATGTTCTAATTCCAGCTGTTAACTTACTGTCTCCTCCTTTGTTTAATGCCAACTATGTTCTGTAGTTTTTCACATATAGTAATATATGTATTTAGCAATGATATGCACTTACTGTGTTCCAGACATTGTTCTGTGTACTTTATATATATACATTACCTCATTTGCTCCTCACAACTCTGTGAGGTAAATGCTATTATAATCCCCACTTTATGAATGAAGAAAACAGGGTATAGAAAGGTCAAATAACTTGCCCCAGGCATTTTTGGTTCCAGAGTGCAGTCCCTTAACTATTAAATCATGTTGCTTCTCAAACCTCAAGTGGGCCTTTAATGTCATACTGTAGTCATACTTACAATTCCCTAGTTCATTTACTGTCCCCCTCTCTTAGATACTGTCATTCCACCTCAGAACCTCGTATCCTCGAACCCCAAAAGTATCTACCTACCTGCATTCATACAAAGTTATTCTGCCTTATCACAAAGAATAAAAGCCAACCCCTCCATTTTGTGCACTAGATTTTATCCCCTCACCCCTATTCACAGACATCTTTTTGAGTAAATCTCCCATTTTGTCCCTCATTAGTTTTTTCTTTCCTACTGATTGTCTCCTATTTTAAAACTTCTTCCATATGATGCACACTTGGTGGACTGTTGACAGGTGTTGAGTCTAGGTGGAAAATGTATGGGTGTTAATTGTATCCTTTGAATTTTTCTGTAAGTGTATAATTTTCCTAAGAAAAAAATTTCCTAATGCAGCTTCCCTCTTCTGCTGGCACCTCATTCCTTTTCTTCCTAAACTTCTAAAAAAAAATAATAAACCTTCCTAAAACTTCTCAGAATTTTTGGTATTCACTCTCTGATCGCTCTCCTCCCTTTTTATCTTGGACCCCACTCCAGTCAAGCTTTTGTACCCCTTCCCCCATGAAACTTCTTAATGAGATAGTTACTGACAGTATCCACATTGCTAGGTATAATGATTAAATTCTCAGTGCAGTTTATTTGACATGTCAGAAACATGTGATGCAGTTGATCACACCCTTCTTTGTGAAACACATCCTTAGTCCCTTGCTTAACATGTTCATAATCTCTTGCTACCCAGAATGTGGTCTGAGTAGTATCTTTACTACCTGGGAGCCTTTTGGAAGTGCTAAATTTTAGACACCACTCCAGATCCACTGAATCAGAGTCTACATTTTAACAAGATCCCTGTTAGATACCGAAGTATTCCAGTACGGGGATCTTGGTGGGACCTCCAAACATGTTAGTTTAAAATATTTCCCAATGGGACCTCCAGAATGTTAGGTCAGACCTGCCGGACTGGGGTTGTGCAATCTAGCACCATGTGAAAGATGCAAAGAATTGCACAGAAGTTAGATTGGAAAATATAGTTTATTTAGAAAATAAATTATATAGGAGATTCGCCTCCTCGAGGTAGTGGAGGGGACCAAAGCTAGGAAGCTTGGCGACTATGGCTCAAGGAGCCACGTGGTCAGACCATAGCTTAGCAAAGCAATAGCGAATGACTGCTCAAGGTTGAATGCTTTTAAACATTCCTCTTGAGTGGGGCAGGTCGTTAAGGTGGTTGGGTGGTGATCTGCTCCACATCATCACAGAAGGGACAGGTAGGTACAGGTACTGATGACAGGTGATGGGCAGTAGGTAGATGGGTGGGCCATGACTGCTGCCATTGTTATGGCATCTGTGTCATGAAGGGCTAATTAGGTTAACTTCGGTCTTATCAGTGGAGGCAAATACTGGAAATAGAAAAGCTAATTAGTATAAAACAAGCTGGGGAAGGGGTTATAAAAAAATTATCAATAGCTACCTCTAAGAAACCAGTTCTGTCCTTGGCTAGTGAGAGGGAAAAGTGAACTGCTAGAAAAACATGACAACTAGGCAGTGTTAAAATGGCTGCTCTTTGGCTATATTAACTTCATATTATATCTTTTCAGTTCCCAAATGATTTACATTTATTTATTTTTTTCCCAAGTTGGAGTCTCTCTGCGATGCTCAGGCTGGTGTGCAGTGGCACACTTATGGCCACCCCAGTGATGACCTGCTGGACTCAGGAGATCCTTCCGCCTCAGCCATTCAAGTAGCCAGAACTACAGGCACACGCTACCATGTCCAGCTAATTTTTTTGATTTATTGCAGAGATGAGGTCTCACCAAGTTGCCCAGGCTGTTCTCAAACCCATGACCTCAGGCAGTCCTCACCTTGGCCTTCCAAAGTGCTGGAACTACAGACTTGAGCCATGGCACCTGGCCTATATTTATATTTTTTTTTTTTTTTTTTTTTTTTTTTTTTTGAGTTGGAGTCTCACTCTGTTGCCCAGACTGGAGTGCAGTGGCCGCTTCCGGCCACCGCAGCCTCGACCTGCTGGGCTCCGGCGATCCTTCCACCTCAGCCTTCCAAGTAGCCGGAATTACAGGCATGTGCTACCACACCCGGCTGATTTTTTGATTTATTGTAGAGATGAGGTCTTGCTGCCCAGGCGGGTCTCGAACCCGCGGGCTCAGGCAATCCATTCACCTCAGCCTCCCAAAGGCGCGGGATTACAGGCTGAGCCACCGAGCCCGGCTTATATTTATATTAAAGTATGAGAAATAGTGCTTTAAAGCATATTCTCCTGCTTGTCCTGCTCATTACTTCTTCTCAGCTGCTGCCTTGGTGATCTCATACAGTTTCATGGTTTGAAAAAATCATTTAAATACCAAATCTGTGCCGGTCTCCAGCCAAAGTATTTCCTGCACACTCCAGACTCTTATATTCAACTACTCAACAATTTCCTCCTGATTGTCTAACGGGCACCTCAGTTTAATGTCTGAGCTCCTGATCTTTTTTGTCAAGCCCGCTGTTCCTACATTCTGTTGATCTCAGTAACTGACAGCTCTGTTCTTTCTCACGTTTTATAACAATCCTTTACCTCCTCTCATTTATTCTCTCCAAATAACCGATCATCAGTTCTTTCAGGCTCTACCTTTAAATTCAGGATCTTACAACTTCTTGTCACTTATTTTGCTGTTGCCCTGATTCAAACCACCATTATCTCTTGCCTGAAGCACTGCCTGTCATCCTGCTTTCACCCTTGCCCATCAACAGTTTATTCTCCACACAGCAGCAGTTAAAACTTAGGTTATGTGACTTCTCTGTTTGTTCAGTGTCCACATTTCCCTTAGAATAAAAACTGAAGTCCTTACAATAGGCCTTTCTTAGTGTGGTCACTAACCCTGTCCCCACCCAACCCTGATTTTTCTGTTACCCCTCAATTCGCCTACTACTCTTTTCCCTCTAGCTCAGCGGTCCCCAACCTTTTTGGCATCAGGAACTAATTTCATGGAAGACAGTTTTTCCACGAACTGAGGATGAGGGGGTGCATGCATTAGCAGTCAGACCTCACTGCTTAATGTTAATCTGTATTTGTGGCCACTCTCCAGCACTAGCTTTACCACCTTAGCTCTACCTCAGATTATCAAGTATTTGATTCTAATAAGGAGCACACAAGCTAGGTTCCTCACGTTCACAATTCACAATAGGGTTCACCCTCCTAATGCCACCACTGGTGTGACAGGAGGCAGAGCTCAGGCAGTAATGCGAGCAATAGGGAATGACTATAAATCGAATGAAGCTTTGGTCCTTCTCACCTCCTCTGTGCAGCCCAGTTTCTTACAGGCCATGGGCCAGTACCGGTCTGTGGCCTGGTGTTTGGGAACCCTGCCCTAGCTTACCCTGTTTCTGGCCACACTTTGCCTTCTTGCTTCTCAGAAGGTGGGAGGCACATGCCTGCTATAGGGCTTTGCCTATTCTAGTCCCTCTTCCTGGTCTGTTTTTATCCTATATCTGCATACTCCTTCCCTCATTTCTTTGGCGTCTTTACTCAAAATATCCTTTGAAAAGAGATCCTTCCTAGCCCAAAATTATAACCCTTGCAACTCAGCATTCCCTGTTCCCTGCCCTACCTAGTTTTTCTTCCCCCTTAGAGTTATCAGTAGGTGCGTTGGTGGTATAGTGGTAAGCATAGCTGCCTTCCCTTAGAGTTATCATTATGTATTATATTGTATGTTTTATTCTCTGTCTTCTTCACTAACGTATAAGTACCTTGAATATAGGGGTTTCCTTATCTCCAAGAACAAATTGTTGCTTAGCACTTAATGGACAAGTGCTAAGTAAATGAAAGAAATAACCCATCAAGATGAACATTTTTGCCTGAGCCCAGGGAGTCGAGACCAACCTGGGCAACTTGGTGAGCCCTCGTCTCTACAATAAATCAAAAAATTAGCTGGGCGTAGTGGCGTGCACCTGTAGTTCCAGCTTCTTGGAAAGTTTAGGCAGAAGGAAAACCTGAGCCCAGCAGGTCAAGGCTTCAGTGGCTGTGAGTGTGCCGCTGCACTCCAGCCTGGGTGACAGAGTGAGACTCCAACTAAGGAACAGAACAAAACAAAACATTATTATCTTTATATTACAGATTAGGAATCCAGAGCTTCAAGAGATACATCATGTACCTAAGGTCATATGACCAGTAAGTAGCAGTAGATGGAATTAAAACCCAAATCTGTGTGTTCGGAACTCATTACCTGCCCTCTGTGCCTCTCTGACCATGTTGCTTAAATTCTCTGGGCTCTGATTTTTCCCATCTGCATAATTAGAATTACTGCCTTTTTGCCTGCCTCACAAATGTTTGTTTATACATATGAAAAGGGTGATGGTCATTCTGTGTTTCCTTACAGTTTTATAGTTTTTGCTTTTAGTTTTAGGACTATGGATCCACTTCAAACTAACTTTTGTGTCTGGTCTGAAGTAAAGGTTGAGTTTTTGTTTTGGGGTTTCTTTTTTTGGACCCATATGGATATTCAGTTGTTTTAGCAATATTGATTGGAAAAAACTGTCCTTTCCATATTGAGTTACTTTGCTCTTAAAAATAAATAGATATCATGCTTCTGGGCTTTTGTGTTTGGGCTTTTGTGAATGTTTGGAATGAACTTTTTTGTGTGTGTGTTGGGCCTCACTCTTACCCATTCATGATCACAGCTCACCACAGACTCGAACTTCTGGGCTCAGCCTCCTGAATAACTGCTATACTATAGTAATACTATAGGTGCATACCACTTTGCTGCCTAATTTTTTCGTTTTTTGCAGAGATGAGGTCTCACTATGTTCCCCCATCTGATCTTGAACTCCTGGGCTCCAGCAGTACATCCACCTTGGCTTCCCAAAGTGCTGGGATTATAGGTGTGAGCCACCACGCCTGGCCTGAAATAAACTTTAAAGAGAATAGGATGTTTTTTACTATTCCATTAGTACTGTGATATTCCATGTTTATATACATTCCCATTTATTCTACTCAGACCAGTTTTCTTCTTAATAGCTATGATGAGAGTATTTTCCAAAGGGGCCCTCTCTAATGTATTTCCCAGCTAGGAAAGAGAAAAGACTTAGGAATACCATTTTTACATATTAGAAGACTCATTTGGCACAGTAGTCACAACTGTCATCCTAGCTCTTTGGAGGGCCAAGGCGAGAGGATCGCTTGAGCCCAGGAGGTCCAGACCAGCCTAGACAACATAGTGAGACCTCGTTTCTACAAAAAAAAAAAACAAAAATAGCCAGGCATGGTGGCACACGCCTGCAATCCCAGCTTCTAAGAAAGCTGAGGCAGAAGGATCACTTGAGCCCAGAAGGCCAAGGCTGCAGTGAGCTGTGATCATGCCACTGCACTCTAGCTTGGGTGACAGAGTGAGAACCTGACAAAAAAAAAAAAAAAAAAAATTCAATATTGTTAAGATGTTTATTCCTCTTAAATTGACCCCTTGACTGAGTTCAATCCTATCAAAATCTCAACAGGCTTTTGTTTATAGAGTTTGACAAGCTAACCCTTTAGGGTATATGTATATGCATATGGAAGTGAAATGGCTTGAAATTTATAGTTGACAATTGAAAAAGAAGAACAATTACAAAGAACTTCTACTGTTAGATTTCAAAACTTAACTATAAAGTCATAGTAATCAAGATAGTGTAGTATTGGCATAACAATAGATATAAATCAAAGAATAGGAATAGAAAGCTTAGAAATAAATACATATATCTGTAGTCATTTGAATTTTATTTTTGCCAAGATGCAAAAATAGTTATTTCAATTGGTGTTGCTGGAACAGCTGGTTACCAATATAGTAAACCATTAACCCTTATCTGACACAAGACTTGAAATGGGTCAAAAATGTAAAACTAAAATCTAAAAATATAAAATTTGGGGGCCGGACATGGTAGTTCACACCCATAATTCCAGCACTTTGGGAGGCTGAGGCAGGAGGATTCCCTGAGCCCAGGAGTTTGAAATCAGCTGGACAACATAGCGAGATTTTGTCTCTACAAAAAAAATAAAAATAAAAAAATCAACTTGGATGTAGTCTCAGCTACTTGGGGGACTGAGGTGGGAAGATTGCCTGAACCCCTGAGGTCAAGGCTGCAGTGAACTGTGATTGTGCCACTGTACTCTAGCCTGGGCAACAGAGTGAAATACTGACTCAAAAAAATAGTAAAATAAAAATATTTCTACAAGAAATCAGGAGAAAATCTCTGTAGCCTAAAGATAGACAAGGATTACTTAGGACACAAAAAGCAAGGACCATAAAAGTAAAATAGTTGATAAATTTGTAAAATTCAGAACAATTGCTCTTTGAAAGACAAGAAAATAAAAACACAAGCCGGGCTCGGTGGCTCAGCCTGTAATCCCACACCTTTGGGAGGCTGAGGTGAGTGGATTGCCTAAGCCCACGGGTTTGAGACCCGCCTGGGCAGCGAGACCTCAACTCTACAATAAATCAAAAAATCAGCCGGGCATGGTAGCGCGTGCCTGTAATTCTGGCTACTTGGAAGGCTGAGGCGGAAGGATCGCCGGAGCCCAGTAGGTTGAGGCTGCGGTGGTCGGGAGCGGCCACTGCATTCCAGTCTGGGCGACAGAGTGAGACTCCAACTCAAAAAAAAAAAAAAAAAAGAAAAGAAAAACACAAATTCTAGGAAGTCCTAGCTAAAGCAATAAAGCAAGAGAATGAAATCAGGGGTATCTAAATAGGAAAAGAGGAAGTTAAGCGATTTCTCTTTGTGGAAGATATGTTTCTATACCTTGAAAACGCTATGGGAGGCCGGACATGGTGGCTCATGCCCATAATCTCAGCACTTTGGGAGGCCAAGGTGAGAGGATTGCCTGAGCCCACGGGTTTGAGACCAGCCTGGGCAACTTGGTGAGACTTCATCTCTACAATAAATCAAAAAATTAGCAGGAAGTGGTGGTGCATGCCTCTAGTTCCAGTTACTTGGAAGGCTGAGGCGGAAGGATCACCTGAGCCCAGCAGGTCGAGGCTGCGGTGGCCATGAGCATGCCACTGCACTCCAACCTAGGCAATAGAGTGAGATTACAACTCAAAAAAAGAAAGAAAAAAAAACCCCTATGGAATCTGTCAAAAGACTCCTTATGCTGATTGGTAAAGTCTCGGGTTATAAAATCAACATGCAGAAAGACAGTTGCATTTCTAGACACTGGCAACAAGCAGGCAGAGAACCAAATAAAAAGCAAAATCCCATTAGCAGTAGCCACACACACAAGCAAACTCTTTTGTCAACCACCTAACCAGAGAAGTGAAAGACCTTTACAACAAGAACTACAAAATGTTGCTCAAAGAAATAAAGGTTGACACAAAGCAATGGAAAAACATTCCATGTTGATGGATTGTATAAATCAATATTGTCAAGATGTCCATCCTACCCAGGGCAATCTATAGATTTGATGCCATAGCTATCAAATTACCAGCATCATTTTTCTCAGACCTGGAAAAGATAATACTGAAATTGATATGGAAACAAAAAAGACTACAAATAGCCAAAACAATCCTCAGCAAAAGGAACAAAGAAGGTGATATCACACTCTCAGACTTTAAACTTTATTACAAGGCTACAGTAACTTAGACAGCCTAGTATTGACACAGGAATAGGCAAATAGACCAATGGAACAGGACAGAGATTCCAGAAGCAAAATCACAGACTCTCAACCAACTCATCTTCAACAAAGCCACCAATAGCAATCACTGTTGGGAAAAGAGAACATATTTAGCAAATCGTGTTGGGAAAACTGGCTGACCACATGCAGAAGAATGAAACTGAACCCATACCTATCACCATATACAAAAATCAACCCTAAACGAATCAAAGAACTTAACGCAAAACCTCAAACTATAAAAATCCTAGGGCCAAGCACAGTGGCTAATGCCTATAATCCCAGCACTTTGGAAGGCCAAAGTGAGAGGATTGCCTGAGCCTGTGGGTTCAAGACCAGCTTGGGCAACTTGGCGAGACTTCATCTCTACAATAAATCAAAAACTAGCAGGACGTGGTAGTGTGTACCTGTAGTACTTCCAGCTACTTTGAAAGGCTGAGGGGAAAGGATAACCTGAGCCCAGCAGGTCAAGGCTGCATTGGCCATGAGCGTGACAGCCACTGTACTCCAGCCTGTGCGACAGAGTGAGACTCCAACTCAAAAAAATAAAGAAAAAGAAGAAAACATATGAAGAATAGGAAAGCATAGGAAACACCCTTTGTTTTTGTGACCAAGTTCCCAAAAGCGAGTGCCTCGTTTAAAATAAAAAATAATAAAAGGCTTTTGAACAGCAAAGGAAACCATCAAGAGACTAAAGAGAGAATCCACAAATTGAGGAAAAAAATTTGCAGATTATACACCTGAAAGAGACCTAACCAGGATTTATAAGGAACTCAAAGTGAAAGGAGAAAAAAAGTGGCAGAGGACATGAACAGACACTTCTCAACAAAGTGACATGACATGCAAGCAGCCAAGAGACATATGAAAAAACTGCTCAGCCTCACTAATTATCAGATAAATGCAAATCAAATCTACAATGAGATACCACCTAACTCTGGTAAGGATGACTATTATTAATAAGTCAAAAAACAACAGATACTGATGTGGGTGGGGAGGAAGGGGAATGCTTCTACACTGGTGGTGGGAGTGCAAGCTAATTCAACCTTTATGGAATGCAGTGTGGTGATTCCTAAAAGAACTAAAAATTGACCTTCCATACGATCCAGCAGTCCCTCTCCTAGAAATATACTTGGAGGAAAATAAGTCGTTCTATGTAAAAGACATGTGCAAGTGCATGTTTATATTGTATAGTAAAAACATGGAACCAACTCTTCTGCCAATTAAAAGTGAAATGGGTAAAGAAAATGTGGTACATATACATAACGCAATATTAATGCAGCCATAAAGAACAAAATCATGGACTTCACAGCAAATTGTGTGGAGTAAGAGACTATAATACTGAGTGAGCTATCAGAAACAAAGAACTGAACACCACATGTTCTTACTCATAAAAGGCCCCTGAACATTAGTTACATTGGCACAGGGGAAGAATAAGTAGTCACTGGGTAGTGCTAGGGGAGGGAGGGAGGAAAGGAGGGTAGGGGACATGGTGACAACACAAAGGGTACCAAGTCTACTACCAGGGGGAGTGAGAGCCAGTTAAAAGTCTAAACTTCACCTGCATTCAGCCTACTTAGGCAGCTAATCCTCACTTGTACCCTACATCTTTATAATAAAATAAAAATTTTTTAAAGTAAATAAAAATAATATAAAATTGACAAAAAAGCAAGGACCATAAAAGCAAAGCACTTAATAAATTTATAAAATCGAAACTATTGCTATTTGAAAGACAACCAAGAAAATAAAAACACAAGCTACACACTTGGAGAAAATGCTTGTAAAACACATTATCTGATAAAAGACTTGCATCCAAAGTATATAAAGAACTCTTACAACTCAATAATATGATATATGACCCAGTGGGAAAAAATTGGCAAAAGATTTGAACACTTTATTAAAGAAGACACATGAATGGCAAATAAGTATATGCAAAGACATCCAACATTTTTAGACATTAGGAAAAGGCAAATTAAAACTAAAGTAATAGCCAGGTGCTGTGGCCCTCACTAACGGCTCAACTACTTTGGAAGTTGATGTGGTAGGATTACTTGAGCCTAGGAGTTTGAGTCCAGCCTGGGCAACATAGTGAGACCCCCATCTCTATTTACTACAAGACAAGTACTCCACACCAACTAAATACTTATAATACTTATAATCAGAACCAGCAATACCAAATTTTGCCAAGAATGAAAAACAACTGAAGCTCTCATACGTTGCTGGTAAGAATTTTTGGTGATATGACCATTTAGGGTAACAGTTTGGCGGTTTCTTTTTTGAGGGGAGGGTCTCACTCTGTTGCCCAGGCTGGAGTGCAGTGGCACGCTCATGGCCACCGCAACCTCTACCTGCTGTGCTCAGGTGATCCTTCTGCCTTAGCCTTTCAAGAAGCTGGAACTACAGGCATGTGCCACTACGCCTGGCTAATTTTTTGATTTATTGTAGAGACAAGATCTTGCCAAGTTGCCTAGGCTGGTCTCCAACCCCTGGACTCAGGAAATCCTCACACCTCTGTCCCCAAAGTTCTGGGATTACAGGTGTGAACCACCACACCCGCCTGTCAGTTTCTTTTAAACTTACTATATGAACAATAGTAATCCTACCTAATTACCCAAAAGAAGTGAAAACATGAGTGGACAACAGAGACTTGTATATGAATGTTTATAGTATCTTATTCATAATTGCCACAAACCTGGAACAATCCAAGGGTAAAAAGAAATCTGTTAAGAGATTGATGTTCATTTGGTTAGTAGTGTGTTTTTTCTTTCTTAGTACTTTTGTAACCTGTAACACTCTCTTTACTATCTTAAAACAGGTAAGAGAGAGGTCCAATCTAGTTCTAAACAATGGATAGACTTCTGTTATCATCTATAGCTTTGCTGTAGCATCTGTAGCAAAGCAAGATTGACTTATTCTTCTCTTCCCTACCCCTAACCAGTTATGTGTTGGTTGGGTTTTTTTTTAGGGGGTGAGGAGTGTTGCTATCTTCCATTGTAACTGGTTGGTACTTAGGAAATGATGTTTTAGTGTCAGCCTATACATAATTATTTAGGGTAGTGATTACTCTGAAACATGCTATTATGTAGGGATTGGATTACATAAGTATACGGTTGTGTTTTTTCAGGTTGCAACTATATGCACCTTGGCCTGTAATAGATTTATGCTATTCAACTTTTACTCTGGTTGTTTTACTAGCTCAGCAGTTATAACTTGTTAATTTTCTAGCATATTCTTTGTCAGAAAATTTCTCTCTTCAACCTTCCAGTCACATTTCTATCTACTTTATTCTTGTTATATTTCTTTGCATCAAATTTGTTGGAAGGATTGACACCATCTATCCATCAAGAACACCTTTATCTTCCTATCTTTTAACTTCAGTATGCCTGCATATTTTTATATGGCTAAACCCATTTGGTTGTGTTTTTGTTTGTTTTGTTTTTAAAGCTAAAAGGAGAAAGACCTGAAGACTAGAATCTTTGCTGTGCACTAGATCCCAGGTCTCTGATTGCAGGTCCTAGCTCCACCACCACCACCATCATCTTTTATTCCCCTTTCTCTCTACTAGAAACAAGGTCTCCCCATCTTGAAAAAGTTTTTGATATGGGGCCCAATTATCTCCGCCTGTTTTTGCCTTTCTGTATCATTGCAGAACTTTTCAAGCAGATGAGATTTACAACTGACATCACATTTTCTTTGAATGGAAGAGTGGCAGTATGATGTAGAACAATGGGCCTAAAGTCATGATGAGATCATTTTCAATTGTAGTAAATGCTGTGAAGGAAATAAACAGTGTGAGATGAGAGAGTAATTGAAGGACAAAGGGTTACTTTGAAGAAATAATTTTAAATGAAAGTTTTGTCTAAAAGATTAAAGTTTTAAAATCCAGATGTCTGGAAGAATGAGGAAATTTAAATGAAGATGAGAGAGTGAATAATCTCAATTATTTGGAAATCTTTCCTTTTTAACAGTGTTTAATTACATAATTTTGATTATATCATTTGGACTTTAAATTCTCATTTTAAGGCAAAACTTACTTCCTGTTGGTCACTATCAGATTTCAGAAGTGTCATATAGCTATTCTCTCCAGTACTATTTGAAGAAAAATAACCTTGACTAGGACATTATAATGCATCTCATTGTATTTGATTCAACAGACATGTATTGAATACTTACCACACATGCCAGACACGGTGCTAGGAGCTGAGGATAAACAGAAATAAACTAGACATAGCCCTTTCCTTCAATGAACCCAACTGAAGCCATTTTTAAGGGTAACATAGATTATTTAAATTTATCATTGATGTTAAAATGTTTCACTGTGGCCATCATAGAGGAAGTCTACTCCTTACTGGTTGTAACAAGGTATTTTTAGAATATATGACATTCCTTTAAAAACAGTTTTAATTTATCAAACAAACTTTCATATTCTAGTAGAGTTTACATTCTAAATAGAAAGCAAATATAGGCATATAAAAAACCGTGAGCTGTTATGATAGTTACTACGTAAGTTGAACATTGAAAGATCACTTTCAGTTGGATTAGTCATGGGAAAGCTTCACTCAGGAATTAGAATTTATGTTCAGTCTTAAAGGATGACTATGAATGGGGCAAATAGAATGAAAGCTAATTTGGGGGATGAGTGCAGGAGGGGAGCATTGAACACAGAAGTGAGATTAAATCTCAAGGTTTATTTAAAGGACACGGATAAATAGGATTGACTGGAGTGAAAGGTTTGTATTGGTTACTAGTAAAAGATAAAGCAAAGTCTTTTATTACTAAAACAAGATTTTGACTGTACCATAAGAGTAATATGTTCCTATAACCTTAAATTCATTTACAGTCTATTTTAATATTATGTAAAGAGTTTTCACAATGTATAGTTTTCAATTGTGTCATGATTCTAAATAAGTCTCTATACCCCTAAATATGCTCTGTAGATTTTGAGGCCAGAGTCCTTTAGCCCTACTCAGGTTAAAATGATGTTTTGTTTTTCAGTTACTTACACGCCAAGTCAATCATCCACAGAGACCTCAAGAGTAATAGTATCCTTCCTGAAATTTGTCTGCGAAGTTTGAAAACATCCTGACTTTTTCTCCTGCATTTTGACTTCACATTATGTAAAAACAGTTTTCATGCTAAGTTCAACATACTGTAAAGAGAATTAATGGAGTTTGCATGCAGGTATAGGAGAGCAGGATACTATAGCCTGCTTTTGATTTCTGAATGACTGAGTATTACAAGAAAATCTAACAAAAGTCTTTGCAATAGAAGAACTTTTTTGAATGCTTACTTATATTCTATTGACACTATAAAATTTGTAGTTTTGTAGCTATCATGATGCTAGTCTCTTTCAGCTCTCTGACCTTGCTCA
This sequence comes from Cephalopachus bancanus, assembly GCA_027257055.1. NCBI lineage: Eukaryota > Metazoa > Chordata > Mammalia > Primates > Tarsiidae > Cephalopachus > Cephalopachus bancanus. The sequence continues at coordinate 67,431 of JAPVLO010000541.1, read as the reverse complement.
GTGGTAGCTGAGATAACTGAAGGCTCTGATACGTAACAATGAGGTGAGAAAAACATAATTTTCCTTGTTTATCCCTAAGCCCTGACTAAGATCCCATCTGCCAGCATCTTTATTCCAATGAAGAGCCTTTACAGCTTGCCCAGCAGTGCCTCAAGGATACCTGGGCCCACATTGTAAAATCTGATGGGAAAGTTTCAGATTCTCCCATAACCTTAAGAAAGCATCTCACCTCATCCTAGCATATTTCAAGACTGAAAAATCTTAAAACAGGACACATAGGCTAAATAGAGCTAATTATGTTTACAACATGTTTATTGCCTTTTAAAAGGAAATATGAAGTACTATGCTTTTCAAAATATCATGTTACATAATTATATAAATTAGTTACCTAAAATCTCCATAATGCTTGCTGTGATAGGAAAACGAGATCTATTATTTTCCTTTACTTACTACACCTCAGATATATTTCTTCATGAAGACCTCACAGTAAAAATAGGTGATTTTGGTCTAGCCACAGTGAAATCTCGATGGAGTGGGTCCCATCAGTTTGAACAGTTGTCTGGATCCATTTTGTGGATGGTAAGAATTGAGGCTATTTTTCCATTGATTAAATTTTTGGACCCTAAGATGCTGCTGAGTTACTAGAAAATCATTGAAGGTTTCAACTGTAGTATTCTCATAGTTCCCGGTACTCACAAAAATCAATGTTCTTATTTTTTTATGTAAATAGATCTTAACTCTTTAAAAAAATTTTTTTAATATTATTAAACCAGTTTCAGTACCTTTCAAACAAAACGTATTTTTAAACTGTCTAGAATTTTATTCAGAATTGTGAGTTTAAAAGACTTTGTGTTCAAAGTATTCTGTATACCTTTTTTAAAAAACAGATATGAGCCAGGTACAGTGGCTCACGCCTGTAATCCCAGCACTTTGGGAGGCAGAGGCAGGAGGATTGCCTGAGTCCAGGGATTTGAAACCAGCCTGGGCAACTTGGCAAGACTCGTCTCTGCAATAAATAAAAAAAACTTAGCCAGGCACGGTAGCATGCACCTGTGGTTCCAGCTACTGGGAAGGCTGAGGCAGAAGGATCACCTGAGCCCAGGAGGTTGAGGCTTTGGTGGTCATGAGGGTGCCACTGTACTCCAGCCTGGGCGACATAGCAAGACTCCAACTCAAAAAAACAAAAACAGGTATGCCATTTAAGGCAGGTGTGATCAGCAGCCATTATTATATGGCTTTGCTAAAAGAACTGCTCCTTTTAACAGAGACAACTGCTTCACAGTCTTACTGAAGCCTAAATTGGAAAGTTACTTCCTTCAGACTAGAAAGAACCTTATAATTATGGAACAGCTGGAAAAGGAAAGACCAAAAAATGAGAGATAGATAGCAGTCAGCCTTGTGGGGCCTTGCATAGCCCTTTCTTTCTCTTTCTGTATTCTTGTGTTTGCTTTGTGAAAAAGAAAGAGAAGTTCTAAAAGGAAGTGTAATGGCAGCAGGCTGTGGAGAGGTCAGTCATAGGAATCATTCCGTAAGCCAGTGGTTCTCTCTGTCATCCTGTCTGAAGTGCAGTGGCACCATCATGGCTCACTGCAGCAGCCTCAACCCCCAGGGCTCAGGCGATCCTTCCACCTTGGACTCCCAAGTATCTGGGACTCCAGGCATCATGCCCAGCTATTTTATTTGATTTTTTTGGAGATGAGGTCTTGTTATGTGGCCAAGACTGATCTTGAATGTCTGGGCTCAAATGATCGTCTCACCTTGGCCTTCCAAAGTGCTGGCATTACAGGTGTGAGCCACTGTAACTGGCCAACCAGTGGTTTTTAAAAGAATTCTTTATACCCTTTTAGAGGGTTCACAAGATCTTCCCTTTGTGAGAACGTATATTCTTCATATTTTTCTTTAACAAAACAACAGACTGAATGCAAAAACAAATATGAGACTCCATCTGACTGCTATTAGTGCAGACACTGAAGAGAGCTGCAGGCCAGGCATGGTGGCTTGTGCCTGTAGTCCCAGCTTTTGGGAGACCAAGGTGGGAGAATTGCTTGAGACCAGGAGTTTGAGACCAGCCTGGGCAACAGTGAGACCCTGTCTCTTAAAAAAAGAGTACGAGAATTATGTACTATTGTTCTTACTAAACTTTGTTTTTGAAAATATTTTTTGTTAAAAATGGATAATCTGTGTTTAATCTCCTGGCTATTGTTTTAGTATTTAAATGAATCAATAAATATCTTAATGTCTCAGTTAATTTTAATATGATATGCATCCACAGATAAAATCCACATAGACAAAAGCTCTTTAGGGTCCTTAATAACTTTTAAGACTGAAAAAAAGAGTCCTGAGACCAAAAAGTTTGAAAACCACAGCTCTAAGCCAAATACAGGGTATCTTGAAAATCTTAGTGCAATTTTAAGCTTTAAACAACTTGAATCCGCACTAAGATTTTTGAGACACCTAATAAAAACAGAAAAGTTGCAAGGAATTGTGAAGCCACATTTTTTTGAATTTTCTGAACTATATATAGAAAATCTGAAGAAGAACTGTACAAGGCAGGATTCTGAGTTCACCAGGATAAGTCTAGGGTTAAATTGAGCTGTGATTTCTTGTAACAATAAGTGGAATTAGGACAAGTGGCAAGGTGGAATAGGAGACATTGGACTTAGAGTTAGGAGACATGTATTCTAGTACTTTGGCCATTAACCTCATTTCTTAACCTCTAAGTCTCTTCATCTGAAATATTGGGTTGGACTAGTAGATTTCTGATACCCTTTCTATTTTTAAGATTCAGCTAGATTTTTTCATTCTTTAATATATGTTTCACTGTTTTAATTAATAGTTATAAATGGTAGGCAAATTAATAACTATAATCTGCATCTCAGACACCTTTATGGCACACACCTTGTAACAAAGATGACAGTGTGTCCTAAAAGATGGAGAAAAACAGATTTTAAGTGCTGAAATTGCAAAACCTAAAATTATAAAGAAACAGTTGTCACATGTTTTAAAGGTGTGTTTATTTTAACTACTGTGGGAGAGATAGGCTCAATCATGTCTCCAGGTTTCTCCTTACTTTTAAAAAAAAGCCTTAGTTTATGTCGTTTGTAGATTATTATGCTTGAAGTTTTATATTTTCTTCCAATTGCTTTTTTTTAACTGATCCCTGCTTAGATGGGCTAATCCTTTATTCTACCGTGCTGAGTTTTAAGACTAGAGAATAGCTAGTAGTACCCTTTATTATTAAATAAATCCTGAGTTGATGCTGCCTTCAGAAACAACTATGGAACATTCATTGATTAGGAGAGAACAGTTTAATCAACACTAAGGTTATGTGGTCCTCTGGATTATTTACAGTGGTCTTCTCAACTTTGTTTTATTTATATCTTAACGGAGAAAGAAACCTTTGTAAATTTTCTTACAAAATGAATCACTGAATTGAGGTTTAGTCATGCATTTCTTGTAAATAGATGACATGCAACTTTCCACTAAGCTATCTACCAACAACAGTGAAATAAAGCTAAATTCTAAAAAGACCATTCTTCATCTGATTTGTACTCTGTCCCTCACAAAAATTGATTCAGGCTTTGAAAATTTTGTCTGTATCACAACCAGCCTCTCAGTATTCTGACTTATTCATTACATTACAGTTGTATATGATTTATTTTGAACTGTTACTAAAAGCAAGTATCAACAAAATATATGACAAAAGCAAGTGGCTACAACTTCATCCTCTACACCATCTTCTCACTGTCTTCAGGATCTCCCACAGAACCAGTGATTCTCAACTTTGGTTGGACATTAGAATCATCTGGGGAGCTTTAAAGCTGAGTCATGTTTGAGTCCCACCCTGAGACTCTAAAGTGACATTATTGGGTGTTGAGAGGGTTAAGGCTCCACAGGTGATTGTGATTTGCAGCTGTTGCTTAGTGCCATTATTGCCTGTCCTTGTGAGATACCTACCTTACCCAGACCAATAACCAAGAATCTTGTTCCAGGTCTTGCATCCATTTTTTTCAAAGTTAGTACTGCTTTTGGCTGTCACATTAATATTTTCACAAAATCTTCATTATTGCGGTTTCTTCATTTCCTTCCAAATGAAATAATACAGAAGATACAAGGTGAAGAAGTCTTTTAAGCTAATATGTAACCAACCATTTGTTGTATTTCATGTGAATAAGAAATCTAAATATGCAACACAATGACTGTGAAATGTATAAATATGTAGCACATATGATTCAGTGTGTGTATTGCCCAAGAAGCAACAGCCAAAATATTCTTTGTACTGTCTTACTAAATCTACTTGGTGTCTATTGCTTTTGGCAATAAAGCATTCATGGCATGTTTATACCATATGCTTATTCCATGGCTTAGAAGGGATTTTAAGTTTATCAATCTTGAAATTCTATCATTATTTTCTAAGGTGCCCTGAGATGAGGAAACTTATTTGTACCAATAAGAAAAGTTAAATTCTAAAACAATTATTATGGTACTTGTGCTGCCTCCAAGCATCCTATAACCACAGGTCTAGTATTTCTTTGCTGATTGGAATAGGAAGTGGGAACTGATTCTAATAGGGTAAGTCATGGGAAGAAGTCAAGTGACAACGATGGTATTTGGTACAGAAAGAGGGTGACCAAGCCGGGCTCGGTGACTTCAGCCTGTAATCCCGCGCCTTGGGAGGCTGAGGTGAGTGGATTGCCTGAGCCCGCGGGTTTGAGATCCACCTGGGCAACTTGGTGAGACCTCATCTCTACAATAAATAAAAAATTAGCCGGGAGTGATAGCGCGCGCCTGTAATTCCAGCTACTTGGAAGCCTGAGGAGGAAGAATCGCCGGAGCCCAGCAGGCCGAGGCTGTGGTGGCCAGGAGCCACCACTGCACTCCAGTCTGGGCGACAGTGAGACTCCAACTCAAAAAAAAAAGAAAGAAAGAAAGAAAGAGGGTGACCAATAAGATTGTAAAATTGAAAAAAAAGATTGTAAAATTGTAGTAATGAAATATGAAATTTCAGTAACTGCCTCTTTCAGAGTTTATAGAGCAAAGTTCTTTTTCCTTCATCTTTATTTATTTTATTTATTTTATTTTTTTTTTTTGAGTTGGAGTCTCACTCCGTCACCCAGGCTGGAGTGCAGTGGCACGTTCATGGCCATCCCAGCATCGACCCTGCTGGGCTCCTGTGATCCTTCTGCCTCAGCCTTCCAAGTAGCCAGAACTATAAGCATGCGCTACCCCGCCCAGCTAATTTTTGATTTATTGTAGAGACAAGGTCTCACCAAGTTGCCCGGGCTGGTTGCAAACCCATGGGCTCAGGCAATCCACTTGCCTCAGCCTCCCAAAGTGCTGAGATTATAGGCTGAGCCACCGAGCCCAGCCTCCTTCATCTTTCTTAATCAGTTTTTATTTCTTTGACCATTAGTAAGAATTGGTTACATATTACACAGGTGTTTTAATAGTAAAAGCATTACTCTAGGGATTATAATAGTTTGTTTTTCAGTCTTTAATTAAAGTGAAGAATAAAGTAGAATATTTTTATTTCTATGTTCTAACAGGCACCAGAAGTAATCAGAATGCAAGATAAAAACCCATACAGCTTTCAGTCAGATGTATATGCATTTGGAATTGTTCTGTATGAATTGATGACTGGACAGTTACCTTATTCAAACATCAACAACAGGGACCAGGTAAATGTTTACCATCTCTTGGGGTTTATTTCACCATTTGTATAAAGGCTTCAATTAGTTGTTGAAAAGAAGCATTTAGTCCTGGGTAAGCATGAAGGATAAATTTCTTTGTTACCAGTTTTTAAAATCTCTTGTATTCTTTTGGCAGTAATAGAAGCATGCAAAACCTTTTCTTAAAATAGCAATCTTCGCCGGGCTCGGTGGCTCAGCCTGTAATCCCGCGCCTTTGGGAGGCTGAGGTGAGTGGATTGCCTGAGCCCGCGGGTTCGAGACCCGCCTGGGCAGCGAGACCTCATCTCTACAATAAATCAAAAAATCAGCCGGGTGTGGTAGTGTGCGCCTGTAATTCCGACTACTCGGAAGGCTGAGGCGGAAGGATCGCCGGAGCCCAGCAGGTCGATGCTGCGGTGGCTGGGAGCGGCCACCGCACTCCAGTCTGGGCGACAGAGTGAGACTCCAACTCAAAAAAAAAAAAAAAAAGCAATCTTAAATCCTGATTTTTCTAACTAGAAACTAAAGATATGACAATAGATAGACCTCATATTTCTTGAATGTAGCACATTTAGAATAATGAGCTCTGCTACTGTAGCATCTGAGCTTTACACCTTTTACACAGATACCTTTTGATCACAGATTGTGCTATCAGAACAGGTACTCATCTACAAACTTCTTTACATCAAATTCTTTTTAAATTATTAAGGTTTCTTCTTTTTTTAATTTTTAAAACCAGGTAAATGGAATATTACATCATACTTTGATTTTTCTATAATGAGAATTCTAGTAGGAGGGTAATTTTTAACTATTTTCCTTCCTAAGTTCCTACTCTCTGTTTCTTACCTTCTAAGAGGTATCAACATAGCCTTATGGAGCTCTTAGCCTTTTCTATCTCAGTCACATTAAACCCACTTAGGCTTTTAAAATTGGCCAAGAAAAATGAATTGTCTTTGCTGAAATTACTTTGGATGCCTCAGCATTTTTAAAAGTTTGTGAATGTATGTATAGAGAAAGAGTGAGATTACAGCAATTATGCTATTAATGTTAGAAAATAACAGTTGACCACATGAACAGTGATAAAGGAGTATGTAGATGGGAAATTTGTTTAAAAGCAAAGGAGCTGCTGGAGCAGACGCTGAGTAAGATCCACGGTGATGCGGATACATACCAAAGTTGAAAATTACCAATCCAAGCCGGGCTCGGTGGCTCAGCCTGTAATCCCGTGCCTTTGGGAGGCTGAGGTGAGTGGATTGCCTGAGCCCGCGGGTTCAAGACCTGCCTGGGCAGCGAGACCTCATCTCTATAATAAATAAAAAAATCAGCCGGGCGTGGTAGCGCATGCCTGTAATTCCGGCTACTTGGAAGGCTGAGGCGGAAGGATCGCCGGAGCCCAGCAGGTCGAGGCTGCGCTGACTGGAAGCGGCCACTGCACTCCAGTCTGGGCGACAGAGTGAGACTCCAACTCAAAAAAAAAAAAAGAAAATTACTAATCCAAACAATTTTTTTTTAGAGTATGACCTTTTTATGTATTTCATGATACTTTTCAACCTAATGAAGTGATAGTTTCTGTATATAAATATGTTGCTTTATTTAAATGATGTGTTTGTTTTGGTCAGTAGCCTAACTCTCAAGTCTTTTTGGTGTCAGTGCTGAATAGTTTTTTCACTTCAACTGTTATATGATATTAGAGAAGTAATCTAAGTTGTCATTTTCTTTGTGTATACTTATTGAATCACCATATGGTCCTTACCCTACAGTGATCCTGAGTATGTGTTTTGAGGAGTTTTAAAAATGCCTATATTTCTGCCCAGTTCATTTTATGATGATTTTTAGTTGCTGGACTTTCTAAACTACTTCATAGCTTTAGAATGTGGAGTCTTGGCTTTGAGTGTTAAACAACATATGAGTTTCTGATCTGATGTTTTAAGCCTGCATGAAACTTAGATTCAAAGTGGACTGAAATAGTAACTGAAAAACATAATTGAAACATTGTACTCACTGTACTTGTGACTTATCTAAATCACAGAATAACTGATTTGATGATGGCAGTCTGGGTAGCAAGATTGTCTCGAATTTGCAAACTTCATGTGCTCTGCCATTTAGTCTTTCTAACTCAATCATACAGCATAACACCCTGTGCCACGTTCACTTTTCCTGTATGTATTGTTTTTCTGGAGAAATTACTAGGAATTTTTAGTTTAGTTTTAGTTGATTTATCATAGAGACTACAAATTAATAAAAATTATGAACCTAAGATCTGAATGAAATTCATTTGTCAGTGAATACATTTATTTTAATACAATAATAAAAATTATAGTATGAAAACAAGTATTATTATCTCCAAAATATGAATAAAAGCATCCCAAAGTTCTGCACTCATCCACTTCTTGGCATTTTAGGTGCTTTGTCCTCCATGGGAGTATAATAAATGATGTGGCAAGGGCTTACTCTCCATGAGAGGAGTGAGTGACCAACAGAAGGGTAAGGACTTTACTAGTTAATTCTTTCTAATAGTATAGTTAGAACCCTCTGGAATTTACCAGTCTGAAACCAAGTTAAGTATTTAATGGAGAAGAAGGAAGTAAAAGAATGATATCCTCTTCCCACTATCCCTGTTCTGCTTCATTACCCTCTAGTCTGCTTACTTCAAATGGTACTTTCCCTAAAATTCCACATTTTGAAGGGATGACTCTGTCATCCTCAATTAAATAACATCAGGTATTTGTTCCAGCCATCCCTTTGATTTGATTTTTCTTTTGCTTTCTCTTTTACTTTGACCTCCATGGCACCCAGATTTGACTTCTGTTTATAAATCCAAGGATATTCTTTACTATGCAGCATAGGTACCATTCACCTATACTCTTACCCCCATAGTCTGAGGTGATAGGTTTTGCCTGTAAATTAAGAGCAGGCCTCTGATAAAGCAGTGTGATGTAATGGCAGACCTTGGACTCAAGACCTGCATGACCTAGTCTCCCTACCTCTCTAGGTACCTTTTTTTCTTTTCTCAATTATAAAAATAAGATAATTAAACTAAGGACATTCTTTCAGTTCTAAAAATCAGTTTTTTCTAAACTAGGTCTCTTAGCTCTATGCTAGTATGCCTTTTTACCTCTACTTACTCTAGTGATGAAAGTCTGAGAAATCACATTTCCCCCTCTATCATTCCAGTATTTTCCTCTCTAACCATCCTGCTCTTTCTCCTTCAGTGCAGCTTCTCTTCTAAGTTGGAATTAATAAGGTGCTCATTTAAGCTAGGCATATTGACTATACCTCATGGCTTTTCTTAGAACAGAAGTGCTGTGTCTTCCTGGAATAGAATAGATAATGTATACCTGTTACTTTAAGTGTATTCCAGTTTTTATTGCTTCATAACAAACCACTCAGAATGTAGTAGCTTAAAATAATGAATCTGCAGTTTGGGCTGCTCTCATTGAGGAAGGTTCATATGTGTTGCACATGGTATTCATGAAAGTAACTTGAATGTGTGTTAGAAGGATCTACTCCAAAGAGCTGGTTCACATACCTGTCAGGTTGGTGCTAGCCATCAGCTAGAAACTCAGTCAGGGTCAAGGATCAGAGACCTCAGTCCTCTCTTTTTTTTTTTTTTTTTTGAATCGGAGTCTCACTCGGTCGCCCAGGCTGGAGTGCAATGGCATGCTCATAGCCACCACAGCCTCAACCTGCTGGGCTCAAGCGATCCTTCTGCTTCAGCCTTCCAAGTAGCTGGAACTACAGGCATACAACACCATGCCCAGCTAACTTTTTAAAATTTATTATAGAGATGAGGTCTCACCAAGTTGCCCAGGTTGGTCTCGAACTTGTGGGCTCAGGCAGTCCTCTCACCTCGGCCTCCCAAAGTGCTGGGATTATAGGCATAAGCCACTGCGCCCAACCTGAGGGACCTCAGTTCTTTACTTGAGACTTGCCATGAGGACCTCTTCGCAGGCTGCTTGCTTGGTCTTTCTCACAGCATAGTGGTTGGGTTCTAAGCACAAGATCTGAAGAAACAGGATATAAAGACCAGTATCTTAGCAACAGGTAAATTATTTTAATAGAAAATATTTTCAATGCCCATTATATGCACAGCACTGTGGAACATAGAGGGATGAATAAAGCAAAACACAGGCTCTGTGTTGGAGATGATACTGAAAATGAGTAGACATGTGTTCTAGTAATATCAAGTAGTTAATGAAGGGTTGGAGATGGCTAGAGTGTAAATTGAAAATAAGAAGACCAGTACTAGAATGTCAAGCCAAGGTATTGATTTTGTAGTGTATGTGCCACGTGAATCTTCTGCCCATGGATTATATGCAGGAAAGACATTCCCTTTTCCCTTCTTGCTGTTTTTTCGTCAGCCCCTGCACCCCACCCTAGCACATGTTGATTGAAGGGCACCTGCTTTGTATTTTACACTAACTAAATTCTGTGGGGCTTATAAAGATATAAGAGTTGTCTTCACTTTTTTTCTCACATTCCTCCTGAAATAATTTTGAAAAACTCTATATTTCCTTGTACATTTTTGAGTTAACATCTAAAAATTTTTATCTGAAATTTAAATAATAGCAAAGAATGTAATTTCCAGTATATTCTGTTAACATATAAGGTTGCTATATTCTTTTTAAAATGTATCTAGTAAGATCTAAAAACCAGACTGGATTTGGTACCTATTGAAAATACAAAAGCTCTTCATTAACTTTTGGAAATTTTACATAGTTCCCTTTTTGTATTCTTCCCCCCCCAAAGAATTTTATCCTAATGTAACATATTTTTATGCATTAAAGCCTCTTCTTGATTACCCAACTCATATCCCTGCAATAAAAAATATGTATATGTTTAAATTAGAATGTTAATAAATTTTCTGTGACTTTGTGCTCTGAATGTTAATCTTTAAAATTCCAAATTATGTTGTTACAATTTTTAATATATAACTGATGAAAATTTTTGGTATCTAGAAGCTTAGAAGGTAACATTTTATTGGAAATGTGTATTTTAAAGAATGACGTGAGGCTTTCCTTTTCCTTTAGTTAATTTTTATGTCTGTGGATAAATATGACTTTTTTGCCATAGTACGCTGGGGTATAGTATCGGCCTTTTCCTTGTTTTATTTTCAAAGAGGTAAGTTCTGAAACATTTTATTCAAATTATAAGAAGATGAAAAAGGCAGGAGTTTTGTTAGAGTTATGTATATATGCAATTTTGTGATCCCCAAGACCAGCTTCAAGTTCGGTAACTTACTAAAAGGACTCACTGAAAAGTCACTGAAAGCTGTTCGAGACTCACCAATAGCTGTTAGACTACAGTTAGTTTGTTACAATGAAAGCATACAGATTGTAGCAGACAGCAGATGCTCTTGCTGTTGTCCTGCCCATTGTGCCCTTCACAATGTATCTTCTTCTTAATAAATCTTCCTTTCTTTAAAAAAAAAAAAAAAACCAGAAAGAGGCCGGGCTCAGTGGCTCAGCCTGTGTAATCCTGCGCCTTTGGGAGGCTGAGGTGAGTGGATTGCCTGAGCCTGCGGGTTCGAGACCCACCTGGGCAATTTGGCGAGACCTCATCTCTACAATAAATCAAAAAATTAGCCGGGCGTGGTAGCACACGCCTGTAGTTCCAGCTACTCGGAAGGCTGAGGTGGAAGGATCGCCAGAGCTCAGCAGGTCGAAGCTACAGTGGCCAGGAGCGTGCCACTGCCCTCCAACCTGGGCGACAGAGTGAGACTCCAACTCAAAAAAAAAAAAACAGAAAGAAAGAAAAGAAAAGAAAAAAAAAAAGAAAGAATACAGATTAAAATTAGCCAAAGGAAGAGACTCAAGGGCCAGAATCCAGGAGAGTTCCTATGTGGAACTCCCAGCTACTCTACCCGATGGACTTGTGGACAGAACTTCTGGTAGCAACGTGTATGACAATACGCATGGAGTATTGCCAACCAGGGAAGCTCACCAGAACCTGGGAGTCTAGAGTTTTTATCGAGGTTCAGTCATGTAGACCTGGTTGATCCTGAGTGGCTGACTGTAAGTTTCCAGCTCCTCCAGAGGTCAAGCAGATGCCATATGACCCCAAAGTCTCTTGTCAGCATAGACTGTCTAGCATGGGCCCCCAGATCAATAGACATTCTGATAAAGCAGGACACATGAAGGGCTTAGTGATTACCTTCTAGGAATCAAGGGCAAAGCCCAGCTCTCTCTTTGGGCAAGGTTAATTCTTTACCTCAAACTGTAGCACTTAATTATTTGAACTCCTAATGTACCAAAAATTACATGGTAACTTGTCATTTAAAAATGTTTAATGGTCAGCTGACATTTCAATTAATTTTGTTGAAAGCAAAGAATTAAACCAACTGACTTGCAAAGGGATTAATTACCCATTCATTAGAGCTCAGTTAGACACCAGTATTTGGAAATGTCCCTTTGATGCCCCAGTGGTTTTTACCCCTGGGATGATGTGTACTATAGATTCCATGTGAGAATAGGTATACCTTTTGCAAAGTGGGAGAAGGTCAGTTATAACAGGGGAGATGGGAAACAAAAGATTAATAACTGTACAAGGCAGTAAATGATCATCATAGCTGGTGGTGAGGAGGACGTTATCACTATAGATGTGAAAGAAAAGATATGATCAACTCGGTTAGCTTTCAGTTAGGCCTTGATTCCTCTGGGTTTCAGATAGCAAAAGAAGAGAGACAGGGAAGACATTACAGGAAGAACAGGAGCAGAGGCAGTACTAAAGTGATTAAAAGCAGATTTATATTGAGATGGTCTTGTCTACAAATCCTGTTAATTTAGCTGTGTTATCTTGGGCAAGTTACTTAATTCATTTGAGCTTTGGATTCCTCATCTGTAAAATGGGGTCGATACTGACCTCATATAATTATTTTGAGTATCAGAATCAAATAATCTTATAGTTTTTAAAGTAACATCTATAATTCAGGTATCCCAAAGTTTTTCAGCCTTTCAGGGCTACCTTTTCCATTGATAGCCATGTATAAGTGTCTGAATTGCTGTCCCATATGACTACAGGCAGTCCAGACCCTTTCTCTCAACCTCAAAGACCCCCTGGAAGTACTTTACATTATCCTGGTAGTTGCCCGTCACCTGTTGCTCTTAGGTATTATTCTAAGTTGCTCCCAGAATTCTGAGACTGCTGCCCTCAATTAAAATGATGATGTTATGATGGCGTGGCTTCAGAAGGGGGCAGCATAGAGGAGAACTGTATTCCCCTCAGTATCTCTTCCCAGGCTTCCTCATCCTAACCTGTACCATGGTGACCACATTGCAATTAAAGCTTTACTAATAGCTCATAGTTAAATAAGAGTCATTACAGCACCAAACAGGAAACAACATAAGATATCAAACTTGACCATTCCTAAAATGCATCAGCTATGCCCTGTACCAGAGAACTCCCACTGGCTTTTCCACCCTAACCTCCAGTCTGCCTCTTTTGGACCTATTCCTCTCTAAGATCAAAACCTCCTCTCATCCCAGGTGCAGGATTACTCAAGCCTGTAATCCCAGCACTTTGGGAGGCCAAGGTGAGAGGATTGCCTGAGCTCAGGGATTTGAGACCGGCCTGAGCAACTTGGCGAAACCTCATCTCTAAAATAAATCAAAAAATTAATCAGGCATGGTAGCACATGCCTGTAGTTTCAGCTACTTGGAAGGCTGAGATAGAAGGCTCACCTGAGCCCAGCAAGTCGAGGCTGCAGTGGCCAGGAGCATGCCACACTGCACTCCAGCCTAGGCGACAAAGTGAGACACCAACTCAAAAAAAAAACTCAAACTCAAAAAAAAAAAACTCCTCTCTCAGGCCCTCTCTCCCTGAATCCCAATACTCTTAACCCTGTTTCTGCCTACCTTCAAAAGAGCCAAAATACAAATCTCTGAGCCCAGGGAAGAAAAACCTTTTTACTTTATTAAACAGAAGATGTTAGCTCCTAATGACTTCACCCTCTCTCCTCTGGGGGAGGCTGTGATTTGTATAGCCAAATACTCCATTACCACAGTGAAAGGGCTTAAAATGCAGATGCCAAAACCACTGCTAGAAAGTTGACTTTTTTGGTTTTTACTACACATAATATAAAGGACTTACCACAATGTCCAACAACAAAAAATGCTCAATAAATTATTTTTTTAAGTAAAAAAGCACTATCAAATCTGTTTTAAAATGATTATCCTGTGAGTGGGAAAATGGACAGGATCACGAGAGACCAGAAGTTCAGGGAGCAATTAGGAGAACTTTGCCACCATTCAGGGGTCACAAAGGCTTGAACTTGCAGCACATCAATTGTGAATTCCCCACAGTTTATGATGTACTACTTTTAACTTTTAATTGAAGTGTAATATATGTCTAGAATAATACACATAGCGTAAGTGTACAGCTTGTTGTGTTTTCAATGAATCTGGAATGCATTTTTCAGCTCACCTACAAGATTGAATGATGTACCTTTTTTCTCTCTCCAGATAATTTTTATGGTGGGACGAGGATACTTATCACCAGATCTCAGTAAGGTACGGAGTAACTGTCCAAAAGCCATGAAGAGATTAATGGCAGAGTGCCTCAAAAAGAAAAGAGATGAGAGACCACTCTTTCCCCAAGTAAGAAAAAGCTTTATGCTACCTAAAAAAACAGACTTTTTTGGACACATAGTTCCAAGCTTTTTTGGACACATAGTTTGTTTTCATGCATTTGGATTTCTTGTGCAGACTCCAGACAAATAAACATGAAGATGGTTTTATACAGGCTGAGCAGTGGTACACCTAACTAATTTGGGATCCCAATATAAAATATTCAGAAAGACTTTGCATTTGTCCAGCAGTTCTCAAACTTTTTGGTCTCAGAACCCTTTTATACATTCAAAAATACTGAAGACTCCCCAAAGATCTTTTGTTTATGTATGTAATAATTACCTTAGAAATTAAAACTATCTTCTAAAAATATTTATAGGTGGCCAGGCACAGATGGTGGCTCATGCTTGTAATCCTAGTACTTTGGTAGGCCGAGACAAGAGGATCACTTGAACCCAGGAGTTCAAGACCAGTCTAGGCAACATAGGAAGACTTCATCTTTACAAAAATCAAAAAATTAGTCGAGAATAGTAGCACACAACTATAGTCCCAGATATTTGGGAGACTGAGGCAGAAGGATCTCTTGAACCCAGAATATCAAGGCTGCAATGAGCCATGACTGTGCCACTGCCCTCCAACCTGGCTGACAGTGAGACCCTTACTCAAAAAAAAAATATATATATATGTATATATATATATATTGGTGGGGCCAAATGCAGGGACTCATACCTGTAACCCTAACACTTTGGGAGACCAAGGTGGGAGGATTGCTTAAGCCCAGGAGTTCAAGACCACCCTGGACAACATAATGAGACCTTGTCTCTTAAAAAAAATGGAAATATTAGCTGGGTACAGTGGTGCATGCCTGTAGTCCCAGCTACTTAGGAAGCTGAGATGGAAGGATCATCTGAACCCAAAAGATTGAGGCTGCACTGAACCTTGATCGTGTCACCATACTCCAGCCAGGGTGCCTGAGACCCCCCCAACTCAAAGAATAAATTAAATAAATAAATACTAAAAATACATATGAATTTATTTAAACATAATAAGCCAAAATGTTAAATAACATTTAGAAAGAAACAGTTATGTTACCCAAAACAAAAAAATTAGGAGTTGTATTATTTACATTTTATCTGTTTGCAAAGCAGCTGGATTCTCTGCTTTTGCACTCATTATGTAACAGTATCTCACATCATGTCACCTCTGAAACCGCCACTTATGTTTATAAAATAATGACAGTTAAAAAGGCAAGTGTCTTACTGTTATTATGAAAATAGTTTTGACCTTGTGGAGCCCCAAGAGGGCCACAGACCATACATTGTGAACTACTGCTGTAATTCTTATTGATGGTAAAATAAACAAATTTCAAGCTGCTCTTTAATACTAGGTCTTTTTGAGGGGCATTTCTACCTGGGGCAAAAAGAAAAGGCGTTTGTTAGCTCTATCTGCCTTTCTCTGATTCTTGAAAACTTTTATTGATTTTTATCTTTTCATGTTGTAAGGCTTAAAACCCTTGAGTTAATAAGCCTCACAAAGAAGTGAAACTAATTATCTCAACCAGCTCAAAGAGTTTAGCTTCAGTAGATATTACAATATAAGTAGGGATTTCTGGTGCTTAGGGAAGCCCCATAGCACTGTATACATATGCCTTGATAAGTCAGTACATTTTCAAGTGGGAAATGCTGACTCCCATAGTTACCCTACTCCCATAATTACTGGGGTGTTCTTTTGTGAACCCTTGTGTTTTTGAATACTCAGTCCTAGCTGGGTTAGTTAGACAGAAGTTACTGTTACAGGAAGGCGATTCATAATCTTTAAAATCTAAAAATGTTTAATCTTCTCTAAAGAATGAAAGAAGACAGAATTGATCAGGCATGGTGACTCACAAACCTGTAATCCCAGCACTTTGGGAGACTAAGGCAAGAGGATTGCTTGAGCCCAGAAGTTTGAGACCATCCTAGACAACATAGTGAGACCTTGGCTCTACAAAAAAAAAAAAAAAAAAAAATCAGACAATTAGCCAGGCATGGTAATGCATACCTGTAGTACCAGCTACTTGGGAGGCTGAGACAGAAGGATCACCTGAACCCAGGAGATTGCAGTGAACTATGATTGTGCCACTGTACTCCAGCCTGAGTAACAGAGTGAGACCCTGACTCAAAAAAAAAAGAAGAGAGAATTGATGATTTTAACCAATCTCTCAGGAAGTTGCCCTGAGAGGCCAGAGAGGTCTAAGTGGTGGGATAGCTAGATATATATTGTACATATTGGAATTCTAAATCTACTATCCCTTTGAGGAAGAGTTTTTGGCTTTTATTTTATAACTCAGAAAACCTGGTTTGAGTCTACCACAGTGAAAAAACCAGCATGGTTGATCATTGTCAGCATGACTCTGTACCATATTCTCTTTCCATATCCCAGGTGCTAGAGCATCTTACTAAGTAAGCATGGTTGATTTACATTAATAATGTGAATTGCATCCTTAGTCTCACTTTTTAAATGATATTAAAGGGGACAAAATGCTCATACCTCTAAATGCAACATTCATTAATTGAATGGTATCAAAAAATGGAATACCTATGTGGATTTTCCAACTATTGGCAACTGTCTCTTTTAAATACTATTTTTAGATTTTTATTACAGATTATCTTTTCACACAGTACTATCATGTGCCATATAAATTTTAAATGACTAAATATATGTTTTAAAAGACTATAAAATATGAGATCATTTTTATAGTTTTGAGAGAAGAAAGGCTTTCCTAAGCAAGAGACAAAATACAGACGTTATAAGAGAAAAGGTCAGCAGATATGACACATTAAAATTTTTTTTTTCTTTTTTTTTGACTTGGAGTCTCACTCTGTCACCCAGACTGGAGTGCAGTGGCCGCTCCCGGCCACTGTAGCCTCGACCTGCTTGGCTCCGCCGATCCTTCCACCTCAGCCTTCCACCTCAGCCTTCCAAGTAGCTGGAACTACAGGCACGCGCTACCACGCCCAGCTAATTTTTTTGATTTATTGTAGAGATGAGGTCTCGCCAAGTTGCCCAGGGAGGTCTCGAACCCACAGGCTCAGGCAATTTACTCACCTCGGCCTCCCAAAGCGCAGGATTACAGGCTGAGCCACCGAGCCTGGTGACACATTAAAATTTTTAAGTTGCTATATATTTTAAACTACTATATATATATTTTTAAACTTCTATTTTAGAAGATAAAGATTAAAATGTAGCACATATAGCAAAAAGTAGATATTTGTAGTATACAAAGGACTCCTACAGACCAATAAATAAAACATAGTCAATAGAAAATGAGCAAAAAAAAAGCAATGTACAGATGATTCACAAAAGAAATACATATAGTGGCCGGGCTCAGTGGCTCAGCCTGTAATCCCAGCACTTTGGGAGGCCGAAGCGAGTGGATTGCCTGATTCTGTGGGTTCGAGACCCACCTGGGCAACTTGGCGAGACCTCATCTGTACAATAAATTTTAAAAATTAGCTGGGTGTGGTAGTGCACGCCTGTAGTTCCGGCTACTTGGAAGGCTGAGGTGGAAGGATCGCCGGAAACAAGTGGGTCGAGGCTATAGTGGCTGGGAGCGTGCCACTGCACTCCTGTCTGGGCGACAGAGTGAGACCCCAGCTCAAAAAAATAAATAAATAAATACATATGGTGAATGAACTTAGGAAAGTGTGTAAGGTTCCATTGGCAGTTAGGAAAATGTAAGGTCACATAGTGTAATACATTTTAATCTGGTCTCCCATTGGCTATATCCAGCACTGGGAACAATGTTCGGAAGTAAAGAAAGAGCATTCTTTTCAAATTTCTTAACTGTTGGTTTTTGTAAGGACTTGGTAAAATCCGTAAATTTAAAATACTTCTAAAATTCTATACCATAGAACCTACTTTCATAAGTATTCAGATAAATAAAAGAATGGGGTTTGGGGGGGGTTGGTTTGTTTGTTTTTTTGTTTTGTTTTGTTTTGAGTAGGAGTCTTACTCTGTTGCCTAGGCTGGAGTACGGTGGCATGCTCACGGCCACCACAGCTTCGACCTTCTGGGCTCTGGCAATCCTTCCGCCTCAGCCTTCCCAGTAGCAAGACCCATAGGCTTGTGCTTCCACACCCGGCTGATTTTGTGATTTATTATAGAGACAAGGTCTTACCAAGTTGCCCAGGCTGGTCTTGAACCCCTGAATTCAGGCAGTCTTTTCGCCTCTGCCTTGCAGAGTGGTGGGATGAGAGGCATGAGCCACTGTGCCCAACCAGATGTTTTCTATAATAGGAAAAATTAAAGACAGAAAAATTACGATTGCTCTGTTGTGGCCATGTGCTCTTTGAGCCATACTTCCTGGCTTTGGTCCCCCTCCCCTGTCTTGGGGAGGTGAATCTTCTTTCTTCCTTCTCTTTCTCTCTCTAATTTACTTTTGAATAAACTTTTCTTCTTAAAAAAAAAATTAAGGTTACTCTATATAGATGGCATGGCTATCAGTGAGGGAGAAAGAAAATAATGCAGAAAAATATATGTAGTGTGATCCTACTTGAAAAGGTGGTGCAGGTGGGCTGTGTTCATCTGTACATTACAAAAAAATTAAAAAGATCCAGAACAAAGTATAGACTCTAAAAGCGGTTACCCCTCAATGGTGGAACATCAGAGCCTTATACTTCTTTATGTTTCTGTATTATTTGAATTTTTATTTGCATGTTATATTTGGAATTTTAAAATGTCTATAACTTCCTTGTCTTCTTAGATTAATCATTATAAATATTACAGTTTAACTTTTTAAAAAGTTTTAGTATCTCAGGACAGTAGTAAAAGTAATCATGGCTGCTAAAGTTACTGAGTACTTGTCATAGGCCAGTCATTATGCCACGCCCTTCAAACCTATGTCTCATGATTTTAAATGTGCATTATCATGCTGTATGCCTTCAAGGATCATAGCCTATTTCTTTGAACCTTAAAATATGTAAATTTCTCCACTTTGTGTATCTATATAGAGCTACCTTAAGACCGTTCCCCTGTCTTCTCCTCTCTTGGGTTATCTTGTTGCTGTCCATGAGCCACTCACTAGACTCTGAGTCATTGGGGTCCTGCTTTATTAATTAGGTGTATGTAGGATATTTCCCATTGTTAAGTTTCTTTAACAGGTGAGTTGCTCTGATCTTTTTACAGATAGTCATAAAGTGTTTTACGTATTTATACGTCGTCTTCTTCCCAAAAGGGACTTACAGTCTGTGACAAATAGCTATACAAAAGACCCCCCCCCAAAAAAAACAGAATTATCTCTTGGAGGGTGAGCCCCTTATAGTACAGGATTCTCCCACTAAGTGTTCTAGGTATCCATCAGCATCAGTGTACCAGCTAACATTGTTATGAGAGACTGTGTTTGGCTTCAGTAAATTTTTTTTGGAGATCTTTCAGTATGTTTGTCCACTTCATGATGGGTGATTTACAAGCACACCTGCCCACACCACACTGAGCGTTCAGCAGTTTTTGACCAAAAACAGCATGACCCCATGCCCCACCCTCTGCACTAACCCAGTCTCACCCACAGTAACTTTTTTTTGTTTATTTCCCTGGATGAAAAAGTCCTCAAAAGGAAATGTTTTGCCAATATGGAAGAGGTGAAACAAAAAAAAGTTTAAGCACCAAAAGCCATCAAAAGTGATAAGTTCAAAAACTGTTTTGAGCATGGAATAAGTGTCTCAGTAGGTGTATTGCATCAGAAAGAGAGAACTTTGAAGGTGATTGAAGTTTAAACATGTAAGAATAAATATACAACTTTTTATAATAAATTCCAGGTTTTGGGGGATCCTCCCTCATATAGTTGATTTTAAATTTTTATTTTTTATTGTTTCAAGGCTGGTAAATGATCTAAAATGTAATCAAAAGCTAACTATGAGTTACTTTCCTCATTCAGTTTATAGAGGTAAAAGATGTAATAGTTTGGTATTTTTCTTTTTAAGAAAATAATATCAGTTTCTTCATAAATATTTTTCCAGGCATTTATGACAATACTGAAAACAATGTAAGATTTCAGGTGCTTTCTTGTAAAGTATGATGGGATAATGGGACTCTTAAAAGTTTACACCACCCAGATTTTCATTCTTCTTTTCTTTTCTTTTCTTTTTTTCTTTTTCTTTTTTTTTTTTCCTTTTTTCTTTTTTTTTTTTTTTTTTTTGTAGATTCTCGCCTCTATTGAGCTGCTGGCCCGCTCATTGCCAAAAATTCACCGCAGTGCATCAGAACCCTCCTTGAATCGGGCTGGTTTCCAAACAGAGGATTTTAGTCTATATGCTTGTGCTTCTCCAAAAACACCCATCCAGGCAGGGGGATATGGTGCGTTTCCTGTCCACTGACACAAATGAAATGAGCAAGAGAGTACAGGAGAGTAGCAACAAAAGGAAAACAAATGATTATACTAGTTGTTTATATGTTACATGGAATTATATTTTCTTTTTTTAAAGGTGAACCAAGGGACATGTGTGCAGTTAAAGACTAGAAATTTTTTCTTAATCTAAGATTCATAGGTAACATTGGCTATTTAACATCCAAGGGTTGAAATACACAGATGTCGCTGAAAATTGGCAGTGCCTATTCTAGAGGCTTTACTCCTTGTTCCGGGTTTGTTTCATTTACTTGATTATTTTAATTATTAAACTTCAGTTTTCTCTTTCAGTTTTCTCATGCAGCTTTTGTTATTAACTATCACATGTCCACTAGGGACTCCAGGGCAAGACCACTCGTGTGTGTGTATTCACAGGTAGGAAGTTCACAGCAGGTTAGCCTGGGTTAGATTATGACAATCTAAAATATCTAATTTAAGAAGTCACTAGAATTGAATAATCCAACTTTTATTCTTCATATTTGTTCTATAATTGTTTCCTTTTGCTGTGATTTGGAAAATGTGGGTGTCCTTGAATCAGCAGACTAAATTTCTTTTTATAAATTTTAGGTGCAGGTGACCTAAGATATTGCTGTGGAGTGACAAATTTGACTGAGGAATAAAATGGTTTGACTTTGGATTTTTAGTGGGAAAATGTTATAAATTGGAGTTCCTTTCAAATAACACTTCTTTATATATTAAGAGTGCCTTATCCCCATAAAAGGGATATTTCCTTGCACACGTATTGCCCCCTTTACACTTAGCCACCTCCCCCCAAAAGCACCTCACAGAATTCTGTAAGCACTTTTTGATTTCTGCATTTTTCTTTTAGATAATTCTGGTTGTCAAACAACCAGGTAATGGAATTTTTAAAAGTTGTTATTACCTTAGGTTACACCTCTCATGGTGAGTGTCTTAGCAGTAACCTTACTACTGTGTCTCATAAACTCTCTGTCCTCCTTATATCACTTGAACACGGGATTCCACTCATGATAAATGAATGCTATTCTCTTTTTTGCATTTCATGATATAAAGTATTTTAACTCTCTCTAGTGCTTACACTTAGTTATATAGAAAGTGACTGTAACGTGGCAGTCAGTGTATTCTCTCACTAGATTCAAAGGGAATCAGAAATACAAAGTAGCAGCACTATTGAGGTATTTTCAAAGATTTTGCTGTCTCTTTTTCATAGTCAGCCTTGGAGCCAAAGTCAGCCCCTTAGTCACATCTTTACTTGCTCTATTTAGATTTGTCATGATTTCTAAATATAGCCGACAGTTTAAGGTTCTTCCGGCAAACAGACAATACCTGCATAAATGCCATCCTTCTTTCTGGTCAGTAAAGAGGAAAATTGGAAAATTTATGAATTAAATTCATAATTAAGCCAGGCACAGTGGCTCACGCCTGTAATCCCAGCACTTTGGGAGACTGAGGTGAGAGGATTGCCTGCATCTACAGGATCGAGACCAGACTGGGCAATATGGCAAGACCTTGTTTCTACAATAAATTAAAAAATTGGCCTGGCTTGGTGGCACATGGCTGTGGTTCCAGCTACTTGGAAGACTAGACAGTAGGCTTGCCTGAGACCAGCAGATTGAGGCTACGGTGGCCATGAGAGTGCTACTGCATTCCAACCTGGGTGACAGAGTGAGAATCCGACTTAAAAAAAATTCATGATAATTTAGTTTTTAAATATCATAAATAGGCTAGGCTCAGTGGCTCATGTCTGTAATCTCAGCACTTTGGGAGACAGAGGCGAGAGGATTGCCTGAGTCCAGGGGTTTAAGACTAGCCTGGGCAACTCAGTGAGACCTCATCTCTACAATAAATCAAAATATTAGCTGGGCA
Source organism: Cephalopachus bancanus (assembly GCA_027257055.1). NCBI lineage: Eukaryota > Metazoa > Chordata > Mammalia > Primates > Tarsiidae > Cephalopachus > Cephalopachus bancanus. The sequence goes on along the minus strand of JAPVLO010000541.1, from coordinate 44,971 downwards.
TGGTGGCACGCACCTGTCGTTACAGCTACTTGGGAGGCTGAGACAGAAGGATTGCCTGAGCCCTACAGGTTGAGGCTGCAGTGGCCATGAGTGTGCTACTTCATTATAGCCTAGGTGACAGAGCAAGACTTCAATTCTAAATTATATATATATATTTTTTTTTAAACAAATAAATTTTTGATGCATTTTCTCTTTATGAAGAATTAGATTTCATCCATGGAAACCACTGTTACAATTATAGCAAACTTTTGGCCCCTCAATTGGGTAGTTTAAGATATAAGTGATAGCCGGGCTCGGTGGCTCAGCCTGTAATCCCACGCCTTTGGGAGGCTGAGGTGAGTGGATTGCCTGAGCCCATGGATTTGAGACCCGCCTGGGCAGGGGAGACCTCATCTCTACAATAAATTTAAAAATTAGCCAGGTGTGGTAGCATGCACCTGTAGTTCCAGCTACTTGGAAGACTGAGCGGAAGGATCGCCGGAGCCCAGCAGGTCGAGGCTGCGGTGGCCGGGAGTGGCCACTGCACTCCAATCTGGGCGACAGAGTGAGACTCCAACTCAAAAAAAAAAAGATATAAGTGATGCTGGCTGGGCACGGTGGCTCAAGTCTGTAATCCCAGCACTTTGGGAGGCCGAGGTGAGAAGGTTGCTTTGAGCTCAAGGGTTTGAGACCAGCCTTGAGGGCAACTTGGTGAGACCTCGTCTCTATAATAAATAAATTTTTAAAAAATAAGGCAGTCATGGAAGCCGCACCTGTAGTTCCAGATACTTGGAAGGCTGAAGCAGAATGATTGCCTGAGCCCAGCAGGTTGAGGCAGTGGTTGCCATGAGCGTGCCATTACACTCCATCCTGGGTGACAGAGTGAGATTCCTACTTTAAAAAAAAGATAAGTGATGCCATCATGATTTCAGAAATTGATTTATGATTTTCAGCTTAGGTAAGAGGTGAAAAGAACATTTCTCATATTTTAAAAAATAAGAATAAAAAAGGAATAAAAGAATGTAACTATTGAAGATATCAAAATGCATGACTTCTAAATCCTCCAGTGAATGAAACTTTGGTTTCAGTTACTTTCTCACATCTAAAACAGTGATTGATTTGTGTAAGAAGTAACCTGTTAGATTTTTCATAGCACATTTTGTTTATTTATTTTGTTTATTTTTTAATTTTTATTTTTTATTTTTTTGAGTTGTAATCTCATTCTCGGTGGCTCAGCCTATAATCCAGCACTTTGGAAAGTGGAGGCAAGAGGACTGCTTGAGCTCAGGAGTTTGAGATCAACTTGGGCAACATAGTGAGACCTCGTCTCTTCAAAAAGAAAAATTAGCTGGGCACAGTAGCAGGCACCTATAGTTCCAGCTATTCAAGAGACTGAGGCAAGAAGATTGTTTGAGCCCAAGAGTTTGCAATTGCAGTGGCCATGATTATGCCCACTGCACTCCAGCCTGGGTGGTAGAGTGAGACCCTAACTCAAAAAATAAAAATAAAATCACAAAGTCTTGTTTTTTAAAGTCTTCCCAAGTATTCCCTGCCTTATTCCTAAAGTCAAATTGAAAATAGAGCTTAAGGTCGTGCCTGGTGACTCAGCCTGTAATCCCAGCACTTTGGGAGGCCTGAGCCCACGGGTTTGAGACCAGCCCGAACAACTTGGTGAGACCTCGTCTCTACAATAAATCAAAAATTAACTGGGTGTGGTAGCACACACCTGTAGTTCCGGCTACTTGGAAGGCTGAGGCGGGAGAATCACCTGAGCCCAGCAAGTCAAGGCTGCGGTGGCCAGGAGCGTGCCATTGCACTCCAGTCTGGGTGACAAAGTAAGACTCCAACTCAAAAAAAAAGAAAGAAAATAAAGCTTAGGTTGTCCTTAGCCAAAAAGAACGGGAAAAAAGAGATTTCATTGTGGCCTCAAATTGATTTCTTTTGTTGTTAACTAAATTAATTATAACAAGATTAAGAGTCACAGAGAATATCTAGGTGTTTCACCTCAAATAATACCACACAAGCAGAATTGGCTCTTACTGCAAATAAAATAGGGTAGGAGGCGGGAGAGGAGAGATTTCCAGATATACAAAAAGGAGAAGGAAAAAAAGAGGTTTTTTCCAAATGCAGATTTATCACCTGTTTCTTCCAGAAGAATTTTTTCTTAAATTCTCCATGATTTCAGGACCATTTATAAAAAGAGTCTTGTTTTATTGATTCCTGAACCCTGAATTCTTTTTATCATTTGTTTTCCTGGACCTAAAGTGGGATCATGAAAGGAGCTGCATTTTGATAGAAGCAGTAGACTGTTGGTAGGATGACCTTTAGTGTTTGCTTCATTTGTGTTTGATCTGGAGTTTGTCGGTAAGATTTTGTTATTTGTGGAGTTGCCTTGTTTTTATTTTTAAGATTAACATTCAAAATGTTTTTAAATTATAATGCTGTTCACAAAGTGAAATGTCTGATTGATATAATGAATAGGAAATACCTGAAAATTTTTTAAGTATTTTAAAATGTGATATATAAAATTTGGCTTAGATATGATCGTTTTTTGATATTTCCTCACAGATGAATTCTAGCCATTTTTGTAAAGATCTTGTTATATAAATCTTACTTTCACATTGGCTTCCTTTAATGAGATTTAGATTCTGCTAGATACAGTGACTACTTATAAGAATGTTTTAAATCACTGAAAGGAAATGTATTAAAATACTGAAAATAGGCTGAGAATGGTGGCTCATGCCTATAATCCTAGCATTTTGGGAAGCAGAGGCAGGAGGATTGCTTGAGCCCAAGAGGTTCAGACCAGCCTGGGCAACATAGTGAGACCTCATTTCTTCAAAAAATCAAAAAATTAGCTGGGCATGGTGGCATGAACCTCTAAAGTCCCAGCTACTCAGGGGGCCAAGAAGGGAGGATAGCTTGAGCCCCGGAATTTGAGGCTGCAGTGATCTATAATTGTGCAACTGCACTCCAGTCTGGGTGACAGGGTGAGACCCCAACTCAAAAAAAAAAAAAAATACTAAAAGTAGCAACCTAAAACCATAATATACTCAAATTATAAGCAACAATAGTGAGAATGTTTGTATATTTCTGGAGCCTCTGTTAACATAATTGTCTCCTATGATTATGCTCTTAATATTTTACTCTCCAAGATTTTGGTAAATCATTTGACTTTTTTTCTTTTTTTGGATCATTGCCAAACTCCCCAGTTCTTTTAACTTTACATATAAGGTCTCAAGTCTTTTAACCTTCTTTAATCTTTTGATTCACAATATCTTAGTTAACTCTTGGTTAAAAGAAATCCTTTCATGGAAGGAGATAGTATGACTATCTGCAGTTCAATTAGTAGTTGTATTCAGAGTGAGAAAACAAATTATTAATTACTGAAAATTGTTTAGGGACTTCTGTGTCGAGTCAGCACCTGAGTTTACTCTCTCTCTGCAATTTTCTAGCTATATAAACTTGGGCAAGTTTCTTGACCACTCTAAACCCCAGCTTGCTCATCTATATAATAAAGATAATAGGCCCGGCACGGTAGTTCATGCCTGTAATCCCAGCACTTTGAGGGAGAAGCACTTGAGCCCACGAGTTTGAGACCAGTCTGGGCAACATAGTGAGACTTCGTCTCTACCAAAAATACAAAAATTAGCCAGGCATGGTGGCGTTTGCCCGTGGACCCAGCTACTGGGAAGACTGAGGTGGAAGGATTACCTGCGCTCAAGAGGTCAAGGCTGCAGTGAGCTGTGATCACACTATTGCACTTCAGCTTGGGCAACAGAGTGAGACCCTGTTTCAAAAAACAAAAAGATTTGCAGTTAGACTGGGTGTGATGGCTTACACCTGTAATCTCCACACTTTGGGAGGCTGAGCCAGGAAGATTGCTTGAGCCAAGGAGTTCAAGTCCAGCCTAGGCAAAATAGCGAGAATTTATCTCTACAAAAAATCCAAAAAATTAGCCAGGCATGTTGGTGTACTCCTATAGTCCCAGCTACTTGGGAAACTTGAGATGGGAGGATCACCTAGCCCAGGAAGCTGAGGCTACAGTAAGTGATGATCATGCCACTCCACTCCAGCCTGGGCAACAGAGTGAGACCCTGGCTCAATAAATAAATAAGTAAATAAAGATAATAACATCTGTGTTAACGGGTTATGGTGAGAATCAGATGCAGGTGTGAGTAAAGTGTTCAGTGAGGCATATGCCAGGCACTCAGACAGTCACTAATGTTGTCAGCATACAAAGCTGAGGACTCAGTCAGCCAGTCATTAGCAATCTGTTGTTTGTTGGGACATACCAACGTTGTCTAGCAACCAGTTGACATCTAATAGCAATCAGAAATTGGACAGGTTATTCCTAGGTTAATTAGTGTATTCATGTAAATGATCGCTTGGGTCCGCATCAGAAGCTGCTGTTGAAGAATGATGTCATGGCTGACTAAGTTTTGATAATTGTCCGTTACTTAACCAACCTCTAGTAACTAACTCTATGTAATAACAGGAACTGGCCTTTAGTTACAAGTAGAAACTGTGGACAGTATGGTAGATGAAAAATAATGGCACAAAACCCCAATTCAGTAAGTTAAAAAGAAGTTGATACTTCAAAGGGACTTTGTGATTTAAAGATTTCCTTATGCTGATAATTATGTGCGTATATTTAATTTTTTGGTAGTTTGAAAGGTGAAATTAAGTAGAAAATGGAAGGTCTGTATTTCCTTTCCCTTTGTCAAATGTGTAATCTGAACAAATAATTTGACCTCTTAATTGTATCTTTTGCAAAATGAGAATGACTTCTGCCTCCCTTCCTAATAGTGGCACTATAATATTATAAGGTAGATGAAAAATGAGTTGATATTTCAGGGGTGGAAGTAGTCTACAATTGGCATTGCTATTTTACAATCAATTTCTGAGAAATTTTGTTCACTGAACTGTTTTTAGCTTGATCAGAACTGTAGCACATAAAACCCAGCTGAGAATTCAGATTTGATAATTTAATTTGATATAGCTGAGCTGTATTCTCCATACTGTATGTTTTGTCCTTTCATGGTTTTCAGCCATTCTTGCTTTTAAATTAGTGATGCTGTTGCTAGATTTGAAATATATAACTAGTCACTTTTCAGTGAATTTCAAATGAGTCTTTTCTGTCTCTACGTTATTTGAGATAACTTTTTAAAATTAGCTCTTGTCCTCCCTCTACAGGAGAATTTGCAGCCTTCAAGTAGCCACACCATCATGGCAGCATCTACTCTTATTTCTTAAGTCTTGTGTTCGTACAATTTGTTAACATCAAAACACAGTTCTGTTCCTCAAATCATTTTTTTTAAAGATACAAAATTTTCAGTGCATAAGCTGATGTGGAACAGAATGGAATTTCCCATCCAACAAAAGAGGGAAGAATGTTTTAGAAACCAGAATTCTCTGCTGCCAGTGTTTCTTCTTCAACACAAATACCACGTGCATACACGTCTGCCCACTCCCAGGAAGAAAGAGGAGAGACCCTGAATTCTGACCTTTTGATGGTCAGGCATGATGGAAAGAAACTGCTGCTACAGCTTGGGAGATTTGCTATGGAGAGTCTGCCAGTCAACTCTGCCCTTCTCACCACCAGGTCAATATGCGGCTGATCATCTGATGGGCAGCTGCCCTCACCAAGCACCGTTCTCTTTCCTGTCCTGGGATTTTGTTGTGGAGCTCTTTCCCCTGGCTACCACCGGTTAATTTCCGAGGGATGGAACAGAAATGCAGCTTGCCCTTTCTGTGTGGTTCATGTTCAAGCCTTGACAAAGTTTACCAAAAGGAAGCTCTCTTACTTAACTGGAGGCTGAGCGGTGAGGAGTCGCTCCATGCAGCAGAGGAAAGGGCACGCTGCACTTCTCCCTGACCTCTGGGTCTCTGGCCGTTTCCTTGCTCACTGAGGGGCCTGGCAAGCAGCTGGAGAATGCTGGTGCACACTGCCTCCTTCTCACTGGGTCCAGCAATGAAGATGGGGATTGGGGAGTTTTGCCCTCCACAGTGTAGCAAACTCTCAGGAAAATACAGTTTATATCTTCCTCCTAAGCTCTTCCAGTCACCAAGTACTGATTGGGGCTGCATTGTCCAAGGCACAAAATGCATGGCAGTGTCCAACTAAACGCCTACAAAACTGCTTAGTAACAGTTTTGAATGTGAGGAATTTATGTAACTTTAATGTAAGGTACCGGTTTTAATTTCTGAGTTTCTTCTATTTTTATTAAAAAGAAAATAATTTTCAGATTATTAAATTGAATTGGAATAAAATAATACTTCCCACCAGAATTATATATCCTGAAAATTGTATTTTTGTTATATAAGCAACTTTTAAAGAAAGATCATTATCCTTTTCTCTACCTAAATATGGGGAGTCTTAGAATAATGACAAATATTTATAATTTTTAAATTAATGGTACTTGCTGGATCCACACTAACATCTTTGCTAATAATCTCATTGTTTCTTCCAACTTATTCCTAACACTACATCCTACATCCTCTTTCTAGTCTTTTATCTAGAATATGCAACCTACAATAAAAATGGTGGTGTCTTCATTCCTTCTCCTTCTTCCTTTTTTCCCAAGCCTGGTCTTCAAAAGGTTGGGTAACTTGGCAGCTGAATTCCCAGGCAGAGAAGAGAGCAAGTTTAGAGACATTGGGGCTGAGGGAGGGTGTGGGAAGCCCGTTATCAGTCGTTTTTACGGAAAGACTTGGTGTGGTATTAAGAACTAAATCTTCCTTGTCTTCGCACAAATGGAAAATATAACCTAGTCATAGCTCCCCTTGGCCTTTATAAAAGGTAGTATAAGTCACAATAGCAGCAAAGAAAGTGACTCTGGATGTATTAATGGCAAATTAATGGAATACTTCCTTATCAGGCGTCTAGAATCAGGATCTAGGAATACAAATCAAATCAGATGTGCTTAGACCAGCCAAGCTGTAGCCAAGGACCTGAAAAAAATTAGGACCGAAAATGGATCCGGGAATTAGAAGTTGTTATTTTAAAATTTCAGATTGTAATTCCTGGTCCCACTATTTATATTTCAGCCACTGAAAGCTCACTGTCATTAGATGACTTTTGCTAAAATACCTGTATTCAGAGGAGGGCCTATTGCAAATTTCATCAACTTGTACAACGTTTTCTTCGTAGAATGGAAAAGATCAGTTTGAAAAGCATTGTGTTTTTAAGTCTCACGTGAGCAGAGAGAGTTGAGAAATTGCAAAGATGGAGGTGATTTGTGCTGATTTGAAGAGCATCTGTGCATAATGCTCCTCTCTTGAAAAGCATTGGTTACTTTTTCTTTTTAAATATGTCTCTGTAAATGCTTTTCAACATGGCTTGACCAAGACTGGTGTCGAGTCTCCCCAGGAGAGGCAGCCCAGTGTTCCAGGTCCTGCTGAGGAAGCAGAGCCTGCTGTACATGCTGCGGGCAGGACCTCCTTGGGCAGGGCCGGGCCAGGACAGTTAAGAGAGAAAGCTTCGCATTGGAGTTTTCTGGAGAAAATTCAGCGCGGTAGCACTTTTCTTCTCTTTCCTTTTAGAATAGGTTGCTATCTCATTTGAAAAGAGGGAGCAGATTTGATCGCAAATACAGCTGTGCCCAGAAGCCAGGCTCAGGGTAATGAGAGCCTTTTTATAGACACCTAAAAAATAAAATATTTAAACCTCGCTTTTCTTCCTTTTTTCCATCAAATAATCTTTTCTCTAGTTTACAAGTGACATAAAAAGGGGTTTCCTTTGAGCTTTATTTGCTTTATCTTCTAATGCTTAGGTTACAGATAGACTTGTTGAGATCCTAAGAATATACAAGGAAGAGTCCTTATTTGTGAAAAGCACTTTATACGTAATTTGTATGACAATATGTGGCTGCTTCACTGATCATCTTGTAAGGTTGTGACAGTCTTGTCTGTTAAGTGGCTGCAGTGCCTTCTGTAGTGTCTTTTATTTTTGGTAGGGAAGGGTGAAGCCTTCTGAAATATTGGAGAGCAAGTATAAACAATTGTTTTTAAATGTATAGTATTCTTGATGGACTTCTTCATTAAACTAGAGTCTAGGACCTTGAATTTTGCCGCTGAAATAATATTGACCAAAAAAAGTAGTTTACAAATGGAATTTGTGAATAAAATTCATTGTGATTGTTGTGTTCATACGTGCACCTTCAGACAGGATTCTGTCTAGCTGTCAAGTTCTGGTTTCTGAACAGCCCATCCCTAATTGCCCTTGAGATCTGGTAGGAGATACTGGGCATCCTAGAAGGTAAAATCCCATACAGATCACAGGTTACGTCTGTGTTGAGTTGGAGAAGGAGCATTAGATAAAGAAATCATTCAAGACTGCAGCACTGTCAGCCTGAGACATAAACACTTCCTAGCTTCTGGTTTGGTGCGGTAGCAGCTCTTTGTCACAGTACCGTCTTGTGTTCACTCATGGCACCTGAATGCTGCACACCCTCAGATCCCGCCTCTCCTGCTGTTTGTCTGCTCATCTCCAGCTTTCGTTTGAAACACCTTGCAGGGTTTAGGTGACCCCTTCAAAAACTACCTCCTCAGAATGAGGTAATGGATGGTTATTTATTTTAAAATGTGGAAAGTCAGGAGCTCTGGGACATGAGATTATTTAAGATTTTAACTTTCTTGTGTACTTGTATTTGAGACTCATTCTGTCCTAAGGGCATTATACATTTAAGCAGTAATACTGTAAAAAATATGCAGGTCACAGTATCTGAATGTTGCTGAAAGTGGTGCCAGAATCTATCCGGGGTACATTTCAAGTCAGTTGCATGAAATTAAGTAGATCCTAGCAGTGATATAATTTTAATTTTCAGTAGGCATCTTTGTAGTGAGCTAGCCACAGTTTTGTCACATCCGCAGATATTCAGATAGAGAGACGGCCCAGCTAAGAGGGTAGAATGATTACCCTTTTTGCAAGATTCTCTTCTTTGTCCAAGTGGGTGTTAGTGCTAGAATATCAGCACCTTAAGAAAGACCAGCATATTCCAACCATTAGGCTATAAAAACCATAGTTGGAGGTGGAAGGTTTACTGTGCGTCTAAACAGCAAATAGCTTACAGGTCGTATGTTGAAATGTTGTAGGGGAGGCTCTAGAAAAATACCTTGACAATTTGCCAAATGATCTTACTGTGCCTTCATGATGCAATAAAAAAAAAAAAGCTAACATTTTAGCAGAAACCAGTGATTTGTGAAGAGAGCAGCCACTCTGGTCTAACTCAGCTGTGTTAATATTTTTTAGAGTGCAATTTAGACTGCAAAGATAAATACACTAAAGAGTTTATAGCCAAAATCACATTTTAAAAATGAGGAAACACACAGGTAAATTTTCAGTGAACAAAATTATTTTTTTAAAGCACATAATCCCTAGTGGAGTCAGATATATTTATCACATAGAGCAACTAGCTTGAAAATACAGTTCAGTGACATTTCTAGAGAAACTTTTTCTATTCCCATAGGTTCTTTAAAGCATGGAACTTTTATACAACAGCAATGTTTGACAGAAATTTCAAGAAACTGCTGTAGTTTAGGGTTGAAATACTGTATGCTGAGCAGCAGTTGTGTATTAGCTTAGTGAGAAGGGGAGAATGAAATCTAGGACAATTTGATTTTGTCAGTTTCCAGAGTACTGCTGCCAACCTAGACACTGATTTTTCCGAGTTTGAGATGTAAACTTGCCCCCCAGGACTTGTTTGCACCTGAAGCTGGCCTGTGCTGGTGCGCCGTGGGGACTGGACAGTCTCTGAGGCATCCTCTCTGCGTTGGCGGCTGGTGGGCGTAAAGTGGACATGCTGTGGTTTGGTATCTTGTTTCACTCCTCTCCACCCTCAAGAAAGCCCCTTGACGTTCTCTGCTGAGATGTGTGACTGATGCCCACAGGCCACTGAGCCCAAGCAGGTTGGTAGCATCTCTGCCTCAGAGGTAGTGACTTGTAGATTGGCCAGAGGAAGGTGAAGTGGCTGGTGTATTCGTGATCCATTATTGCTAGCTCTGGTGAGATGGAAAATGCTGGTGAGATTTGTGTTATGTTAGTACACTAGACAATAAGCTCTGTTTTGTGTTTCAAGTAACCTGTTTTCACTTCTGCTTGGGCAAAGACACTTAAATGAAGTTCAGTTGTAATTTTTATTAATTTTGGAAAGGGTAATTAACAGCTCCTATGAGGTGTTTTTAAGGTGGAAGAGAACAGAAACCAAAGTCTTAAAATCTTAAAGTAACAGTTTAAAAAAACACATAGGGACAGTTAGTCCCCACCTCAGTAAAATAATGAAAGTAGATCCTTTATTTCAGCATTCACAACTTTGACTGTTAATTTAGTTTTATTACTTACTAAATCAGTTTCAATAAGATGTTTACTTTTATTTAACCATCTTTGACTACTTGCAATGGTAGAACCAGTTGTGTATGAGGACACAGCCAATGTAAGCCAGTGTATCCATTTTTTGTGGTACATTTCTCAAAAGAATCCTGCAGATTGAAGTACTCTGAAGAAAACTAAAGCAGGTTTTTTTGTTAGTATCCAAAAACATCTTAGTGCAAACCATCTGCCTCTCCCGGCCGGCTAGTACATTCCCGGCACCCAGTAATGACCACCAGTTCTCCTCTACAGTGTGCGCTGGGGTCGGGTGGGAAAGACTTGAAGAGCCGCAGCCAAGGAGGGTGTGTTGGCGGTGGGAATGCAGACTGTGATGGAGTTACTTAGTCCAGGTTTTGTTGGGGAAATTGCTCTGTGTTGCATTTTTGTGTTAAGCCTTTTTGAACCTACATGTGTTTTGGTGGATCACAAAATACCTAAGATGAGACTGCAGACAAGTGCCAGCAACGAAGCTCACAGACCAGGCGCAAGTGTAGACAAGACCAAAATGGGGTGAGGGGGACTGAGTCTGACTGAAGACAGGGACATGTAATGTGGGGGTGGGAAATAAACCATGGTTACCTGAAATCAGTGTAAGAGTGCAATAAGCGTGCTTTTATTCTAAGCTGTGAATGGTTTTTTTTTAAAAATTCTTCTTCCTGATACATTTGTGTGTGTTCCATAGCTGATGAAAACCAACTGTATCAATATATAATGCCTTTTTTTCATGTGAATTACCGTCAGTGGCTAACATGTGTCTGATTTCTTTTCATGTTATATTAGTTTACATATGGGGGGTTGTGCTGTACCCCTTTCCCTCTTTCATTTGAAAACATGCTCATGGGTCCCGTGTTTCCTCTGGCCATGCCACATGGTGTGTCTCGGTGTGGCCTTCATGATGTTGCCTGGCTTGAAGGACTGTGTCCCTGTGGTGTACCTGTATGCTGACCTCACATCGGTTGCCCATCTGCCCCTTTCCTGCACAGCAGTTGCTGCTTCTCCTAAGTCAGGATCCTACAGCTGATCAGGGGGTTGAATCGTATCACCCATCCACCTCTGCCTCTTGGAATTCTTGTCAGTAGTTGTGATTGCTCTTTGGTTTAAGACCAAGAAAATGGAACCGCCCCTTTTCTCATGTTCTTTGAGTTGAAAATGAGTCTCTCCTGAGGGAGAGGAAAGGGAACCGCTTCGCGTCTGAACTGCAGTGAATGTTGGCTCCCATCCCACGCTCCAAGCCCCTGGCAGCTCACAGGCATTCCTCTCCTCTCACACCAAAGGGTCGGGTCCAGTTCACTTCAGTTCCACTCAAGCATTCCAGAAGGTTCTCATGGAATCTGGGTGTGCCCGGTGAAAGACGGGGACTTTTTAAATGTCCACAGACCTCTCCATACCTGCTTTGCAAAAATTACAATGGAGTAACTATTTTTAAAGCTTATTTTTCAATTCATAAAAAAAGACACTTATTTTCAGTCAAATGGATGATGTCTCCCTCTTGTCCCATAATCCTCAATGTTTGCTTGAATCTCTTTTTTTTAATTCTCACCCATACCCACTTCCTGTTACTTTGGTTCTCTTTCCTACTCAGGTCCCTTCATTTGTACTTTGGAGTTTTTCTCATGTAAATTTGTATAATGGAAAATATTGTTCAGTTTGGATAGAAAGCATGGAGAGTTAAATAAAAAGATAGCTGAAATTCTGATTGAAGAAATTTATTTCTGTGTAAAGTTATTTAAAAACTCTGTATTATATAAAAGGCAAAAAAGTTCTATGTACTTGATGTGAATATGCGAACACTGCTATAATAAAGATTGCATGGAGAAGTTTCCGGCGAGGTGGTTTTTCCAGCACTTGTCCACTCCATTCCAGGAGTCAGCAGCTTTGGCAACGAAGGGACTGAGAAATGTGCCTTTTGTTTCTCCATCAGGTTGATTTCTGCTTGGTGGATAGAAGTTCAAGTTGTCAAGAGTCATGCCTGGAACATTATACATGTCGTACCACTCCTGGTGGCGGCAGCCTTTTGTCAGGCGTTGGTGACGACAAACTGTCTTACCTCAGCTGTCTTACCTTGTTGTGAGCTGATGTGTCTGGTTCCTAATGACTACTCCATGGGGCTCAATTGAAGTGTGCTCTAATTTAGTAATTTTAAAAGGAGGTGATCTTCAGAAATTCACCTTAGAACTGTATTTTTTCAAACTTTTGACACAATAATACATTTTCCCGAGACAGCACAGAATATGCACACTATCATTTATTTGAAACTATGCACTTATGTTTTCTACTTCGCTTTTTTTATTCTGGTTACCTCAGTGAGTTTATTTCATGCATTTGATTTCATGACTTGAAGTTTGAGAACCAGTATCTTTAAAATATATAAAATTACTGGGCAACGTTTGCAGGAAAGAGGTAAACAGTTTGAAAATTTCACCTGGAAATTTTATGTCTGAGAATAATATGAAGAAACACCAAAGTCTTGAAGAGGGCACATGTTTGAAGAGTCTGGTTTCTGGTCTTCACCCCTCAAGCTCCTCCCTAACCATAAAATGCTGTCAAGACTTAAGAGCCAGTACTTGGGAGGCTGAGGCAGGAGGATTGCTTGAGGCCAGACCAAGCAACATAGCAAGGACCCTGTCTCTAAAAAATAAATGCTCTCATCACAGATGATTGGTGAAAATGCTGAGTGTCATAGTTTTCCTCTTGCACGTCAGCTACATAAACAGTTTTGTACAATGAAAAATACTAATTTGTTTGATATTCCATGTAAAACTGTCATGTTCGGCTTCATTGCATGTAATGTGGACCTAGTCCATCAGATCATGTGTTCTGGAGCGTGTTCTTTATTCAATAAAGTTTCAATTTAGTATAAAGATAAAAAATAAAAAATGCTGTCAAGACTTAAAAATTTCCTCTGACCTACAGTTTTCTTATCTGAAAAATGTCATTCTGTATACAAATGTTACAGAAACTAATTCTTTTTTTTTTTTTTTTTTTTTTTTTTTTACAGTAGTGACAAGGTCTCACTGTTGCCCAGGCTGGCCTCAAACTCATGGCCTCAAGCAATCCTCGCACCTCAGCCTCCCAAAATGTTGGAATTACAGGCGTGAGCCACCATGCCTGGCCCAAAACTTACTTTTTTGAGTCAAGTCTCACTGTCGCCCAGGCTAAAGTGCAGTGGCACGCTCACAGCCACCGCAGCCTCAACCTGCTGGGCTCAGGCGATCCTTCTGCCTCAGCCTTCCACGTAGTACCTGGAACTGCAGGTGTGAGCTACCACACCTGGCTTATTTTTTGACTTACTGTAGAGATGAGATCTCGCCAAATTTCCCAGGCTGGTCTCAAACCCATAGGCTCAGGCAATCTCGCCTCTGCCTCCCAAAGTGCTAGGATTACAGACATGAGCCACTGCCCCAGCTTCAAAACTCATTTTCTAAATAACCTTCATACATGTTCCTAACAGAGTAATTACATCCTTATTTCTTGAGTATATTATACTTTATGAACTTAAAATGTATAAAATTCTATAGAATATAAATATTACATATTTATATTTGCTTCCATTTGAGGATTTTTCATTAATATAAATATTACAATATTTTTCATGTAATATAAATTACATATATAATTTTATATTCTAAATTATACATAGAATATATAAAATTCTATTAAGAATTTCATCATACTAACTCTTCTGAAATTTGTTTTATCAAGGACTGTGATAATTGGACCTACTATCTAGGTTATAAAGTTCTCCTAGGCTCATAAAATGTTAGAACAGAAAGAGTTCTCCCATAACTGGTCCTAGTCCCCTCATATGTTACTGAACTTGAAGCTCTGAAAGATAGGACTTGCCCAGGCTCATATAGCCAGGACCTAAGATCAGCACTATGCTTTTTATTTATATCTATTATACATTCATAGGAGGGGACACAAGACTGGAAATGAGGCCTGGCGCAGTGGCTCACGCCTATAATCCCAGCACTTTGGGAGGCTGAGGTGAGAGGATTGCCTGAGCCCATAGGTTCGAGACCAGCCTGGACAACTTGGCGAGACCTCATCTCTACAATAAATTAAAAAAAAAAAAAAATTAGCTGGGCATGGTAGCTCGGGCCTGTAGTTTCAGTTACTTGGAGGGCTGAGGCGGAAGGCTTGCCTGAGCCTAGTAGCTCCAGGCTGTGGTGACTGGGAGCATGTCGCTGCACTCCAGCCTGGATGACAAGAGTGAGACTCCAACTAAAAAAAACCCGGAACTTATTTATAAAAAACTGTGTATTCTTACATGTTTAAACTTTAGTCACCTTCATAACTCTCCATTTGATGCACTGTACCTACTGAGATGGTTTTTTCACTGCTCATCAGTTTCAATGCCTTTCAATGCTTCTGCCATTTTTTGTTTTGCCTCTTCCACACTGGCAAAAACATTTCCATTTGAGAACTTTTTCATTCGGGGAGACAAAAATAAGTCACTCAGCGAGATCAGGTGAACAGGAAGTGAGGCACAGGGATCATGCCGTTTTAGTCAAAAACTTCTGAACACTTTGCACAGTCTGGACAGGTGGTTCATGTAAATCACCCATGAGGAAATGGGCAAACGTGTTGAAAGAATCTCCAAGAATCACTGAAGCCGAACACAGCCTCTCATGCTAGCTGGTACTGATGCTGATGGATTCCTAGGACACTTGCGTAGTGGGGGACGCCTGTACCACAAGGGGGCCACCCTCCAAAGATTAATTCGTTTATTTTTGGGTCCCCCCACGTATGAATAATATATATAATTTTGTGAGTCACAATGAGATGTGGAAGGAAATGGGTAGTGACTCCATGACAGTGAGTCTAGCTGGAAACGTGTGCTAGTCACACTCCACTTGCCCCTGCTGTCCACCAGTCGGGTAAGCCACTGATCATGCAGGTGACGAAAGGCAAGAGGCCCAGCTGCTGAGGCAGATCAGCACATGGGCTCCCATTTCCTTGACACTGCACACTGGTGTCCCAGGGATGCTTCTGATGAAGGTGACAGCAGGCGACAGGAGCGGTATCTTCCCCAAAATAGTTCTAGGGGCAAGTGGAACCAAGATGAGTGTACCTTCCTGTAACACGCACACAGCAGGTGTTCCTCGTAGGGTACGTCCTGTCCCATGTTATTAGACAACCAATTGTGGTATTTACACTAATCGTCCTAAAGGAAAACTAGTAGCTGCCAACGCGCGAACTGAAACTGGACACTTGATTTTCTCTGTTGCCATCAGTAATTCTCCACCATCTCTTTCCATTGATGAACCCACAGCTCTCCATCTGCCAAGTCACACCCCAAAACTGTCCTCATGGCTGCTCGTCAGGAAGCAAGGCGCCGATATCCTAAATGTGCTTGTTTTGCTTTGGCTTGTTTTTGACAGGAGGGTGGCACTGCATCTGTTGGGATATCTGTTAACAGTGCAGTCTTTCTCCATTTGGAGTCTTTTCTAATAAAAATCAAACATTCCAGGATCACTGTACACTCAGCTTAGACCCAATTATCCAGAAATAACAGTTGCTTCCATTTATGAAGTATTTCCTTCATGCTTCTATGTGTTAATTCAGCTATTTAACCCATTTTACAGTTGAGGAAATTGAGTAAGCAATTTGCCCAAACTCATAGATGGTGGCTACGAGTCAGATCCAGCAAGTTTGACTCCACAGCCTGAGGTTTGGAAGCACTATTAACAGGTTTTCAAACTGCAGGTTGAGACCCATGAGTGGGTAGTAAAATCAGTTCAGGAGGTCTCAACTGGCCATACTTTTTGTAAGTATGTAGAACAACAAAAGAGAAAGTATCAGTGTGCAAAACAGATAAGTGTTGCTTCATAAAACTTGTGGTTTGATACATACATATGTACACAAGCATACTTATATATCAGTCACATACAAAATTCTTGCTAGCCATGTCTCACTTTGGGAGGCGGAGGTGAGAGGACTGCCTGAATCCAGGGGTTCAAAACCAGCCTGGACAACTTGGGAGACCTCATCTCTACAATATATCAAAACAGTAGCCAGGTGTGGCGGCGTGCACCTGTGGTTCCAGCTACTTGGAAGGCTAAGGCAGAAGGATCACCTGAGTCCAGCAGGTTGAGGCTAGAGTAGCCATGAGCATGCCACTGCACTCCAGCCTGGGCGACAGAGTGAGACACCAACTCAAAAAATAAAAAATTATTACAGTAAGTTGTGATCAAAAAGGTTTACACTGCCAGACGCAGTGGCTCACACCGGTAATCCCAACACTTTGGGAGGCAGAGAAAAGAGGATTGCCTGAGTTCAGGGGTTTGAGACCAGTTGAGCAAGTTGGCGAGACCTTGTCTCTACAATAAATCAAGGAAAATTAGCCAGGCATGGTGGTGCATGCCTATAGTTCCAGTTACTTGGAAGACTGAGGCAGAAGGATCGGCTAAGCACAGCAGGTCGAGGCTGTGGTGGCCGTGAGTGTGCCACTGCACTCCAGCCTGGGCAACGGAGACTCCGACTCAAAAAAGTTTACGCCATGATGTGCTCAGATAATCTGACCTACCTAGAGCAAGAGAGCCAGGATCTGAACCTCTCTCTCCCACCTTCTGTATGAACTTGGCAAACAACCTGACCACAACTTCTTCCTCTATAAAGTGGATATGACCACATGAGTATTTTATAACGTAACACATGTAATTTTAACAACAGTGCCCCGCCCATAGTAACTTTTTTGCCATTTTAATTATATACTGCCATCAGATGTCACATTTAACATCTCTTTGGGACTCTCATTAAATATTTCCCATATGCTGTACAGCAGCATGGAGGCATGTTCCTTTGTGAAGACTGAAACTGGTTTCACGGCTCCCACGTGGAAGAGGATTCCACTGTCACCTCCATATTATTTAAACAAAAATTATCTCTCAACTCAAGCAACTCTGATTTCTAAGAAAATAAGCTAATGGGATGACCCTACTTGAGCTCACTGTCGTAGACTATTCTTTCCAAAAAAGCCTTTATCGATGTGGAGGACAGAGGGGCACATGAGGGGAGGACAACAAAAATGAAACCTATAAAGTACAAAGAAGCCAGGCGCAGTGGCTTGTGCCTATAATCGCAGCACTCTGGGAGGCTGAGGAAGGAGACTGCTTGAGCCCAGGAGTTCAAGACCAACCTAGGCAACAAAACGAGACTTGCCTCAAAGAAAATTAGCCAGGCATGGTACCTGTAGTCGCAGCCACACTGGAGGCTAGGGTGGAAGGATCACTTGAGCCCAGGAGGTCAAGACTGCAGTGAGCCCTGATCATGTCACTGCACTCCAGCCTGGGCAGCAGAGTGAGACCCCAATTCACAAAAAAGAATTCCACAATGGCCACTCAACACAAAACACAATGCCCAGCCCACAGGAGTTACTTAAACAATAAACGGACTGCGCCGACCTATATACTCAGGGCAGGAATCCACCAGCAGCAGCCAAATGACAAGAGTTTTCACATGTACTATCAGGTATGACTAAGATACTAGCTGAAGGAGGCAGGGCAGCACTGTTTGAGCGTGGGCTTTGGAGTCCTGTCTTCCCTGCTTACCAGAGGGTAATGCTAAGCAAGTGTCTTTACCTCCTAAGTCTCGATGTCCTCACTGCTAAAAGGGTCTAATGGCTATTCTACAACATGGAGCACCCAAGAGGATCGGCTGAGGGCAGGTAAACCACTCAGCACAGCAGCCGGGGCAAAGAAGCAGTCCATAGCATTCTCAACCAAAGTACTTTAATTTATAACTTTAATGTACGATATGAAGTCCGTAATTTCTTGAAATTATCACCTGGTTCCTGCAAGAAAACAAAAGTGGAAAGCTTTAAGTACTTTTATATTCACTAATTCAAATCCATAATTTTTTTTTTTTTTTTGAGTTGGAGTCTCGCTCGGTCGCCCAGACTGGAGTGCAGTGGCCACTCCCAGCCACCGCAGCCTCGACCTGCTGGGATCCAGCGATCCTTCCACCTCAGCCTTCTGAGTACCCGGAATTACAGGCATGCACTACCACGCCCGGCTGATTTTTTGATTTATTGTAGAGATGAGGTCTCGCTGACCAGGCAGGTCTCGAACCCGCGGGTTCAGGCAATCCACTCACCTCAGCCTCCCAAAGGCGCGGGATTACAGGCTGAGCCACCGAGCCCGGCTCAAATCCATAATTCTTAAGTATTCAATTATTCAAGCATTGATTTATTGACATGATCATGTGAACAGCCTTGTAGAGAAGAAAAGAAAATCATCCTCTCTCACAGGGTTTGCAGTCTAGTCAGTAAAACAAAACGTGAATTTGTGTATGTGGGAGTACTGGGAAATATGTGGGAAGACTGGAAGAGATCAGTGTTGGTACACAGGGTAACATCAGGGATCAGGGTGCTGGCTCACAATCCACTCCATTTTCGTCTGGTGTCAAGTGTTACTGCCACTAATTTCCTTTCGCTTACATCATACATTTTTTACTTTTTATATGTTCAATGGATTTATTTTCTTTAAAGTCTAATAATTTTACTAAATTGAGCCACGAAGTGAGGCCTGGAAAGGACTAGAACTTTTGACTGTACATAAGCAAAGCCACAGACAAAATAAGCTATAAAACAGCCTGTGACTTTATTAGAGAAAGAGAGGAATGAAAGACATGCCAGAACTGGCATGGATGAGAGAAACCAACCCCATGACATTTTATTCCAGCCCTCCTCCCTACAGACCCCAAAACTACTATAATTTTCATGTCAATAAGCTATTTCTAATTAAAATTATAATGGCAATACCAATAGTATGATTTTTTTTTTCATTGAGTTGAAGTCTCACTCTGTCGCCCAATTGGAGTGCAGTGGCCGCTCCCGGCCACCGCAGCCTCGACCTGCTGGGCTCCGGTGATCCTTCCGCCTCAGCCTTCCAAGTAGCTGGAACAACAGACATGTGCCAGCATGCCCGGCTAATTTTTTGATTTATTGTAGAGATGAGATCTCGCCAAGTTGCCCAGGCTGGTCGCAAACCTGTGGGCTCAAGCAGTCCCCTCACCTCAGCCTCCCAAAGTACTGGGATTATAGGCGTGAGTCACTGCGCCTAGCCATACCTCCTTTTTGAAAGAAGAAAAACTCTTGACTTCCTGACCTAGAAAATAAAAAAGCCATAACCCTTTACTGTTTACAGAGCTAATTTCTATACTGTTCCATATAGTAATAGTCCACTGTGCTGGATCTTTCTATCTATTTAATTATAATTCTAAAACAGACCAATGGATCTTTCTGTGTGAACGCTGAAGGCAGGACACTGTAGTTTTGCAGCTACTGTAAGCCATAAGCTCCATATCTGTTTTGTTCCCTACTGTATTCCTGTGCCCAGCAGAGAACTGGGCTTAATACATCTTTGATCAGTGGATGGATAAATGGGACCCTAAATTTGTAACCTAAGAAAAAATAATGTTTTAAAATATACCATGAAAAGAAGATGAGACCAAAATAAATATGGAGATACTTAAGGTAGAAAGTATATAAATGACATGGTTAATTGTACTTCATGGTGTTTCTTCAAGAACATCACAGGTACAAAGGCAAAACAATGTTTTCGAAAAAAGGCTAATATGACTTCAAGGAATGTGGGGCATACTCACTTGTCAAGAGCTGAGTCTGCACTTTCAGTCTTCATCATCAGGAGGGATACCTAACTCTTCATCTGTCCACTGGGAAGGGTCTGGATACGTGAAGTGACCCTGGTGACAACCATTTAAAAAAAGAGAGTCAAGCAGCCTGGGTAACTTGGTGAGACTTCATCTCTACAATAAATAAAAAATTAGCCGGGCGTGGTGGCACGCGCCTGTAGATCCGGCTACTTGGAAGGCAGAGGTGGAAGGACTGCCAGAGCCCAGCAGGTCGACGCTGGGGTGGCCGTGAGCATGCCACTGCACTCCAGTATGGGTGACGGAGTGAGACACCAACTCAAACAACAACAAAAAAGAGAGTCAAGAATCTATACTCCGTGCGGCTCATTACATTTTATAAGGAATCCTGGAAGGAACAAAACACAATATGGCTGTCTGCCATGTACACAGCCAAGGACCACAGGACCAAATTCTATTTTAAGTATGTGATGGCCCAACTGTTCTTCAATCTGTTCATTATGGGCTGTGGCCTGAATTTTAAAAGCCTCCCTATTTTTGGAAGTACCAGCCTAAGCCGACAGTATATGTTTGTGATATGTTGTGGGGAGCAGGGGCGACAGATTTCAAAGGTGCCCTACATTCCAGCAATGTCCTGAAGTCATGGCAAAATATAAATGTTTCCCACTCTCCTGTCGCCACCACTGTAAGACTGGGGACCTCAGGGAGACTTCGTCATCTTCCATCCATCTGAGGGCTCTTCCAGCTGCATCACCACCTCATGCCTAACAGCTGGATATACTCCTGAAACAGTCCAACAGCGAAACAGGCATGTTTGAAACAATAAATGTAGGCTGGGCACAGCGGCTCAGGCCTGTAATCCCAGCTCTTTGGCAGGCCAAGGTGGGAGAGTTGCATGAGCCCAGAAGTTCAAGACCAGCCTGGGAATAGAGCAAGACCTTGTCATTACAAAAAAATTTTTTTTTAAATATTAGCCAGACAGGGTGGTAGGCACCTATGGTCCCAGGTACTCAAGAGGCTGAGGTGGAAGATTCACTTGAGCCCAGGATGTCGAGGCTGTGGTGAGCCAGGACTGTGCCACTGCACCCCAGCCTGGCCACAGAGTCTCAAAAAAAAAAAAGTAAATGTGCTGCCAGTTCAGACACCTAACCAACCCCTCACTGAGGGTCAAGCATACAAGGAAGTGCTAAGTGAAATGGCATATTAAGAAACCTGATGTTTCTAAAACTTGCATACTGTTTAAGACTTTTTTTCCCTATCCTAAAATCAAACCCAGATTTACCAAGATTCAAAGTACTCTGGATCAACAAACACAGATTTCAATGTCTTAAAGGTGTAGTTTCCTAAAAAACAGCAAGATCCCATCTTTTAAAACAAAAAGCGTCATTAGATAATATGTGTCATTAAATAACAAGATTTCTTATATACACATGGACATCATGGTGGTAAAGGAATACATTTAGATAGAAAATGTTCTCATCAGAAAAATAAACAAGCTAAGCTATGAATACGTCCTTCCACCCCTAGCTAAAACCCAACATTCTCCCGCACTTACCAGCACAGCATCTGAGTCATGCCAAAAGCGCCAGAGAATCCAGAACCACATGGTTGCACTGAAGATCTCGGCCGTGATCACTTGTGATCTGGTCAGTTGGGGAAACTGTCTATACCGGGGCTCGATGTGTACACCACCGCCAGCACTACAAGACACAACAGAATTATAGACAGCTTGCTAAACTTTCAAAATACTAAGTTATCCAAAACTGGGTTATATCCTAGAAACAACAGCTAACATCCCTCATCTCCACCAAAATACAAGGCAGAATCATAGAGGTTCACAATCCTTCGAAATACTCACTTTTCATTAAGCTTGCTTTAAACGTGTGTAGCACCAAACTTGGCCTAAAAAGAGGCTAATTATGGTTTTTACTTAGAAAGTAGTTGTTATTTTGTACCACAAATATTAATGTGCTGATTATGAGGTGCTGGCCCCAAAGATTTTGGTTAAGGGACTGTGAACCCGTAGTGGATTACCAACTTATTCAGAAAAACAAATCCACAAATTCATCTCGTTCTGTTTAGCCATCTATTTTTGAGGCAAATTAATCCTCTACTTTATTACAATCTTTATTAAAAGACCACCATATGGGAAAGAGGACTCACAAATCCTTATTAATATGCTAACAGCTCTAAACAAAACAAACTTCAACAGTAAGTTTGAATATGTTTTTCTGGTTTTTGTTTTTTTCATTTAGACACTGTTGACAAGTTGTGGCTCAGTCCCTAAGAGCTATACTCAATTTATTCAGTTTGATTATTATAGGTAGAAATTTAAATAATATAATTCGCAGCTGGGCTCAGTGGCTCAGCCTGTAATCCCACACCTTTGGGAGGCTGAGGTGAGTGGACTGCCTGAGCCCGCGGGTTCGAGACCCGCCTGGGCAGGCGAGACCTCATCTCTACAATAAAATCAAAAAATTAGCTGGGCGTGGTAGCACGCACCTGTAATTCCGGCTACTCGGAAAGCTGAGGTGGAAGGATCGCCGGAGCCCAGCAGATCGAGGCTGCAGTGGCCGGGAGCGGCCACTGCACTCCAGTCTGGGCAACAGAGTGAGACTCCAACTCAAAAAAATAATAATAATAATATAATTTGCACTTACTGGGGCTATTTTTAAGTCCTATTCAGCAGCTGTACATATGTTAAAAAATTGATAAAATTTAAAGAGATTTCCTATATAAAATATGTTCACCAATTTCAGTCCAGGCAAGAATCAGCTTCTTATAAAACAATTTTCTCACCGGGCGCAGTGGTCACACCTGTAATCCCAACACATTGGGAGGCGGAGGCGAGAGGACAGCCTAAGCCCATGGGTTCAAGACCAGCCTGGGCAACCTGGCGAGACTTCTTCTCCACAAAAAAAAAAAAAAAAGCCAGATGCAGTGGCTCAAGCCAGTAATCCTAGCACTTTGTTTTTTTTTGAGTTGGAGTCTCACTCTGTCTCCCAGACTGGAATGCAGTGGCCGCTCCCAGCCACCACAGCCTCGATCTGCTGGGCTCCGGCGATCCTTCCGCCTCAGCCTTCCAAGTAGCTGGAACTACAAGTGCGCGCTACCACGCCCGGCTAATTTTTGATTTATTGTAGAGATGAGGTCTCATCAAGTTGCCCATGCGGGTCTCGAACCCACGGGCTCAGGCAATCCACTCACCTCAGCCTCCCAAAGTGCTGGGATTACAGGCTGAGCCACCGAGCCCGGCTAACCCTAGCACTTTGGAAGGCTGAGGCAAGAGGATTGCCTGAGCTGCAACATGGTGAGATCTCATCTCTACAATAAATCAAAAAATTAGCTGGGCATGGTAACTCACGCCTATAGTTCCAGCTACTTGGAAGGCTAAAGTGGAAGGATCGCTGGAGCCCAGAAGGTTGATGCTAGGGTGGCTGTGAGTGTGCCACTGCACTCCAGCATAGACGATGGAGTGAGACTCCAACTCAAAAACAATTAGCCGGGCATGGTGGTGCACACCTGTAGTTCCAGCTACCTGGAAGTCTGAGGCAGAAGGATTGCCCGAGCCCAGCAAGTCAAGGCTGTGGTGGCCGTGAGCATGCCATTGCACTCCAGCCTGGGCAGAAGAAGGAGACTCCAACTCAAAAAATAAAAAAAAAAATATTCTCTTTTGCACAGTGTAAGAATCAATAGCTATACCAAAACCACACGAAAATTTCATGCCTTCATAATGTGCAATGGATGTGTAAACAGTAATACTATTCTGGTTCTTGATACATGTTACCTAGGACTGTTTTTATTCTTTCTAACTCTAAAGTATTACTAGCAGTTATTATTTTTTGAGTGACTACCATGTGCAAGATACCACTAAGCATTTTATAAGCATTACCTCACTTAATTTTCATAACAGCCTTAGGAGACAGGTCCTATAATTATTAATTTATAAATGAGGACACTGAGGTACTTATTGTTTGATGGCAAAACCCAAGCTTTTGCGTAAAAACATCATTAATAATGTTCTTATTTATGACTCAAAGATATAATTCTAAATTAGAATTATAATCAGCAAGCTAAAACTAATGTTACAACAGTAAAATGATAAAACTCCATTTTTGTGTAAATATTTATCCAATATATTAATACTTTTATTTGGAAGCCTCTATTTAAAGTAGTTATGAATGACAAGAGGCTATTTTTATCTTTTGCAGATGACTACATATCACATTTAAAAGTTTCCATCAGCCGGGCTCAGTGGCTCAGCCTGTAATTCCGTGCCTTTGAGAGGCTGAGGTGAGTGGATTGCCCGAGCCCGCGGGTTCGAGACCCACCTGGGCAGGCGAGACCCCATCTCTACAATAAAATCAAAAAATGAGCCGGGCGTGGCAACACGCGCCTGTAGTTCTGGCTACTTGGAAGGCTGAGGCGGAAGGATCACCGGAGCCCAGCAGGTTGAGGCTGCGGTGGCCGGGAGTGGCCACTGCACTCCAGTCTAGGCAACAGAGTGAGACTCCAACTCAAAAATAAAAAATAAAAATAAAAATAAACAAAAGTTTCCATCAAATATCAACCACCACTTTATACCCTGATGGAATATAGCATACTATTTCTGTAATGTCCTCATATACCAATTATAGTTAACAGTACTTATTCACGATCTATATCTGCATACAGATATTACATTATGTAAATAATCCATGCAAAATAATTCAATACAGTAGAACAACAGCCTTCCTCTCAATAGGTTTTAAATACAATCTAGGCCAGGCGTGGTGGTTCAGGCCTGTAATACCAGCACTTTGGAGGCCAAGGCGAGGGGATTGCCTGAGTTCAGGGGTTTGAGACCAGCCTGGGCAACTTGGTGAGACCTCGTCTCTACAATAAATCAAGAAATAAGCCGGACATGGTAGCACGTGCCCATAGTTCCAGCTGCTTGAAAGGCTGAGACAGAAGGATCACCTGAGCCCAGCAGGTCAAGGCTGCGGTGGCCATAAGCATGCCACTGCACTTCAGACTGGGAGTCAGAGTGAGACTCCAACTCAAAAAAATAAAAAATAAATATAAACTAAGTACAAGTGCCCATCAGTAAAACTCATGAAAATAAGATCTGAAAAATGTATGGTTCAAAACCATCTCATCAACCCTCCACATTTCATTATTGTTAGTGACATGTTTTAACTATGGCCTGAAGTAGGTGGGTCACTGACTGCAAGATGGACATCTTTCTGAACAAAGATTTGAAAGACTGCAATTATGTAAAAGGAACAGATGACATAACAATTGCCGTGATTACAGAATGCAAGGATTGCCGGGCTTGGTGGCTCAGCCTGTAATCCCGCGCCTTTGGGAGGCTGAGGTGAGTGGATTGCCTGAGACCGCGAGTTCGAGACCTGCCTGGGCAGGCGAGACCTCATCTCTACAATAAATCAAAATGAGCCAGGCATGGTAGCACGCGCCTGTAATTCCGGCTACTTGGAAGGCTGAGGCGGAAGGATCGCCGGAGCCCAGCAGGTCGAGGCTGCGGTGGCCGGAAGCGGCCACTGCACTCCAGTCTGGGTAACAGAGTGAGACTTCAACTCAAAACAAAACAAAACAAAACCCAGAATGCAAGGATTCAACAAGCACCTAACTGTGCGCCAAACCAGGCTGTTAATAGCACTGTGGAAAATGACACACCTTAAAGAACCCTCCGGACTGTAACAACTATGATGAGATTTTAAATTTTTTTGCAAACGTCACTGACCAGGCACCACAGGAAGAAATCTATCAAGGGCAAAAGCCAAGTAAAAACAAGGCTTGAAAACCAAGCAAGTGCTGAAGTTGACATTCACTTCGAGTCTGTGAACCTCGACTGGGACAGCTACGTGAGGTATGGGGAACAGGAGAAGCAGCCTGGGCCCCCTCAAGATGTCTAGTTAGTTATGAGGTCTAAGAATAGAGCTACAGCCCCATGGTGAAAGGGTGAATGATAAATACAAGAGGCAGCCCAAAAAACCAGAATTATCTTTTGGAAGACAGGCCCCTTGTAGTATACTCAGAATTTGTTCCTCCAGATCAAACGGTCAACCAAAATTTTTATCTGGAAGTTCTGAAATGTTGCATCACGATTTGCAGAAGAAACATCCTGAGTTTGTGGCAAACAGGTGACTGGTTCCTCCGTCATGACAATGACCCTGCCCACACTATGCTGACTGTTCATGACCCCCATGCCTCACTCTTACTATTCACCCAAGCGACTTTTTCTTTCCCCAGATGAAAAAAGTCCTCAAAGGGAAATATGTTGTCAATGTGGAAGAAGTGCAACAAAAAGGCAGCAGAAGCACCAACAGGAATCAAAACTGATGAGTTCAAAAACTGTTTTGAGTAGAAAAAGTATCTTGATAGGAGTATTGCATCAAACAGAACACTTTGAAGATGACTGAAGTTTAAGCATGTAAAAACAAATACACAATTTTTTATAAATATATTCCAGGGTTTTGGGGGATTCTCCCTTGTAAACCTGCCATAGAGAAGAGAACAGAAATTTGTTATCAGAAGCCAGTCCTCAGGGAGGTTTACACCCAAATTCATACGACATGGGTTGGACCTGTGTGGTCCAAAAACCCCAAGCTGAGAATATAAAGTGATCTTGGATTGGTGGCGCCCACAAGTGGCTAAAAGAAGCAGTATCTCAAAAAAGTTTCAGGAAAGATGAGCTCAATATAAAAATAATAATAATAAGGAAATAAAACACTATAGCCAGGTTCAGTGGCTCATGTCTATAATCCCAGCACTTTGGGAGGCTGAGGTGGAAGGATTGCTTGAGCTCAGGAGTTTGAGACTAGCCTGGGCAACACAGTGAGACCTCATCTCTACAATAAATCAAAAACTTGGCCAGGTGTGGTGGCACACACCTATAGTTCCAGCTATCTGGAAGGCTGAAGCAGAAGGATCACCTGAACCCAGCAGGTCAAGGCTGTGGTGGTCATGAGCGTGCAACTGCACTCAAGCCTGGGCGTCACAGTGAGACGCCAACTAAAAAAAAAAATGCACCATAACTCAAAACTCTGAAAGCTATATTTTAAAACAAATCAGAGCCAGGCACAGTGGCTCACACCTGTAATCCCAGCACTTTGGGAGGCTGAGGTGGGAGGACTGCTTGAGCCCAAGAATTTGAGACCAGCCTGGGCAACACAGGGAGACCCTGTCTCTAAAAGAAATAAAAATCAAAAAAAATTAGCCAGGCATGGTGGCACATGCCTGTAGTCCCACTGACTGGGGAAGCTGGAGTAGAGGCTACAGTGAGATGTGATCCTGCCGCTGCACTCCAGCCTGGGAGACAGAGTGAGATTCCCAACTCAAAAATATAAAAATAAAATCACACATCAGGCAGAGTGTGGTGGCTCACGCTATAATCTCAACACTTTGGGAGGCCGAGGTGAGAGGACTGCCTGAGCCCACAAGTTCCAGACCAGCTGGGGCAACTTGGCGAGACCTTATCTCCACAATAAATTTTAAAAATTTAGCCAGGCGCGGTGTCGTGTGCCTGTGGTCCCAGCTAGGTTGAGGCTATGGTGGCCGTGAGCATGCCACTGCACTCCAGCCTGGGTGACAGCGTGAGACTCCGACTCAAAAAAACAAAAAACAAAAAAAAACCACACATCAGGACACACTCCTTTCCTTCTAGAAAGCCTCTGACGACTCCCCATGATTTAGAATAAAACCTCCAACACTCTGTCCCCCCCCACCGCCTCCGGACCACAGTCTGTCAGCCTGCCAACCCTGCCAACGTGAGCTCAGGGCCTCTTCCCTCCCTCAGGTCAGCGTTCAAATCCAACTCAGTCGTTCCACACCACCCCTCAGTACAACATCCCGTCCACGCCCTCCCCCGCTCCACTCACTCCTGCTGCCTTCTCCTCACACCCCTAAAAGCACCTACAGCATCTGACTTTCCTCCTGTGTCTCCTCCCCTCCAACACGCAAGCTTCGCCCTCTCTCCTACTTTCTACGTCCCCAGCACCTAGAAAGGAGCCTGGCATGTACAAGCACTCCATAAACGTTTACTCAGTTATCACACACTGCAGATAGCTCAGGGGCCAGAGCTAGCACTGGTGGTTCTTTCACTGTCTTGCCAGGTCACACAGGGCTTTTCCTTGCTCCCACGACACACCTGCCCCAGCTCCCGATTCTCAATGATGTGGGACTGCAGGCAAGTCACTCCTTTAACGTCCCTGAGCCCCAATTCCCTAAAAACAACATGTGAATGATACTTGCACGGTCCTTTCTAGGCACCACTTTAGGGATCAGTAATTCATGTCATTCCCTGGAAATGGGCACCAGGTGCATGAGGACACTGAGGCATTCAAGATTAGGAAACTTCCCCAAGGTCCCACAGCCACCCCGGGGCCGGGATCCGACCGGGAAGCGCGAGTCCGCACTGGCTCTGGGCAGGGGTGGGCGATGGGCGGAGGCCCGGGCCGCGACCAGAGACCCCACTCCGCTCCCCAGCCCTGCCCCGATGGACTCGCGGGCGGCAGGGCCCTCCCGTGGCTTCTCGGCCCCAGCTCTCAGGGGCGCTTCCTGGGCCACCTCACGGGGGCCTATGCCCTCCTGACCCTCTTCAGTCCGGCGTGTTCCCAGCGCCCGCTTTGGGCTCTTCCCGTCCCTCCCCACGGCCCTCTCGGGGGCATCGCCGCCACTCCCGGCAGCCACAGTGAGGGTTCAGAATTAAAAGGCGGCCACATGACGTCTCCGGGTGAAGGCTCCCTACAACTGCAGTCGCCTCTATCGTAAACTCCTCAGCCAGACGTCGCGACCCTCGACTCCCCCGCCCCCTAGACCCCGTCGCTGCAGTTCCCTGCCCGGTTCTCGACGCTTCCACACGGATGGTCTTCTCGACCTCGGACGCCCGCGCCTCCCAACTCCCCTCTCCGGGCGCCAACTGGCTCAGGGCGTCTCTGCGTTCAAGTGTGTCTCCGAAGGCAGCGCCCCCTGGTCAGAGATGCCCTCCCCTCCCACCTCCCCACCCCGACACACGGTGTTTCCCACCTGCCGAGGGATGGCCCTCCCCCGCCCCCGCGAGCTCCCCTCTCCTGCCAGCAGCGTGCGGACTACAGGACCCAGCATGCCTCGCGCGGCCGGCGCTGCTGGAACGCGTCCACTAAGGGGCCCTGCGCCAAGGACAGGGCGTCAAGGAGAGGGCGTTCTGGAGCCCGGCGGAGCCCTCCTCCCCAGCCGACACTCACTGGCGGATTCCGCCGTCTTCAACCGGTCGCGCGCGGCAGCCTCTGAAGAGGCGGCCTCCCACGCGAACGAAAGGCGTCAGCCGAGTCAGGACCGACATGCTACCCGCGTACGCACCGCCGTCCCAGCCACCCCGTCCCCGTTACGTCACTTCCTCGTCGACCCTCCCTCACACGTCAGTTTCCCCGGCGCCACGCCGCGCCCGTGACGTTAGCGCCGTCGCCCAGCCAGCGGAGGCTTGAGGTCTGCTGCCTCTCCCGACCCTAATTAGCGCTTTGGCGTCTTCCCCGCTAAGCCGCCGCCGGGGTTCGCGCTCTGGCAGCGCCTCTCCTGCGTGGCCGGCGTTTCGAGACTCCTGCCGAACTCGCGAATGGCTTGGACGAGCTCCGGCGGCGGCTGGGAGGAGCCGCGACTCCACGCCCAGGGCGGGCAGGACTGAGCTCTGGGAGGCCTCAAGAATTAAAGACGGCCACGTGACGTCTCCGGGTGAAGGCTCCCTACTACTGCAGTCGCCTCTATCGTAAACTCCTCAGCAGACGTCGCGACCCTCGACTCCCACATTTGTGCTAAGTCCAACACTAAGTCTAACTCGCTCCTCCCAGCCTTTGCTGATCTAGGCCGTGTTTTCACTCTTGCACCTGCCACTCTGCCTGCTCCGCTTGTACCATTGCCTGCCAGACCCTCGCATCTCGCCGCCAGAGGCTTTCTGAGCCAGGGGGCCTTCCCAAAGGAGTCTCCTGCAGTCTTCTCCAAGAGGCTCACGACGCGTCTGCAGTTTTCATTGTTTTATTATTGCCCTGAAAACGTGAATTCACCAGCAGCCGCTGGCTCCCAGATATCAGGACATGGACAGGTGCTCTCAGAATCGCCTAAGGAGGCCAACCCCAAATGCTGTGATTAAGTCTAGGATAATTGCCGGACGATGTTGCTCACGCCTGTAATCCCAGCACTTTGGGAGGCTGAGGTGGGAGGATTTGCTTGAGCCCAGGGGTTTGAGACCAGCCCGGGAAACATGGCGAGAACTCATCTCTGCAATAAATCAAAAAATTAGCCGGGCGTAGTGGCGCGTTCCTGTAGTTCCAGCTACTTGGAAGGCTGAAGGGGAAGGATCACCTGAGCCCTGCAGGTCGAGGCTGCAGTAGCGAGACTCAAAAAAAAAAAAAAAAAAGACTGCTTCTAATTCCTTGATCCTTAGCAAGCCCTGGATTCTTGACATATGTGCCTCTCCCCCCCCCCCTTTTTTTTTAGTAGGAATCACTCTCGCCCAGGCTGGAGTGCAGTGACACAATCACAGTTACCGCAGCCTCCAGGTCTCAGGCGACCCTTCTACCTCAGTCGCCCGAGCTGACATTTGTCTCTTAATATTACCTTCTGTTCAGCCCTGGATGGCCTCCAAATCTAACTGGACTCCCTGCAGATTCCAGATTCCAGGCTCTCCCTTTATGGTTTATAGCTTTTCTCAGAACCTCCAGGTTTGGTTAAATTATAAACGTATCTTGGAGATTTCATTTTGAAATTGATCTACTTGCTAAGTTCCCTGTTGTTTCACACTGAAGACTTCACAAAGCCACAGAATGATAAAAAGGATACTTTGAAGAGAAGTACAGACCTGAACCTAGGGATGTGAGTGCACTGAATATGACTGATACTCTGCCTTCTGTGCCAAGAGGTAGGACTCTGTGTGCCCTCTTGTCAAGTACCCTTCTGAAACAGCCTGTTGGTTGACTCTCTGATGTGGTAGGACTCTCTCTGTGTGTTCTCCTGCCCTCCTGACCTTTTTGGTTTTTGTTGTTTTGTTTTTTGCAGTCAGGATCTCGCTCTGTCACCCAGGCTGGAGTGTAGTGGCATGATCACGACTCACCACAGCCTGGACCTCCCAGCAATTTGGAAAGCTGAAATAGGAGGATTGCTTGAGCATAGGAGTTCAAGATCAACCTAAGCACCATAGCGAGACCTCATCTCTGATTTTTAAAAATTAGCCAAGCTTGGTGGCAAGCACAGTAGTCCCAGCTACTTGGGAGGCTGAGGTGAAGGATCACCTGAACCCTCCTAACTTCTAAGTGGTATATAAATTAGAGGAGAAGCATCCACTATTTTCTGGATGAAAGCTGACTTTCCAGTTGATACAATGTAGTGTGGCTTTCTCTGGGCTACCATTCACCAGTTACCCTTGGAGGTGACACATATAAACTACTAAGATTTGAAGTCTTGGAGTTGGGTAGACAGGAGCTTTCTGTCCTTCCTAGAGTTCACTGCCCAAGATACATAGCAGACTTGTTCCCAGCAAGGAGCAATGCCATGATTCCAAGGCCACAGGAAAAACACAACTTAAATTCAAAAGGCATAGAATTTGGGAGTCTGAAAATTTGGAGTTCACACCTCAACTCTGCCGATTAGCTCTATGAATGTGGACGAGTCACTTTACCTAAGTGTCAGTGTCCCTCATCTGACCTATAGCATGGACTCATGTCAGCTCTTTCTTTCCAGGAGCAAAGTGAGATGAACTCAAATTCATTCACCTTCCTCATTTTCCTTACTGATTTACCAAAAAAAAAAAACCAAAAAAACCAGTTTGTCTTCAGTGCTATATTTAAAGCAATATTGATCTATAAATACCATATATGGGTTCTTAGCTTTAATCTTTTACATCACATATTCCGATTTACTATAAATAGTCTGTAATCTCAGGCCTGGTACAATGGCTCACCTCTGTAATCTCAGAGCTTTGGGAGGCCAAGGCAGGAGGATCACTTGATCTCAAGAGTTTAAGACCAGCCTGGAAAACGTAGAAAGACCTCATCTCTGGAAAAAAAAAAAAAAACAACCTTTTTTTAATTAGCCGGGCATGTTGGTGTGTGCCTGTGGTCCCAGCTACTTGGGAGGCTGAGGCAGGATGATCTCAGGAGTTCAAGGTTGCAGTGAGCTGTGACTGCACCACTGCACTCCAACCTGGGCAACAGAGCAAGACACTGTCTCTTAAAAAAAATAAAGTTAAAGCCGGGCTTGGTGGCTCAGCCTGTAATCCCGCGCCTTTGGGAGGCTGAGGTGAGTGGATTGCCCAAGCCCACGGGTTCGAGACCCGCCTGGGCAGGCAAGACCTCATCTCTACAATAAAATCAAAAAATTAGCCGGACGTGGTAGCGCGCACCTGTAATTCCGGCTACTGGGAAGGCTGAGGTGGAAGGATCGCCGGAGCCCAGCAGGTTGAGGCTGCGGTGGCCGGGAGCGGCCACTGCACTCCAGTCTGGGTGACAGAGTAAGACTCCAACTCAAAAAAAATAAAATAAAATAAAAAATAAAAAAAGTTAAAAATTGTTTATGGTCTTAATCAATAAACTATTTTGCTTGTGTAACAGTGACACATAGTTGTCTTCCAGACATGCTGTTGGAACTGTGAAGGCAAATATCCCTTACTGCCTTTTATAGGTTGCACACTGGCCTTTTTGGTTATCAGAAGAGCACCCTATTTGAATGGGTGTATTTCTGAAGGCGAGGGAAGAGATGCCAAGCCTGGCTCAGTTTCTAAATGCAAATCAGATTCCCAAATTGTACTATGAGGATAGACTCTAAGTGACCTAACAGACAGCATCTAACCCCAAATCAAGAAACTATTCCATAGCTGGAAGTAGACAACAGAGCAAGAGGATGAGGGGAAAAAAAAAAAGTTCACAAACTTCATGTTGATTGAATTTTCTACTGACTCACTTTATCTCCCTCTCCCAGTGAATCTTGAAAAAAAATTATTTCTCCAATTAGTTTTAGTGACACTGAAATGAACCTTGGACTTGCTCCTTGAGAAGGGACTGAGTTGTGGTCACTCTTCAGGAGAAATGCCAGATGGCCACTTTTACCCCCTCACACCCAAGGACGTCACCTTTTCTCCTTAAGATGACTTTATAAGTTAAATGCATTTTCAGACACTAGTCTAAAATACTTATTTTAAGGAACCTTTTTTTTTGTCTGTCACCCAGGCTGGAGTGCAGTGGCACCATCATGGCTCACCGAAGCTTTGACCTCCTGGGCTCAAGCAAGCCTTCCACCTCGGCCTCCCAAGTAACTGGGACTATAGGCATGCACCACCACCCCCAAAAATTTTTTTTAATTTTTTTGCAGAGACGAGATCTTGCTATGTTGCCCAGGCTGGTCTCTAACTCCTGGACTCAAGCAATCTTTCCTCCTGGACCTCCCAAAGTGCTGGGACCACAGACATGAGCCACCACACCCAGCTACTTATTTTATTTTTTGATTTAGAGTCTCACTTGTCGCCCAGGCTTGAGTGCAGTGGCATGTTCAAGGCCACCCCAGTGTCTACCTGCTGGCCTCTAGCGATCCTTCTGTCTGTCTTCTGAGTAACCAGAACTACAGGCACATGATACCATGCCCGCCTAACTTTTGATTTATTGTAGAGATGAGGTCTCGCCAAGTTGTCCAGGCTGGTCTCGAACCTGTGGGCTCAGGCAGTCCACTCACCTTAGCCTCCCAAAGTACTCGGGTTACAGGCTGAGCCACTGAGCTCGGCCTATTTTATTTTTTTTTTTTGAGTCATAGTCTTACTCTGCCACCCAGCCTGGAGTGCAGTGGCATGCTCACAGACACCGCAGCCTTGACCTGCTGGGCTCAGGTGATCCTTCCGCCTCAGCCTTTCAAGTAGCTGGAATGACAGGCATGTGCCACCATGCCTGACTAATTTTTGGATTTATTGTAGAGATGAGGTCTCACCAAGTTGCCTAGTCTGGTCTCGAACCTGTGGCAATCCTCTCACCTCGGCCTCCCAAATTGCTGGGATTATAGGTGTGAGCCACCGTGTCCGGCCTAGATACTTACTTTTTAAAGCAGCAAATCACCTGTCCATATTGTTAATCTGTTACCATCCTTCTCCTCTTCAGTATAGCCTGTGGGGGGAGGTTTGGGGGGGTTGGTTTTGTTTGGTTTGGTGTTTTTTTGTTTTTTTTTTTTTTTTTACTCAGAGTCTCACTGTTGCCCAAGCTGGCGTGCAGTGGCATGCTCAACCTGCTGGGCTCAGGTGATCCTAACACCTCAGCCTTACAAATAGCTGGAACCACAAGCATGCACCTTCATGCTCAACTAATTTTTCTTGGTTTCCTGTAGAGATGAGGTCTTGCCAAGTTGCCCAGGCTGGTCTTGAACCCGTGGACTCAGGCAATCTTCTCATTGCGACCTTTCAAAGTGCTGGGATTACAGGTGTGAGCCACTATGCCCAGCCTCCTGTATTCTATTACTGCTATAGCAGTTCCCAAGAACTGAGGCCATGGGTCCAATACCCCGTGAGATTGGCAGCCAACCCGCCCCAGTGGTGCCTGGAGATGCCGCAGCCTTAGGAGAGACCAAGTCAGGAGACCCAACTTCAGTGCACCCTGATGTCTGACCCGCAGAAACGTTAAGCCTTAAAATTAATGTTGTTTTAAGCCACTGAGAATTGAGATGGTTTGTACACAGCAGTAGATGACTAATGCAGGCACAAATGGCTTGAATAAATCCACTGGCTTTAAGGAAAGGCCCGGTGATGCCAGCAGAGGCTCTGAGAGGCGCCTGCTCTATATGTTCCTGCCTCTTGCCTCCACACTACCTGAATGTGTGCCTGGCACAAGGGGCCATGTGCCTGGCTGGTGTCCCTCTCCCAGCGATCTGAAGCTGCCCCAACCCCACTCTGCCTGACCAGAATGCACCCTCAAAACTTGGGAAAGAAAATAACATCTCCACCCCACTAGAAAAAACTGCATCAAAAGGATATCTGTCCACCTAAACTGTACTCATTCCTTGAAAGACAGGAATGAGGAACATCACCCTGGAGGAGAGAATGGAAAGTTCCACAGTCAGTGCTTTCAGAGAGCAGAAGACTTGACTTTCTACTCACTGTCTAAGGCAGTGGTCTCCAAGACAAGCAGTCTGATCCACAAGGGTACAGGGATAAAATGCAATTTTTATCTTTAAAAAAATTTAAGCTTTACTAATATCCCCCCTACAGGACCTTTGCAGTCCACGTGACCCGGCTTCATGTTAGGTCAGCTCTGAGAGGTCAGCCTGTGGGTGGTCCTGGCAGAGAGGAGCGGCAGCAGTCACAGCAGTTGTGTCGCTGAGTGCTGCCCTTGGTGGAGAAGATTGGTGTTCATATTAACCAGAATGAATCCTTGCATGACAGAGGCAGATGCTGCTGCAGAGAAAGCAGTCTGAGCACCACCATGTGAACCCGGGGACACTGAGGATGTGGCCAAGTTGTTCTGCTCCTGTCCCCAGGACATCAGCCATGTGAATCAGTTTTGTTTTACTTCATGATAAAATTTAGCAGGGACTCAGGTAATATATATTTTGTAGATGTCTCACTCTGTCGCCCAGACTGGAGTGCAGTGGCACACTTAACAAGCCATCACAGTCCTGGCTCGCTGGACTCAAGACAATCCTGCCTTAGCCTTTCCAAGTAGCTGGAACTACAGGCGTGTACCACCATGCCCAGCTAAATTTTTTATATATTGTAGAGATGAGGTCTCACCAAGTTACCCGCCTCCCAAAGTGCTGGGATTACAGGTGTGAGTCACTGTGCCCAGCAAAAAAAAATATTAAATATTATCAAGAAGAGAATTTGAAAGACAGTGAAATTTGCCCTAAGAATATAGTGTACTGGGAGAGATCTGCTAGTAGTGGTAGCACCTGCATGAAATTTATAAATAAATACTATGTGTGTATTTTCAATAAGGGTGCAAAATGGAAGAAATCTTGGAAATCATGGGTCAACAGGATTTTATGGCATTTTCTAACCTTAATGTTAGTTTGGAAACCATCAGCAGGACCCACCTGACCAGGGAGTATAGTGGTTAAGAAAAGGAAAAAACGAGAAAACATACTTGTCTTCCACTGCAGAACATTTTCCCTGAAATAGTATCCCTGGCCCAGCTTCCACAACTGAATGGATAGCCCCCCTTCCCTCCTTTTACTCCCCAAGTAACCCAAAACTTTTAGACAGACCCAGAAACCAAAGCAGAGTAAAAGCAATGGTGTGCCCTCCAAAGGTCCCAACTTGAAAACGTTCCAGCTGCCACATAAGAGACTCTCGGGAACGGCCTCTAGCCCCTGATGAAGGCCCACTGTAGGCCTCATGCTCCCGTCATGGAGAGGACACTGGTCCTGTAAGAAGGAAGGGTCTTGCTGCCTCCAGGATGTCCAGTTTAGGGTCCAGCGAGCGGCCAAGCCCCTCCAACACCATGATGGCGAACACAATCGAGGCAAAGTTACTCTCAAGCTTGACCTGAAACAGAGAAACAGCAGTTCTTCCCAAAACCCACTGGTACAGAGACAGGCATCCTGGAAGGCCATGTTCCTGCCCCTCTCGGCCTCTTGGAGCTGCTCATGGGACTTTTACCATCACCCTGACATTCCTGTCTCTACCTCATCATTTCCCACCACCTCATCTACTTGCCCAATCTTCCATCTGCTAGAAACATTCAGAACAAATATCAGGACGCGGTATAAACTTTTCTAAGTTCAGGTCTGTGTGTATGAGTGAATGACTTAAAAATAATCAAGCTGGACTCGGTGGCTCAGCCTGTAATCCCAGCACTTTGGGAGGCTGAGGCAAGTAGATTGCCTGAGCCCGCATGTTCGAGACCAGCCCGGGCAACTTGGCGAGACCTTGTCTCTACAGTAAAATAAAAAATAGCCGGGCATGGTAGCGTGCATCTGTATTTGAGACGGAAGGATCTCTGGAGCCCAGAAGGTCGACACTGGGGTGGCCATGAGCATGTGTATCACTGCACCCCAGCCCGGGCGAAGGAGTGAGACTCCAACTCAAAAAAAAAAAATCAGACATTTCGCAGACATCCCAGAAACTATACATTCAAATAAGGGTCATTCTCAAAACCTACAGTAACCTTTTTAGGAGACCACACAAACAACTGACTGCTCAAATGGGCAGAGCTTCCCTCTTGGACCCAGGCTAATAGTAATAGAAATTGGCATGGGTTATTCTATTAATCTTCAAAAGTACTATCACTATCCTCATTCTGTAGAGAAAGAAGTTATAGCTCAAGGAGGTTAAATGACTTCTTCAAGGCCAATGGGTGAGAAAAAAACAGAACCAGGATTTAAACTTAGAAGAGGCTGGGCATGGTGGCTCAAGCCTGTAATCCCAGCACTTTGGGAAGCCAAGGGAAGAGGACTGCCTGAGCTCAGGGGTTCAAGACCAGCCTGGGCAACTTGGCGCGACCTCATCTCTACAATAAATCAAAAAATTAGCTGGGTGTGATGGCACATGCCTGTGGTTTCAGCTGCTTGGAAGGCTGAAGCAGAAGGATTGCCTGAGCACAGAAGGTCAAGGCTGAGGTAGTAGTAAGCATGCTACTGCACACCAGCCTGTGTGACAGAGTGAGAGACTCTGACTCAAAAAATATTCCATACAATGGAATATTCTTCAGCCTGTCACATGCTACCACACAGATAAACCTTGAGGACATTATATTGAGTAAAATAAGCCAATCACAAAGGGACAATATGCTATATGATTCCACTTATATAAGATATCTAGAATAGTTAAAATCATGGAAACAAGCCGGGCTCAGTGGCTCAGCCTATAATCCCGCGCCTTTGGGAGGCTGAGGTGAGTGGACTGCCTGAGCCCGCAGGTTCGAGACCCGCCTGGGCAGCGAGACCTCATCTCTACAAAAAACCAAAAAATCAGCCGGGCATGGTAGCACATGCCTGTAATTCCGGCTACTTGGAAGGCTGAGGCGGAAGGATCGCTGGAGCCCAGCAGGTTAAGGCTGCGGTGGCCGGAAGCGGCCACTGCACTCCAGTCTGGGCAACAGAGTAAGACTCTAACTCAAAAAAATAAAATAAAAAAATAATAATAAATTTTTTAAAAAACATCATGGAAACATAAAGTAGAATGGCAGTTATCAGTGGCTGAGGGGAGGGGGACATGGATATGGAGTTTCAGGTCTGCAAGGTGAAAGAGTTCTGGTGATCTGTTGCACAAACCATGTGACTGTGGTGGACAGTGGTGACTATGCATTTGGAGATGGTTGGGGGTTCAATGTTATTATGTGGTTTTTACCACAATTAAAAATTTATGAATTTTTTTTTTTAAGTAAGTGCTGGCTAGGCATAGTGGCTCATGCCTGTAATCCCAGCACTTTGGGAGGCCGAAACAGGAGGATCACTTGAACCCAGGAGCCCTGGGCAACATAACAAAACCTTGTTTCAAAAAAAAAAAAAATAGGCCAGGCTCAGTGGCTCAGCCTATAATCCCAGCACTTTGGGAGGCTGAGGTGAGTGGATTGCCTGAGACTGCGGGTTCCAGACCAGCCCCAGTAACTTGGCGAGACCTCATCTCTACAATAAGTAAAAAAATATTAGTCAGGCGTGGTAGCATGTGCCTGTATTCCGGCTACTTGGAAGGCTGAGGCGGAAGGATCACTGGAGCCCAGCAGGCCAATGTTGGGGTGGCCGTAAGTGTGCCACTGCACTCCAACCTGGGTGACAGAGTGAGACTCCAACTCAAAAATAAATAAGTGACCAGTGAAGTGCTCAGAGTACACTTAGTTTTATCCTAGACCCTCTGTCTGCTCCCACATTCTAGGAATAACAATGGCAGCCATCACTCAAAGCCCTCCTAGCCACACCCCACACGGTGTGTGAAGAGCAGATGCAGGAGGACAAGCTAGTTGGTGGGGCTCTGTGATGCCTAGTCCTGGCTCTACAACGAGCCATGTGGTCATGAGCAAGCTGCTTAACCTCTCAGCATTAGTGCCTGCCTCTTGGAATGTTGAGGGGATAAAATTGGACAGTAAGAAATGTTATACAGCTCAGTTAGGTACAGAAGGCGAGCAGGAGGAGCTAGGAACTCCTCTCCAAGCCTGAGTAACCTCTCTGTACAGGAAGATCACTTCGTCCAGTTCTCATGGTGGCCCCACAGACTTGAAGAGGCTTGTGTGGGTAAGTGTCGGCGGGCGACAGAGCTGACTTGAGCCACCCACATCTATCTACCCAACATCCTGTGTTCTAAAGACTGGAGCAGTGGGCAACCCCTTCGGGTCCCCTCCCACTGTGGGAGCTTTTCTGTCCTCTCAGCAAGTCCTGCAGCAACAACAATAAAAAGACTGGAGCAGCAAGACAGGGGCCAGGACAGTCTTTCTAAGGCCTCTGAAGTCACCAGGACAAGAGGCACCTCTCAGGAAGCCCCCTGACCCCAGGACTTTACCCCATTCAGTTAAGTATGTTAAGTATGACTTACATTAATACCAAGCAACGTTCACATAAACCAAGGAGTGAAAAGGCATGAAAACCCTGAGTTAGTCTGTTTTTGTGACTTTTTGGTTTTGGGGATTTTTTGTTTGTTTTGTTTTTTGTTTTGTTTTGTTTTGTTTTGAGTTGGAGTCTCACTCTGTCGCCCAGGCTGGAGTGCAGTGGCATGCTCACGGCCACTGCAGCCTCAACCTGCTGGGCTCAGGCAGGTCACTCAGCCTTCCAAGTAGATGGAACTACAGGCACATGCTACCATGCCCAATTAAGTTTTTGATTTATTGTAGAGATAAGGTTTCGCCAAGCTGCCCGGGCTGCCCTCGAACCCCTGGACTCAGGCAATCCTCTCACTTCGGCCTCCCAAAGTGTTGGGATTACAGGCGTGAGCCACTGTGTCCAGCATATTTTGGAGTTTTTTTGAATCAGGGTTTCACTCTGTCGCCCAGGCTAGAATGCAGTGGAATAGGCATGGCTCACTGCAGCCTTGATGTCCTGGGCTCAGGTGATCTTCCTGTCTTAGCTAGGAGGGAGCAGCTGAGACTACTATGTGCTATCATGCCCTGCTAATTTTTTTATTTTTTGTACAGAGAGGTTACTCAGGCTGGTCTCAAACTCCTGGGCTCAAGCAATCCTCCTGCCTTGGCCTCCCAAAGTGCTAGGATTGCAGGCTTGAGCCACTGTGCTTGGCCCATTTCTACATTTTTTTTTTTTTTTGAGTTAGAGTCTCACGGCCACCGCAGCCTCAACCTGCTGAGTTGAGCCTCAGCCTTCCAAGCAGCTGGAGCTACAGGCATGCGCCACCATGTTAATGTTTTCATTTATTGTAAAGATGAGGCTCACCAAGTTTTCCAGGCTGGTCTTGAACCCATGGGCTCAGGCAGTCCTCTCACCTCAGCCTCCCAAAGTGCTGGGATTATAGGCATGAGCCACGTTTCTACATTTTTAAATAGATTTTTCCACATCTAAGGACTTAGACCACACAGACTTGACAGATACACAGACTCACCATGTCATGAAGGAAAGGCCCTGCTATGCCTATATCAGAAAATAAAACTAGTACTCTGGCTGCAAATGGCTGGTTACTAGAAATACTTCTAAAAGATATATAAGAGAAGTGCCTTCTACCACCCTGTGCCCCTGCCCTGCCCTGCCTTCCCCAGAGATCTCCCTTCTGACTGGGCCTTACCTTGTGAGTCATCAGTAACTTGAAGACACTGGAGAGAAGGCTGGAAACGTGAAGCTGGAAACCAGAAGAAAGCTTAGAGCAGACTGGAGGCTCCGGACTGCTGCTTTTCCACCACCCACACTCTCCCACCTACCTCCGCCCCCCGCCACCAGTGAGTGGGAAAGGGATTATCTGACAATCTCCAGAAAGGACTACTTCCACACAGGCCCAACTCCCATCTTGAGACTCGGTCACAGATGCCTTTGGAGGACAAGCCTTTGAGATCCATCTATCCCAGTCCCGTAGCGACCACACAAAATCATATCTGGATAGACCAGATCAGCAGTGCCATGGTGCCAGTGGCCACTCCTTGTTCTGACCCACTCCTGCTAAGGTGGTCCAGGACCATGGGGAGAAAACAGTCATGTCTGTTAGAACTAAGTAAATGCAGAACTGGCTCTGGCTCACATCTGAATAAGGACAAAATAAGTACTGGGCACATCCTCGAGCTGCTCGGGGACCACGGTCCTCCTCCATGCTCAACTGTCCCTGGAAGAAAAACCACACATGTATGACAGAAGGGCTGTGGCCCCCTACACCTCATTTCCATGGCAGCCTGGTCAAGGACGCATCCCTAGGAGCCAAGAACCTCACTGGGCTTCCTCACGCCTAGAAAGCATGGGGTATTCTTTACCTGCCGTAAAAGTCCCACCCCCTCAAGATCTCACCCCATGAAGAGGTCTTCCTTACACCTGGGATCTACTCCATCCAAAGGAAAGGGTGAACACCTCAAGGTCCCTGGCCCTAAGGGACTTGCCCACCTTTTCCAGAGTGATGGTGTTCTTCCTGGCCTGGGTCACCAGCATGGCCATCTCGGCTTTGAAACCTTCCACATCCCTACACTCACTGGCCCGAGCATGATGCAGGATGAGTTCAGCCACTCTCTGACCCTGGAAAATGCCAAAGAAAAGCAGTCTGGGGGAGTCCAGTAAGTATACATGAGATGCTTTGCCCAATCCACTTTCACATCTTCATTGCTTCCACCCTAATTGTTCTGCCACCCTGCTTTCGGCTCTTGCTTCTTGGGCTGCGGCCTTTTTCCTTTGCCCAACTTGAACAGAGGAACGTCCTAGCCCTGCCCACACTGCCCCTCAGTGTTCAGTCTTGACTCGGGGAACTCTTCTAAACTGGCATCGGTCTTCATTCCGCGTTGGGTCTGCCCCTTGGAAACCTCGGAAGAAGGGACGCCCCTGAATTTTGTCTTTTTTTTTTCCTTACACCAGTTCTCTTTTTCCCAGAGTTTTTCTTGCTGGAGAATTCTTCACCAAGCCAACCAGATATAGCACTTTAACTTGACTCCACAGAGGTTTTGCTGAATCTCTTTTCTCTAAGTAATAATTCTCAGTGATTCAGATGCACAGAGAAGGTTTGAAAACCTCCTCATGCCCCCACCCCCAAGATTCCAGCATGCCTTGCGCCACATGGAGAACAAGCTCTCTATACTGCTGTGTCTCACCACCTGCTATATTACAGCAAGTTGCATAGACCAGGGCAGCCACCATCTGGCCAAGAAGCCAGCATTTCTAGTGCCCACCTGTTTGTTTGATGAAGGAGGAGAAACTACCAACACACAACAGCATTTAGAAAGGAGGCATATCTTCCCACGGTCCCAAACATACGCTGCACAGAACTAGCCTCAGGTCCATGATTAATGCACCATCAAGGAAAAATAAAAATAAAAGAGAGCCGGGCCTGGTGGCTCAGCCTATAATCCCGCGCCTTTGGGAGGCTGAGGTGAGTGGATTGCCTGAGCCCGCGGGTTCGAGACCCGCCTGGGCAGCGAGACCTCACCTCTACAATAAATCAAAAAATCAGCCGGGCATGGTAGCACACGCCTGTAATTCCGGCTACTTGGAAGGCTGAGGCGGAAGGATCACAGGAGCCCAGCAGGTTGAGGCTACGGTGGCCGGGAGCGGCTACTGCACTCCAGTCTGTGTGACAGAGTGAGACTCCAACTCCAAAAAAAAAAAAAAAAAAAAAGAACCAGCCTCAGGCCCCAAGACCTTCTCAAGAAGACCCCACAGGGTTGGTTTTGCTTCCTCTCCTTTCTCTCCCCGACTTGTTTCTAGCAGAGGAACTTTGACAGACATGGGCATTTACAAGAACAACTGGCTAAAGCTGCCTGCACCCAGACAAGGGCAGTTCCCTGGAACATAAAAGATTCACCCTCCTAGCCAGGTGTGGTTATAACATGCCTGTAGTTCCAGCTACTCAGAAGGCTGAGGCCAGAGAATCACTTGCGCTCAGGAGTCCAAGGCCAGCCTATACAACATAGTGAGACCCTGTCTGTAATAAATTTTTTATTTTTTGAGTTGGAGTCTCACTCTGTCCCCCAGGCTGGAGTGCAGTAGCATGCTCCCACCCACCGCGGCCTCGACCTGCTAGGCTCAGGCAATCCTTCTGCCTCAGCCTTCCAAATAGCCAGAACTACAGCCACGCACTACCACACCCAGCTAATTTTTTATTTATTGTAGAGACAAGGTCTCACCATGTCGCCTAGGCTCAGGCAATCCTCTTGCCTTGGCCTACCAAAGTGCTGGGATTATAGGCTTGAGCCACTGCACCCAGTCAATTTTTTTTCTTTTTTTTTTTTTTTTTTGAGTTGGAGTCTCACTCTGTCACCCAGACTGGAGTGCAGTGGCCGCTCCCGGCCACCGCAGCCTCGGCCTGCTGGGCTCCGGCAATCCTTCCACCTCAGCCTTCCAAGTAGCCAGAATTACAGGCATGCGCCACCACGCCCAGCTGATTTTTTTATTTATTGTAGAGATGAGGTCTCGCTGCCCAGGCGGGTCTCGAATCCGCGGGCTCAGGCAATTCACTCACCTCAGCCTCCCAAAGGCGCGGGATTACAGGCTGAGCCACCGAGCCCGGCAAATTTTTTTTTTAATTAAGCTAAGGCAACATAGTAAGACCTGTCTCCACAAAAAGCCAAAACATTATCCCACGATGGTGAAGCAGACCTGTAGCCCCAGCTACAGGAGGACTGTTTGAAACCAGGAGGTTGAGGCAGCAGTGACTTGTGATTGCACCACTACACCCCAAGCAAGATCGTATATCCAAAAAAAAGATTTTTTTTTTTAAATTTTTTTAGTTGGGGTCTTACTCTGCTGCCCAGGCTGGAATGCAGTGGCATGGTCATGGCTCACTGCAGCCTTGACCTCCTGGACTCAAGTGACTGTTCCACCTCAGCCTCCTGAGTAGCTGGGACTGCAGGCATGTGCCACCAAGCCCAGCTAATTTTTGGAATATATTTAGAGACGGGGTCTCACTATGTTGTCCAGGCTGGTCTCGAACTCCTGGGCTCAAGCAATCCTCCCGCCTCAGCCTCCCAAAGTACAGGCGTGAGCCACCATGCCCAGCCCCCCAGCAAAAAATTTTTTTAAGTAAAAAAAAAAGCTTTGAGCCGGGCTCGCTGGCTCAGCCTGTAATCCCGCGCCTTTGGGAGGCTGAGGTGAGTGGATTGCCTGAGCCTATGGGTTGGAGACCCGCCTGGGCAGTGAGACCTCATCTCTACAATAAAAAAAAAAAAAAAAAATCACCAGGCATGGTAGCGCATGCCTGTAATTTCCGGGTACTTGAAGGCTGAGGCGGAAGGATCGCCGAAGCCCAGCAGGTCGAGGCTGCGGTGGCCGGAAGCGGCCACTGCACTCCAGTCTGGGCGACAGAGTGAGACTCCAACTCAAAAAAACAAAAAAGAAAAAAAGATTTGCCCCAACTTCTATGGGCCCAGTAGGCCTCACCTGTCCCATCACCACAGCCATGAAAACTGCTCGGAAATTCCTCAGGTCAGCAGCCTGCAGCTCAGCCACAATTCCAGCATCCAGCAGCACTAGACGCAATGGGTGCAGGGCAGGCATCACGGTCACCACCAGCGTATCACAGATATCCACCTGCTGCAGCTGTGCCTCCTGACTCGTGGAGAGACTGCTGGCACCCTGGACCAGGATGTTGCCAGGGTGAAGATCCGCATGCACAAAGTTGTCCACAAATATCTGGAACAAGATCACACTGTTCATCACCAAGTCAATGGTCACTGGCCCCAGCACCACCAAGCCAC
Source organism: Cephalopachus bancanus (assembly GCA_027257055.1). Taxonomy (NCBI): domain Eukaryota; kingdom Metazoa; phylum Chordata; class Mammalia; order Primates; family Tarsiidae; genus Cephalopachus; species Cephalopachus bancanus. Next base: position 253 of record JAPVLO010000541.1, on the reverse strand, counting down.
ATACAGAAGAATCTGCTAGGGTGACAGCAAACTCCCAGTCATCTGCTACAGTGACAAACAGTTGTACATTTCATCAAGCCTCATTGTTGTATGTCATAAATTCAGAATATGTATAGGAATAAGCTAAATTGAAGTTTTCGAGAGAAAAAGTTTCAAAGCAAGAGCACGAAAAAAGATAATAAAGAAACATAAAGCTGAAGCAACACAGCAAAACCACATCTCTACAAAACCTCAGAAAATTAGCTGGACATGA